>CM062812.1:28220972-28824959 GCA_031772625.1 Pinus tabuliformis
TAGAAATAAAGAAGTGACAACCAAAGAAAGAGAAGCACTGGAGACAACAACGTCACAGGCCGTAATTGATGTTGAGAAGTCAGAAAAGGAGAAAAAACTAGTGGAGTAAGAAACAAACGAACGCGATACAGGGGTGTGGAGTTAGAATCCCCCTTTGTAGTCCCAACAAGGAAGAGGAAAACCTCCACTAGGCCACACAAGAAAAAAAATTATGATTGATCAGTATGCATGACCCCTTTAGTCCTTACTGAAGGTGATTTAGATGAGATAGGTGGCACGGTCCATGATACAATGACTGATCTTTGGGGCTACTTCAAGGAATAGTACCAGAATGCGCTGGGAAAGGTTTAGCATGATTCGCGCGAATTGCAGAACAAAAGAGGTAGGTTATAGGTGAGCGTGGGTCAAGCAAGCCTAAATCAAGTGAGTGAGTCAATTCTGGATAAAGATAGATCTTTGGATCTTCACATTATTCAATTGCTAGAAGGATCCCTACACGCCGAAACAAAAGAACATAGGGCCCAATTAATGCAGATAAATAACTTGGTCTTAAACCTCACGAAACTCCCTATCTAGACCTTGCATGTGCTACACCAAGGAGTGTCCGATGAATTGAATATTAGGGAGAAGCATGCACTGCTAGTAATAAGTGAAGTTAAAACAAACAACCAATAGATTTTTGAGGAGAAGGTTCAGGTGCTTAAGGAGAAGGAGGAAATCACAACGCATAACCAATAGTTGGAAGCAACAATTGCACAAGCTTGTAGTGCCCTGCCATACCTTAATATTTCAACCGACGTAGCCTCCACGAAGAAGATCCAAAAGTTGGCCACTGTAGTGAAGGAGTCTAAAGATGAAATTGGTCAAGTTTGGTTTGAGTTGCAATTACAAATATTAGAGCTACAATTGAAGCTAAAACCAACGAATCCTCCAAAAGTTAGAGAGCAGTGTGAAGCTACTACCAAAGAAGGCATGGAAACGATAGAAGGCGCAGTAAAGGTCTGCACGAATCTCTTTGAGAAAGCCATGGAGTTGTGGACCTTGCTACAAGAGGATCCCAATCTGCAAAAGATTGTAGCGGATATCAGAGAGAGGTAGAGGCAGTTCGATCAAATCCAATTGAATGCATGCACACTGGAACCATTACAATGGTTCACACGGTTACAAAAAGGGAATATTATACAAAATTAAATTGATTAGCTATGCCACAAGGAAGCAATTACTTCTGCACGAACGCAACCATGGACAGAAGAGGCCAGCTAGTTGACTTTGTCTGTACAGAGTAAGCTCAAGGGGATGCAACAGACTCAGAGGACCATGGGCCTTGTAGTTGAAGGCCCAACTACTGAAAATTTGGTTGAAGAAGTACAACATGATGCTACACAGGGAACCGCCAACCTATAGGTTTTGAAGTTGGAGTTGTGCGAAATGTAGGCCAAGATCAAAGCACCAACATAGTGACTTAAGGACGAGTCATGAAATTGTGTTGGGGGCCTGTTGGGATAGGGTCCCATGGGGTAAAGTTTTGTAACAAATTTTGGTATATTTGTAAATTCTCTGCATTTTAAGGGAGCAGAGCACGAAGTTCATAGGAGTCAAAATGGGCTTAGTCCCTTGATGTGCTAAAAGATATGGAGTTTTGTGACCTGCCCATGGTCCACGGACCATGGTATTGTAAAAGTGACGACTATATATAAAAGGGTCATAGCGAGTCTAGGAAGTACTTGGGAAAATAGAATATCATTGTATGGGAAAGCAAGCTAACACAAGAAAGTCCATTTCATGTACTTAAGCGATGGAGAAGGCTCCTACAGCTGAGTGCATAGAGACCTTGGTAAGTCCGCGAGTTGAGTTCACGGGCCCCTGCAGCTGAGTGCGCAGGGAAGAAGAGTTTGTAACCGAACGATTATATCAATAAAAGGCTATTTTGAAGCTCTACTTGTGTATCTATACATCTATCTTTACTTATGCAATTTTTGTGTATTCGCTCTGATATTCTGAATTTATATGAAGTAATGTTTAATTAATGTGCGAAAGTAGCAGATATGCATTTCTACTTACTGTTATGATGATTAAAGCATTTCGTGAAGGTTAAGATTACATTTTAATAAGTTATTTCGATTATTTATAGTTTAAGGGTTAGGGTTCATGAAGACTGAAAGAAGCCATAGAAGCCACAGGAACCCATCACACTAACCTCTGGATGCACAAACCTAGTTCTATCTGTTATCACTCAGAATTTTCTCTAGAAGTTATCACAAGAAATAAAATGGCCGAGGTAACCACAAACCAACTTTTAAGCATAGGCTCAGCCAACCTATGGCTCAGAGAGGGCTCTCTCTATATAATTTAGCTTTTTTTGTTGGGATTTTAGGCTAGTTTTGAAGGTTTAGGGGTTTTTGATTTGTAATGAAGATTTGGATGGTGGAATCCTTAAAACAGATGAATAGAATTAGGTCTTTGGATCATTGGGCAATGGAGTCAATTGAAGGGCAACAGAGCTGAGATTAACTCACTAAATGGAATGTTCAAAGGGCAAGATAGCTGAAAAAAGTGCATGTGTTTAGAGTAGAGGGGTGAAATGGTTTGGACCAGGGTGAGAGAGCAATTGAGAATTCTCAGACCGGGATTCAAACGAGGAAAAAGGAGGAAATCGGAAACAAGGGGCAATTAAGAATCCTTTGCTATAGATTTAAGAAAGACAACCTAAACTGAGGAGCAATTAAGAATTCCTTAACTTAGATTTGAGTTGAAAACATTTAAATGCTAAACAGTTAAAACATAGTGCAATTAAGCAAATTCTGAAATATTATTCCATGTTATAACATTAAATTCAGATAAACATAATGGAAAACCTTAAAGAAGATAACAAAACGAGAGAAAATACTTGTCTATACTTTGCTCAACACATGACTCATTTGAAATATCTGGTCTTTATTTATTAATCCAACTTGTTGGTTTCAGTCAATGCTTCAAAAGCTTTATAATCTTCAGATCAAGAAGTTTATAGAAATGTATAAGAATCCACCCTACATACTTCGATTTATGAAGTATTTATACAAAAGTTGTTTACAAAATATCTCAAACTAACTTGAGATTTAATCTAGGAAATACAAATATCTTCTAGCTAGAAGATAGAGGCAGTTATTGAACTTCTTCATGTTGCCCTTTTTATTGTGGTGCTGCTTGATTTTATGGTTGGATTTTTAGCCCTTTATGTTGGCTTTCTGTTTTGTGGTCTTCTACGCTGGCACTTTCTTTAAATTTCACCTTTCACTTGGTACTCTTTAACTCTGATACTCTTTAACCCTAATGACTTGTTTTCATCTATTTACGTGGCTGCCTATTTTTACTGAATAGTAATCTTTTTTCTATGAACTTCTCACAATAAATCTGTCATTTTTTCCCACCATTTAGCATTAGGTAACTTGACATTCATCATTATCCTATATATTTCATCAGCCTCAGTATACTTAGCAAAATTGGGCTTAGTGATGAACAAATGTTTTACCTCATGTTGGAGAAAAGACAAGTTCTCAAATGTATTGTACAAAACTTTGCCTGTTGACAGGGCTTTTATTGATGACGTGCTATCTTGTTCCTTGGCCAACTATCTGAGTCTCCTGTCATAGTTCTGCTATGTCATGAGTTTGTCAGTGATAACCAAAGGACTAGGCAAACCTTTCTCCCTCAAAATTTGGAATTTAGTCATGAACCTATCAATGGCTACCTACATATTGTGGCACTTTTCTTCTAAGTTAAGCATAAGGTTCCTTTTGGAAAGGACCTTCCTTATTTCCAAAATGGTCTCAGTTCTATCTTCTATATTCAGCTCATGGAGCTCATACCTATTTTTGTTGTTGAGGAAGTGGATGAGTCTATTGGCATCCTCAGGCATGTCTCCTAATTCTTATTTGACCTTTTAGATAGCTTTTGTAGCTATCTTTATTAATTTTGTCTGCTCAAAAATAACTTGAATAGATGGCCAAATATCATTGACAGAGTCAATGATATTGGCCCACAACATTTCCTTGGTTTTCCCAAGGGGTTTCTCCAGTGTTAAGTCTTTCTCTAAGACTTTGATTCTTTCACTCATTCTTTGGGCTTTTTGTGCTTCTTCCTTTTGCTTAAGTTGGGCAAGTTTGTAGTCAGTTTCTAAACTTGCCACTTTTTCCTTTAGTCTTTTCATTTCAGTAGCTTGAATTGACATCTCTTCCATGGCTCTAACTAATTATGCTGCCTTTTCTCCTGATGCATCTGCTGCTGTTGTAGATTCTACTGTTACTGGCAATGCTATGGTAGGTGGAGCTATAGGCGCCCGTGAAGTTGCCAATGTGGAAGGGACTGCTGTAGATACTGTAGGGATGACATATTTAAAAGTTGTGGCCAAGTCACTTTTCTTCAATTGAATTAAAGCATCCAACTCCTTTGTTGTCTCCTTTAATTGATCATTCAGCTTTAGGACCAAGTCCATCAACTCCTCATGTTTGGTTTGGATTTCTAACACTTCTAGAGTTTGAGGATGTTGCAGCTAGGGTATTTTCAATTGCCTCTTAAGTGTAGCAATATCATCATTTTTATTTTTTATAAGCTGCTTTGTAGCTTTTATATCCTTGGGATTGTGTCCTAATTTAGTCACTAAGTCCTCTAAGGACTTGATCCTTGTATCCTTGGCCTGTGAGGAGGCCTTCTCCAACTGATATTGAGATGAGATGTTGTTTAATGAGTTTTGCAGTTGATGAGCAGTTATGGCTTTACCTGTCAGGGTGGAGTATATCATCTCCGTAGCCTGTTTGTGCATTTCTATTTGGTATATGGGATGAATATCCCTAGCCAATACTTCGAAGTCAACCTTTTTGAAATCAGATGCTGTCTAGGGCTGTTGAGTAGTAGGTTTGATGAAAGACATCTGCAACATTCCCTCTTTAATGTCAAAGGCTGACATTAGTCTTGTTTGATTTGTGGGAGTCAGCTTTAGGTATTAAGCATATGTTTGGGCCTTAAACCTCTCATTTATCACTTTGATTTCCTCGTACCTATCTTTTATGTCTTGGTCTTTGTCAGCAGGCTTGCTGAAGGAAGATACTTCCACACTAAGCTGCCTTTCCAACATCTGAGTCTATGATGTGGAAGGCTCTTGCATGCCTTCAGATGGAGTAGTGGGCCTACTTCTTTCTACCTCTGTGTTGGTAACTTGTGCTGATTCTTCTGTGTATTCCTATTCAGAGGCCAGATTGAGCCTTTGCCTCTTGCTTGTTTCCTGTTGCAAATTAGAGGTGTCCATTCCTAAAGTGGAAGCTCCCTCTCTGTTTCTTTTTGGAATTTTCTCCTCATTCTGAGGAGTTTGCATGACTGGAGGGGTACTCATGGCTCTTTCTTTCTCTTCTGGTACCTGCAGAAAAGAGCTCTCATCAAGCTGCTTTTCCAAATCAATTAGAGCATTTTCTACATCTACTTTTGTGTTGTCTCTGTCTACTAAAGTACCTTCCACCCATTCTGTTTGATTGGCATATGCCTCTATTTCTGGTATGGGGTGGTGGATGAAAGGTCCTAACTTGACCTTTTGCCTTTTCTTGGTAATGAATTCTAAAGGGTCATATCTCCATACAAAATCCTTTGGAATTTCATTCTTTGCAGGATTAGGTTTGCCTCTCTCCCTGTCTCTCTGGAATTGCATATGAAGGGACCCGGTTGATCTTTGATTTTGAAATATGCCTTCTTCTTGGCATTGATAAAGTTGACTTCATCTGCATTGATAATCTTTCTGTAATATTCTAAGGCAAACAACCTCATAGGGAGGTATCTTGCCAACTTATATGGTGCAAGCAGGCAACCATATATTTTGATTTCTGTGTGGTTTTGGTGAAGGTACCAATCACCCACTTTAGTCTTCTTGGAACGTTTGAGGACTCTCTTTATCTCTGGGCTTATCCTAGGTGGAGGATTCCTAGTGAGCATGGTCATGACTGGATGCACAAAAGAATCTATAAAGTCTGAGTAAGTATATGGTGATCCAAACTCATGGAAAAATGGGGTCCAAAAAATAATAGATCTGGGCTGGCCCGTGGTGTCAAGATTCTGGAGGGTAAAAGGAAACTTCTCTGACTGATAATATAGAAATAGGTGGTATATTACAGAGGAGTATTTTAAAACCCTCTCATTGCCCAGTATTGTGAATTTCTCATGCATTCTATCAACTATAAATGTGGCAAAGTCATATGTGGTTGCAAGAGGCTGTCCTGGGGTATAGATGGACATGAAAGCAAGGATAATTTCATCGATGTATTCACTTGTGGTGTAACCCAAAACACATGATATCATGGCTACAATGTTTTCGCCCCATGGAGAGAAAATAGCTGATACATATGGAGGGGAGTCCTTAGGGATGTGTTTTTCCACTCTAATGAAGGTTTGAAATAACTGGGCCAATTTTGCAGGGCTTATCTTGGGATGCTGGTCCAACAGGTCTCCAATTGAGAGCGGAGTTAGGTTTGGCCTTGGTTGGAACTACAACATTTCATTAATGGACTCAGCTGTGATAGTAAAAAGGACCTTCTGTTCATGAGACATTATGGTTCTATGGCCGGGGACATAGCATGTGTAGGACATATGAACAATTTCTGGAAAGATGTGAGCTTGGGGGAACTGTTATTTGGGAAAATGTGACTCCCAAAGGCCAATCTCATCAGCATGGTTAAAATATCTATCCCTACTTTGATAATTCACTTTGAGCAGGGGCTCTAGAGCAGTGGTATCTTTTATTTGGAAGTCCCTTGTTAGCTAGGGGAAGGTGGTCCAAGTCTAAATGGGGAGTTGTAATTGGTTTAATGTCCATAGCAATGAGGGCAGCCATAATTCAGTTCTTGTGGATTTGAATTATGCTCTGGGGGTTTTAGCAAAGGTTCTTGGGACTTTTACAGGGTTTAGGTAAACAATTTCTTAAAATTGGCAGTATTTTTACTTAATTTCTTAATTTAAAACATTGCATAGGCCAAAGGTTTTGAAATTTTGCATGGGTAAGAGGTATTTCGTGGTGAAATACCTATAATTGGGTGATTTGGCTCTGAAATTGTTGGTTCATGGTAGTTGCAACGGTCGGCGTAGTCCTGGTACGGTCTAAAAAGATTGGCTATGTTGGCATTATGATACAGGTGTTGTCCTTAATGGCAACTCACTCAGATGAAAGATCATAGTACAATAGGTTAACAACAAAGAATTACATATCAAATTACAAAGAATGAAGAAAGAGAGGTATACGTAGGTTCACCTTGACTAAGGTGCGTATACACGTAGGTCCACTAAACAAAAGTAGTGTATACATACACACACTTTCACAGAAGGAAAAGAGCATATATCTTGGAAAACTAAGTTTTTGGTCCAAGGTATTTGGTCCATGGTATTTTGATCCATGGTATTGGTCCAAGGTATATGGTCCGAGGTATTGACCCTAAGTATTTGGTCCAAGGTATTGGTCCTAAGTGGTTTTGGTCCATGGTATTGAGAAAGGCCTAAAACTATAAAAGGAGGAGAAGATCATTAGGCAAAGTGTGCAAGTATCGAATATCTAATGAAGTGTGAGATCTAGTATGCAGGTTATTGGCTTATGGTATTGTGCTTGATCTGAACCAAGGATGAACCTCAGTGGTTGGTGAAGGATAAGATCTAATGATGAATCAGGATCTTAAGGCTTGAAATGAATTATCATTGTGGTTTGATCATGTATATTCTAGATCTAAATACTGACGCATGTGTTGTTTTGTAAATATTATGATCTAGGTATAACTTAAGTCTAGAATAGTTGTAGAATTATGAATGAATATTTGCAGATGTGTACGCTAGTTGGCTTTGATAAAAGCGCGTATACACGTAGGTTTGACACATGGAAGTAGCGTATACTTCATAAAGTATGTTTCAATTGTTTCTGTTTGCTGTTGCAGAATTCTGGGTTATGGTGACTGTATTCTGGTGACAGTATTCTGACTGATCAGATTGACTGTCAAAGTGATTGATTGATTCAGTTATGGGTGATTCAAAAAGTGATGTTTGAGTTTCAATGATTGGTTGATGCAGATGTATTTGATGATTGAATTGCAGTTATAATGTTGCTGATGGATCCAGTCTGAAAATTTATGAAACGTGGTCTATGGAGGAAGAAAGAAGGTCACGGCCTTCTGTAGGTCGCAACCTACGTACTAGTAAACATATCGGCTAGTACAAGAGTTAGGGGGTTGTAGCTCCCTTCCAATAGAAGCTGGAGAATGAGAGAAGGTTGTAACCTTCTGCAGGTAGAAGCCTGCGTACTAGTATAAGTCTGCACCAGTACAAAATTGTAAACATATTTTCTTATTATTAAAAGAAGACAAGAGATGACAGCAGCAGGTGGTTTTCACCCACATTGGGTTTCCACCTTATATCTTGGTGTTCATGTGTGTTGCTTATGTGTGATGCTTTATTCTGCTTTTACTACACTGTCTAATAAATCTCTGATATACTGGTTAAAGTTCAATGCATGATAAATTGTGTAAATCAAAAGTTCTCTGCATATACACTGGTTGCTTTAAGTACAGTCACGTATACATGCTAGTTCACTTAGCTGAAGTAGCGTATACAAATCTGTTTGGGAAATTAAATTATTGATTTGATAATATTGATTCACCCCCCCTCTTAGTATTATTTCCAACAATTAGTATTAGAGTAGGTCCTTCAGAAGAAGATTGATCACTTGAAGGGAGATCCATCATCATGAGTAATCAAGAAAGCATGGAATCCATTAGACTGTCAATCTTTGATGAGAGAAACTTTGTTTATTGGAAGATAAGAACCACAACCTATCTACAATCGCTTGGAAGGGATGTCTGGAAAATCATGGAAGGAGGATATACATTTCCATCAGCAATTCCTACAGATACAGCAGGTAAAGAGAAATATGAAACCAATGCCAGGGCTGTCAATACATTATTAGGAAGTCTGTCACAATCAGAGTTTTTCAAAGTTATGCAGCTCAAATTAGCCAAAGAAATATGGGACAAAATCGTTCTAAGCTACGAAGGAGACTATTAGGTAAAACGTGCTAAACTGCAAACTCTCAGAATTCAATATGAAACTCTTAAGATGCACAATGATGAAAGTATAGCTAGTTACTTCTTACATATAGATGAGGTTGTTAATTGTATGAAGAATCTGGGTGAAGAGATAAATGAAGTTACCTTAGTTGAGAAATTTTTAAGATCCTTGTCTCCTAAATTTGAATCAAAAGTATCTGCCATAGAAGAAAAACAGGATCTATAGACTATCACTATGACACAGCTTCACGGAAACTTAACTGCCTTTGAGATGAGAAAAGGAGGCCCATTAGATATGAGAGAAGCCACATTTAAAGCTTTAGCAAAAGGAAAGGAAGAACTCAATGAATTAAGACATATTTAGAAGAAGAAGATGATGTAAACTTTGTCAAGAGTCTTCAACGGGGTTCTGAAAGATTTAGAGGTAAACTACCTTTCAAATGTTTTGCCTGTGGTAGAGTCATTCATTATGCTGCCAAATGTCCTCATAAAGATAAATATGATAAAGGGAAGGAATCTACAAAATGGAATAGAAAAAAAAATGTAAGTAAAAAGAGTTATTATACTCATGAAGATAGCGATGGTTTATCAAATAATGATGAAGATGAAAATAGTAATGACTATAGACTTCTATTGGCTTATGACGATGATAATTTTTGGGATGCTTTAGAAGAATATGACCTTCATGAAGAAATCTCTAAACTCAAAATCTATTTAGAAGAAAAGAATATGATTATAGATACCTTGACATACCAACTTTCTGAAAGAGAAAAACACAATGAAAAACTAGAACGTGAAATTTTGCGTCTAAGAAAGGATCTTGAGAAAACAAAATCTCTCAATCTTAGATTTGCTAAAGGATTAGAAACCTTAAATGAAATTATCAATGTGCAACATTCTCCTCTGATAAAGACAGGTCTTTGATATACTGAAGAAGCATATCAATCACAAAATCCATCGACCTCCACTAAAATCTATCTTGATGCAGCAAAGAACAGTGAACAGTATGACAACCGTCAGCAAAGGCATAAAGCAGATCACCAGGTAAACCAGGCTCAAGTTGCTTCAAGGATGAACAGAATCCACAACCAACCTCAGGTAAATCATACTCAATTTGCTTCAAAGATGAATATCAATAGAAACTACAATCACCAGGTCAATAGATTCGATAATCGCAGGAACTTCTTTAATGGTCAATGTTTCTCATGTCATAATTTTGGACACAAAGTTGCTCAATGTGTTGCTTACAAAACCATCATGACTATAGAAGCACAAAATCAAAGGAATGTGACAGGGATCAAGAAAAGTTCCTACAATAACTTTTCTCTTCTTGAAAATGAAATAGAATGTTCAATCTGTAACAACTTTGGCCATGAAGAATCTGAATGCAGGAGTAAATTTCGGCAAATATATCAAAAGGAGAAAACTCCATTAAATCCCAAAAATATGGAGAAGGAAAGAACCTCAAACATAAATATGTGGTATAGCCTTGTATGCAGAAGGACAAGAAAATCAGTGGTACATCGATAGTGGATTCTCAAAACACATGACAGGTGACAAAGAAAAACTTCACTCATATAATGCCTTAGAAAAGGAAAAGAATGTCTCATTTGGAAACGACACTCCTGCTGTCATAGAAGGTAAAGGCTTTGTTTTCTTGAAAGAAAAGGTTAAATTTGGGAATGTTATGTATTAGATGGTCTAAAGCATAACCTGTTGAGTGTCAGTAAAATATGTGATCAAGGAAATGAAGTGGTGTTTCGATCAAATGGATGTTGTTTGTGAGCTTGATACAGGAGAAACCGTGATCAAAGGTACAAGAACTCCAAAAAACTTATACATACTCAAGGGGGGAGAACAACAATTCTATCTAAGAAAAAATGATGAAAACTTCCTATGGCACGGAAGGTTGGGACATCTAAGCTTTTCTCAAATAAGAAAAGCATGCAGATTCTAGGTTGTTTGTGATATTCTAGATATCAACATTCCTGAAAATACAATATGTAAACCATGTCAATTCGGTAAGAAAACCAAATCTCACTTCATTGAAAAAGAAGGGTCAGCTAGTAAGCCTCTTGAACTTGTTCATACTGATTTATGTGGACCATCAAGGAAAAAGTCGCCTCATGGAGAAGAATACTTTATTTTGTTCATTGATGATTTTTCCAGAATGTGTTGGATAGGTCTTCTAAAGCATAAAGATGAAGCATTTGAAAAGTTCAAAGCCTTCAAAGCTTTGGTTGAAAATGAATCAAATCGCAAAAATAAAATGCCTTAGATTTGATCGAGGAGGGGAATTTACCTCGGATGAATTATTTGACTTTTGTGAACAACATGGAATAAAAAGGTAGTTCTCGAATGCAAGGACTCCTCAGCAAAATGGAGTGGTAGAAAGAATGAATAGAACTATTCAACAAATGGTTCGAGCTATGCTAGATGAATCTGGGACTCCTACAACCTTCTGGGGTGAAGCTGCCTTTGCCGTCGTAACTATTCTCAACTAAGCAAATGTTCGGGTAAACAACACTCAAACTCCACATGAACTTTGGTATGGTAAGACTCGTACGGTAAAATACTTTAAAGTTTTTGGAAGCAAATGCTATATCAAAAGGACTGATGAAAAACTTGGTAAGTTTGAGCCCAGAGCAGATGAAGGTATTCTTCTTGTTTACTCTTCCTGAAGTAAAGGATATAAATGTTATAATAAAAGACTTGGGAAAATTGTTGAAAGTATTGATGTTGTAGTTGATGAAGCATGAAAAAACCCAAAACAGATAAAAACCAAAGATTATGACAATGAAGAAGATGGGCATTATTTTTCCATATCAAATCATAATAATTCTGAAGAAGAAACCAATGAAGCACCAGAAGAAGAGATAACGGTAGAAGAAAAGACTCAGTCCAGGATGTTCAAAAAAATCATCTAGAAACTCAAATTTTAGGGGAAAAAGAGGCACGTGTAAAGACAAGAAGAAATATTACATAAACCTCAAGCTATCTAGCATTACTATCCTCCACCGAACCTCAAAATGTAAATGAAGCATGCAAAGATGAATGTTGGGTCAAGACCATGAATGAAGAACTTGAGGAAATTGAAAAGAATAATACTTGGGAATTAGTTCCTAGATCGCATGATAAGAATATCATAGGAACTAAATGGATATTCAAAAACAAGCTGAATGAAAATGAAGAAGTTATTAGAAACAAGGCCATACTTATTTGTAAAGGATATGCTCAACAAGAAGGTATAGATTTTGAAGAAACTTTTGCACCTATTGCTAGACTTGAAGCCATAAGGATGTTTATTGCTCTTTCCAGTTTTCTGAAATTCAAAGTATACCAAATGGATGTAAAATCTGCCTTTCTTAATGGAGACTTAGAAGAAGAAGTCTATATTGAACAACCAAAAGGATTCATTCTTGGAAATTATGCAAAACTTGTATGTAGATTCAGAAAGGCTCTCTATGGTCTAAAATAGGCTCCAAGGGCCTGGTATTGCCGTCTTGACAAATATCTCCACCAACAAGGTTTTTCAAAGGGGTCAATAGATAGCAATCTATATACAAAGATTAACACTGATAAATTGCTAATAATTGTTGTTTATGTTGATGATATCATTTTTGGTAGTAATGAAGAATCCATGAGTTAGAATTTTGCTTCAGTAATGCAGCAAGAATTTGAAATGTCCTTGCTTGGTGAGCTTACCTATTTTCTTGGTCTACAACTTCAACAAAATAAAGATGGTATTTTTCTTTCACAAACCAAATATCTCAAACAGATCTTGAAAAAGTACGGCATGGAAGATTCTAAACTAGTATGTACCCCAATGGTAATAGGATGCAGTCTCAGCTCAAATGATGAATCAGTAGCAGTACATCAACCAACTTACAGATCCATGATTGCCAGTTTGCTTTATCTAATAGGTACCTGACCTGACATCATGCATGCAGTAGGAATAGTTGGAAGATTCCAAGCAAATCCAAAGGAATCACACCTTCAAGCAGTCAAAAGGATTTTCAAATATCTTCAAGGAACACAAAGCTTTGGTTTATGGTATCCTGGAGATACAGATCTTACTCTTCATGCATATATAGATGCAGGTTGGGCAGGAAGTGTTGATGACAGAAAAAGCACTAGTGGTGGTGCATTCTATATGGGTTCCAGGTTAGTGTCTTTGTTCAGCAAGAAACAAAGTTCAATTTCATTATCTACAGTTGAAGCAGAATATGTGGTTGCTGCATCTCTCTGCACACAACTACTTTGGATGATGCAACCTTGCAATACATTCAGATCACATGTACTCCACCCATCTCCATTCTATGTGATAATACAAGTGTCATCAGTATTTCAAAGAATCCAGTCATGCACTTCAAGACCAAGCACATACCCATCAAATATCATTTTCTACTTGAACAAGTGCTTGAAAAAAAGGTCAAATTGGAGTATGTTCCCTCGAAAGAATAGGTTGCTGATATATTCACTAAACCACTGCCCAGAGAGACATTTGAATATATTAGATAAAAGTTGGGAGTAGTTGTTGCATAATCCTACTGTTAAATCCTATTTTTCAGAGAAATGTTGTTATACGCGAGTTGCATGAAGCATAGTCGCGTACATATGTGGGTTTTTGTGGGCACAGTCGCGTATATGTTGGTTTGAGGAAAAGTAGTGGGCCAAACTCAGAAAAAGGGGTCTAATATGGTTTAGTCAATTATTTTCTCTCTTTGATGATGGTTACAATCTACTTATAACATGTGGAAATATGTTGGTCCTCATAAGTTGTTGATAACTTGATGTATATCTCATTGATGATGATGCCTTGATATTTCTTACTGATATATGCAATAATCAGATCTAACAGTGAACATCTGGCACAAGTTCAGGGGGAGTATATGCTTCTAAGAAGATCTTCATACAAATCTGTATAACTATTTTGATTTAGGTGACTCTTTTGATGATGGAAATATACAGGTTATTGATCTTGATGTTGCTGATGGTGCAAATCATACATGGTGTATGATAGTTGCTGATGACTATCATGGTATTGTTTAGATCAGTTGTCCTTATTATAAATGTCATGTATATCATTTAATGTAAAGGTCATGAAAAGACCTAATTTGTAACCCCACTATGCATGGGATGGATGATGTAATATTTCTTGTTTTTGTCATGTATAAATAATTGGTATATCCCTACTTGGTTGGGTGGATGAGTCAAATTTGGTATATCCCCACTTGGTTGGGAGATGGATGTATGAGTCATTGGTAATAGGAAGGTCATCCTCACATTGTTGATTTATAGAGTCATGTTATTCTTTTAGAAAATCTTCTTGTAGACTTTGCTAGTACTCAGGGGGAGCATGGACTCAATCATGGGAGCTCAATCAGTACATTTAAACATATCAGAGAATTCAGCATGTACTTAGGGGGAGCATGACCCTTTACCCTTGATGTAAAAGGGGAAGAGTGACTTGGTGTTGTTGTTGCCATCAAGTCCAAAGGGGGAGATTGTTGGCATTATGATACAGGTGTTGTCCTTGATGGCAACTCACTCAGATGAAAGATCATAATACAACAAGTTAACAACAAAGAATTATAGATCAGACTACAAAGAATGAAGAAAGAGAGGTATACGCAGGTTCACCTTGACCAAGGTGCATATACACGCAGGTTCACTGAACACAAGTAGCGTATACATACACATGCACTTTCACAGAAGGAAAAGTGCGTATATCTTGGAAAACTAAGTTTTTGGTCCAAGGTATTTGGTCCATGGTATTTTGATCCATGGTATTGGTCCAAGGTATCTGGTCTGAGGTATTGACCCTAGGTATTTGGTCCAAGGTATTGGTCCTAAGTGGTTTTGGTCCATGGTATTGAGAAAGGCCTAAAACTATAAAAGGAGGAAAAGATCACTAGGAAAAGTGTGCAAGTATCGAATATCTGATGAAGTGTGAGATCTAGTATGCAGGTTATTGGCTTATGGTACTGTGCTTGATTTGAACCAAGGATGAACCTCAGCGGTTGGTGAAGGATAAGATATAATGATGAATCGGGATCTTAAGGCTTGAAATGAATTATCATTATGTGGTTTGATCATGTATAGTCTAGATCTGAATACTGACGCATGTGTTGTTCTGTAAATATTATGATCTGGGTATAACTTAAGTCTGGAATAGTTGCAGAATTATGAATTAATATTTGCATATGTGTACGTTGGTTGGCTTTGATAAAAGCGCGTATACACACAGGTTCGACACATGGAAGTAGCGTATACCTCATAAAGTATGTTTCAATTGTTTCTGTTTGCTGTTGCAGAATTCTGGGTTCTGGTTTGGGTTTTGGTGACCGTGTTTTAGTGATAATATTCTGACTGATCAGATTGACTATCAAAGTGATTAATTGATTCAGTTATGGGTGATTCAGAAAGTGATGTTTGAGTTTTAGTGATGGGTTGATGCAGATGTATTTGATGATTGAATTGCAGTTATAATGTTGTTGATGGATCCAGTTTGAAAATTTATGAAATGTGGTCTATGGAGGAAGAAAGAAGGTCGTAACCTTCTGTAGGTTGCAGCCTACGTACTAGTAAACATATCGGAAAGTACAAGAGTTAGGGGGTTGTAGCTCCCTTCCAGTAGAAGCTGGAGAGCGAGAGAAGGTTGTAACCTTCTGTAGGTAGAAGCCTGCGTACTGGTATAAGTCTGCACCAATACAAAATTGTAAACATATTTTCTTATTATTAAAAGAAGACAGAGACGACAGTAGCAGGTAGTTTTCACCCACATTGGGTTTCCACCTTATATCTTGGTGTTCATGTGTGTTGCTTATGTGTGATGCTTTATTCTGCCTTTAATGCACTATTTGATAAATCTCTGATATACTCGTTAAAGTTCAATGCATGATAAATTGGGTAAATCAAAAGTTATCTACATATACGCTGGTTGCTTTAAGTACAGTCACATATACATGATAGTTCACTTAGCTGAAGTAGCGTATACAAATCTATTTGGGAAATTAAATTATTGATTTGATAATACTAATTCACCCCCCTCTTAGCATTATTTCCAATAGGCTGGCTGTCTGCAACGTCTTCTGGGGCTAAATTGGAAGTTTATGGGTAATTTCAATTTTTACAGTGGTTGCATTGGTTTACACAGCTTACAAAGAGAATGCGCGAAAAAAAAAGAGAAAAAGAGGGCTTCGCAGCTTTTATGGAAAAAACAGTTGATTTTTGTGGGTTCACCTTCAGATGAATAGTGATAATTTTTCGGTTAAATGGGGGAAGCAATTTTGGAGGGCCATCGCACCACTTTTGTGGTGCAGGTGGTATTCGTGAGGGGTCGCCCGATTCCATACATTGTTTGACACGTAGCATCGGGGGTCGGGAGGAAAACCACTTTATCGGGCGGTTATTGTTCAGTCATTAGATGCAACTGATATCATTATGGGTCGTTGGATGTGGGGAAGGGATGATCAACAATGGTCGGGAGGCAAAGCTGCGTGGTGGGAAGTAACAGGAATTAATGGGCAGTCTAGGGATTTAATTGTGGTGATTTCAAGATTAGTTTAAGGACAAATCCAGGGTTAAGGGATCGGGCAAGGATTTAATGAGGGCTTAGGGATAGTTTATATTAGTTTTTATTAAAACTAAGGGGTTGGGGTATTTTATATAAAAGGGGTTTTAATTATTTAATACGGGCTAATGGGGTTTCGGGGAACTTATATAATAAAGTTAGCTTAATTAATACGAAAATGATGGCGGAGTGGGTTTTATTTTAAAAAGGGGTAAAGTGTATGTGATTGCACATTTAGAATTACACATAGGATAAAAACTTTTTGGTGGGTTTTTTGTATGAAAGGGTTTTACATGGGGGTGAGTCACTTTTCCTAGGTAAAAGGGGTTTACCATAGGAAAGTGTGGTTTTATTAGGGAAATGAGGGGGTATGAAGGGAGATGAATTTTATGATGAAAGGGATTCTAACACTTAGGCCCATGAGTCATCAAGTCGAGGGTCCAGTCCCTCTAAAAGTCAGAGAAATGCTCTGCCCCTTTGACTTAAAGGTTTTAAGTACTAGAACTTTTTTATGGGAAATTAGTAAAGTAAAGGGGTAAAAATGAATGAGAGGATATTAAATAAACCATGTTATGAACCATTTTCCTTGCTTTGTTTACCACTTATGCACATTTGAAAGATGCATTAAAACATGAGAAATCACTTGACATTTGTGCCACTTTTCTTATACTTACCCATTACCTACCCTACCTTTTTCTCTTCATTTTATTTGGGTGCATTTAGGTTAGCAAACCCTTATCAATCCTTTTTCTTTTACAATGTAGACTATCTATTTCCAACCTTATATCATCCAAGGGCTCAGATTAAACTGATGAGCTCCTCTTATTTTCTCTACCTATCTAATGATCTGCCAAGATTAAACTGTTTGGTCAGATTTTATTTTCCACCTATAGACATAAAATCTAAAGCATGGCATAATCAAGATTAAATAGTTTGATTACCATGGATTGTGGCATAAGTGACAAGATGCACAGAATCATTATTATGCATGAAAGTAAAGGGTAGTGGCATTTTGACTTGCACACTTTCATGGTCTCTTTTTGTCTTTCGAGGTTCATATATTTTCCTTTTTTGACCTTTTTCATTCTTTTTTTCGTTTGATTTTTCTTTTAGGACATACCCTCTTTACTTTTTTTATTTTTTTAAATATTAGAAAACATTTGCAGAAGGAAAAGGTATGTACAATATTACAAAGCTTAACCTCAGTCATTCAAAATTATGACTCCTATTGGTATAGGAACCTAACAGTGGCTCCACTTGGGGATGGCATTTTCTAGTGAAATGTCAAGAACTTTCAAGATCAATGGCCTTTGGATTGTTGTTGTTGTCACCTTGTAAAATACTCATCTGTGCCTCTACATTATTGATACTTATGATAGTAAATATTTAAAGCTAAGGGCCTTCTCTTCGAGCTTCAAATTCGAAAATCACTATCCAATCCAAACTAGACTTTTGGAAAGGAAATATGTACAAATGGGAAATAAAAATTATTAATTAGGTTCAAAATAGTGCTTAAGCATTCAACCATTAATTGGTCCACCTTCTACTTCTGTACCATCAATAAATAACATATGGACCTTTCCATAGGAAGTTAAATTTCCCATGTTTACCTTTATCTTCCCTCCTTGAATTCCACTTGAGGACTTTGTCACCAAGGTAGAAATCTTCAGCCTTGGTTCTCTTATCAAAAATATTTTTAATTCTTTCCTGCATGACTTGAGATCTGATGTAGACCTCCCCTCTGGTTTGTTGAAGGTGAATACTTTGATTGATTCTTCTTTGAATACAATTAGGTTTAACTTGCATTTGTTGAAGTATCTTCATCACTGGAACTCCCAAGGAGGATGGAAAAGCAACTTCTGTCCCATAGACTAATTGATAGGGAGAAGTACCAATGGATTTCTTAGTAGTCAATATGTCTGCACATAAGGCATTGACTAGATTTTTATTCCAAGTTTTCTTATTATCCTCTAGTAACTTCTTGATAATGTTAACTAGGCTTTTGTTTGAGGATTCTGCCAGTCCATTCCCTTGAGGGTAATAGGCTGTAGAATGACCCAAAGTGATATGATATTTGTTGCAGAAATATATCATCCTTTTGGATTTAAAGGCTATTGCATGATCAGTAATGAGCTTCATTGGGCATCCAAATATTGATAGAATATTGGTTTCAAGGAAGGTCATGATAACAGTGTCTGTGGCTTGCCTTGAAGGTATGGCCTCTACCCATTTTGTGAAGTAGTCTGTCACTGTGAGGATTCATTTGTGCTGGGCAGAGGAGGGTGGGTGAATTTCACCAATGAAGTCTAAACCCCATTGTTGAAAAGGCATTTCAGCAGAGATAGGCTTGAGGGGTAAAGGTAAGAGCTTTTTCTTTCCCTAAAAAATTTGACATTTATGACAGGAGCTCACATATTTTTTGACATCTGCAAACAAGGTAGGCTAGTAGAAACCAGCTCTAAGGAATTTATCTACTGTGGTCTTCTAGTAAAGGTGTCCTCCATAGTCACCTACATGGAATTCTTCTAAAACCTTGTCAACTTCATATTTTAATAAGAAATTAAGAAGAATACCTTCATTATCTCTCCAAAACATAGCACTATCTAATATACAAAATTTTAAGGATTTCATCTTTAAAACCCTACTTTTAGTTCTAGATAATTCAAGAGGAGCTTGTAATTTCTGTAAAACATAAATGATATCAACATACCATGGTGATTCAATAAAGGACTGGTTGATTAGTGGAGTCACCATCTCCTCTTCATTATATATTGTTGCAATAAAGTTTATATCCAAGGCCTGACAGTTCGATTCAGCCATGAGCTTGGCTAAACCTTGGACTTTGATTAACTTCGTAGGTTTGATTTGTATATCATACTCTAACATAGTAGCTATCCATTTTCCCCTCTTTCCATCTGGACCATCCTGAGTTAGGATGTCTTTGACTATTGAATTAGGAACATAGGCTACTATATGAGAATGTAGGATGTATACCCTAAAGTCCTTAATGGCTTTGACTAAAGCCAATGCTTGTTTTTCCATTATATTGTATTTCAAAGGGGCATCTCTTAGGGCTTTACTAAAGAAGGCAATGGGTTGTTCATAGCCCTGGTCATTTTTCTACAGTAAAACTACAGCAATTGTGTGCTCAGAAGCAAAGGAGAACATAATGAAATCTCTGTCAAATTTTGGGTTGATTAACAAAGGTGTTTTAGTTAAGGCCAGTTTGATGTCTTCAAAGGACTTTTTAGCCTTAACAGTCCATTTTATGGTAGAATATTTTTTCAGCATGTTGTTTAGTGATCTAATTAATTATGCTAGATTAGATATAAATCTTCTAAGAAAGTTAATTTTCCCTAAGAAAGCTTGTAATTATCTAATGTTCCTAGGGTGTTGAATTTTCAAGATGGCTTCTATCCTTGCAGGGTCTATTCTTATACCATCTTTTGAAATTTTATGACCTAACAACCTCCCTTCTTCTAACCCAAACAAAGACTTCTTGGGGTTTAAGGAGATTCCAAATTTCCTGCACTTAATAAAAACCTATCTTAAATGATCCAGATGTTGATTGTTAGATTTAGAAAACACGGTAATATCATCTAGATATATGGCAACGAAATCATGAATTTCTTTTGCAAAGGCTATATCCATAGTCCTCTGGAAAATGGCTCCTACCTTCATCAGTCCAAAAGGCATTTTTACATACATAAATGTGCCCCAAGGAGTAGCAAAGGCAGTTTTGGGTTAGTCATCAGGATGAACCAAGATTTGATTATAACCAGAGAACCCATCCAATAATGAGATTCTGGTTGACCCAACTACCCTCTGTAAAATGTGGTCCATTTTGGGGAGGGGGTAATTGTCCTTTAGTGACACTTTGTTAAGGTTTCTGAGATCTACACAGAGTCTGATCTCACCAGTTTTCTTTCTAGTTGGCACTAAGTTTGAGACCCAATCAGAAAATGTGTTTGGTGCAATTATTTTGGCATCGTACATTCTCTGAATTTCTTTCTCAATGGAAGGCAATAAGACATGATTAATCCTTTTAAGTTTTTGTCTGAAAGGTTTTTTATTTTCTTTAATGGGAATTGTGTTTTGGATGATGATGGTGTCATAGGCTTTAAGGTCCTCATAACTCCAAGCCAAGACATCCTGAAAGTCTTTCAGTAACTCAATGTATTTTACTTTTTAAGTTGGGGGCAGTGATTTTGAAAGTTTTATCAATTTAGGATTTTCCTCAGTGCCTATATTACATTCTTCTATATTAGACTTCAAAGGTTCCATTTTAGGTTTCCTAGGAACATCATTAGAATCAAATAAATATTCTAGAGGGGTTAATCCCTTTGGTAAAAAATTGTCTTTGAGATTAATTACTTCATTTTATTCAGTGATTATTTCATCAATCTCAACTTGTTCTAGGTTATCTACATCTGACCTGGTAAATTTAGTAGGGTTAAATCTATCTATTTCTTCTCCGTCTATCTCATTTATCTTTATTTCATCCTTAGTGTCAAGAACTATGGATGCATCAATATATATATTGCTATTTACAGATTCTTCTTCTAAAATTAAAAAATTATTTATTTGTTTATCATTAGAGAATATCTGCCAGTTCTTCAAATTGTCTAGAATTGTAGGTCTATGTCTAAATTCAGCTGTGTACTGATGATTAGGTTGAAAAGGTAGTTTGCAGGTGCTGGAAAACATTGCTAAGCTATGAGCTTTCATATTGTGTTTTCTAGGAATTACTGCAAGCTTTGTTTCTAAAAAAGTGTTAAGTATTTCTACAATAGTATCTCTGTAACAACTTAATCTAGGGTCTTTAGTCATATATACAACATCAATTTGTTTTACAATTAATTTAGAATCTCCCATCACATAAACTCTTTTAGCTCCTAAATTCCTAACTAACTTAAGACCTAAGATTAATGCTTCGTACTCGGCCATATTATTAGTACATTCAAAATTTAATCTATATGCATGGCCTTGTAACTGATTATTTGCTAACTTGTATATCCACACTCCTACTCCTGCTCCTAACTTCTTTACTGACCCATCAAATTCAAGATGCCATAATATTTCATGCTCATAATTTTCACTATCTGGTGCAACAAATTTTTCATTAGTTATAGTAATTTGACCATTTTTTTCATTGAGTAGTTCTGTATTTTGGCTAGTTTCTTTTTGTGCAGAAACTGCAATTTCTTTTGGTTCTGCACTAATAATGTTTGAAATTCCTTCTTGCGTTTGATCTGCATTATACAAGATAAAAGAATCTATATCTAAATGTAAGGAGTAGATGGGAAAGTTTTGAGGCCAATCCTGGCTACTTACCATATATTTCATTAAGGTTTCACGGTACAGTTTCTTAGGTTGTCCAAAAACAGAGATTGTTGCATATGACATATCTAGTTGTAGGGATCCCTGAAGTTTGGCTCCCCATGATCTGGATAACAACATGCTATACTTTGGTGGGATTTTAGCAACCACAATATCCATAAGGATGCTCTTGGCAGGATATTGGACTAAGGTAACATGGAGGTCTTTGGTCAATCCTAGAAACTACACTTGACTGGAGTCAAATGAAAATAGGTCCTTGTAAGACCTTGTAATGTCTAGTTTTAACTTTTCCATTACTGATTTTGGCATTAAATTATGAGAGGCACCAGAGTCCAACATTGCATTATGTAGGATTTTATCATGGATACTATGGTTGATGTAGAAGGGTGGAACTCCTCCTTCTAATGGTTTGCCATTAATATCTGGACCAAATATAAGTTCTGGTTGGTCATCAAACAAATTGACTGAATCCTCATTTTCAAAAATGTTCAAGGTCTGGTTTATCTGTGATTTGTATGTTTCATTCTTGATCAGTTCTGTCAAGGGAACTGAAATATTCAGTTTTGCTATCTCAGCTCCCAGATTGAATGGTGAAGAAACTTTTTCTGTTTGTGGGTTTTGAACTTTTGAAGCAGGGTTTTGAGTGACCTTGTTTTCTTTTTCTTTATTGGGGACTTCCTTGTGTGGATTTTCAAACCTAGTGTTCTGAGTTTTGTCTACTAGTTCCTTAAGTGGAACTGAGGTGGATGGTTGATTAGTAGAAGGTGGGTCAGAAGTTATATCTACAATTTTGGGACCGAAAGGCACTGGATTCTGCCTAGGGAGAATTTGGAGGACCTTTGAAACAGGGGCTTCCTTTATTTTCTTTGGTTGATTCTGTGTTGTTTTCTTGGTTTGGTCAGGGATATCAGTGTTCTTTTTGCTTCTTAGATTGTACTGTTTGTGAACTTCAAAAATGGCAGAATCATACCCTTGTTTATAATCAAATGACTCCCCAGATTGTATCTGTAATTACTGTAGCATATACAGTTCTTGTTCATCTTGGGTCAGAAAGACAATGTCATCATCACTTATTCCCATTAAGTTTATCTATGTGTCCTGTTCTTGATCTTTAGGCTGGGATGTTTTTGCATAATTTTCTTGAAAAGGAGGCCTAATGTTATGATCCGGCCCATTTTTCCTAGTGTTTTGGTTCTGGTTCTTCCTAAAATTTGGGTTTCTAACTGGAGGCACTTGTTGGTTATCCCATTGAGGCTTTCTCTCCATATTCTCTATTCTATCCATTAATTTTTCCATGCCTTTAGCTAAGCTATCTATTTTAATGTTAGAGGGTGAAGGCTCATCATTAGTAGTTCCCATTCATTCATTTCTAACTCTAGCTCTTTTAGCTAATAAATTAGCCTCTACACTTACTGCTACACTTTGCATATCTTCTAGGGTTGGGATGTTTCTTTTCCTGAGTTGGTATGCCATGTGTATGTCAAAACCATTAGGGAACTTGATTAAAGCTAAGTTAGGTGGGGGTCCCATATTTACAGGGATTGCTTTATATATATATATTGTTAAGTCTAGTGTAGTAATCCTGAACAGTTTCATTTGGTCCTCTTCTAATATTTTCATACTCAGAAAGGATTTGTATGGGGTTATTTTTCTTTTCCCATTTGTTCAAAATTTTTAGGTGAAATGTCTCTAAACTATCAATACTATTAGTAGGAAATGCTCTAAACCATCTACTAACATCACCAGCTAAAGGCTAGGAAAAAAGTCTCATTTGAACATTAGCAGTATCAATTTCATGCAACTCAAAGTAATCTGTTGTCTTATTAACATGTTGCAGTGCAGTATAATGTCCTGTGCTATCAAATTGAACAATTTTACTTTGGTAGTCTGCTGGCATAGCATCTAGTTGAGCAGGTAACACAAGAGGAGCATATCTGTTTGCCATGGCTATAAGCTGGGAGGGGTTAAGATGTGGAGTTGAGGTACTTGGAGATGATGCAGTAGTGGATGAAGAACTAGGACTGGAAGGTGGTGGATGGGTAATGATAGGTTGGTGAGGGAGAGTAGGTATGAATGGTGGTGAAGAATGGACTTGAGCAGGTATTACTATTGAAGTAGAAGGGAACAATGGTGAACTTGAAATATTAGATGATTGTTCAGAAAGCTCAGGGGCTGTGGTAGTATTAACAGATGATTGGGGATATTTTAGAATGTATTCATCAATGGACTTGTTGGCCAGTTGAATTTCAAGGTCTGCAATGAATTCAGGATCTAGAACAGTTTCACTGAGTGCACTTTCAGATTTTGTTCTAAATAATGACTGTTCAAATGGCACATCAAAGGGAAGATCTTCTAAAAATAACCATTCATCAGGACATGAATTAGCTTTAACTAATGGTATCTTAACTGAACTTTCTTCTTTTTTGGATTTTCTTGAAATCAGGTTGGGATTATCAACTACTGGGGTAGGGTTTGGGTTTGGATTGGCCCTAGTAAAATGAGTCTTCTTGGAAGCCAGAATTTCAAAATTTTTTGTTGTTTTTGTGAGATTTTATAAGATAACTTCTAACAAATGACTTTAAGAGGCTTAAAATGAAGATTTAGGGTTTTCTTAAAGCTTTATTAGGACTGAGGATTTGAGTTCCCAGTGGAGTCACCACTATGTTATCACTTAGAATTTTCTCTAGAAGTTATCACAAGAAAGAAAATGGCCGAGGTAACCACAAACCAACTTTTAAGCATAGGCTCTAGCCAACCTATGGCTTAGAGAGGGCTCTCTCTATATAATTTAGCTTTGTTTGCTAGGATTTTAGGCTAGTTCTGAAGGTTCAGAGGGATTTTAATTTGTAATGAAGATTTGGATGGTGGAATCCTTAAAATAGAAGGATAAAATGAGGTCTTTGGATCATTGGGCTATGGAGTCAATTGAAGGGCAACAGAGCTGGGATTAACTCACTAAAGGGAATGTTCAAAGGGCAAGATAGTTGAAAAAAGTGCAGGTCTTTGGAGCAGAGGGGTGAAATGGTTTGAACCAGGGTGAGAGAGCAATTGAGAATTCTCAGACTGGGATTCAAACGAGGAAAAAGGAGGAAATTGGAAACAAAGGGCAATTAAGAATCCTTTGCTATAGATTTAAGAGAGACAACCTAAACTAAGGAGCAATTAAGAATTCCTTAACTTAGATTTGAGTTGAAAACATTTAAATGCTGAACAGTTAAAACAGAGTGAAATTAAGCAAATTCTGAAATATTATTCCATGTTATAGCATTAGATTCAGATAAACATAATGGAAAAATTTAAAGAAGATAAAAAATCGAGAGAAAATGCTTGTCTATACTTTTCTCAACACATGAATCCTTTGAAATATTTGGTCTTTATTCATTAATCCAGCTTGCAGGCTTCAGTCAATGCTCCAAAAGATTTACAGTATTCAGATCAAGAAGTCTATAGAAATGTATAAGAATCCACCCTAGATACTTTGATTTATGAAGTTTTTAACTTTTTATACAAAATTTTTTTACAAAATATCTCAAACTAACTTGAGATTTATTCTAGGAACTACAAATATATTCTAGCTAGAAGATAGAGGCAGCTATTGAACTGCTTCATGCTGTCCCTTTTATTGTGGTGCTGCTGGCTTTCATGGTTGGCTTTTTAGCCCTTTATGTTGGCTTGCTATTTTGTGGTCTTCTACGCTGGCACTTTCTCTAATTTTCACCTTTCACTTGATACTCTTTAACCCTGATGCCCTGTTTTCATCTGTTTACCTAGCTGCCTATTTTTACTGTGTGGTAATCTTTTTGTTATGAATTTCTCACAAAAAATCTGTCATTTTTTCCCACCATTTAGCATCAGGTAACTTGACATTCATCATTCTCCTGTATATTTCATCAGCCTCGGTACACTTAGCAAAATTGGGCTTAGTGATGAACAAATGTTTTACCTCGTGTTGGAGGAAAAACAAGTTCTCAAATGTATTGTACAAAAATTTGCTTGTTGGTAGGGCTTTTATTGATGAAGTGCTAGCTTGTCCTTTGGCCAACTGTCTGAGTCTCCTGTCATAGTCCCGCTATGTCATGAGTTTTTCATTGATAGCCAAAGGACTGGGTAGACCTTTCTCCCTCAAAATATGGAATTTAGCCATGAACCTATCAATGGCTACTTGCATATTGTGGCACTTCTCTTCTAAGTTAAGCATAAGGTATAGGAACTTCCTTATTTCCAAAATGGTCTTAGTTCTATCTTCTATATTAAGCTCATGGAGCTCATACCTATTTTTTCTATTGAGGAAGTGGATGAGTCTATTGGCATCCTCAAGCATGTCTCCTAATTCTCCTTTGACCTTTTGGATAACTTCTGTAGCTATCTTTATTAATTCTGTCTGCTCAAAAATAACTTGAATAGATGGCCAAATATCATTGACAGAGTCAATGATAGTGGTCCACAACATTTCCTTGGTTTGCCCAAGTGGTTTCTCCAATGTTAAGTCTTTCTCTAAGACTTTGACTCTTTCACTCATTCTTTGGGCTTTTGTACTTCTTCCTTTTGCTTAAGTTGGGCAAGTTTGCAGTCAGTTTTTAAACTTGCCACCTTTTCCTTTAGTCTTTTCATTTCAGTAGCCTGAATTGACATCTCTTCCATGGCTCTAACTAATTCTGCTGCCTTTTCTCCTGATGCATCTACTGTTGTTGTAGGTTTTGTTGTTACTGGAAATGTTGTGGTAGGTGGAACTATAGGTGCCAGTGTGGAAGGGACTACTATAGATATTCTAGGGATTACATCTTTAGAAGTTGTGGCCAAATTGCTTGCTTCAATTGAATTAAAGCGTCCAACTCCTTTTCTATCTCCTTTAATTGATCATTCAGCTTTAGGACCAAGTCCATCAACTCCTCATGTCTGGTTTGGCTTTCTAAGACTTCTAGAGTTTGAGGATGTTGCAGCTGGGGTATTTTCAATTGCCTCTTAAGTGCAGCAATATCATCGTTTTTCTTCTTTATGAGCTGCTCTGTAGCTTTTATATCCTTGGGATCGTGTCCCAATTCAATCACTAAGTCCTCTAAGTACTTGATCCTTGTATCCTTGTCCTGTGAGGAGGCCTTCTCCAACTGATATTGAGATGAGATGTTGTTTAATGAGTTTTGAAGCTGATGAGCATCTATGGCTTTACCTGTCAGGGTGGAGTATATCATCTCCCCATCTTGTTTTTTCAGTTCTATTTGGTCTATGGGATGAATATCCCTAGCCAATACTTTGAAGTCAACCTTTTTGAAATCAGATGTTGTCTTGGGCTGCTGAGTAGTAAGCTTGATGAAAGACATCTGTAGCTTTCCCTCTTTAATGTCAAAGACTGACATTAGTCTTGTTTGATTTGTGGGAGTCAGCTTCAGGTACTCAGCATATGTTTGGGCCTTAAGCCTCTCATTTCTCACTTTGATTTCCTTGTACCTGTCTTTTATGTCCTAGTCTTTGTCAGCAGGCCTACTGAAGGAAGATACTTCCACACTAAGCTGCCTTTCCAACATCTGAGTCTGTGATGTGGAAGGCTCTTGCATTCCTTCATATGGAGTAGTGGGCCTACTTCTTTCTACCTCTTTGTTGGTAACCTGTGATGATTCTTCTGTGTATTCCTGCTCAGAGGCCAGATTAAGCCTTTGCCTCTTGCTTGTTTCCTATTGCAAACTAGAGGTGTCCATTCTTGAAGTGGAGCTCCCTCTCTATTTCTTTTTGGAATTTTCTCCTCATTTTGAGGAGTTTGCATGACTGGAGGGGTACTCATAGATCTTTCTTTCTCTTCTGGTACTTGCAGAAAAGAGCTCTCATCAAGCTGCTTTTCCAAATCAATCAAAGCATTTTCTAGAGCTACTTTTGTGTTCTCTCTATCTACTAAAGTACCTTCCACCCATTCTGTTTGATTGGCATATGCCTCTATTTCTGGTATGGGGTGGTGGATGAAGGTCCTAGATTGACCTTTTGTCTTTTCTTGGTAATGAATTCTAAAGGGTCATATCTCCATACAAAACTCCTTTCGAATTTCATTCTTTGCAAGATTAGGTGTGCCACTTTCCCTGCCTCTTTGGAATTGCATATGAAAGAACCTAATTGATCTTTGATTTTGAAATAGGCCTTCTTCTTGGCATTGACAAAGTTGACTTCATCTGCATTGATAATGTTTCCGTAATATTCTAAGGAAAACAACCTCATAGGGAGCTATCTTGGCAACTTATATGGTTCAAGTAGGCAACCATATATTCTGATTTCTGTGTGGTTTTGGTAAAGGTACCAATCACCCACTTTGGTCTGCTTGGAAAGTTGGAGGACTCTCTTTATCTCTGGGCTTATTCTAGGTGAAGGATTCCCATTGAGCATGGTCATGACTGGTTGCACAAAATAATCTATAAATTTTGAGTAGGTATATGGTAATCCAAACTCATGGAAAAGTGGGGTCCAAAAAATAACAGATCTGGGCTAGCCCCTAGTGTCAAGCTTTTGGAGGGTAAAAGGAAACTTCTCTAACTGATAATACAGAAATAGGTGGTATAATACAGAGGAGTATTTGAAAACTCTCTCATTACCCAGTCTTGTGAATTGCTCATGCATTCTATCAGCTATAAATGTTGCAAAGTCATATGTGGTTGCAGGAGGCTATCCTAAGGTATAGATGGACATGAAAGCAAGGATAATTTCATCAATGTATTCACTTGTGGTGCAACCCAAAAAACATGATATCATGGCTACAATGTTCTGTTCTGGCCCCATGGAGAGAAAATAACTGATACATATGGAGGGGAGTCCTTAGGGATGTGTTTTTCCTCTCTAATGAGGGTTTGAAATAACTGGGCCAATTTTGCTGGGCTTAGCTTGGGATACTGGTCCAACAGGTCTCTAATTGAGAGTGGCATTAGGTTTGGCCCTGGTTGGAACTCCAACATTTCATTAATGGACTCAGTGTGATAGTAAAAAGGACCTTCTCATCATGAGACATTATGGTTCTATGGCTGGGGACGTAGCATGCGTAGCACATGTGAAAAATTTCGGAAAGATTTGAACTTGGTGGAACTGCTATTTGGGCAAATTTGACTACCAAAGGCCAATCTCATCAGCGTGGTTAAGGTATCTATCCCTACTTTGACAATGCACTTTGAGCAGGGGCTCTAGGGCAGTGGTATCTTTTATTTGGAAGTCCCTGTTAGCCAGGGGAAGGTGGTCCAGGTCTAAATGGGGAGTTGTAATTTGTCTAACATCCATGGCGATTAGGGAAGCCATAATTTAGTTCTTGTCGATTTGAATTATGCTTTGGGGGTTTCTACAAAGGTTCTTGGGACTTTTAGAGGGTTTAAGTAAACAATTTCTTAAATTTGGCAGTATTTTTACTTAATTTCTTAATCTATAATACTGCATAGGCCAAAGGTTTTGAAATTTTGCAGGGGTAAGAGGTATTTCGTGGTGAAATACCTGGAATTGGGCGATTTGGCTCTGAAATTTCTGGTTCACGGTCGCTGCAGTGGTTGTTGTAGTCCTGGTACGGTCTAAAAAGGTTTCTTGGCTATCTGCAACATCTTCTGGGGCTAAATTGGAAGTATGTGGGTAATTTCAATGTTTATAGTGGTCGCAATGGTTTACACATCTTACAAAGAGAATGTGCGAAAAAAAGAGAAAAAGAGGGCTTCACAGCTTTTATAGAAAAATGGTTAATTTTTTTGTGGGTTCACCTTCGAATGAATAATGATGGTTTTTCGGTTAAATGGGGGAAGTGGTTTTGGAGGGCCATTGCATCGCTTTTGTGGTGTGGGAAGTATTCTGGAGGGTCACCCGATTCCATACATCATTTGACATGTAGCATCATGGGTCGGGAGGAAAACCACTTTATTGGGCGATTATTATTCGGTCATCGGGCGCAACCGATATGATTATGGGTCGTTGGATGGGGGGAAGGGATGATCAATGGTGGTCGAGAGGCAAATATTCACGGTGGGAAGTGACGAGAATTAGTGGGGGGCCTGAGGATTTAATTGTTGGAAATAATACTGAGGGGGGGGGGGGTGAATCAGTATTATCAAGTCAATAAAACTTTTCATTTCCATATTCAGATTCATATATGCTACTTCCACAACTTCTTATGATTCAGTTAGTTGATCCTTAATGAGTGCATTAGAACATTATCAACCATATTAATAGTAAACAGGTGCAGTAAAATAGAACAAATGATCACACATAAGCCACACACATGAACACCATGATATAAGGTGGAAACCCAATGTGGGAGAAAACCACCTGCTGCAAGTCATCTCAATCTTCTTCTTAATAAGAAAATCCTTTTACAATATTTCTGTACTAGTGCAGTCTTATACTAGTACGCAGGCTTCTACCTGCAGAGAGCTACAACCCCCATGGTTCTTGTACTAGCCGATCCATTTACTAGTACGTAGGCTGCTACCTGCTACAATGCTCCAAAGTTTTCAACTGCTACTGGAAGGGAGCTACCACCCTCGTAGCTCTTGTACTAGCTAAGATACTAGTACGTAGGTGCCGGCCTACAATCTTCTCTCCTCCGGGTACCACGTTTCATACATTTTCATACTGGATACTCCTGAAGCACAACACATAATCTGAAAGGCCACGTTTCATCCAATTTTCATACTGGACCCACTAATATCATTGAAGCACATAATCAATCAATCTTATGAATCACCCAAACTCTAGGTCAATACATATACAAGGATAATATATGTGTTAGCACCCAGATCTAGTCCATCAGATCACATAAATATGAGCCATTATGATCCTGATCCAATATTAGTTCTCATCCATCAATACTGAAGCTAAACACGATCAACCAAACAGGATATTCATAATACTGACACCTTTAAACTGTCATCAGAACCCATCAACAACCAGAACCACCTGTGACTTCAAATATCATAGCTCAAATTGTATACGCTACTACAATGAACCAAACCTACATACATACGCGCCTACACCAAAGCCAACCCACGTACAGATCTATAAATATTTAAACGTGACTTGCAGCGATTTCAAACTCAAGTTATACCCAGTTCAGATCATTACAAGCGTCAGTATACAGATCTAGAATAAGCATAATCAACTATATAGAGATAGTTCATTTCAAACCATTTGATCCCGATCTATCCTTAGATCTTGTTCTCCATCAACCAGTGAGATCCCTCTTTAGCTCAGATCTAGATCTGCACCATAACCCAATCACAGTATTCCAAATCTAGATATTCAATAATTCAGATGATGCTTTGCCAAATGATCTCCTTCCTCTTTTATAGCCTTAGTCCTTTCTTAATACCACGGTCCAAAACCATAGGATCAAAAAACTGTTGGACTAATACCATGAACTAACCATGAAAGTGCTTGAGATCAACACTTTTGGATGCAATACCACGGACCAAAACCATAGGATCAAAAACTGTCAGACTAATACCATGAACCAACCATGAAAGTGCGTGAGATCAACACTTTTGGATGCAATACCACAGGCCAAAACCATAGGATCAAAAACTGTCAGACTAATACCATGAGCCAACCATGAAAGTGCGTGAAATTTTCTCTTCATGAAAGGAACTTTTCTTTGCATGAAAGTGCGTGAAATTTTTCTCTACATGAAATAAACTTTTCTCTGCATAAAAGTGCGTGAACTTTTCTCTCCATGAAATAAACTTTTCTCTGCATAAAAGTGCGTGAACTTGTCTCTACATGAAATAAACGTTTCTCTGCATAAAAGTGCGTGAACGTTTCTCTACATGAAATAAACTTTTCTCTGCATAAAAGCGCGTGAACTTTTCTCTACATGAAATAAACTTTTCTCTGCATAAAAGTGCGTGAACTTTTATCTACATGGAAGGAAACTTTGTTGCACTATAATTTATCAAATAAATTTGCTGCACTATAATTTATCATTTGTGTGATTTGCCATCAAGGACAACACTTGTCTCATAATGCCAACAATCTCCACCTTTGGACTTGATGGAAAAGCTAACTTGTCATGCTGAGAACTGTCATCTGATTCCTTTGAGTTTTCCGGCATCCCATGCATTCTGTCACATCTGATATCTCTTCCGTAGATTCATCTAGATATATATAAGTGAGTTGATCTTCTACAAGTTGGTGCCATCAAGTACAACACATGCATCATAATGCCAACAATCTCCCCCTTTGGACTTGATGGCAACAATACCAAATCACTCTCCCCCTTTGACATCAAGGGAAAAGGGCGGACCAAGATATTCTCTTCCTTTGCTGTCCATACTCCGCCTGAGTACCTGTTGAAATCTCTAAATGAGCTCCCCCTTTGTATATGCCATGGTGCACCAATCTGTCCATGCTGAAATCTCTGCTCTGCTGAAATATGTTGTTCATGCTCCCCCTGACTGTAAGCAAGGTCTACAAAAAGATGTTCTACAAGAAGAACATGACTCTATACATCATAAATGACCTTCCTATCACCAAAGACTCATACATACATCTATCTCCCATCACAATGGTGATATACCAAAAGTTTACATATGATAACATAAGAGAATAACATCATTCATCCCAGGCATAGTGGGGAAACCAACATAGGCCGTTACATGACCTGAAGAGATCTCATCAAATGACTACAATAAATAGAGACACACTATTACATCATGAGTCTTGATCTGACCTTTACATCGAATGATATACATGACATTTATAACAAAGACCAAACACCTAAATAAGATCATGATAAACATCAGCAACAACACTATATGATCTGCTCCATAGCATCTGTCAATAGCAACTAGACCAGCAACTTGTATTAGTGCATGAATCATCAAGGTATGTCTGTATCAACTCATCCTTTTGAACATAATTCTGTATATACAGAATCATTCACATTCTATCATATGTGAGAAACACCATAGCCATCCAGATCTGCATGAACCAAGTATCATCAATTGGGAATATCTGCATCAATCAACATATGAAACAACCTATCATCATATAGGTAAGAACTCATCATCATCATGTCTCCAACAATGTAACTTTGAATAATCATCCATGTATCCAGCCAACAATCCTCATCCATATATGTGCTAAGAACAATAGGAATCCTGCATCATAACTGTAGTATATGATCTTTATGCATATGACGACAATAGCATATGAGTGACTCATCATCAAGTAAAGAAGATGTGAATTATGTACTGCTCCTTATCCTTATGAAGATCACCATGTAAGCACCATTAGAGAATCAACCACAAATCTAATCTAAATATCAACTATGTAACCCCAAGAATCATCTGAACAACTCATAACCATATCATAGCAAGATGAATCATTTATCCATATAAGCATCATCACCAAGGACTATTAACCATAATGCCAACAATGCATTAAGAGCATATGCTCCCCCTAAACCTGTGCCATCTGTCAGATCTGATCATGCATATTAATAAGAAATATCAAGACATCAACAATATCAAGTTAGAACCAAAATACTTCTAACCATCATATCCACACATCATTAGCAAAATGCAACCATTATCAATTAGAGCAAAACTGATCCTTTTCTTGAATCTGTCCCTACTGCCTTTCTTCAAACAATCATATATGCGACTGTGTAGTAACAAATTCGCGTATATATGCAACTTCCCTTTATCAAGCTTGCGTAGGAGATTGAAGTTTTACACTTCCGACTCCCTCTGTTATGTCTGTATAATGTGTTGTGCCACCACTTTCTGACTGAACTTCCTTTTTCTTCCATATCTTCAAGTGTGATGATGTTTTCTCCTTTTGGTGTGATGTCTGTGCTTTGTTCCTGCATTCCTTTTCTATATGTCCAAGCTTGTTACATGCATAACATCTTACATGTTTCATATTCCTTTTGTAGCAATCAGCAGCTTTGTGACCAAACATATTGCAAGCAAAGAAATATCCATTAAAGTACCTTGACTGAGATGATCTGTTTGTTTGATGATATTGAACCCTTCTTCTTCTACATCTGGCTGCAACATGTCCAAGGTTATGACATACATAACATTCAACATTATTCATAGGAGGAGTAAAAGATTTTCTTTGAAGAATTTCTTTCCTTGGTTGATGATGAGATTGACCTTTCATCTCTCTTATCTCCTTGTTGATCATTTTAGATTTCTCTTTAGAGTTCCTTGCCTCACCTTGTGAACTAGATTCACCTTCAACAAATTCATGAAAGCCAAGACCAGTTTTGATAGTAGGAGATCTTTGACTATTAAGAATATCATCCAAGACTTTAGTACTATCTTGAAAACGTAAGAGCTTATCCTTTTCTTCTAATTTACTTTTCAAGATATTTACCTAAACCTGAAGTTGTTCTTCTTTTTCTAGATATTGCTTCTTCATGTCTTCTTCAACTTTCCTTTCTTCTTCCAACTGATGCTTTAGCTTGAGAATCTCCTTTTCTTGTTCTTCATTCAGATCCTGTTGCATTTGACAAATTCTGAAGGCACATTCTAGCTGAGATTTTAAGCTGATAACTTCGTTTCCCTGTTTTTCAATATCTTGGACTAGATCTTTATTCTGCTTCTTTGATTCTTCAAGATCTTCCTTTAGAGAGCGGATCGTGGCTTCAAGACTTTCATAGTAACTGGATCTATCTCTGAGTTTCTTGATGGTTGTGTTCTTTTCATTGACTTCATTTCTTAGAGATGTTGCTTCAACCTGCAACTTTTGATATTTCTCCTTGAATAACTCTCGTTGAGCCTTTTGTCTAGTAACAGCTTCTTTGAGGGCACCACTCTTTATGTTCAAAAGTATTTCTTGTTCACTAATTTTGTTTGTCAGCCTGTTAAATTCTGCTTCTATTTGATATCCTTATTCCTCACCCATAAGATCACATTTAGTTGTTTCGTTATAACTTCCATCTTTTCCAAATGGATAGATAGCTGGAACATCAGAGGATAGAAAATTCATACCTGATAGTTCATCTTCATTCTGAAATGATTCCGAATCTGAATCTGAATCTGAAGAGCTTCTTATACCTAATCCCCAATCGATTCTCCCACTGTCATAGTTCTTCTGAGATGTCTTCTTCTTCTTATGAGCTTTCTTCTTAAGCTTCTTTCCCATTGTTCCATGGATCTCCTTCAAGCGATCAAGCTTCTACCAAAGGACCTGCTCTGATACCAATTGTTGGAAATAATACTAAGAGGGGGGGGGGGGGGGGGGGTGAATCAGTATTATCAAGTCAATAAAACTTTTCATTTCCATATTCAGATTCATATATGCTACTTCCACAACTTCTTATGATTCAGTTAGTTGATCCTTAATGAGTGCATTAGAACATTATCAACCATATTAACAGTAAACAGGTGCTGTAAAATAGAACAAATCATCACACATAAGCCACACACATGAACACCATGATATAAGGTGGAAACCCAATGTGGGAGAAAACCACCTGCTGCAAGTCATCTCAATCTTCTTCTTAATAAGAAAATCCTTTTACAATATTTCTGTACTGGTGCAGTCTTATACCAGTATGTAGGCTTCTACCTACAGAGAGCTACAACCCCCATAGTTCTTGTACTAGCCTATCCATTTACTAGTACGTAGGCTGCTACCTGCTACAATGCTCCAAAGTTTTCAACTGCTACTGGAAGGGAGCTACCACCCCCGTAGCTCTTGTACTAGCTAAGATACTAGTACGTAGGCACTGGCCTACAATCTTCTCTCCTTCGGGTACCACGTTTCATACATTTTCATACTGGATACTCCTGAAGCACAACACATAATCTGAAAGGCCACGTTTCATCCAATTTTCATACTGGACCCATTAATATCATTGAAGCACATAATCAATCAATCTTCTGAATCACCCAAACACTAGATCAATACATATACAAGGATAATATATGTGTTAGCACCCAGATCTAGTCCATCAGATCACATAAATATGAGCCATTATGATCCTGATCTAATATTAGTTCTCATCCATCAATAATGAAGCTAAACACAATCAACCAAACAGGATATTCAGAATACTGACACCTTTAAACTGTCATCAGAACCCAACAACAACCAGAACCACCTGTGACTTCAAATATCATAGCTCAAATTGTATACGCTACTACAATGAACCAAACCTGCATACATACGCGCTTACACCAAAGCCAACCCGCGTACATATCTATAAATATTCAAACATGACTTGCAGCGATTTCAAACTCAAGTTATACCCAGTTCAGATCATTACAAGCGTTAGTATACAGATCTAGAATAAGCATAATCAACTATATAGAGATAGTTCATTTCAAACCATTTGATCCCGATCTATCCTTAGATCTTGTTCTCCATCAACCGGTGAGATCCCTCTTTAGCTCAGATCCAGATCTGCACCATAACCCAATCACAGTATTCCAGATCTAGATATTCAATAATTCGGATGATGCTTTGCCAAATGATCTCCTTCCTCTTTTATAGCCTTAGTCCTTTCTCAATACCACGGTCCAAAACCATAGGATCAAAAAACTGTTGGACTAATACCATGAACCAACCATGAAAGTGCGTGAGATCAACACTTTTGGATGCAATACCATGGACCAAAACCATAGGATCAAAAAATGTTGGACTAATACCATGAACCAACCATGAAAGTGCGTGAGATCAACACTTTTGGATGCAATACCATGGGCCAAAACCATAGGATCAAAAACTGTCGGACTAATACCATGAGCCAACCATGAAAGTGCGTGAAATTTTCTCTTCATGAAAGGAACTTTTCTCTGAATGAAAGTGCGTGAACTTTTTCTCTACATGAAATAAACTTTTCTCTGCATAAAAGTGCGTGAACTTTTCTCTCCATGAAATAAACTTTTCTCTGCATAAAAGTGCATGAACTTTTCTCTACATGAAATAAACTTTTCTCTGCATAAAAGTGCATGAACTTTTCTCTACATGAAATAAAATTTTCTCTGCATAAAAGTGCTTGAACTTTTCTCTACATGAAATAAACTTTTCTCTGCATAAAAGTGCGTGAACTTTTCTCTACATGGAAGGAAACTTTGTTGCACTATAATTTATCAAATAAATTTGCTGCACTATAATTTATCATTTGTGTGATTTGCCATCAAGGACAACACTTGTCTCATAATGCCAACAATCTCCCCCTTTGGACTTGATGGCAAAGCTAACTTGTCATACTGAGAACTGTCATCTGATTCCTTTGAGTTTTCCGGCATCCCATGCATTCTATCACATCTGATATCTCTTCCGTAGATTCATCTAGATATATATAAGTGAGTTGATCTTCTACGAGTTGGTTCCATCAAGTACAACACATGCATCATAATGCCAACATTAATTGCAGTGGTTTTTGGATTAGTTTAAGGACTAATCCAAGGTTAAGGGATCGGGTCGGGCTTTAATGAGGGATTAGGGATAGTTTATATTAGTTTTTATTAAAACTAAGGGGTTGGGGTTTTTTATATAAAAGGGGTTTTAATTATTTAATATGGGCTAATGGGGTTCCAAGGAACTTATATAATAAAGGTAGCTTAACTAATACAAAAATTATGGTGGAGTGGGTTTTCTTTAAAAAGGGGTAAAGTGTATGCGATTGCGTGTTTAGACTTACACTTAGATAAAAACTTTTTGGTGGGTTTTTTGTATGAAAGGGTTTTACATGGGGGTGAGTCACTTTTCCTAGGTAAAAGGGGTTTACCATAGGAAAGTGTGGTTTTATTAGGGAAATGAGGGGGTATGAAGGGAGATGAATTTTATGATGAAGGGGATTCTAGCACTTTGGCCCATGAGTCATCAAGCCGAGTGTCCGGTCCCTCCAAAAGTCAAAGAAATGCTCTGAGCCCCTTTGACTTAAAGGTTTTAAGTACTAGAACTTTTTAATGGGAAATTAGTAAAGCAAAGGGATAAAAATGAATGAGAGGATGTTAAAGAAACCATGTTATGAACCATTGTCCTTTCTTTTTTTACCACTTATGAACATTTGAAAGATGCATTAAAACATGAGAAATCACTTGACATTTGTGCCACTTTTCTTATACTTACCCATTTACCCACCCTACCATTTTCTCTTCATTTTATTTGGGTGCATTTAGGCTAGCAAACCCTTATTAATCCTTTTTTATTTTACAAAGTAGACTATCTATTTCTAACCTTATATCATCAAAGGGCTCAAATTAAACTGATGATCTCCTCTTATTTTCTCTACCTATCTAATGATCCACCAAGATTAAACTATTTAGTTAGATTTTATTTTTTACCTATAGACATAAAATTTAAAGCATGGCATAATCAAGATTAAATAGTTTGATTACCATGGATTGTGGCATGAGTGACGAGCTGCACACAATCATTATTATGCATGAAAGTAAATGGTAGTGGCATTTTTACTTGCACACTTTCGTGGTCTCTTTTTGTCTTTTGGGGTTCATATATCTTCCTTTTTTGACCTTTTTCATTCTTTTTGTCCTTTGATTTTTCTTTTAGGACATACCCTCTTTACATTTTTTATTTTTTTAAATATTAGAAAACATTTGCAGAAGGCAAAGGTATGTACAATATTACAAAGATTAACCTCAGTCATTCAAAATTATGACTCCTATTGGTATAGGAACCTAACACTATCATCCCTCAATACTGCTTCGGGTGAGACTACAGCCTGCGCTACGTGACTTGTTGCCGAAAGGGCCAAAATTTAGGTTTTTGTTGGTTGGTGCAGCTAACTTTGAACCTGGGTCAGGAACCCTCAAGCCAACAATAAATAAGATATGTTATATTGATCTAATGATATGCCGGTTACATTGGTTGTATGATTATACTTAGCTCATACACTGTATATTAGCATTGCATTGTAGTGTAGATGCATTGCATATTTATTTTACATAACTAATATCACCATATCATGTTCTCATGCTAGAATAGATTGCATTTAGAGTAAGCTTTAATTTTCTATATGGATTATTACTTTTATGAAAAGCATGAGAAATACCTTATGCGTAGTGCACATGCTACCAGATAGTGGTATTGTAATGTGTAGGTTACAAGTATACAATCCTAGGAGATTGTTGGAGTTTTCGTGAACTCCCTGTTTGAGTAGATGGATCATGCACTCTACAGTGAGCTCATGTCCTAGTTGGAGCTAGATGTTACCTACCAAAAGTGGGTGATCCCAAGGAGAATCATTTCTCCCACTCATCTATTCTAGCCAACATCCAACAACCCCTAAGAGCCACTTTGTAGTTGATGTGACATGCCATTCATATCTGTGGCAACTTACATCAGTCGTATATGTCCTTTCTCGTTTGTCAAGAGCACATGTTGGAAGGTGGGATTTTGACAAAAGGTACTTTATTCATTTTGCAATTGGGTGCTTGTGCTTGTTTGTATTTTGTATTTTTAGCATGGATTATGGGGTAACTTGGAACAAAGAAAGTCTTTTTTGTAGTCTTGTTTACTTGCCTTAAATAGGGGGGTTAATTTCTAATCCTAGTCTAATGGGACCTCCCCTAATGGCCCATGGCTTTAGCTAGGCGCACTACTTGGGAAGCCATGATTGAGATAGGTAGCCCCATCTTTCCCTATTCCATACTTACCACTTTATATCTTACATTACAAGCCCCTATTCCACCTCCCTTCTTTGGTTTCAATTGACCATTGGTTCAATGGGATTTGGAACCCATAGATCCTCATACTTGGGTAGGGCCTAGAAATGCACTCTAGGAGGTCGATGTAGCTAATAGAAAAAAAGAGAGCATATAATGGCCATAAGAAAAACAAAAGAAAAATCAAAATGTAAAAGATGTTTGGGACTTACAAATTAGCATATGGGAAAAAACCAAACATGACCTCTACCTCCCTCATAGGGCCATCACATTGTTCTTGGGACAACATTGTCTTGTCTCATAGAAGACAAGGAATCCTTGCATGTTTGAACCCTTGATGGGTGATGAACTACCCCATCCTAAAGGGGGTAATAATTGTTATGCATTATACAAAACAAGCTCCTATTCCTTGAGCTTCAAGAAATAATACAAATAAGAATCAATAAAAAGTAAAAGGCATGTAGAGGGATGGAAAAAAAAAGGTTGAGGTAACTCATGCATCCATGATTTCTCCCTCCTCGCATCTATATAACCAGGATGAAGTATTCCATCATATCTGTTACAGATCCATTTGGGCACATCAACCCTGACTTACAAATCAGTACTATTAGGGCCCATCAAACCCTAATTCAATTGTTACATGCCCTAATGAAGTCAACCATTAGAATGCCTCCTTCCCAAAATATTCCATGATTGAAATCATCTAAAAACTGCTTCTAAGAAGATCAGCGTAGGCAGGCCTTTATCAGGGTGCACTGCAGTGCAGCCTTGTACACTGCCAGGGTGCATTGCAGTGCACTTGAGCCCTCTTTGTCCTACGCTGGGCGAATTTGAGTGAAATATGCATTGGGGTTTGGAATATTCTTATCCATAGGATGATTCTAGAAGTTTCCCAAGGCTATCTACTCCTTTGGGCTCGAAATTGAATGAGGGAGGAAGTTAAGGAACATCAATCCCTTTATCCCTTCCTCCATGGAACTAAATCCTAAGTTTGGGAGGGCATTCGTTGTCACCATTTATGGCATAACTTCCTTCATTCACCTATAAAAAGACCACTCATCTAAGTGACTAGGGGTTGGAAATCATTAAATTATAGGGAGATGCTGTTAATATGAGACTTGAGTTGGTTTCAAGTATTGTAATGATGTCAAAATGTCTTGCATGTCATGAGGAGATGATGGGATTGAACTGGAGGAGTGGCACTGAATCAAGAAAATTGGGTTGTAACTCTTCATTTTACTAATAAAGTGTTCAAATATTTTTCCATATGTTTGTATTGTTTATTGATGCTTTCATATGTGTATTATGCACTTGATTCCATTTTATGTTTAATCAATAGATCATTATCATATGCTTTGATCGGTTTTTGTCTTCTGTCTGTGTGCAGGTACTTTTCAAGCATATTAAGTATAGAAATGAGCGACAAAATTTGTCAAGGGAGATAAGGAGTAAGAGAAATCTTCAGGTAGGCTTCTTTACTGTCTTATTTAATCTATTGGTTATAGAAAAAGTAGAGAATGCTTTGCACTATTGTTCTAGACTTAGCTACTAGTCTAGGGGTTTAGGCATTTATCCATAGACACTAAAACTTCCCAAAACAATATCTAGTCCCTTTGACCATGGCACTTTTCCATGAAGTATTCTCCCCTCCATTCCATCATTATTCACATGAAATATATCAATTGAAAGGTGGACTAAGGATATGTCAATTCCCTTTGGAGGTTTGGAACACCTAATAAAACAGTTTATTAACCACTCCTACCTAGGGAGGTAACACCATTATGTGACAAAGGCCCCAATTTTAGAAGAGAAGCTTCATATGGAGTGTACCTTTTCCCATTTCTTTCAAGCTTGGTTTACTTAGATGAAATAATGATTATTGTATCTAATGGTGAAAGCTGCAGCAATAGATATTGTGTGTAACTGATAGTTGGTTCCATCTTTAGGTCTGGGAAACTTAACTGGGGTCCAAGTCCTCCAGAGGAGCTACTGACACTCACAGTTGAATCATTGAGAGCCATTGGACTTCAAACAGTCATAGATAATCATTCACAACCATGGGCACCTTCAACACCCATAATGTTCCTACATTTTCTTTATTATTCATGGGATGATGCACCTGGACCAACATGCCTCTAGCTGACTTAGCAATGATCACATAGTCTGGCAGTTGTTCTAGGGACCATATTATGTTTATCTCATGCCTTGAGACATGGGAGGGTTAGCACCATATTCAATTCCCTCAATATTGGAGTAGAATCGAGCTTATTCATTCTTGGAGTCCCATTAGACCTAATTTTGTACCCCAAACCAAGATTTGGGGGCTACAAGATGATTTTTAGGGAGATCTATGGGCCAACACTTAGATTATGATTTTAGAGATCCTCTACACTTGTCATGGACCTTGAAGAGCCCAATGTAGTCCTTATAAAGGAAATCCGCTAGGACGACATCAAATTTATGTCACTTTGACTCACACATGTGGAGAATAATTGGTTTATTTTGAACGCTACACGGTCAACTTGCGATCTTGCTTGTAGTTTTCCCATATTTTATGATTTGAGGGGCTTTTGGGCTAAAATATGAGTTATTAGATCAAATATATATTAGATATCATTTCATTTGATCTCTCATCATATCATCACTTGGAATTTCAACCCTCTTGAGTAATTCACACTTCTCTCTCATAGAGGATTTGGAGTTAACTTGATGCACTTTGACATTTGGAGCTGATTTTTCTATCATTTGCAACTATTATTTGGATGATTGTAATGGATTCTTTGCATGTTATTTTGTAAATTTATTTAGATGTTGAAAATTTATTTCTTACATGTCTAATGTTGTTGAGATTGCAACAAGATGATGGAGCTTAGTGAAAAGAGTCGCCTTCACTAAGTGGGCCCGTAGGAAAATTATGGCGCAAGTTCTATTTTTGGATCACAGCAGGGATGATCACAGCAGGAGTGACCACAGTAGGGATGATCACAGTAGGAGTGATCACAGCAGGAGTGATCAAAGTCTATTTTTAGACTGGCTGTCAAAAATAGAAAAGTCAAATATTATTGTCTCATAATAATATTTGGACTATAAACTTGACCTTATTCTCTTGGAGCACTTCAGTTTAAGCTACAGATGTGGCACATGCAGTTGTCAGAAGGAAGTACACTTTCTTTGTGGGTCAGTTGAGTTGTTTCATACATGACTTCAGTTAGAACTCAATCAGTTGAGTTTGGTGGAGTTGATTGTGGAGTTGATGGAGTTGTGTTCAGTTTGACTTGGTTAAACTAGTTGTAATTAGTCTAACTGCAAATATACTAATGATGAGTTGTTAAAATAATTATTAACTCATAATGAAACTATAGAATTCATCAGTTAACTCAGTTTCATGTCAATGCATGTTCAATTCAGCAGGGACAGGTGTTAGAGGATCAGATTGCTATCAGTTGTGACTATAGTTGTGCATGAGGATTTGCATAACCAAGGGATTGAGTATGCCAATGAGTATTGCCTAGTATTTGCCTAGTATTATAGCCTATGATCACATCTTTCCCAGTGTGAGTGATTCTTTGGAGGTAAATACGAGTTTGGTTAATCCATTCTCATTCATTTCTTGAGCAGGTATTGAGCAGTGGAGGCAGGCAAGCAGTGGAATAGATTTGGAGATCAGATATGAGCTATATTGTGTGTAACAGGTGGAGATAGTACTGGATACTTGTGAGAAGTATTGACTATTGTAATGTTACATGTTTACAATCATTAATATACAGATAGTGTGGGGTTTTTAGCTGTAAGCTTTCCCTGGATTACATACTGTGTTAATGTGTGCATGCTCTTGATGTTTTATTGTTATTGATGTTGCTAAATTGATGATCAACATAGAGGAGCTTATGTATTGTGTATGTATTCCGCAATAGTACATGATCAGGATAATCTTTGTTGAATATGTGTTTATTATTCAAAATTTCTACATGGTATCATAGCTGTTGATCATCAGATCTACTATTCAGGAAGTGTTTACATTCTATTTCTTCAGGCAGAGTCTGTAATCAGGCCAAGTAGCCTCTGGATTCATCCTTCCTTTGGAAGTTGAGATATCTGGTGAATGCCCATACAGTCAATCTTTGTACGAGAAATATTGTGTTCTCATGAATCTTAGATCCGAGGCGGTTGAGTTTGGAGCTGGTGGAATTTGAATTTGCAGAAGTTTTCTTGGTGGCAATGCAAAAATGTCTTTCAACGGATTGCGATTGGAGTATGCTCTTGAGGGAAGCTCAAACTATATTTCATGGAAGGACAGGATGGAGGCAGTATTGGATGATAAAGGCTGAAGAAGTTCATAGAGACGGATGTCCCAAAGCCTACTGATGCTACTCAAGCTAATGCTTGGCAAAAGAAGACCGCAAAATGTCAAAGGATTCTGTTGGAGGGCGTGAAGGATCACATTCTGTCCAGCCTGCGTGGAAAGACTTCTCCATATCTGATGTGGAAGGCTTTAATAGATCTATTCCAAAGCAAGAGCGATCAGAGGAAGCTGGTGCTCAAAGATAAACTCAGAAACATCAAATGCGAGAAGGGTGACAGTATGCCCAAGTATCTCACGAAGTTCACTCAGTGTCGAGATGAGCTGGGAAGTGTGGGGGTTAATGTCGATGATGAGGACTTGGTGAGCTTGGCTCTCCTTGGTCTTCCGAAGAGTTGGCATTCCTATCAGGACTCTGTCAATGGTCGGGAGAAATTGCCAGGATGGAAAAGACTGTGGTCAAATCTTGTGCATGAGGAGATTAGGCGAAGTACCAGGGACAGATCTTCGTCAAAGGGAGCTGATTAAGAAAATTGCGCTTTGGCTACCAAAGAAAAGAAATGGAAGAGCAAGAAAGCTTCTCAGTCATGTGTGAAAGGCAAGACGTAGGACATGTCCAAGGTGAAGTGTTTTCACTGTCACCAGCACGGACACTATGCCACTAATTGTCCGCAGAAGAAGAAGAATAAGCAGGCTGCTGGATCTGTAGCAGGAGAGGCTCTAGCCTCGTAGTTTGAGCTTGATTTTTCATTGATCGCATTCTTGGTTTCAAGTGTGATGGGATCGGTGTGGTTCTTGGACAGTGGTGCATCTTTTCACATGACGGGAGATCGAGATTTGTTTTCTGATATGAAGGACAAAGATCTTGGAGTGCACATCGAGATGGGCGATGATGGTAGATACAGTGCGACCGATATCGATACCATTTCCTTTGAGAGGGAGTCTGGTAAACCCTTCGTATTGAAGGAAGTCATGCATGTTCTAGGATTGAAGAAGAATCTTATCTCTGTGGCGATGTTAGAAGACAACGGGTATGATGTTGTTTTCAGGAAGGGAAAAGCTTTCCTGCGCAACAAGACAACTGGTGAGACCCGAAAGATATGGGTTCGAGTGAGGAACCTTTATCAATTGCATGTAGATGGATGCGTAGCAATGGTAGGCAAGGCAGAAGGATTAGTGAGCCGGGATGATGGCGAGTTATGGCACAGGAGATTGGGTCACCTTCACCATGGAGCCTTGAAGATACTACAACAGATCACTACAGGGATTCCTAAAGGCACTCTTGCGCAGTCAGATCAGTGCAAGGGGTGTACTTTGGGGAAGTTTGTGAAAGCCACCTTTCACGAGTAGGATAGTCACGCCACGACGATCCTTGAGAGAATTCACACAGACACGTGTGGACCTTTCTCAGTTGCTTCGACAGCAAAACACAAGTATTATGTGATTTTTGTTGACGATTTCTCTCGTAAGTGCTGGATCTTCTTCATGTAGAAGAAGAGCGAGACATATTCAAAGTTTTGTGAATTCAAAGCACTTGTCGAGAAGGAGTCAGGGAAGAAGGTGAAGGCTCTTAGGAGCGATAATGGTGGTGAATACATATTGGATGAGTTCAAGGATTTCTGCAAGGCAGAAGGGATTCAAAGAGAGCTCATAGCTCCCCATAACCCACAACAGAACGGGGTAGCTAAGCGGAAGAACATAACGATTGTGGGTGCTGCACGGGCAATGTTGCATGATCAGGGCCTACCCCTTCACTTGTGGGTGGAAGCATGCAATACAACAGTTTATGTGCAGAACCATTGTCCTCATAGGATACTTGGCATGAGTACACCCGAGGAGGCTTATTTTGGTAAGAAGCCTGATCTTTCTCATTTGAGGATTTTTGGTGCTAACGTTTACATGCATGTGATGAAGGATGCCAGGAAGAAGTTGGAGCCAACCGCGGAGGTTGGGATATTTGTGGGGTACACTGATACACCCCACAACTATCGTGTGTATTTTCCAGACAGTGGTAAAACTGTTGTGCGACGAGATATAAAATTTTAGGAGGAGAAAGCCATGAAGTGTTCGCTTGAGAGGGAGATACCCTTGCATGCAGATGAGGAGATATTAGTTCCTAAGGATGAGCTTCAGGACATGGATCAGCCACAGGACGAGGTTCATGGAGTGGAAGAAACTACTCATGCAGTGCCAACCATCAAAGGGCGAAAGCGCTTGACAGAAGCTGAGCGACTGGCTCAAGATGCAGAGAAAGTTGTAGGACCACCTACAGCCCAACGCAGGCAGAGATAGTCACCTGATCGCTACACTGGATACATGGCTCTTATGAGCAAGTGTGTTGTGACTGAGCCATCCTCTTTCGAGGAAGCTGTGGAGGATCCCGCATGGGTAGATGCCATGGTGGAAGAGTATGATTCTATTGTCAGAAACAGTGCATGGGAGATTGTTCCTAGACTGGAAGGGAAATCATTGGTGGGTTCGAGATGGATCTACAAAGTTAAGTAGGAAGCTGACGGGAGTGTGGAGAAGTACAAGGCAAGATTTGTTGCCCGAGGCTTTTCACAGATAGAGGGGATCGATTATGAGGAGACCTTTGCACCTGTCGCAAGGTATTCTTCCATACGGACGATTCTTGCTCTCTCAGCGCAGATGGGATGGCACATTCATCAGATGGATGTGAAGACTGCATTCCTCAATGGAGTCACTGAGGAGGAGCTGTACATTGAGCAGCCCGAAGGCTTTGAAGTCTTCAGCAGCGAGTCGCATGTGTGCAGGCTCAAGAGAGCGATGTATGGGTTGAAGCAAGCACCACGTGCTTAGTACACACGGATAGACAACTATTTCACAGGACTTGGATTCTCCAAGAGTGAGGAGGATCCTAACCTATACCAAATTGTGGTGGAGGGTAAGTTGCTTATCATTGTACTGTATGTTGATGATTTGATTCTAACGGGTGATGAGTTGTTGATACTTTCATGCAAGGATGATCTTGCTAAGGAGTTTGAGATGAAGGACTTGGGCCTCCTTCACTATTTCCTAAGATTGGAAATATGGCAGCGCAGTGGTGGACTGTTTGTTTCTCAGGGCAAGTATGCTTGGGAGATACTGGAGAAGTTCAACATGCATGGCTGCAAGCCTGTTGATACTCCTCTTCCTAGAGGTTAGAGGAAGGAGGATGCCACTTCGGGAGAAGAAGTGGATGCCACTGTTTATTGATAGTTGGTGGGGTCGCTAATGTATTTGGTCAATAAAAGACCCGGTATATGCTATGCAGTTAACCAGCTTTCACAAGCTATGGTTAAGCCTACCAAGCTCTTCTGGAAGGCGGGCAAGCATGTATTGTGTTATTTGAGAGGCACATCGGGATATGGATTGTGGTACAGACAGGAGGATGAGGTGAAGCTATGTGGCTTCATGGATGCAGATTGGGCAGGGAGCCCAATGGACAGAAAGAGCACATTAGGAGGGGTCTTCAGTATTGGATTGATAGCAGTTTCTTGGTACAGCAGGAAGCAGAGATCCGTGGCACTCAGTTTAGCAGAGGTCGAGTATATGGCAGCAAGTTTGGCTGCATGCGAGGCTATATGGATGAGGAAGATCCTGGTTGGTTTGTTCGGTTCTCATTTGGATCCTACTGTGATTTACTGTGATAACTAGAGTTGCATTAAACTCTCGGCTAATCCTGTATTTCATGATAGATATAAGCATATTGACATCAGGTACCATCATATCAGAGATTGTGTGCAGCGGAGGATCATCTTTCTTTCATACATTTCTACAGAGGATCAGGATGCTGATATTCTGACAAAGGCTCTCACCAGGAGAAAATTCGAATACCACTGAGGCAGGATAGGGGTTGCTCATAATCCATATCTTGTCGAGAGGGAGTGTTGAGATTGCAACAAGATGATGGAGCTTAGTGAAAAGAGTCGCCTTCACTAAGTGGGCCCACAGGAAAATTATGGCGTAAGTTCTATTTTTGGATCACAGCAGGGATGATCACAATAGGAGTGACCACAGCAGGGATGATCACAACAGGAGTGATCACAGCAGGAGTGATCAAAGTCTATTTTTAGACTGGTTGTCAAAAATAGAAAATTCAAATATTATTGTCTCATAATAATATTTGGACTATAAACTTGATCTTATTCTCTTGGAGCACTTCAGTTTGAGCTACAGATGTGGCACATGCAGCTGTCAGAAGTAAGTATGCTTTCTTTGTGGGTCAGTTGAGTTGTTGCATGCATGACTTCAGTTAGAACTCAATCAGTTGAGTTTGGTGGAGTTGATGGAGTTGTGTTCGGTTTGACTTGGTTAAACTAGTTGTAATTAGTCTAACTACAAATAGACTAATGATGAGTTGTTAAACTAATTATTAACTCATAATGAAACTATAGAATACATCAGTTAACTTAGTTGCATGTCAGTGCATGTTCAGTTCAGCAGGGACATGTGTTAGAGGATCATATTGCTATCAGTTGTGACTATAGTTGTGCATGAGGATTTGCACAACCAAGGGATTGAGTATGCCAATGAGTATTGCCCAGTATTTTCCCAGTATTATAGCCTCTGCTCACGTCTTTCCCAGTGTGAGTGATTCTTTGGAGGTAAATACGAGTTTGGTTAATCCATTCTCATTCATTTCTTGAGTAGGTATTGAGCAGTGGAGGAAGGCAAACAGTGGAATAGATTTGGAGATCAGATCTAAGTTGTATTGTGTGTAACAGGTGGAGATAGTGCTAGATACTTGTGAGAAGTATTGAATATTGTAATGTTACATGTTCTCAATCATTAATATACAGATAGTGTGGGGTTTTCTGCTGTAAGCTTTCCCGGGTTACATACTGTGCTAATGCGTGCATGCTCTTGATGTTTTATTGTTATTGATGCTTCTAAATTGATGATCAACGTAGAGGAGCTTATGTACTGTGTATGTATTCCGCAATAGTACATGATCAGGATAATATCTATTGAATATGTGTTTATTATTCAAAATTTCTACAAATGTATAGAATTTTGTTGACTCTAGTAATTTCAATTGTGCCCTGATTTGTTGAATATCCATTGAATGCCAATCTAGATGATCTATTGCATGAATTACTTATAAATAATGTGTAAATGAATGTCCTTAGTGGTGAATTCTTGGTAGATCTCCCATGAAAAATCCATGTTTGATTGCATAAGTAATTGTTTTAATTTTTCTTGCTAGGGCATCAAAATTTTGGCTCCTTATAAGCTATTTGATTGATATAACACATTAAGGACTCCATACTCCCATGAAAAAATGGATTGGTCCATTTAGTTGGTGATCACATCTAAATTTGATCATTTTTCTCTCTCCTAATTGGCTCTTTCAAGTCTAAGTTAGGAGACTAGGGCTTGGTGCCAATCGCTATGCAAGAGGAATTTTGGTGGTTGGAGAGCCTAAACATAAAGAAAATAGTATTTTCCACTACATCTATCTTTTTGATGGGAATCCACTTCAATTTCACCCATAAATTTCCTTTCCCTAGTTGTTTACCTAATAGGGAGACCCTATTTTTTCTTCCTTCAACTTAAGGGCTTCATTGAAGGTTTCCCGAGCCTTGGCACAACTAACATACATTATGAGAAACCTTTTCTCCTAGCCTTGATCTTGAGTTTCTCCAACTCTCGTCAAATTCACCAAACTCTAGGTCTTATACCCTCATTTCTAGGTCTCTTCATAAAAATCTAATTGCTTCCTTGTGGAGCCTTGAGCCTAAATTATGTCTTTCTTGAATAGATCCTAGTGAGATCATTTCACCATTAACCCTAGAATACCTATAATAAGTTATGTCTTTCCTATAGAGTCTCCTCCCATCAGTGAAAGTCCGTAAAGAGTAGGGGGTTTTGGCTATTGTGACAGTGGGGCACTACCCCATTGTTGCTTCTTGGTCCAATTTACACCTTATGGGGATTCCTTGTCCAAAGCCTATTAGATTTTGTAGCAACAAGTTGTGCCCAATTGCATTATCAAATTTTGCACATTTCCAAGAAATTCTTTTGTCTTCACTTCCTTGTTTACTTGACAACAATTTTTTTTATACTATGCAACTTTACATCCTTTGCAGTTCTTTTTTTCTTCTACAATAGTCTATGTAAGAGTTATCTCCCATGTTCCTTCATAAATCTCCAAGGCATATGGATACCTTGTTCAATATTCTTGTTGTCAAATCCTCTTTTTGTCATCCTCAAAATTCTCATTTCTAATTACACCTTGTTATTCTTTCTGAATATCCTTGATAAATGTGTAGTTTTCTATCCGCTCATGTATATGGGATCTTCCTTGAAATTTTAGTTCATCTCTCGCAACTTCCTGGATTGGCTTGACAACTTTATTTCTATTACATAAAATAACTCCTTGCTATGCATAACCTTCTTTAAGACTTTCTTCATAAGTAAACCTTCTTCTTTTCTTGGTTATATGAGACAAAGATCTCTCCTCCTTCCCCATGAAAAAATTTTGGACGTCTTCTTGTCCATGATTCTTCATAGCCTTCTTTAGACTAGTTGGAATTCCTTGAGCTGGGTTCTCATTATCAACTTCTCCTTCACTATTTTCACATTGTTTTGATTCACCAATCTACAAAACATGTATCTTCCTCTTTCCCAATTTCCATTTGTTTCCAATATTTTGTAAAATTCCTTCAAAAAGAATTAGACAATCATTCAACAAGAGAAAATGAAACCAACCAATTATACCTTCAGGTTAATTTTCATAAACTTGTAAAGTTTCATCTTCAACTTCTTCAATACTATCTTCAAGAAACAATGTTGAACCTTCTTCTTCTATAACAACCCCTTGAGACTCTCCATCTTTAAAATATGCTATCCATTGTTGTTCTTCATAAGCATAACTCTGTTTTCCTTGGATTTATGATTCTTTTGGCATTGTTGTTAAGAATTGTCCTTCTTCATAACCCGCATTCACATAATTCATTACTTTGAAAAGCATGTGATTATTTGATCCTTATTGATGTTTCTAGCTTCTCTTCCTTATGATGATCCAAACATTCCAAGAGATTCTTAATAGATCTATGATCAACATTCTCATCTTCTCCAAGCATGATTCTATGCTATGGTTCACAAATGTGAACTACTTCTTCCTCTTCCAAAAGCCTCTTTTCATACTTAGTTTCTTTGAGTTTCCTCTCCCTCTTAATCAAAACATTAATTATATGTCTCAACTTCCTTACATACAATTTCTTAACATACCACTTGATCTTTTCATTCAATTTCCCTCCATCTCTTTGATTTATTCCACTTTCTTGTAGTAGAATTTCTATTATGCTAATTTTCCTTCAACTCAGTTATCTCTCTGTCATATTATTCTTGACTCATACTGTGTTTTCCAACTTCCATGACATTTTCCCTCATTTTATTGTGGCTTTCTTCCTTCATCTACTTGCCTCTAGTCATATTCATCTCTTCAGTTGTAAGTTTCCCCATACTCAATTTGAGATGCAACCAAGCCTATCTCTATAGCAAGCCTTTGTACTTGTTATCCAATACCTCACTAAGATTTCCCTAAACTTGATTATTTGGTAGCTTCTAGGTTCTCTCCTCTAGAACCTCTTGAGCTTCCTCCACTCTTCTAGGATTTTGTAATTTTATCACTTTTCTTAAGAGCTTCATCTAATATTTCTTTAGACAACTCTATCCACACTAGCAACTACGGAGTTATCTTGACAAATTCTACCCAACCTTAGTTGGAATTTGTTCTTCTTTCTCTACTATGCAACCTCTGTTGCAAAGGGTTTTTGCCAAACTTTTTCTCACTTAAGAAATTCTCTTGTCCTTAGTTCCTCTATCTCAACTCTCTAGTTGTAAGTCTCTACAAGCTAAGAAGGATAATAAAATATCACCAAATTATTATGGTCCTTGCAAGGTGCCGTAAAATATTGGTACTATGGCATGCAAATTGGAGCTTCGTACATCTTCCCGAGTGCCCCTAGTTTTCCATGTTTCATGATTAAAGAAGGTTATAGGTGACAAATCCTAGTTCAAACAATATTGTCAGAACTTGACGATGAAGGAAAAATTATATTGGAACCTGAAGTAGTCACGGAACCAAGAACTCGACAGCTACGAAATCGATCAATTTTAGAGTATCTCATCAAGTGGAAGAACTTTCCTACTGAAGATTCCACATGGGAGGATGGGAATTTTATACAGAAGCATCCATAACTACTCAAGCGTTGAGGACAACACTTTTGGAAGGAGAGGGTCATGTTAGGTCCCCATGCTACTAGTGTAACCCCTTATTGTTATTAGTGCAACCCCCTTGTTATATTGTTGTGCCCATGTAGTCCCCATATTGTTATTATTGTGCCCCATAGAAGCCCACTATTGTTATTTTTATGCCCTTACATTATTATTGTTGTGTCGACTCTGATTATATTATGACCCCTTAGACACCTATATATAGAAAGGAGGTCTTGTCATTTGTATCATTGAATAATTGTTCATTTATGTAATGTAAAGGAGGTTTCCCCCTTGAAGAGGTTGATTTCTAAGTCATTGATCTTTATTTTCTATCTTTTTGTGAGCTGGTTTCATAACATTCTCAGTTGATACTTGGAATCATGAATGCTTCTTAACCAAAATTAACTTCAATAATCAATTTCATTACTTGCAAGATCTGCTCCATGATCTTGTCTTTCAATATTCCTTCTTTGTTCCACTGTTGGGATAGTCTTCATCCTGCAATACTTCCAATGTAATGAGGCCCTTACTTTTGGAACTATTCTCTATCTACAATTGTCCTGCTACTATTGATCTCTATGCTCTATCCCCTAAGAACAAACTTCCTCAAGAACATACCCATTATGTATTTCTTTGTCAAAATCATGTCAAAATATAAAAATATTTTACCTAAACTTTCAAACATCACCACAATCTTTCCCTTCAATATTATAACAACTTGAGAATGGTATCTTCTATCAAACTGCTGATGTCTACAACATTTAAGTGAATATTTTTAATATGCTCTAATACGACTCTGATATTGCCGACGACGTTGACACACTCTATCACTAATTCCCAATTTTATATTTTCCTCAGCACCCTGCTCCACTCTATTTCTTCATTTCATGCCCAAAATCCAAAGTTCAGAGTAAAATTTAAAATCTATGCTATATCCAAGTCAAAGGCCAAGATGCTACTTATAAATGTTTAAAACTTTAATATAATATAAATCCAATGTAATTCATGAACTTTTATAAAGTGATAAAAAAAAACACACACAGCTAGCTCTTGGGATAATCTATTTAGTGAGGGGTTTGTTGAGAAGATGGGAGCATTTATTGTAAATCTTCACAAAAAAGGGTCGAATACATCAAGTAGATGAAGAATCAATCTGTCCCATAGGCTATCTTTAGCCTCGTGGATGTTAAAATAATTTCTTTCTTTCTTTCTTTATTATGTCTGAATGGGAGCCCATGCTTGATTAAACTTGTTCTTGGTGTTAGGGAGCTTGAAGTTATTCGGGGTACCAAATGAATTTGATAGTACAACTCTTGTTGTGGCAAAAATGTTAGGGTCCACACCTAGTTTAGGGTTTCGGTCCCTTTCCCAATCCCAAATTTGTTAAAATACCAAAGGCCCAGTCTAGAGTATTCAAAATTTCGAGGAATTTCCCCCCTTGCAATTCTAAAAGGGGCCGAAGGTATGAACTAGTCCCACCTCCAAAAGTGTTTTACTATTTGATAATTTCTCCTTTAACAGTTTTAGTCTAGTTCAAGACTTAGTCGTTTACTGCAATTCAATGGTTTTGTCGATGCTGCGAGTGAACAAAATTAATTTCTGCACTGGGAATAAATTTATCCTCCACAAAATTGACCGTTTACTTGGTCATAAAACATTTACTATCGACTCTCCAGTGATCTCCTTCATCAATTAGGAATTCCATCAACATTACCCCAGATGCAAGATTCAAACTTGAAGGTATAATATCTTAAAATATGGCCTAGCCAATCATTCTCAATGTTTGATATCCTTCATACCTAGATCGGTATTAAAACCCTTTCAACACTGAATCAAAATCACCACATTGTCTAGTAATCACTTGAACTTAGCCTCACTTGCAATTATTTCCAAATTACACAAAAACTTGATTAGTGAGATTAACGTTACCCTCATGCATAAACATTCATTTACATCAAATCATAGACAAAGATATTTCGAATCCTAAACACATAAAGGTTCTATTCATTAATCAATTCAAATATACATTACACTTGGCCTGATATACAGTATGGGAATGTAGCATTGGCCTTTCTCCTCTCACTTCACACTCTACCTCTACTTCTCTTTTTATTACCTATAGGCTACATACTTTTATACAAACCCAGAAAAATAAAACAAAATTTGTTTGGATCCAAGAAACATGCTAACTAGTCCCTAAATCGCTTAGGTCCTAAAATTTCTCATATAAGTCATTTCTACAGTCCTACATATCTTCGAACTCTGCCAACAACTTACAGATTCATTTACATTCAAATATTCTAGAATACAAATGATACATTAATAAATCTCATTTATAACTTCTAGAACCTAACTACAACTTAAGAAAATAAATAATTAAATTAAGGGAACCCACTCACTTTAGTAAATTTCAATGACCCTTAGGTCTAGTCAAAGTGATTGAGTTTTGATGGGATTTCTCCTACATCATACACAATATCCTTTGCGTTGATATTCTTTTGCATAAGTGTGTATGGTAACATTGTATGTTGCAGGAATTACAAAAACATATTAATTCCCTTGTCGAAACATAGTATAAAGTTGTATGACCAGTCTATGTATGAGCTCATGAAATAGAACCTTGGCCAAGCCTCTCATTTCCAGGAAAAAGTATATAGGTTCCATTTCTTTGTGTAGTTTGGTGTGTTACAATAGAGTTCATTTCCCTTTCCAGCCTTACTTTTGAATTGCAAAGTATGAAGAGTGTTCATTGAGGGAAATGCCAAGCTTTTCTTCATTCCTAACTATACAATGACTGATTGGTCCAATTAGCATTACAAACAAGGTCTTTTCAATCAAGGACATCATAGGAAACCCTAGTAACCTCAATAGACTTATAATTATTTCCCCTTCCTTGTAGTTTTTATCCTCATAATGAGCCAAATCCTTTTGGGATTGAGTTTAGGGTTGCTTGAATGAGTTATGAATGCAACATCTATCATGTGCAATAAGATTGTCTTATGAAATGCATATAAAGATATTCCTTAAGTCTATATTCGAACGTTGAGTTCCTTGTGATTTTACTTTCAGTTTAGTTTTATTTTCCATGTCATTTCCTTTTAGAGTGATAGGATAGAAATCCATCAGTAATCTAACCCTTGCACATATAGAGTAGTATTTCAAAGTTTACACACATCGTGGTTGATAATTTAGTGTTGAATATTTAAACAATTAAATTTACCAATTTTTTTTGTGTTTTTGTTAGGGATATACTAAGGATATCGGTGCAGTGATGGTTTAGATAGATTTAATTTCTACAAACAGTTGTGTCAATTTCTTTTTACGCGAGCATTATAGATCCAACAATTTCTTTCTTGGTTCTAAAGATAATATTAGGACTATATGAATATGGATAGAGTTAGAGACACTAAGGATAGATTTACAAGAAGATAAAATATAGTTACTTTTGATAATAATAAAAACCTTCGAATCCTAACTTTCTCGCAAGTACATCTAAATGAAGACAAGCATGAAGAACTCCATTGTGAAATCCAACATTTAGGGCAAGTAATTCGAGGCTCCAAAAGCAAACAAATTGGGTAAGAAGTTTCATATTTTAGAGACCAATAGTTAAGACCCCATCATTGGGGCCAAAGTGGGAGCCTCATAGTCCAAAGATCCAAAAAGTAAAATGTTGGGCATGGAATCCCCCCAAGGCATGTTTTTGGGCTCAAAGCCCAAGTTTTGACTAAATCTTGTTGTAAAGCTCCGTGAATTGCGGGTGCGGGGCACGCAAGTATGATAGAGTCATAGGGTTGTTAGCCCTAGTTTTGTAATGTTATGTCGGCTAGAGAGACCTACCCATGGTCCTTGGACCATGGGATTGTATAAATAGAGTGAGGCTCTAAGTGTAGATAGGAGAAAGACAATAGAAGAGAAGCATGAGAAGGGAAAGCAATTGAGTTGAAGTGTGAAGTGTGTCTTTGGGTCATAGAGTAGGAGAAGGCTCTGCAGCTAAGTGCGCAGAGGCCTAGTAGTCTGAAGCTGAGTGCATGGACCCCTGCAGCTGAGTGCGGAGGGAGGAGTCGAGTCTATAATCAAAGGAAGAATTTATAAAGAGAAGTTTTGTCATAAATCTGTGTATCTGTACTTGGGTTAATACATGCTTGATATTCTTTGCAAATGTACTGTTTATTTACTGCGCGCACTTGTATGAATGATTTATATTGTTAAGTATCACTGAAAGCACGCAAGTAGAATAAGGTAATCAACTAACATTGGAATACCAGTAAGATCTTGGGTAATAACATAGAGCGTGGTGTTCAACCCCTAGGTTGCGAGGTGCGGGAAAGTGTGCAAAGAAACCTACGCACAGGGTCAGACCACGGACCACGTGACCTCATCAGACATCTCTAGGGTGCGGAAACTTGGTTCTAGCACCCTCCCATACTACTTTGGGTGAGATCTCAGTCTGCACTATGCGGATTGTTGCCAAAAGGGCCAGTAGTACCAAGATTTGTTTGGATAAATTAACTCTGAACCTGGGTCAAGCCCTAATAAGACAACAAATGGTTCCGTTGCTGGGACCGCGATCTGCATAAAGATGTCTGATGTCATATCACTAGAATCTGACAAAGAAAGGAATTGAAGAGTGGTTGGACAGGAAGATTCACGAGTCCGCAGTGCAGGAAAATAGGAATCCACGATTATCAAAGGAAGAGTGGTTATATTGCTACTTATATATGGAAATCCACGAAATTTTCTTTTCATCCTTCCCCTTTGAGTTGTACGAGTGGATCGTGAAGATAGCAGACAGTCAGGGAAGGTGTAGGCTTGAAAAATTGATTGTGTGGACTCCAGAGTTGGTGCACATACTAGAGGAATCGAAGGACAAGATCACGCACTCTGTGGATCACTGGCTCAATCAAATTATAGGAGGATTTATTACCGAGTTCACTGTAGATACTTCAGTCAGCTATAGCGAGGTGAAACGACGCTTCCTTAGGGGCTGCGAGGTAAGTACATTAAATCTTTGAACACTTGGATTAAAATGCTACTGTGTGAAAAGCGGGTTATGCGAATAAATTGATGTTTGGGGCTACGCGAAGTGGAAGGATCTACAGAAATGAAGGTAGCACAGAGCTATAAAATAGCCCCTTTATTTCACCTCTGCGAGAAAGCGAGGAAGAGCTCACAAAGGTTTCACCAAGAAGTGCGATCAGTTTGATAAAGCAACGAATTCCATGCATATCACTTCCACCTACAACACCACTAGTCTCACCATCTTCACCCCCGTCTTTGTCCACACCACCTCCACCATCACTACAATTCAATATGGCAAGTGCGATAAAGTTGTCAATGTTTAAAGGACTAGGGAATGAAGATCTGGACCAGTTTTGGTTCGTGGTAAGGGCTATATGGGAAGCAAAGGGAGTCACGGATGACAACATAAAGAAAGAAACACTGGTTAGCACTTTGCATGATCGTGCAATGACATGGTACATTAAGAATTCCAATGACAATCCAAACGTAGGGATCGCGGATATTCAAGCCATGCTAAACAGGGAATTTAGCAGACCAAAATTAGAGACACAGTCCATTATTGGATTTAAGGAAATCACAATGCTTCTAGGTGAGACCCCCTAGAAGCTAGATCAGAGACTGAAGTGTATGATTCGTGAAGCCAACATGACCTTGACGGATGGGAAACACCGCGCATGGTTTGTAGCATCACTAGCATCGCATCTAAGGATTACGTTGTCATAGCAGAAGCTATCCACTCAGGCTGAGGCCTTGGAGATCGCAATGAGATTGCACGAGATCCCGATACAGGATCCTAACCTAGGAATTCAACAGATTCATGCGCAGTTGAAAAAATTGTGCCTTGAGATGCATAGTTTGAAACAAGATAGGACAACTTGCCCAGAAACATGTGAAGAGGTATGGTGTGTAAAGTGAAAAGGCCAGGGACATCACAAGGACCATTATCCAGTCTTCACGAACTACCTGGCGAGAGGAAGACCAATGCCATTGAGACCCAAGGCACAAGCAAGACCAAGTGTGGCACCTGCATTATGGTGTGCAATTTCTGAGATAGGAGGGAAGCATGTTATAGATAACTACCACCTATTACAGAAGTATATGCAGAGTTCCCAACAGTTGTTTTGTAATTTCTATAGGTCAGTATGCCACGATGAGCGCACATGTAGAAGTTATGAACTGATGATGGATCGAAATCCTACCCACAGGGTTTAGACCGAAACATGGGCCGTCGATCAAAATGCAGGGATGGCGTGCACTAGATTTCAGGGGCGCAGACGAGGTCGAGGTGGAATGGGACCAGGAAGAGGTCGCGAACAACTGATATGTTACAATTGCAGAGGACCGGGGAATTATGCCCGCAATTGTAAAAATCCGACGAGACCATCATGCTTATATTGTACCCAGTTTGATCTTGAGACAGAGGACTGTCCCACGCTGACAGTGAGGTTGTGTGATAAAGGAGCACTCCAACCTCCCCCAACTCAAAACCTGCAAATGATGAGGTCTGAGCCATGCGAGGAAGACCCGAATGTAAATATCGTGCACCAAAGCGGTATTACGATGGGGGATGACAAGGGAAAGTAGCCTGAAGAAAGTAACTGGGTTCGCAAGGCTCTAATAAAGGAACTTGAATTTAATCTGGAGCATGCTAAGGAGACATTCATGGAAGCTAAGAAGAGTTTTGCAAATGCCTCCACTTCAGGAAGTAAAGACAAACTGGAACCGGAAATGGACCCATCAATGCTCACTACATTTTTGGAGACATGCATGAAGTTGCTGCGCGACAGCAAAGCTGTGAAGGGACTACAAGAACTCATCACTAGATGTGATGGAACCATGCCAGGGGAACCATGCGTAGTCTGGAAGATCGAGAAACACACAACACAAACAAGAAGAGAGATGAGATTGATCGCGTAGATCGGGGAATATGAAATGGATCAAGTAATTTTGGATCTATGATCAGACGTGAATTTCCTACCAAAGAAGACATGGGAGTGCATGGGCAGGACTGCACTACAATGGTCACTGATCTAGCTGCGAATGGTGAACTAGCAAAAGATCCTACCTATGGGAAGATTGCAGGGAATAATGGTAGATATCGAAGGTGCAAGGGTGCTAGCATATTTCAAAGTGATAGAGATTTTTGATGACAACAATCCCTATCTCGCACTACTGGGAATAGATTGGGCCACTGACATGAATGGAGTGATAAATCTAAAGAAGCACAAGATGATTTTTGAGAAAAAGTCACTACGCGTAGTGGTACCTTTAGACCTTGTGGAAGGATCATGCTACACAGAGCCACTGCGTGACTATGATAGCGATGACGACCTAGACTGTATCTACAAGATAACTACATGAGAGTAGGACTAGGTAAATCCAACCACGGATGGCAGGATCTTGTGGGAGTGCAAAATATCCTACACCTCAGATTCAGACGAAGAGATAGAACGATGGCAGAACTAGTTACACGAGGTAACCATGCTCAATTGCAACATGATGATAAGGTCACTGCGTTGCATGGCAACAAAGGTAAGAGATCTACCTTTGTATGATGGATTGAGTGAGGTGGATGATTTTGAAAGAGAAGTACTAGAACAACAACGCTTTAATGCTCTGAAATGGGCACTACATGCTACGCCCACAAGATGGTGGGGTATGCTTCAAAGAAGTTTTGAGGACTGGTGCAAATGCAGAAGGAAGATGCGCATGTGGTTTGGAAAGCCTCAGATGCAGATGAGAGCAGGGTATGACAGACGAAACAACCTGTGTGCCCACCTTTCCAGATGGGTACACGATTATGGTGCACAACCCGCATGAACGCACATCATCCTCACGATAGGAAACACGACTGAAAAATAGGAGTGGGCAAGACAATGGCACGAAAGATGACCAGGAAGTATGATAAGACCAAGCGCACAGAAGATTATCTGCATGGAAGCCTTTAACAAAGTATGTGAAGTATTGAACGAGGTCCACCATGTGAAACGAAGTGACTGGGACCTACGTGTACCAAAATTTCTATCAGCTTATAGGAACATGTGTAAAACCCTGACCACGTGGGCACCTCTGAAACTGAAGTATGAAGAATATGCTGTAATCCCTATGGAGCATGCAAAGCCTAGTCCGTGCATAGTAGCACCCATAGATACGATGGTTCATGAAGCTTGGAAATAAGGGATCACATAGCCACAAGGAACAGAATGCATGGGACTTGAGGAAGAAATCCAACAGGGAAACCTTAGAATCCATGAACTTGAAGAATAAAGGGTATGGTTAAGGAAGAAAAGTGCTTTGATGGACGCGGAGGTCAAAAAGATGGAGGACGAAATAATGAAAGATTTTTTCAGCAAAAGGACCAGACTGGTAAGACAGAGTGTGTGTGATCCCAATGACATGGTTAAGGCCTATTGCTGTGAATTTTTAGTATGATGCCTTGGCTTGGACCACATCTTGATAAGAATAGTGACCAGGGTCGTGCATTGCAAACGGTGAAGTGCACGATGCCGACCATAAAAACACAAGGTGTGGATTCTCTAGGAACCATGATGGAGGATAGGATGGAACTCTACATGGGTGGTGCGACCACCTGACTAGCCAAGGGAAGGACAGTCTTAGTGCTCCAGGTAGTTGGAAGGGAGCACGAGACTATAAACTATTCTACCCAGGAGCTGCACGATATTGGAGATGCGTGCAGAAGCAAAGAGTCACAAGGACCGCGACTGCACACGGGAGACTGTGCTGCCGCGTGAGTTGGCTAGAAAGTGATTGTTGAAGTCACTATTCATGATGGGATGCTCGACTTGAGGCCAAATGGAGCAAGTGACAGGCATTTAAGACACGATCTATGGGAAATATTTTGGAAAATCTGCCGCCAAGAGAGCATTAATGAACCAGAATTGGGGAGAGCGGTCGAATTCGAATTCAAAAAGTGCTATAAAATACAAAGGGTTGCCTAGCAAACAACACTTGGTCATTTGCGAATTGAGCGATTAAGCAGAACCCTAAGTGTTGTAAGCTGAGCATTGACTAAGCTCCTGAATTCGTGAGTGATAGATTTTTGCACAAATACAATGACAATAGCTAAGGATGGTATGGGGATACAAGAAGTGACTGCCGTCGAGACTGAAAAATGATGGAAGGAAACAATAGCAGTAGAAGTGTGGGACACAACACAGAAAGCAGCTGAGCAGGAAAAGGCCATAGCAACAACAACAACAAAGGAAGTAGCTGTGAAGATGGGCGAGGGCTAGACAACGACTTTGCAGGGGCAGGAAGCAGAGGAAGAAGAAACAAAAGAAAGAGGCGTGGACCCATGAACCATGTCCACACAACTGAAGCACCAACATCCAACGGAGTGGGCAGGATCATGGAAGAAGGTCAAGGCCTTGAAATTTTCCATTGACCTAATCACCCTAACCGAGGGTGATCTGCATGACATCGGTGAGATGGTGCATGATGTCACAAATGAGGGTCTCCAAGATTTCATGCAGGAGAACTAGACTGTGTTGGGGGCCCTCAGAGCACAGTTGTAGGAATTACAGGCGCACCCCCCTCAGGTTGGTACCCTTTCAACCAACTTCGCAGTTAGATCCATGGCAGCAGAGCAAATGTTGCACGCACAGATGATGAACACAATAGTGCTGCCGGAAGGGGCACTTGTGACATCAAATGAGGCAGACAGGCCTTCTGTTAGCGTGTTGAAAGGTCTCGGTGTTAATCTCACTGCCCTTCCATGCAAGTCATTATATGTATTGCAAGATGCGATAACGGCAGAGCTGCGAGCTAGGGAGAGCCGCGTGCTCCAAGTCCTCAGCGAGTAAAAGATAAATATAGAACAACTAAGCTTGCAGCATAATGAATTGGTGTCGCAGAGTCAGCAGGTGATATAGGTGATAGACGACACTTGCCAAAGTGACCCGTATCTAGCCATCCCAGTAGATATACCAGTGGAGGTGTGGATCCACAGGTTGGAAGCAAGGGTATGCGAGGCCAAAGAGGAAATGACGAAGGCTCAAATGGAGATGAATCTTCAGATCACTAAGCTACTATTAAAGGCGCAACCATCCACTCCCATGGAAGTCAGAGAACAGCGTGCTAGTGATATCACAGCGGGATTGGAGGAAATCAGAGGTGCAGTGTAACACTGCACCAGCATGTTTGAAGAATCACTTGGGGTCCTCACAACTCTACAGGAGGATTCCAACATCCAGTGCTTAGAGACAGAGGCGTGAGAACTCCAACAGAAGTATGACAGTGTTCGAGGAACTGTGCAGATGGTGGTCCTCATCGAGAGGCTTGCGCGGATGCAGCAGATTAAGGCACTGAAGGAGTAGGTGGATGTGGCACGAAATAAGGAAGCAGTCCTAAAAGTACGCGTCCAACCTTAGATTGATGAGGCCTTCACCATCATGGCAGATATTGAAGGAAAGCTTGCACACTTGCAGGGAATGCACACATTGATGCAGAGAATCACTTCGGACACGGAGGTCTCAGAACAACAGATGCAACAGATCTAGCAAGCAAGAGCTCAGTGCGCTGCTGACCTTAGTGTAGTTTGAGAACAGTTGGAGGGACTCCATGCAAGGATTGTCGCGCAGACAGAGTGACTCGAAGGTGAGTCACGATGTTTGTGTTGGGGGCATGTTGGGCATGGAATCCCCCCAAGGTATGTTTTGGGGCTCAAAGCCTAAGTTTTTACTAAATCTTGTTGTAAAGTTCTACGAATTGTGGGTGTGGGGCCCGAAAGTATGATAGAGTCACAAGGTTGTCAGCCCTAGTTTTGTAATGTTATGTTGGCTAGAGAGACCTACCCATGGTTCGCAAACCATGGGATTGTATAAATAGAGCGAGGCTCTAAGTGTAGATAGGAGAAAGACAATAGAAGAAAAGCATGAGAAGAGAAAGCGATTGAGTCGAAGTGTGACGCGTGTCTTTGGGTCATAGAGTAGGAGAAGGCTTTGTGTAGGAATTTACAGGGTAACTTCCTCAGACAGAACACCAAAGGACACCAATCACAAACAGATCACAGATCAATACACCAGTATTGTTGACGTGGTTAAAACCCTTAAAGAGGGAAACAATCCACGACCTGAGCCAACATGGCTACTTCAGGCAATTTAATAATAAAAGAATGAAAATATCATAAGCTTCTCTCATGAACAGTTACCCTACAAATGACCCTCCATGCTCTTTAAATATAGATCATGGACCAATCAGATGTTAAGCCATGGATCAAGTTTCAGTAATATTGAGGAGGGAATGAACTGTCTAATCAATACATATCGTGACCATTGGATTGTAAGTTACAAAAGTACATAGTAAAGAAACACATTTTACCTAACTCTACACTAGACCAAGTTATACTTAACTATTTCCTATGTGTCGGAATATACTAACATCCCCCCTTAAGAACAACTTGGGATAGGATTGAAGGATGTACAAATATGACACAATAGGAGAAGGAAGGAGGCATTAGAGCCTATGCCCCCTTAGTGACAACTTCCTGAACTCCAACCTGTTGATGCCTCGAAAATCGTTGCATCAACATCGAGGGATAACCACCCGGTCCGAACCTTAATACAGCGCCTTTTCCATTTGGGATGGTGGCTCCGACTGGATATAATGGGACCAGTTTCCCAATAATAAACAAAAGGGGATGGATGAGTGATTGGTTTTCTAATAAATGATAATGAATGGATGACTTAATCTAAAAAGTGAAAATACAAATGACTATTCTATCCCGGGAAGCTTCTATTCTTAAGTGCAACGCTTGATGATCTTTGTTCATCAATAGGCATATAGATGACTCTATTCAATAAACATAGACATTCATTCACATAATAATTGCTTTGTTCAAATAGTTGAACAAAGTAATTAATAAAACATTGTTACACTTATCTTTTTATATTACTGATACATGTATGATTAGAAGAAAAGCATGCTGTAAACATCCAATAGTGGAAAGTATAAAGAATGTTGTTAAAACACATGCATATATTCAATAATAGCAAGAGTGATCAAATAACAATTCACATAAAAAGAATGAATTCAGACATAGATAGTAGTACCATATGAGCTGCAAATCATTCCCAACATCAATCGCAATTTGAATTCCTTCTTCTGACTCAGAAATACTTTTAAATAAAGGCAGTAGTGCACATCCACATAAAAGCTTCGTTATCAAAATTGGAATAATTGGCCCAGTCTTTATAAAAATATATACCTGAAGTACAGTAGTGTAACTTCAGGTTTAAGTCATATACAAAAACTTATGACCCTTTCCAATGCATTGAAAGGGTCTATAAATACTTGATTAAACTAACTAACTACAAAATTAAAATGCTACTTAATTGGTACAACTTGATCTTGAATATCTTCCCCATAGCAATCTGGCAGTCGGCAACATGATTCATCACTCTGGCTGTTTGCCTTTCGACCTGAGTTGGCATATCGCTAGCATTGGTTCCACTTCTTGAGGGTGGCTGAGACGAGAATTGAGTTGATAGGTAGCATCTTGTATATCGGGAATGATACACCCGATTGCATCTATTAGGCACTTGAGGGCGGCTCTCTGGCTGTATAGTTTTACTAGGAACAACCAATAGGTGTCCCAAGTTAAACTGTTAATACCTGCGATCAATCTCCCATTATTTTCCAGCTCTTGATAACATGATTGCTCCAATGTTTTAGCCGATAGTAATTTACCTGGTGTACTTTGAGAGATCATATTAGATAAATAGAGAGTATCATTAATGTTATAGCTCCAAATCTCACTCTTATGGTTTGTGATGCTGCACTCATGGCCTAGGGCAACCCCTCCTTCCAGACCTGGTCCAAAAATTTAAAAAATAGTGTTTTATTCCCTATACGCGACATTGCCCTGAGTTAAACGCGTGTACACGTGGGTCTGTCATACCCAACCCGTGTGTATCTATTAAAACACTTAAAAAAATAATAAATTCCTCTTTTTCGGGCGGGGATCGCGGGTTTACCTGCTGGATCACCTGTTAGTGCCCATGGCCCAACTGTTCCCAACCAACTCCTAACTAAAAAAACTACTTTGGAGAGGGTATAAAAAGACATCAAAGGGAAGGCCAAGGAGAGAGAGAGAGGAGAGCAAGATTATTATGCTGAGTTTTTTCCCTTAGACCAGGTCTGAAGTCCTTGGTGCATTCTGCACTTTCCCCCTTTTGCATAGGAAACCCTTGTTTCCATGTGTATTGGTGATCATTCATCCTTGATATCATCATTGAGTAAGACTTGGAAGGAGCTCTTGTTGGAGGCTTGAGGCTGGAACGAATCCGGGAGGAAGCTTGCTTGGAGCCTGCTGAAGGTGTTCAGGTGATATCTTTCCGATATATGTACTTTATTTGCCTTTATATATAAAGAAACACGTCTTTGTTCCCGAATAATCTTTCTTTATGCTTATGAGATTCTTGTGTTGAATTCTTATGAAAGTGGTTACTTAAAGATTTTTTTATAACTAACTTTATAGCATAAAGATGATTTATACATAAGTATCTGTACATGTACTGTTGTGTTCTTTGATTTGTTTGTCTTGCAGGTCAAAGAAAGAAGAAGGGAACTCCAAGAAGGGTTTGGACCCTAAAGGCCTTCTCGAACGTAGGACCTTAGGTACGTACCCTTAACGTTAGCATTTGCTTAAAAGTAAAAATGATGGCTGTGTGTGTGTGTTTCTTTGAATAAGCAATTTTCAGTCTGGTAGAGTCTTAGCCCAAAGGACCCTAGGGGTATTTTCCCTTCAACCAGAATTGGTGACTCCGCTGGGGACAACATTCTTGTTGTTCCTAGTTTGGGTAGTCCTCAAGCCAATCAAGGCTCAGCCCCTCTGTTTGTTGGCTCTGACTGTCTGATCTTTTCTTGAAATCCAAGCTTTTCCAGTTTTTCAGTCTGTGTTTTTTTTATTTTTCTTGAAAGACTTCAGATACGCTCTTTTCCTGGATTACAGAAGCGTATATACGCAAGTTGCACTAAGTGAACCCGCGTATACGCATGTTTCCTTAGTTACAGTCGCGTGTACACGCATTCTGCAAATAATTGCAGGCGCGTATATTCCATAATTTTCAAGATTTATAATTTTTCTTTTTGCTGAATGTCTGTCTGGTGGTTTGGGTCAGTTTAAAGCAGTCAATTCCCAGTGACAGTTCTCTGTTTAATAGGGGGCATCTTGTTCTGAACTCTCTCTAGTCATAAGGAGTATTAGTCTTGTTTTTCGTTGATTGCAAGCGTCATTGATTTTTGACACACAAGATTTCTGTTTAAGAATCTTGATTGCCCTGTTTCGGCAGAGTGGGAAGATTGGGTTCAATCTTTGTGTCCATTTTGTTTTCATGACACTTTTGTTTGCTTAACGAAATCATTTTTATGACCATTTGCTCCTTCGTTTCGGGAAATTTGTTTCTTACCATTTTCTTGAAACTTGTCTTTTGATATTTTGGACTTTCATTGCTGCTTTTGATTGTCAAAAGCGATTTCAAACACATTTTATTTTTGTTGGGTTTTCATCATTTCAAAGGTGTGAATTCGCAAAAGTGTTCGGTTGCCTTTTCTTCAATCATTAGTGTCAGTATTTTTGAGAGATTCCTTGAAAAAGACTTCTTTGTTGTTTGAAAGAAAATCTTTTGAAAGTTTTAAGTTTCGCTTTCTTAAACTTGTTTTTCATTTGATTTCCTTTTTTGCGAAGTGAAAGTGCTTTGTGTTTATCTTAGAACTTGTTTTTATTGTTTGGACGAAATGATTGGTAATACATCATCTTCTATCTAAGCATTTTAGTGGCAAGGCAAAATTTGATAAGTGAGCAACTTTCCTTCTTTGTTTGCAGAGTAGTCTTAAAATCTTGCATTCACATATAGTTGTTGCATTAGGATAGATTTGCATCCCTTTTTATGCATACATAGCTTTGTTAGCTTTTGTGAGTGTGGAGTCTGAAAAGAAAGCAAAAAACTTTGTTTTATTTTTCCTCTGAACCCTGTAGAGATTACTTTTCATCGAAAAACAAAAAGTGCATATGCAAGTAGTTAAGTTTTGTTTAACTTCTTTTGCGTCAAAAAACACCACTAGTTTCACTTCCGTTACCTTGTGACTTAAAGAACAGCCTAATAAAATCAAGCGCTAATTTAAAATCCACTAGAACTTTTTGTTTTAGTCATTACACCAACAAGTTTAGGATTTTAGGGCCTTGGATTAGGCGAGTGGAGAGTTAACTCTCCAAGGCCACATAAAACGTCAAATGTAAGAGTCTGATTAACGAGAGTAAATCCAATAGCGTTAGGAAGACCAGGAAAGCTTCGGATCTGGGAGTTAAGCACGAGGGTCTGTGAAGACAGGGAAGAGAGATACCCCCTCTCCTACTTGTCCGAACTTACCTCACGACTGTTCCACCTGGCTTCTGCGACGAGTTGGTATCCATAGTTGCTCTTCCTAGGGAACTACATAGGTGGCTGCGGAGGGGAATCCCGTGGCACCTGAGGTCGACGTTGCATCACTCTCGATAGTACTACTGGAGGGCACCCTTGCGAAGCTTGGGGGCTTGCACCGACGCAGGCTGTTGTTAGGAGGTCAGCGTAACTTCCTCTGTTACCTTCGCTGATAGGACTGGGCCGTCATTATCCCAGACTATCTTCGGAAGGCCCCTGACTCCACTTTCTTGTATTTTGGTGTCCGGTCCTCACCACCCGGAGCGAAAATACTTGGAAGTTGTTTGCCTGGCTGTATCTTTAGGGACTTTATAGTGTGTGCTCTTTGTTCCTTGTATATAGTTGGCTTTAGGTATTTAAGTCTAGTCACGTTTGGACTTTGTGTTCTGAGTGACTGGCTTACCACTCTACTGATCTTGAAAGGCTTTTGGGCGTTCTTTCAGAAGTTGTAGAGTTGCCTCCTCAAGGGCAAAGGTTTTGATTGCTTATCCATATTCCTTGAAGAGTTATTTCTAGATTCCCGTAGGGGAAGGGTCTTTGGAACAGTTAGATATGGCCAATATTCCTGTGGAAACCAACCAAGGTGCCCTCCCAAAAGGGGATCCTTGTGCTTTTCCTTTCTTTGGAAACGTTGGTACTCCCTTGATGGCCACTTTGAATATTCCTGGGTTGAATGTTGGACTACCCGTTTGGCTGTGGTCCACTCCGAATATTCCAAATGCTCTTGAAGCTTCTTAGTTGAATGCTTTATTTCAAGGGCATCACATGGGTGCTCATTGTTCATCTTCTCTCAAAGAGAAATCTGGGGTTCCTTCTTCTCCTCCTTCTTGTCACAAGAAATCTAAAAAGAGGAGAAAAAGGAAGTCAAAGAAGAAGAATAATTCTAGCATTTCATCTTCAACCTCTGCTAGTCATGTTGGAGATGAGTCTTCAGCCGCTACAAGTCATGCTGGGGGCACAAGTCTAGTCACTACAAGTCACACTAGCACTTCATCCTCAACCTCTGCTAGTCATGTTGGAGATGAATCTTCAGCCGCTGCAAGTCATGCTGGGGGCATGGAGGTTGATAAGAAACCTGGATGTAGAAGTTTTAAACCTAAGTTCCCTTGTAAGATATGCAAGGGAGACCATCTTACTCATTTATGCCCTGGTATTCCAGAGGTTCAAAAGATATGGTCCGAGTCTGAAAGTACTTCCACTCCTAGATCTGATATGGTTTCTCATCAATCCCATCAACCGTTGGTTGAAAATGTGGTAGAGCCAGTGCAATCCCTGGCCGATTACACTCCTCTTTTGGGGGGTGAAGTGCCTAACAAAAGAGTCTGTTTGATCTCTAGTACAGAGTCTTCTAATATAGGGGGCATTCCGGGTACTTCGAATGTTCCCCCTCCAAGTGCTAAGAGTGTTTCCTTTGATTGGGATAGTCTTGTTGAGCCTCGTCTTCCTTCCGCTGCACCTTTCCAAATAAAGGTCAGAGTTAATTCCACAAATGTCTATCGATGTATGGTGGATGAAGGATCCTCTACAAGTATTATATCCTCTTTGACTTGGAAAGCTTTGGGTTCCCCAAAGTTGTTGACAGCTCAGAGTCAGTTGTTAGCCTATGATAGAAGGCCTGGTGAATCTATGGGTGTTCTTCCTCAATTGCCTATCACTTTAGGTGGGAAGACTGTCTTAATCGATATGATGGTGGTTGATAGCCCTTTAGACTTTAATATGCTACTTGGGCGTGATTATGTCTATGCTATGAATGTTGTGGTGTCTTCACTCTTTCGAGTAATGTGCTTTCCTCATAACGAGAATATTGTCACTATTGATCAGCTTGCATCTGATAATCACCACCCTAATTCGACTTTACTGCAGAATGCCCCTTGGTTTGTTCCAAGTGTTCAAGTAGACTCTACCCCGCTACGGGTCAATTATGTGGCATTGAATCCTCAATGTTCAATTGCTTCTAAGAAGGATCCTTTGACTTATTATTCTCCTTCTTGGGACTTGGTCCCGGCAGTTGACCGAGAGATTCTTCCTATAGGGACAAGGGACCCTTTAATTCCCTCTTTTCATCCTAGTAGTTCTCATGATTTCTTAGAACTTGTTTTGCCTTCACAGGAGGAACTCTTTGAAGCCATGAGTTGTGACTACCAAAGGAGCCCTTGGCCTGAGCCCTGCAAGGGGTTTGTTCAGCAGAACTATTATGCGTAAGCCGCAAGGCTGCGTGGTTCCCTGTACCATATTGTATATATGAGGTACGCATTTTCAAGTTTTGTATCCTATAACACAAAGATTTTATATGGAGTTTATAAGTGGGATGTATTAACTTCGTGTCTAGTGTTCCTATTTATGTTTACAGAACTTGGAAGATTTCTCCTTTGGAAGTTTATGGTTGGTCCGTTCTGACAGGTATTGGTTCTCGAAACTGGCATATAGGTTAGGTTTTTCCGCTTGCATTGTGCATTTATCAGTTTCCTTTCCCATTTTGCCTTAGGATCGACCCCACCAAGTTATGGTGCGGAACCTTCTCATTGCTTAGAAGTATCATGACTTGTGTGGTAGAGCCTACCTTATCATGGGTGCCCTAGTTAGTACCTTATTGTCGCTTGGCACTCATGCAGATTTTTGTCCTTAGGTTCGGGAGTCCTCTGTAGTCCCGCCATGACTTATGCGTTGAAGACTCATTCTTCTTTGCTTCTTCGCTTCGTTCTGGCCTTATACCCTAGAGGCTCCTATGTGTGTTGAGTTGTACTTCTGCATTGCATGTTGACCATTTGCACCTTTTGGCCTATAGCCGGCTTCACTTGGACTCGTGTTTAAGCCAAGTTTTGACCATGACGTCTGCAAAATCAATCTTGCATACCCTTGACCTCTGCAGCTTGACATACCCAGATCCGTGGAAGGAACATACCTCTGAGTGTCACTGACCAGTTTTTCACCTCCCTGCATTGAGCATAGGAACGTTCCTTTCCCAGGAACTAGATCATCTGTTTCACCGACACTCGTTCTTTCCACTGTACTATAGCATTCTTTTATTCTTTTTCCGGCTTATCAGAAAAAGACAAAAAAATTAAATATTCCAAAAAGAGCGGGAAAAGGAACATTATTTCCATTTATTGTTGGCAGCTAGAGTCAGTCGTGTCGCCCTTGAACAAAGCACTCAAAACAAAGTCTCCTCCGCATGGGTGGGATTTAGTTTGACTTAGGTATGCCATAATCTTGTTATCGAGTCAGTTCTCCCCCGATTGGTTATCTCTTCCAATCATATGGAGGGTTCGTTCATGCCTCCTGCATGACGAACTTATACAGATTCATCATATGCTGCCACATAGTCACATTGAGTCGTGCTTTTTTTCAAGGGAAGTTAGCCTGAGTCGGCCTTTCTGCGGTGTCTCTTGACTCATTTTTCAGTCGGCCATCCCTGGTTGTCAGTGTCATGTCTATCATCACATCAGTTATATTGGTCCTTTACTCGTGCCGGTTTGAGAAGGTCCCCATTGACTTCTTGCTGGCGGGTCTTGTCCTTATCGACGACGACACATTGCTCTGAGGACGGGCCTAGAGCCGCACCCTGGCCCTATTTTCATTTTTGATAGGTTACCTTGTGCTCAGCATCGATCAGTATCATGGGTATTTGACTGAGTGGTTTCCCTTGTGTTCGACATCAGCATACATTATCACACATTGGGATTCGTGCAGTACCTTGGTTTCCATTTGACCCTATTGGTGGATACCTCGCCTCTGTGTCGGCTTTCATTATTGGTTGGTTCAGAGGGTTTCTACCGTGCGCTAGCCACATCTTGTGTACGCCGGAAACGTACTTCGGTTGGGTTACTACATCTTTTCCGTCTGATTCCTTCCACATTATTGGCCTACGGGTTACACTTGCGCTAGATTGATGAAGGATGCCTTAATTCCTTCCTTCTAGCGGATCTTTCCCTATTGACTCCGACTCATTGCTCTGGGGCAAAGATCTAGAGTCCATTTGGCAGTACCTTGGGGTTTGCAGTCATTAGTGGCAGATTCCTCGCTATCGACAGTGGGAAACCATCATTGTCTCCTGATTGATAGATTCTTACAGGTGTTCGACTTCAGCTCATCTATTCACACTTGTTAGATTGTACTGGGTACCTTGACGCTCATTATCATTATCGGTGAGTAGTCTCGCGTTTGTTAACGGTATACATCAATGACCGGTAATCAAACGATTTCTCACATGGTCGACTTCAGATCATTTATTCCCATGGTGTAGAAATGTACCACGGCGGTCGGTGAAGACCTCAAGTTGTATCAGCATTCATTGGTTCACTTGACAGTTGCTCCTGTTGCTGCTAGTTGATACCACTCCACCTTATATGTTGCAGTCAGTCATGGCGACATTCTATATGCTGGCACCTGAGTTTGCAGTGTAGTACCATCCTATTCCATCATGTTCAGTTGGTACCTTTTGGGATCAGTCTTTGATATCAGTGATCCGTTGCATCTTTCAGCATCATTGACAGTCTTATATGTGATATTTAGACATGTACTTACTCATTATGATCAGATGATCCATTATGTATTTTCCAGTCATTTATACTTGTATACTTAGTGGATCCGCTTGTACTTGATATGCGGACATGCTTTACTTTTCTTGAGCATGGGTATGCCCGCCTCAGACAGTGTTTCTTTCTGATCTCCTTCGGTGGCTTGGCAGGCTGAATTCTGGTGAAGTCCTCCTCGGTTTTTCGGCAGAGTTCCTTTCCTTGTACTTACTTAATATATTTCGGCCATCATGTTCCCCTTCTGACCTCATACATTAGGGGGCATCTGTTATAGCTCCAAATCTCACTCTTATGGTTTGTGATGCTGCACTCATGGCCTAGGGCAACCCCTCCTTCCAGACCTGGTCCAAAAATTTAAAAAACAGTGTTTTATTCCCTATACGCGACATTGCCCTGAGTTAAACGCGTGTACACGCGGGTCTGTCATACCCAACCCGCGTGTATCTATTAAAACACTTAAAAAAATAATAAATTCCTCTTTTTCGGGCGGGGATCATGGGTTTACCTGCTGGATCACCTGTTAGTGCCCGTGGCCCAACTGTTCCCAACCAACTCCTAACTAAAAAAATACTTTGGAGAGGGTATAAAAAAACATCAAAGGGAAGGCCAAGGAGAGAGAGAGAGGAGAGCAAGATTATTATGCTGAGTTTTTTCCCTTAGACCAGGTCTGAAGTCCTTGGTGCATTCTGCACTTTCCCCCTTTTGCATAGGAAACCCTTGTTTCCATGTGTATTGGTGATCATTCATCCTTGATATCATCATTGAGTAAGACTTGGAAGGAGCTCTTGTTGGAGGCTTGAGGCTGGAACGAATCCGGGAGGAAGCTTGCTTGGAGCCTGCTGAAGGTGTTCAGGTGATATCTTTCCGATATATGTACTTTATTTGCCTTTATATATAAAGAAACACGTCTTTGTTCCCGAATAATCTTTCTTTATGCTTATGAGATTCTTGTGTTGAATTCTTATGAAAGTGGTTACTTAAAGATTTTTTTATAACTAACTTTATAGCATAAAGATGATTTATACATAAGTATCTGTACATGTACTGTTGTGTTCTTTGATTTGTTTGTCTTGCAGGTCAAAGAAAGAAGAAGGGAACTCCAAGAAGGGTTTGGACCCTAAAGGCCTTCTCGAACGTAGGACCTTAGGTACGTACCCTTAACGTTAGCATTTGCTTAAAAGTAAAAATGATGGCTGTGTATGTGTGTTTCTTTGAATAAGTAATTTTCAGTCTGGTAGAGTCTTAGCCCAAAGGACCCTAGGGGTACTTTCCCTTTAATTCTGGTTGAAGGGAAAATACCCCTAGGGTCCTTTGGGCTAAGACTCTACCAGACTGAAAATTGCTTATTCAAAGAAACACACACACACAACCATCATTTTTACTTTTAAGCAAATGCTAACGTTAAGGGTACGTACCTAAGGTCCTACGTTCGAGAAGGCCTTTAGGGTCCAAACCCTTCTTGGAGTTCCCTTCTTCTTTCTTTGACCTGCAAGACAAACAAATCAAAGAACACAACAGTACATGTACAGATACTTATGTATAAATCATCTTTATGCTATAAAGTTAGTTATAAAAAAATCTTTAAGTAACCACTTTCATAAGAATTCAACACAAGAATCTCATAAGCATAAAGAAAGATTATTCGGGAACAAAGACGTGTTTCTTTATATATAAAGGCAAATAAAGTACATATATCGGAAAGATATCACCTGAACACCTTCAGCAGGCTCCAAGCAAGCTTCCTCCCGGATTCGTTCCAGCCTCAAGCCTCCAACAAGAGCTCCTTCCAAGTCTTACTCAATGATGATATCAAGGATGAATGATCACCAATACACATGGAAACAAGGGTTTCCTATGCAAAAGGGGGAAAGTGCAGAATGCACCAAGGACTTCAGACCTGGTCTAAGGGAAAAAACTCAACATAATAATCTTGCTCTCCTCTCTCTCTCTCCTTGGCCTTCCCTTTGATGTCTTTTTATACCCTCTCCAAAGTAGTTTTTTAGTTAGGAGTTGGTTGGGAACAGTTGGGCCACGGGAACTAACAGGTGATCCAGCAGGTAAACCCGCGATCCCCGCCCGAAAAAGAGGAATTTATTATTTTTTTAAGTGTTTTAATAGATACACGCGGGTTGGGTATGACAGACTCGCGTGTACACGCGTTTAACTCAGGGCAATGTCACGTATAGGGAATAAAACACTGTTTTTTAAATTTTTGGACCAGGTCTGGAAGGAGGGGTTGCCCTAGGCCATGAGTGCAGCATCACAAACCATAAGAGTGAGATTTGGAGCTATAACAATTAATTAATTCAACCAAATTACTTGTGGTTAATTTGCATCTAGAAACTGCTCTCTTTGCCTTCATCAACTGGGACTGCCATTCCATAAATAGGATTTCTTTATGGGATTCTAATTATTTTGGCAAATTAGCTGCCTGTCCCTCATCAGTGTCCTGCCAATCAAGAAAATTTGTCAAGGTCTTATCGGCCTGCTCTAAGTCTTGTCTAGCATCGACTGATTTATCGATTATTAATGCTGTTATGTCACACAGGGGTTCCACTTGAGCAATTTTCTGACATAATAATCTTATTTGTGTTACCAATGCCTTATTAATCTGTAGTGCTTCTGCTCTGAACTCGGCAGGCTGCGGAAGATTCTTGAACTTCTCTATTTGACTTGATAATTGAGCAATTTGCTCATCTTTTGTCTTTACCATCTGTTCATTCATTACTTTCAATTTTGCTAATGCTTCCGACAACTCTTTCTGCTTTTGAATTGAACTCGAATCGATCCTTTGTTTCTCTTCATGAAACTGCTTATTCAATTGATTATTTATCTGATGCTGCGTGGACAATTTCTGTTCTAATTGTTCTGCTTTCTGCTGTGCCTCCGATAGCTGTGCTTGTAGTGAAGCGATTGCCTGGTCCTTTTCTTTTAACAAATTACTCACTTCTGATGCCTTGTCCATGGTGGCCGCCGAATAGGCTCCAGCATATTGGGAAAATTTTGTTAGGTCATTAGAAGGATCAAATTCCTCCTTCCAAACCACGTTGGCTGTCACTGTTTGTTCAGGGAACATGGAAGGTTGATCAATCCTTCTCCTTTTCCACTGTCGCTTTACTACGGCCCTGTGCTTTGGGCTGTAAAAGACATCCAATGGAGGTATATCTTCCACTTGCAAAATGATTTGATCCGAAGGATCTTTGGGAATTATTTCTATGTCTGTAGTAAGGGGTTGGCCGCTGGTTCCACTTGGAACCTCTTTTGATGTTGTATCTTGTGTATTAGCCGCTTTGGATGTATCGAATTCTTTTGAGCTTTCTAGATTGCTTATGATTGAATCGAATTGCTACCATTCCTGGAGTAACTTTGGGTCAATCTGGGCATCGACATTCACGTCCGTGCTGCTCTGCTCCTGTTGCCTTTTTTGTTCCTCTTCACATATCCTCTCTTGTTCTTTTCTCTGCGCTTCCTCCTGCTCTCTTGTTTGGACTTCTCTAGCAATTTCGGAAGTAGCAGGAGGTTTGTTGGTAAGTCGCTGTTCAGGCTCGCTTGTCTGTGTCATCGGGGTCGTTGTTAACAAATCTAGAGGCAGAGTTTGAAACCTCTGCTCTCTAAGTCTATTAAATTCGACTAACCCGTCGTCGTGATATCTCATTCTAGTTAGCGTTTGAACATGAAATAATGACTCGGCTAAGGAGAATAGGTCATCAAACTCATCTTATTTATGTTCAAATTTAGTGAGTTTTGCCTGTTCAAGTGCATTATAGGCGACCTTGTTTGGATCAAATCGTCTGTTAGGCCTGGCATGACTACCGAAAACTCTTACATATGTAAATTTTTCTTCTCCGAACCTGTTTCCTAAGGCTATCAAGTCAATCTGTGCTTGTGAGGAAATCTTAGGAGCAGGTTTGTCAAAAATTGCATAGTAAATGGGTAACATAAATCCATTGCAAACTTGATATAGGTGGTATTTTTAGAGGGCTTTCCACAACTTCTGGTGGTAGATATGAATGGGCATGGGGTCCTGTGGAGTCCATCTCCACCCCAGTACAGGAAATTCAGAGTTAAAACAGAGAGTATCTAAGATGTAGGCACTAAAGTAAAATGGAGGAATTAACCTTTTAGTAACGCGGGATTTGTTTCTAAATTCAAGAATAGCTGTTGCTAACTTATCAGATAATATATTCCCCCAATCCATTATTTCGCTATTGCATGCTGCTTCCATTAAAGGTACCATCTCTATAGTGAAGTTTGAGGAATCATGCAACCCCCAAATCCTACACATCATTACTCCGGCATAACAATAAGGAGAACACAAGGAATCGACAGAGTACTTACCCGAGGACTCATGCTTGTGTTTCACTGGGTTTTGTCTCCAATCCCGTATAGGTGTTGATTCAATTTCATTTTCATCTCTGAACTTCTCCAGAAACGCTTTGTTATACTTCTTCTCTGGTGCGGGAAAATGGTACATTTGTCTCAAATCATCGGGTTGAAACGAGACGAACACTCTCCCGTCGATAGTGAAAAATGTTCTGTTTGTAATTGGGATTTCCTCAATTGCCCATCTTACCACATCTGTGTATGGAATAATTTTCTCTTGAGCCGCTATCTAGTGTAGGTAAGAATCGGCCAAATCCTTCAGGGTTGCATCGGACTTCCGGGTCGGGTTTGCTGTGGCTTGTACTGATGTTACCTGAGGGTCTTTGGCCTCAACCAGATTATAGATGCTCTGCCAAGTAGTTTTACCGAGACCAAGACATGTGGTGTCCGAGATTAATCCCTTTTTACTTGGTCTCGGATCGGCAGTGCGTTGTCTTGTTACTATGGAAGTTGAAGCTGTTCCAGATTTCTTATATTTCTTCCCCATTTGGCCTAAATTCACTGCTTCGGAGGAGCTCTGCACAGGAGATAAAATGAATGTAATGCGGAGAGGAGGTGGCGCAAACCAAATATGAATGAGGTATATTAATCAATGAATAATGGAATACTAACATAAGGTGGCTGCGGATACAATCTTTGAAGAGATTTTGGTATCACGACTTCATTAATTGGCCGTTTAAACCTGTCAATCCTTTAAATGCTCATCATATTGTTTATTGGCCGAATAATTCATTTAAGCATGGCTTTGATGTTTTTGCGGTTGGGCGTAAGTGAATCACTATTGGGAAGAGAAAGGCCTTTAATACTAATTCAACATAATATATCCCATCCTTATCAATCATTTTTGAAAGTTGCGCCTAGCTTTATCGCAATCGGTGATCAGATGAATGCTTAAGTTGTTATATTTGTGTCCTTTTGGAATCCCCGATCGTCGATAGTGATATCGCCAATTCGCATCAGGAGTTTTTAAAAGAGGGCTTTTAGATGCATGCATGCTACATTCCCCGATCGCCGATAGCGATATCGCATCGGAGCAAAGAGAGGGGCCTTTTGTTATGATCGCTTGCCTTCCCGATATCCAATAGTTATTCGTGCTTGTCGCATCGGGGAAAACCAATGGGTCTTTTGTTATGCATCCTTTGTTGTTGCGATATGCGATCTTGCAATCGCTTTATCACAATAATAAAGGGTTATTCATTTTATTATAAGACCGATTATATGTTTTCTAAAAAAGGTTTATAATGTTTTATTTCTTTTCAGACCTTTTGAGGAATGATAAGTTGATACCAATTTAATCTAAAAGGGACCCATTTCATCTTAAAGTTTTGAAAGTAAAAATTTTAAGAAATGGGGGGTTGTTGTACAGCACAAAAATTGGTGATTCGCTGGGAGAAACAGTTATCTCTGAGAAATATTGAAATACTTAGACTTTCTTTGAATAGGAATCTTATCAAAGAGGAAAATTCTAATATAACTAGGTATACATACATTCTGAATAAAATAAGAGCCATTTTTGCTAATTTCTTCTCTCGCTAAAATTAGATACATTCTAAGTTTTAAATTGGCCTCTATTGGTTAATAATGATAAAACAGAAAACCTTTCCAACTTAGCCTTTTTAATTGACTCTTTTGTCATAGGTAGAGCCTCTACTACCAACAAAAGTTCATAGTTTCGACAAGGATACCTTTTAACCATTTGACTATCCATTATCCCATCCATTTCATAGTATGATTAAAAGAATGAATTCAAAACATGCTTTCATATTTTGTATTTCTTTTTTCCTTTTCTATTATTTTGTAAGATAAAAAGCCATTGTCCTGGTTTGGTGGCTAGCTATTTGACAATGCCATTCACTAGTAGTAATCTAACCGAACAAGCTGGCTCGTGATGAGACCCCTTGTTTTATAATTATAAGTCATTACCCTGTTTTGATATGCAGTGTTGGTAATGTTGGTTAAACTATTTCCCAATGATCATGGTAAGCAGACTTGTAATAAGACCCCTTATCTTTTATATCAAATATTTTAAAATTACACTCTGAGTAATCATAAACTTCGATGAATGGGATGGACAATTTTCTCCTTAAGAGAGAATGGATGATAGGGTAAGAGTTGAAGATGCTAAGATTGAATTAGTTTCTATTTTGATATTGATAACCTTTTTGTGGCCAATTTGAAAACCATAAAATGATTTACAATACTTCTAAATCTTGAGAAGATTTCACAAAAATGAAATGGGGTTTCAGAATGTGAATATACCTAATTTCCTAGAAATTGTCCCTTTTGTTTAAGGCTTCTATTTTAAAAGTAAATATCAAAACTACTTCTTTGAGCAACTTTTCAATATAGCAAAGGCCAATGGAAGATACCTTACAACTTTATTTCCTAATGGTCCTACAAACTACAAATTCTACTGAACTTAAAAAGGGAGAAGGGGTTACCTCCTCAATTGAAGAATTTCTTTAAGATGAGGCCATTAACAGGAAGAGAATCTCTCTTACCTGATAAATCTTGTAATATGAATGTCGAATGGCCTATCTTCTCGCAGATCTGAAATGGTCCAAGCCACATTTTCTGGAACTTGGTGTGTTTTCCTTTATCCTCATGGGCTTTGTCCCATTTCAGAACTAGATCACCAACCTGCAACTATTTTGAACTGGATGAAGTTGAATCAAAAGATGACTTGATAATTTGCTGATGTTTTGCATGAGTAATTTTGGCCTTTTCCCTTTCTTCTTCTAATTTTAAGATTTGATCATGTCTAAGTTGAATAGAAGAAGAGGGGCTTTCTTCAATAAACTGAACTAGGGCTAGAGAAGGAAGCACGAGATTGGTTGGTAGCACTGCTTCTTTCCCATATACAAGGTTGAATGGAGAAGTACCTATGGAAGCCTTCTGTGTTATTCTCTCAGCCCATAGTGAGAATATTAAAGATTTGTGCCAGTTTTTATGATTATGTTCAATAGTTCGCTTAATAATTTTAACTAGATTTTTATTGGTAGATTCTGCTAAACCATTACCCTGGGGATAGTAATTTGCAGAATATTTCAGTTTAAACCCTATTTTAATAGCGAACTCAAACATAGCATTTCCAGAGAAATAAGATGCATTATCAAAAACAAGAGCATTTGGGACACCAAACCTGGTAATGATGAATTGATATATGAATTCCATAATTGCCTCAGAATTTGTTGTCTTTAAAGGAATCGCTTCAACCCACTTAGTAAAGTAATCAGTGGCAGTAAGGATATACTTATGCTATTTGGATGAATGTGGAGTGATTTCTCCAATGATGTCCAATCCCCATTGCTCAAATGGTTGTTCAATGTTGACTGGTTGCAAAGGGAAAGCTGGCTTTCTTTGTCTTCCACTGGAAGTTTGACAACTTCGGCATTTCCTCACATATTCATGAGCATCTCTAAACAAGGTGGGCCAATAGTATCCAGCATGAATGATTTTGTGGGCTGTTGTGTCAGCTCCAAAATGTCCTCCTGCTGGTCCATCATGTAGTTCCTGCAAAACCTTTTGTGCTTCAGGTTTTTCTAGGCATTTTAATAAAATTGAATCATAATTTTGCCTAAAAAGTACATCATCAATGATTGTGAAGTTTTTTTCTTTTAATCTAATGTCCCGTTTGTTTTTATAAGACAGGTTAGGGGTACATATCCATTTTTCAAATAAAATCTCAAGTCTGCATATTGCGATTCAGAATCAGTAATACTTATCTAGTTGATTTCTTCAATATGTTCTGTATCACCTGGTTCCTGAATGTTGGATGCTCCTGCTAATAACCTGCAAAAACCTTGGCCTCTAACAATCTTTGCTGGCTTGATTTCCAAGTCATATTCTTGAAGTGTTGTAACCCAGTTTGCCCTTTTTTCACCTAATTCCCTTGGATTAGTAATTGCCTTACTGTAGGAAAAGGAACTATAAATTTTGTATGGGCTTTTAAAAGAAAGGGTCTGTAATGTTTGACAGCTTTATACACAGCAAAGGCTTGTTTTTCAACTTCAGAATAATTTAGTTCAGCACCCTGCAGATTTGAACTATAAAATGAAATTGGTGCTTCCAAGTTGTGATCATTAATCTGAGTGAGTACTGTTGCATAAGATGAATCATATGCGATAGTGTACAATGTGAAATGATTAGAAAAATTAGGAGTGTTTAAAGCGGGGGCATTGATTATTGATTGTTTGATTGAATCAAATGCTTCCTTTTCTGCAGATCCCCATCTAAACACTGAATTTTTCTTAATCATAGTTTGTAATGGTAAAATGATGTGGGAAAAGTCAGGAAAAAATCTCTTGACAAAATTAATTTGACCTAAAAATTACTGCATGGATTTTTTATTATGAGGAAAAGGAATTTCATAGATTTCTTTAATCCTATCCGGATCAATATAAATACCATCTTTGGAAACGATAAAGCCCAAGAGCTTTCCTTGATTAAGAGCAAAGAAGGATTTTTTGGGATTGAGTGAGATACCATACCTTCTGCAGCGTTCAAAGATTTGATTTAAATCATGCAAGTGATTGGATCTTTTCTTGGAAAATACAGTAATATCATCTAAATAGACAACTACTGTTTTGTTGATCAATCCTTTGAAAGCTATATCCATCTCTCTTTGGAACGTGGCTCCTGCATTAATAAGTCCAAAAGGCATTTTCTGATAAGTGTAAGTTCCCCATTTCGTTCTGAAGGTAGTTTTGATTCTATCATCAGGATGGACCAAAATTTGGTTATATCCTAAAAAACCATCTAAAAAGGACATTAACTCAGAACCTGCTACTTAATGGAGTATCTGCTCCATGGTAGGTAATGGGAAATTATCTTTTTGGCTTGCCTTATTCAGATTTATGAAATATATACAAATCCTGATGTCGCCATTTTTCTTCCTAACAGGAACCACCCAGTTTGAGTGCCGAACGGGAAAACTTAGCTTTCAAGAGTTTATTGAGTTCTGATTTTATTTGACTCTCTAAGTTCAGATGTATTTTCCTCAACTTTTTTTGAACTGGTTTTTGTTCGGAAAGCATTGGAATGGTATGCTAGAGGATAGATGCATTGTATGTTTTTAAATCGTCATATTTCCAAGCAAAGACATGTTTATTTTTTCTTAATAATCTAATGAATGCTATCCTTTCTTCCACAAAAATTCCTAATCCCAAATTAATGTTTTGAGGATTTTGCTCAGTGCCAAGATTTATCAATTCAAATCTTAAGGTGGAAATTTGGAGCTTTGTATTGGTCACTAATTTAAACCTGTCTTTAATATCGTAAAGATCCTCAAGTTTAACCACAGGTTTTGGTATTGAGTTTTCCTCGTGCTTTTATTTCATCTGAAGATCATGCTCGCTTTCCTCAATGATCTGATCATCGTAGGACTTATCGGAAGTCAAAAAATGTAATATGTCTTCATCGTGATTGAACACTCGCCAATTAGTGACATCGTCAGGAATTGATGGTATAAAAAGTAACTCTACTGAAAATCTATCTGGGCTATAATCTTTGGAAGGTAGGAGTTTGGAAGCAACATTGGCTAGCAAGTCAGCTGCTGAATTCTGAGACCTAGGGATGGGAGAAATATTGAATGCTAAAAATTGAGAGGTGAGTTCTTGTACCAGCGACTGATAATGTTTGAGATGGCTAGAAAGACAATGAATTGTATTTCTCACCTGTTTAATAACAATTTTTGAATCACCAAACACTTTCAAATATTGAACCTTGAGGCCAATCATTTTGTATAGTCCTTCAACTAAGGCTTCGTACTCAGCTGTATTATCCGTGCATTCAAATTCCAACCTACAGGATAGCATCATTTTTTCTCCCTGAGGGTTAACCAAAATACATGCTGCTCCTGAGCCTTCACTAGACTTAGACCCATCAAAATATAGTGACCAAAATAAAGAATTATCAACAATTTTATTTACGGTTTCCTCAGTAACATTAAAACATCTTGACCTATCTGTTTGTAAATAATTTTCGATCTGAGATGTGAAATTGTTTACTGAGAAAGGAGATGGTTGGGTGGTGAAGTTGTCAAAAAATGATTCAGATGAATAATTCCCTAAGATATTGTTATTAAATGCTATTGGTTGATTCTCCTGTTCAAATTCTGTAACAGTATGGGTCATATGTTTTTCCCGATTGATTTTTATTTGATTTGGCTTTCCCTTGTAGGGTAGCCACATATGGGACCAATCGGTAGAAATATACCCATGGAGCTTCTCAGACCAATCCCTACTCAAGATTAAACCATAAAACTCAGGTATATCAGCGATTAAGATATCAATTCTTTGAACTACTCGTGGATCAGCTGATAACCTGATAGTTACAGAGTTAATTTCCCCTAAAACCTGGACTTTGGTTCTATCTAACTGCACAATGTGAATTGCAGACTTTTGGGGCTCAATGTTCAGTTTGGAACAAACTAAAGCTGGCATTATATTAGAGGATGCCCCTGAGTCAATCAAACAATTGTGTATATTTCGATTATAAATCTCGTAGGTTAAGAGGAAAGGAGGAGTATCAGAATTTGATCTGTCTCCAATCAGAATCGTATCAGTAGCTTCAACCCTACTAGAAGGTGGTTGACCTGAATCATTTGCAGCTTTAGCACTAGGAAGAGGCGAAGAAGGAACGACATTCAATTCCTTTAGAAGCAATTTCTGCTGATGTTTTAGTTTGCTAAGTTCAAACATGGTAATGTTTTCCTTAGTCTTCTTCATATCATCAACAATATTGTAATCCATTGAATCTGATACTACCAACATTTTAGATGTTGAAGGCATATTTGAGGATCAAGGTTGGTTTTGTGGTACTGTTGCAGTTGGCTTCTTTGTGGATACCTTTTCCTTTGTAGTAGTAGCACCTGCACTTCTTTTCTTTGAACTTGCCTGGACAGGTTCAGGGGCACCTTTACTCCTAGTAGTCACAGGAAAAGCTTCTTGTTCATTTTCTGTATCAGAGTTAGGCAATATGAAGTCCCACATTCCATGGCATTCAACAACTTCCTCTTCTTCATCAGTTGGTGAAATTGTTTCTTCTTCTTCTTCTTCTTCAGGATCTGAATCTGCATTAGATATAACATTTGGTGGTTTTGATTCAGTTTTCTTAAAATTTCTAAAGGGCCTTTTTGTTGAGGTTTTTGCTACTTGTTTTTTGATCTCAACCATTTCATTTGACAAAGTCTTGAGGACCTTTTGTAGACCCTCCATATCATATGGATCTTTAGGGGTTTTCTTCTTTGAATCATCTTTAAAAGAAACTTTTTTGGATTTTCTATCTTCAAGAGCAGCTTTCTTTTCTAGAGCATTAATATGTTTTTCCACAGAAAGTGCTTCTTTCATGTTTTCCGCTAAAGTTGGTTTTCCAGCCCTATCTATGAAGATAGCTATATTGGTAGATAGGGCAGTTATATACCATTCGATTCTGATTTTCTCACTTGGTTTGGAGGCCGTTGGGATCTTATTCAAGAGTTTATTGAATCGCGCATTGAATTATTTAATTGGTTCCCTATGCTCTATCCTAAGATTGGAGAGATCATTAATTAATGTGGCTAAAGATCTATCATCACCATACTTAGTAAGAAACTGTTCTTGGCAAATGTTCCAACTGGTAATGGATCCAGAGGGTAGGGAAAAATACCAAGATCCCACTGATCCTTGCAAAGTATAAGGGAAAAGCCTAACGACAACATCTTCCTCTATTACTCCTTTCAAATTAACCGATAACATGAAGTTATTAATATGTTCTTCAACTTGTATTCAATCATCTGGGTTAAACTTGGGTAGCCATTTTTCAGGAGCATTAGGCAATGCATGTAATGGTGCAGGCATATTGACCGCACCAGGTCTATTCCATGGATTTGCCATTAAAACACCAGTAGTGGATGAGATTGCTGATGAAATTCCAGATGTTTGGGAAGGAATTGATATTGAGGATTGAGCCGGTTGGGATGTTGAAGTTCCTAATCCCTGATGAACAACAATATGTAATGAGGGAGTGGATGGTTGACTTCACACTGGGGAAGATGAGATGGAGGATGTGGATGAAAATGCTTCACTGTCAGATCCTTCAGTGTTCTTCTTTGCCCTTTTCCTTTTAGGTAAGGGCAACTCAGTAGGTTCGATACCGAGCTTTCCGCTCTGAAGTCTAGTGAGAGGATGAGGTAGATTGAATTGCGAAGTCTCACTACTTTGAGATACCTCAGATTTTTGTGGTGATATCGAGAAGCCTTGAAGTTTATGGATGAGTAACTGAACTTCAGGGGACTCAGGACTTAATCGTTCTGGAGTATTATGGGTTTGAGCAGTGGTAGTTGATTCCTCTTCTTCTCGCTTGGATACTGGAGAACCAACATGCAATTGGGAAGTACGAGGTGATGTGGAGGGAGATTTACTCTCAGAATGGTCTGTAGATTTTGGTTTTCTCGCCATTCACAGTTCATGCCCTCCTTCTAGCGCCAAAAATGTTGATGCCCCAAAAATCGTTGCATCAACATCGGGCGATAACCACCCGGTTCAGACCTTAATACAACTCCTTTTCCGTTTGGGATGGTGGCTCTGACTAGATATAATGGGATCAGTTTCCCAATAATAAACAAAAGGGGATGGATGAGTGATTGGTTTTCTCATAAATGATAATGAATGGATGACTTAATCTAAAAAGCGAAAATACAAATGACTATTCTATCCCGGGAAGCTTCTATTCTTAAGTGCAACGCTTGATGATCTCTGTTCATCAATAGGCATATAGATGAATCTATTCAATAAACATAGACATTCATTCACATAATAATTTCTTTGTTCAAATAGTTGAACAAAGTAATTAATAAAACACTTATCTTTTTATATTACTGATACATGTATGATTAGAAGAAAAGCATACTGTAAACATCCAATTGCGGAAAGTATAAGAATGTTGTTAAAACACATGCATATATTCAATAATAGCAAGAGTGATCAAATAACAATTCACATAAAAAGAATGAATTCAGACATAGATAGTAGTACCATATGAGCTGCAAATCATTCCCAACATCAATCATAATTCGAATTCCTTCTTCCGACTCAGAAACACTTTTAAATAAAGGAAGTAGTGCACATCCACATAAAAGCTTCGTTATCAAAATTGGAATAATTGGCCCAGTCTTTATAAAAATATATACCTGAAGTACAGTAGTGCAACTTCAGGTTTAAGTCATATACAAAAACTTACGACCCTTTCTAATGCATTGAAAGGGTCTATAAATACTTGATTAAACTAACTAACTACAAAATTAAAATGCTACTTAATTGGTACAACTTAATCTTGAATATCTGTTACACTAAAAAATGTCACCTTGACTACTTACAGTTAGTATGGCTCAAATCAACAGTCATGCTACCCTCTTAGGCAAGTCTCATGCCTCTGTTATCCATCTCAAACTCAAAGAAGAGAGAAAGTCTTGTAAAAAACTATGTTTATCTCTGGGGTCGCAGGTTCTCTCTAGCCTTACCTGCGGGGACGCTGACCATGTTCACAAAATCTGCGTCCATGGACGCTCTGTATGTTAAGGGACAGGTGCGTCCCTCTGTAAAAGGCAAAATGCGCGAGTTTTATCTTGAAAAAGTTACTTGTGGTTACTTCTAGAACATTCTAGAGGTCGGTTTGATGAAATGGATGCGCCTCCAGTTGGTTCATGTATCTCTATTAAGGGGGAACTTATCCCATCAATAAGGGAGCTATCCCACCCATAGAGGGGGATGATCCCATTGATAGTGGACCTGAATAACCTCTTTACAGCACTATAAATAAAGGCATTGAGCCAAAAGGAAGGGAGGTTGGAGCTATACATTTTCTTTGGGTAAATGCTGCAGGATTTAGGTCTTCCATTAGAGCCTTTGTGAGGAGAGATTGTCTTCACTTGATTCTACTTGGGAGAGGGTGAGCTTTGTCAAAGTAGAGGAAAACCCTTGATGGACCCTGGGAGGAACTTGCACAACACCAAGGCCAGGTTGTAAGAGTTTCTTTGTTTCGTTATTAATACAAACTGGTTTATTTTTCTCAATAGCTTGTGTTAATGAGTTATTTCATGTGTTCCTTGGTCTGCATGTTGAATATATGTTTTATTATATGAAATGCAAGTGCTTGGTAATTGTTTGATTGTTTGTGGTTGCAGGAATTGACTTGAAGGAGGAGCTCATCCGGATCGTCAAGAACGGACTTCAACAACAGCGTTTTGGAATAAGGTAAGCCTAAACACTTGTAGTTTTCATGTTGTAAAAGGTGTATTTAGAGAAAGATCACTCCATTTTGTCTTGTTTGTCATTAGAACGTCTTAGACTTCTAGGAAGGTCAGTCGTGTCCGCACCCTTGACAGATTCTGTGTGACAAATTGGCGACTCCGCTGGGGAATCCATTAATGAGAGAGTCTTTTCCTTTATATGAACTTTGCTTTGAGAAAATCATTTTTATTTTCTGGTTTTTGACTGTGAGAATTAGTATTTGGGTGGCTTAGCTGTAGATTTAGTTGGCTTTAGTTTTTCTTCCTTTTTCCAGAAGGACGCAGTCTCTGTGTGCTGCACAGTGCGTCCTTGGACGCGCTGTTGACGACTGCACAGTGCGGGGCCGCACCTGTGACAACGGGTGGCCTGCGTCTTCCTGTAAAAGTTAAGAAAATTCCATTTTTGCTTTAAATTACTTTTAGATTTTGTTTTTTTTCTTAGTGTTTTCTGCCCAGATCCTTTAGTACCCTGTCAAGAATTCTCACCTGAACTAGTTTTGTGAGCTTTGAGTGTTTTAGTGGTTTTCAACGAAGTTTAGACCTAGGGTTTGATTTTTGGAAAGGCTTTGTAGTGACTTTGATAGTAGAAAGTTGTCCAGCCTTAGATATCTCTGTTTGGTCAACCTTCTTAGAAGTTGAGCCTGTCGTAAAGTCTCCTTGTTTGAGCAACTTGTCATTTGAGTTGTTTTGGGTCAAATTTCGCTTTGCTTGTTTTTAAAGCATTGATTTCCATTTTACAAAAAGAACAAAAAGATTAGAGTTTTGTTTTGGCTAGTTTTTGATTCTGCAATAAGCTAGTCCTTGATTTGATTGTGATCAAGTAAAACACCTTAGAAATAATCATTGTTAGTTTTGGCCTCGTTAAGATTGCTTAGAGTAAATTTGCTTTTAGTTTGCTTATGAGTGCATTTTCATAGATTTTAAGAGTTGTTAAGATTGATTTTTGGTTATATTAGATTTACTTGCTTTATTAAAAGAAAAATACAAAAACATCTTCTTAAAAAGTCTTGTTTCAAGTAGCTTTTTGTTTTCAAAAGAAGAAAAGAGTTTTTTCGTGTATGTAAAGAGAAGTTATGTTTTTTTTGCTTGGAAAAGAAAAACGAATTGTTTCTTTGATTGTCTTCAATTAAGAAGTTGCTTTTATAAAGATTGCATTCTCTCAACTTTTTAGTTAAGCAATTCATCGAAAAAGTAAAGTAGTGGATAAATCATTTTAGGTGCATTTTGTAGTGGTTTCGAGTCGAGTCAACACACCACTAGTTTCACTTCCATCACCTTTTGACTTAAGAAACAACCTTAAAAGTAACGCTTAAATTAAAATCAATCTAGTAATCTTTATTTTTCTAGGGCTCTGAAGCACCAACATAGCTTAGGCTAGGGTCTTGGAGTAGGTGAGTACTTAACTCTCCAAGACTACAAAACCAAACAGATAGTCTATCTTGAGTAGAACAAATCCAATTGTTTCAGTTACATTCTGGGAAAGCTCCTCTTAAAGGAGAAACACGAGCTCGTGTCCGAACCAGTGAGGGGATCATTCCTCCCTCATTGGGAACGACGCCAGGCAGTACGTATTACAAACGGTAAACCTCGGATTAACCATTGTCGAGGAGCCAGGGGTCACTTATCGGTAAACCTTGGATTGTTGTCAAGGAGCCGGTAAGGGGATTGGAGCTTGCTACTCTGCCCTTGCGTGCTGTCGGAGTTTAGACTGTTCCCCCAGGTGTAATTGTTGTGATTGGTAACCTTAGTGGCCATAATATCTAGGATTCTACCCAAGGTGACGGTGGAGGGAAGGTCCCACTGTACCTGGAGCAGACGTCGGTTATACTCACTTGGATTTTCTGGGGGGTTCGCTTCACTTCGAGACGGTTAAAGTGGAGGAACTTGGTCCAGTCTATTCATTAAGCAGGTTGCCGGGGTAACTGTTCCACCCACTATTTCTGTACTGAATCCTGCGAGGTTGGGCCTAATCACCAACTAGCGCTTTTGGTCCGGAAGACTTCTGTTTGTGTGTGGTTTGACGCTCTAGATTATTTAGGCGTGTGCTTCAAATTTGATTGGTTCTTTAGAAGACTTTAGGTGGTTTGATTTGAAATTTTTTACTTTGATTTCGTGTGTTGTAGTTAAAATCTTTAATTGTGGCGGAATTACCGAGACAGTCCCGTAGACTTCGGGGCAAGTCTCCCGAGATTGTTACCGGGATAGATTTGTTAAGAAAACTCCGTAAATCGCGGGGTGAATCTCCTGAAGACATTCCGGGTCATTTAGAAGGGTTAAAGGTCCTTGTAACTCCTCCTAGTGGCAGTAGAGTAGGATCACCTGAAGAAGGAGAATCTTCCTTGGTAGTCCATCCAGATTACTAAAGATTAGAAACAGGTTACAATCCCGAAGCTGTTACAGTTTCCGAGCTTGCTGGTAGTTTTTCATCTGCCAGTGAAACAGGCGAAGAACCTGAAATTTCAGAACCTGTTACTCCAACTCCTAGTGTTCCTGATTCACCAAGAATAGAAAGAATTATCACCGAAAATCTTCCTGTTGGATTAATTGCTATAGAAGACATCTGTACCGTTGTCTGGACCCACGGTTCAAACCACAGTCCAGATGCCTGCAGGCCAACCTGGTACAAGTACGGTTGTTACTACTCAACCTCAATTTGTTCAACCTCCGTACCAGGGACAGTACCAACCTGGGCAAGCTGCCCAACAACCGGTTTACCAGTATCAACCGTATCCTGGGTACACTTATCAACCACCTCAGCAACCCCAGTACGGTCCGGTTAATCCTGGTTTTCCAGGAGGATATAATATCCCAAATGCGACTCCTGTTCCTAGTTATCCTGGATATCCTCCTCCTGGGGCTGGTATTGTGACTCAGAGTTTTAGAGATCCTAACCGGCAGTTACCGTTTATTGCGACTTTAGATTTACCCGACTTGACGCGCCTAACGAACGATCCAATTCAATATCTTCCGTTCTGGCCGCCAATGCCAAATAAGTTGCCCAGCGATATACCCAAGTTCGAAGGTAAGTCTGGAGAGGATCCGTCTAATCACGTGATGACTTACCACCTCTGGTGTGCATCAAATTCCATCTCAGATGATTCTATCCGCTTACGTCTTTTCCAGCGTACACTCATTGGTCTCGCAGCCAAGTGGTACATTGAGTTGCCACGGGCTTCTTTTTACAACTTTAGCCAGTTAGCTACTTCATTCTTAACTCATTTTCAGTTACCAGTCAGATACGATAATGGTACAGAATTATTAACTTCGCTAAAACAATCGACATCCACGTACATTTCTGATCACATCCATGAGTGGAGACGTCGAAGAAGATTAGTGAAAGTTTTTATCCCGGACCAAATCTTAGCTGAATGGTTTGTCAAATCATTATTACCAAGAATTACTGAAGATGTAGCTAAGGCCGGAGTAGTTACTGAGGAGCAAGTCATTGCTCAGGCACAATACCTTGACTTAGTTTACACTCAGTCGGGTACGTTACACGAGAAAATTCCGGATCTTCCAAAGTCAAACCAAATCGCTGCTGCTCCTTCGGGATCTCATGCCGCTGATGGTATGATCGGTATCGTGACTACGAAGAGTAAGAAGAAGTCTTCCAAGACCTCCAATACTCCAATTATCACTTTGCCTGATTCTCCGACAGGAGAGTCTTCTCCTCCTGAACTTACCGCCGACATTCACGCTGTAGAGTCATCTACGGCCAAATCCAAAAACGGTGGAAAGAAGAAAGGAAAGAAGAAGCCTAAAGCAGACAAGGCTCCAAAGGAGAAAACGGAAAAGTCGGAAACCAATGACGAAAAGCGCAAACCTCGTTATCCTTGTCTCATTTGTGAAGAAGATCATTTTACGAGAGACTGCCCTCATCGGGCCGAGGTAGTGAAAATAGTTAAAGGTTCTCCGACTCCTGCTGTGTTAAAAAATCCATTTCCCGAGCAGGAAAATAAGATGATAGGTTCTTCTTCGAATGCCAGTGAAGAACCCATTTTGATGATGTCTCATGTCAGGATTGCGACTCGATCGCAAGATTATGGTAGTAAGGCTCCTGTTGATGGTAAAGAAGCAGAATCTTCTCACTCTAACCCATCAACCTCAATTCCTGGTTCCGATCCACTACAGATCGAAAAACCTAACCCAGACTTAGTGATTAAGCCGCCCGCCAAGGGTGTACTTCGAAGGTCTGCTTTCAATCCACATGCGAGAGCAGCCCAGAATTACAACATTGTTGAAGACTTAGCTGTTTCACCTTCAGCAATGTCGGCACTCGAAGTGCTGCAATCATGTCCAGCGCAACGAAAATTGCTTTTGTCGGCTATTGGAGCTGTCGATGTTCAGGACCCGAACCTAATGATCTTTGATCTAGAAAGTAGTACACCGCGTCTCCCCCATCAAATGGCTTTCCAAATTCCAGTGATAGTCAAAAACAGGCCTATTCATCGGACTGTGATTGATGAGGGAGCTTCTACGTGTATTATGTCGATTCAATGTTGGAGATCGCTTGGTTCTCCTTCATTGAACCAATCCCCCACCATCCTTAAGGCCTTTGATGGCCGTGGGTTCCGTCCGTTTGGTATTCTACAAGAATTGCCTATAGGGGTCGAAGGTAAAACCGTTAGTCTGGATGTGGAAGTGGTTGATGCCCCTCTAGACTACAACCTTCTTTTGGGTCGAAGTTGGTCATATGCTATGACAGCGGTCGTGTCATCGGTCTTCAGAGTCATTAAGTTTCCACATAACAGTAAGATCGTGACTATTGATCAGCTGACATACTTTTCATCCGACCCAACCTCTTTAGAAACTATCCAGCATGTTGGTAAAACGACAATCCCTTATAGGGACATTGGTGTAGGTTTAGTTAAGGATTCCGGTTTACTGGGAACTTTTCCTCTCCCTCCACTCAATGCAGACCCTTCGTTCGCAACAATTCATATGATCACGTCAGAAAACATTATTTATGATGATCCTTGGTATGTTCCCTCTGACTCTGAGCTAGACTCACTCGGTGATGTTATGCCGTTGAGTCCGTATGAGATTGCTTATGAAGCTCTTATGTCTTTTACCGACTTTCATTCAACCGACCAAATGAATGTGGTCAGTGAAGAGTCACTTTTCACCTCACCCTTAGAACGGATAACGTTTCCCGAAGAAGTGTCATCTGACGAACAACTTCGCGAAATCCTAAGTGTAGATGATCTACCATGGGAAGATCTCCATCACAGATCTTCGTTTTTACCTAAGGATGATGCCTTTGAAAATGATTTTTCATCTATCTTTACCGCTGAATATGTCAAAGACGCTCAGGATCCAACGAAACATTCTGATTCAGAGCTGAATTTAGGGAATATTTCTCGTACTATTCCCATTGATATTTCAGTGAAGCCCGGAATCGAGGAGAACATTCATATAGGTGCCGCATGTACTGAAGAAGAAATCCAAACTTACAAGGCCCTATTCCAAGAATTCCGCGACGTGTTTGCCTGGTCTTACGAGGAAATGCCGGGAATTGATCCTGCCATTGTTGTTCATGAGATCAAAACCTACCCGGATGCTAAACCCATTCGGCAACGGTTGCGTCAGATTCACCCTCGAAAAGCAGCTGCAATCAAAGCAGAAGTCGAAAAGCTGTTGAAAGCAGGTTTCATTTATCCGATCCCGTTAACGGATTGGGTATCGAATATTGTTCCCGTCAATAAAAAGCAAGGAACAATAAGAATCTGTATCGATTATAGGGATATCAATCGAGCTTGTCCAAAAGACAACTATCCTACGCCTTATATCGATCAAATTATTGATGATTGTGCCGGAAGTGAGATGTTTTCCTTCATGGATGGTTTCTCAGGTTATAATCAAATCAATATTCTACCTGCCGATCAACCAAAAACGGCATTCATTTGTCCATGGGGGACATTTGCTTATTGCAAATTACCTTTTGGCCTTAAGAATGCCGGTGCTACTTTTCAACGGGCCATGTCTTATGCATTTCATGACATCAAGCACATTGTGCAACCCTATCTCGATGATTTGCCTGCTCATTCTTTACACCGAGCTGATCACCTTGTCCATTTACGAGCAATCTTTATGAGGTGTAGGCATTATCGAATTCGGTTGAATCCCCACAAGTGTGTTTTCTGTATAGAAACAGGTCGATTGCTGGGATTTGTTGTTTCCAAAACCGGCATTCGCGTCGATCCCTCGAAAGTCGAGGCTATCATCCAATTGCCTCCTCCTTCGAGTTTGCGCCAACTCCAAAGTTTGCAAGGGAAAGCGAACTTTTTACGCCGATTCATCCCTAACTACGCCGAGGTCACTAAAGGTTTTACACGGTTGTTGAAACAGAACGTACAATTCTTTTGGGACGAGATTGCTCAACAATCTTTTGATGCATTAAAACACGCGTTGACCCATGCACCGTTATTGCATCCTCCCAACTACAACCAGGACTACTTCTTATACCTCGCAGCTTCGCATTCCACCATTGGAATGGTGTTAGTTCAAGAAGATGAATTCAAGGCAGAGCATGTGATATATTACCTTAGCAGAACCTTAAATCCAACTGAGTTAAAATATTCACATGTGGAGAAATTGGCTCTGGCAGCCGTTCAAGCTGTCCAGCGTTTTCGTCACTACATTCTTCTCCGCAAAACTACTGTTATTTCGGATTGCAACCCTATGATTTATATCTTGACAAAACAACTGCTAGGGGGCAAGTACTCTAAATGGATCGTCATCCTGCAAGAGTTCGACTTGGAGTTTGAGAAGTCCAAGTCTAAGAAATCTTTAGTCTTCGCGGAATTAATGTGTGATTTCCCGAGTGCTGACACAGAGACTGTGGCAGAGGAGTCCATTGCGGACGAATCTTTGTTTCTTATTAGCACTGTAGATCCGTGGTATGGGGATATAATCATCTATCTCCAAACCCAAACCTTTCGGCCTGAAGCTTCCAAGGAAAACCGTCGAAAAATTCGGTTTCAATCCCAGCAATACAAAATTATTGGAGATACACTTTATCGCCTGGGGGCAGACTTAGTTTTTCGACGTTGTTTAACTCACGATGAGGCTGAGAGAGTTTTGAATGATTGTCACTCTGGAGCATGTGGCGGTCATATGTCTGGGTATGCCACAGCTCAGAAGGTGTTGCGCGCTGGCTATTTCTGGCCGTCTATGTTTAAAGATTGTATCCTTGCCGTCAGAAAATGCCACAACTGTCAAGTGTTTGATCGCAAGATGCGCGCTCCACCTGCTCCTCTCCACCCTATAATTGCCGCTGGTCCATTCGCCAAATGGGGCATTGACTTTATTACTTGTAACCCTCACTCGGCCGGGGGGCATGCGTACATCATCCTTGCGGTTGATTATTTTACTAAGTGGGCCGAGGCGATGCCTACATTCGACGCAAGCGGCAAGACAGCTGCACTTTTCGTATTCAATCATATCATAACTAGGTTTGGTGTCCCACAAGCAATCATTACGGACCATGGAAGCCATTTTCGAAATGTCATGATGACTGAGCTTACAAGCCAGCTTGGTTTGCGCCACGATAGCTCTACACCTTATTATCCGCAAGCCAACGGTTTGGTTGAGTCAATCAACAAAGTTCTAGTCGTCATGATTCGACGGATCATTGGTATCCATCGAACGAATTGGCATAACATGTTATTTTCGGCGCTATGGGCATATCGAACTTCAGTGAAAAATTCAACAGGTTTCACCCCTTTTCAGCTAGTTTATGGCTTAGAAGCTGTGTTACCTATTGAGTGCGAAATCCCATCACTTCAAATGGCTGTCGAATTACTTCCAGCTACTTCCGAAGAGGAGAAACGGTTGTTATACTTGGCTAAATTAGATGAGACTCGACGTGACGCTACTTTAGCCATCGAGACTCACGCAAAACGAATGAAAGCCCAGTACGATAAAAATGTAACTCCTCGAAGTTTTTCAGAAGGAGACCTAGTACTATTATATGATCAAGCGAACGATAAGCTAGGTGCTGGAAAATTCGTTCCCATGTGGCATGGGCCCTACATTGTAAAGCGAAAGCTAGCAAAAGGGGCTTATGAGTTAGTTGATTTTGATGGGGACTCTTTGGGCAAACCCAGAAATGGACTTTACCTAAAGTGGTATTATGCTTAAAATGATGGATGGAGAAATTTTTAGATAGGTTAGATTTCCTTTCTAGCTAGCAAGTGTGTTAGTTTAGTCAGTGTGCTTAGCTTAGCAAGTGTGGTTTTTCGTCATTATTTTGGCTCATCTTGGTTTTACTCTTGATATTGTAGATGTCGACGCCTCTCCAAACATACATTGGATTTGCTGATGGTGCTTGTCGTAGTACACGGAATATCTCTTCCGCAGCTTGGGTTATCTATTCGCCCTCTGACGAGTTAGTTTCTATGCATGGGGTAAGCCTCGGTCAAACAACGAATAACATTGCAGAATACAGTGCAGTGGTTGAATTATTATCCGAATCTATTTCATTTGGAATTCGACGTTTGATTGTGAGGTTAGATTCTGAACTTGTTGTATTACAGCTTAATAGAGTTTATGCCATTAGAAATCCTGTGTTGTTAAGGTTGTTTTTGAGAGTGCGTCTCTTGGAACGTGAGTTTGATTACATTGAATATCAACATATTCCAAGGTCCCTGAATACATTAGCAGATGCAATTGCTTCTCGAGTGTTGGACAAACATTTATAATAGTCATGCAAGTAAATTTAAAGACATTTCATCATACATGTTAAACAAGATAAGCCGGTAATAGTGATATATAGATATAGATAGAAGTGTGTCCAAAAATATATACATCGTCTTCGATCATAGGTTTAACACACCTTATGATCGGCAAAATAATAGTACAAAAAGTCAAAAATGTCACATGTGACTACAAAAGTGACTAGTCAATCACTGGTGGTGCTCTCTGTACGACACCACTGCGCGGGCTACCTTACGCAAAAATCTCCTAAACGGTCCAGGGACCGCGACTACGAAGCGCTGAAGCCTCATAGGAATATCATCCATAGTAGTCTCAGGTATATCTGCCGTGAGACGCTCTAGATCATGCTCCAAATCAGCTAGTACTTCCGCAGCCGCGTCCTGTGGGGCCGGTGCCGGTGCAGTTGGATGTCGTCTGTCGTAAGGCCGGAGATTGGCTGGACGCTGTGGTCCAACATCTGCATTTTTAAAATTTTACTGTTACTTTGAGACGATATATATGAAAAATAAAAAATACATAATTAGAAAACTTGTGAAAATGAAAGTACCTCTGTCATCCCATTGTTCTCCCTGTGGAAGAACCATGTCCGGATCACCTCTGAAATCCATTCCGGCATATGGAAAGTCTTGTATCACAAAAAGCTGGCCCTCTAGCCAGTCGAAGTAACTGTCTGAGAATCGAACCACTGCAGCACCCTCGTCAGGATGCCGGGCCATCACCGCAACCCATCGAACAAGCTTTGGCTCCCGAGGACCCAAGTCATCAACAGTGAGTTGCTGAGGGATCAGCATAGGAACTCTCTCCAAGGCAAAGCTCACGACTATAGGCCCATATCCAAAAGTTTTTAGTCGTCCGTTCTTTGCCTTGGTTAGTTGGCTCTTCATATGAGCCGACACAGCTTCGCACCAGTTGAAGATGGTGCCTTGGTAACAGTCAACTGCCATCCGCATTTGGGATCCGGAGGCAATGTGCAAGGCGGCCGCGCCACAAATCCTAGTGACCGTAAATGCAATAACTCTAAGTTCCGCCAGAGCGATGTGCTTTATCTCCACGCCTTTTTTATGGCGAGTCCCTGGTCTGCACCACTCCTCGCGGAGATCATCAAGGGATTTTAAGCCCTTTTCTGACTCCTAAAACATGAAAAGATCGCCGAGTGTTTCTTTTTCACTCGTTAAAACGGAATTAAAAGACGGTCCCCTTTTAGCTCTTTTCTGACCGCAAAATCAGGAAAAGATTGCCGGGTTTTTGTCGTTTCAAACTCGATAAGGAAATAAAACGACGTGTCTTTGATCGCTTTTTACTTTTCAGGTCAACGACACTATTATGAAAGTACTCCTTGGTCGCAAGATCAAGCGGTTCCCCCAGGTATTATTTTATACTTTTTCGGGCTTGAGGGACGCAACTTACGAAAAAGTTCAACGTGGAGTCTCCTTTAGTTTTTTCAGACTCTCTAAAAATTGAAAAACGCCGAGTTTCTCCTATACTGGGCTCGTTAAACTTTTACAGTAAAGGACCTGTTCAATTACAAACAGGAACGAACCACTCCTTCCTAGGGTTCGAATTTAAACTAGGTTGGACTCGTCCGAAGGATGAGCTTATAATCAAGCATATGTTATCCTCCTCAAGCTTGTTAAAAATAAAGAGGTACTTGCCAGAAATGGTGGGGGAAAAAAGAGAAGAATGAACCTATTTGTCACCTTTTGTCTCAGAAGAAACTTTATTACCGCTCTTGAACACGACACTTTTCATTCACCTGGGTTGGGAAATCTTTTACCTCACAGTTGACCAAGTCACTTTGAAAATCTTTAACCGGGTTCAGGGATCAACTTTGAGTTATTCGTCACCAAACCATCTGTTGTGTCGTTATGTGTTCAAGAGGTCTGCAAGCAAAACTTTCATCTGCAAAATACTTGTCATCCATTTGACCATCCCTGAGTCAGTCCTTACAGCAACATTTCTTCAACTTGAACAATGATTTCGTGTTGCGGGCTTGCCTGCAACGGGTCGCTTTCTATCGACATCGACACATTATCTAGAAAGATGACTTAGGAATCGACAGTACCTTGAAGTCTGCATGCATCAATGGCAGGTTTCTCGCCTTTGACGTCAGTTTACATCATTGACTTTCGATCAGAGGATTCCGTGAAGTGTTCGACATCAAAACATCTATTCACATTTCACGGGTTGTGCTTGGTACTTTGAGGACCATTGACATTACTGGTGGTTTCTCTCATGCTTGTTAACAGTTTACATCATTGACTGGTAATCAAGTGGTTTCTACCATGTTCGACATCGAATCATTTAATCACATGGCTAGAATCGTACCAATTCGGGAAGTAGAAGTGAAGACCCTGGATCTAGTTTCTACCATCCAGGCTGCGAGGAGTTTTGTATTCATTGTCTATGTAGACTTATCATAAACAGATGGCTGCGTCCATACTGTGTCTACAAAAGTCTATAAAAATAATGTACTGCAAGATCATTCCTGTATCAGAATAGTTAGTCCATTAGTTAAAGTTTTGAATCTGAGTATGGGAATGCCTACCTCAGTGATGATATAATCTTATCCATGTATTTTGTGTTGAAAATTGCAGGTTCCAACCAGGCCATCCACAAGGCAATCCTTGAAATGATAAAGCGCTTCACCCTTCCTAGAATTACAAAACCCTATTCTATTCCAGGCTTCGCACTTTAGGGGGCAATCTGTTACACTAAAAAATGTCACCTTGACTACTTACAGTTAGTATGGCTCAAATCAACAGTCATGCTACCCTCTTAGGCAAGTCTCATGCCTCTGTTATCCATCTCAAACTCAAAGAAGAGAGAAAGTCTTGTAAAAAACTATGTTTATCTCTGGGGTCGCAGGTTCTCTCTAGCCTTACCTGCGGGGACGCTGACCATGTTCACAAAATCTGCGTCCATGGACGCTCTGTATGTTAAGGGACAGGTGCGTCCCTCTGTAAAAGGCAAAATGCGCGAGTTTTATCTTGAAAAAGTTACTTGTGGTTACTTCTAGAACATTCTAGAGGTCGGTTTGATGAAATGGATGCGCCTCCAGTTGGTTCATGTATCTCTATTAAGGGGGAACTTATCCCATCAATAAGGGAGCTATCCCACCCATAGAGGGGGATGATCCCATTGATAGTGGACCTGAATAACCTCTTTACAGCACTATAAATAAAGGCATTGAGCCAAAAGGAAGGGAGGTTGGAGCTATACATTTTCTTTGGGTAAATGCTGCAGGATTTAGGTCTTCCATTAGAGCCTTTGTGAGGAGAGATTGTCTTCACTTGATTCTACTTGGGAGAGGGTGAGCTTTGTCAAAGTAGAGGAAAACCCTTGATGGACCCTGGGAGGAACTTGCACAACACCAAGGCCAGGTTGTAAGAGTTTCTTTGTTTCGTTATTAATACAAACTGGTTTATTTTTCTCAATAGCTTGTGTTAATGAGTTATTTCATGTGTTCCTTGGTCTGCATGTTGAATATATGTTTTATTATATGAAATGCAAGTGCTTGGTAATTGTTTGATTGTTTGTGGTTGCAGGAATTGACTTGAAGGAGGAGCTCATCCGGATCGTCAAGAACGGACTTCAACAACAGCGTTTTGGAATAAGGTAAGCCTAAACACTTGTAGTTTTCATGTTGTAAAAGGTGTATTTAGAGAAAGATCACTCCATTTTGTCTTGTTTGTCATTAGAACGTCTTAGACTTCTAGGAAGGTCAGTCGTGTCCGCACCCTTGACAGATTCCGTGTGACAATATCTTCCCCATAGCAATCTGGCAGTCGGTAGCATGATTCATCACTCTGGTTGTTTGCCTTTTGACCTGAGTTGGCATATCGCTAGCATTGGTTCCACTTCTTGAGGGCGGCTCTCTGGCTGTATAGTTTTACTAGGAACAACCAATAGGTGTCCCAAGTTAAACTGTTAATACCTGCGATCAATCTCCCATTCTTTTCCAGCTCTTGATAACATGATTGCTCCAATGTTTTAGCCGATAGTAATTTACCTGGTGTACATTGAGAGATCATATTAGATAAATAGAGAGTATCATTAATTAATTTAACCAAATTACTTGTGGTTAATTTGCATCTAGAAACTGCTCTCTCTGCCTTCATTAACTGGGACTGCCATTCCATAAATAGGATTTCTTTATGGGATTCTAAGATTTTTGGCAAATTAGCTGCCTGTCCCTCATCAGTGTCCTGCCAATCAAGAAAATTTGTCAAGGTCTCATCGGCCTGCTCTAAGTCTTGTCTAGCATCGACTGATTTATCGATTATTGATGCTGTTATGTCACACAGGGGTTCCACTTGAGCAATTTTCTGACATAATAATCTTATTTGTGTTACCAATGCCTTATTAATCTGTAGTGCTTCTGCTCTGAACTCGACAGGCTGCGGAAGATTCTTGAACTTCTCTATTTGACCTAATAATTGAGCAATTTGCTCATCTTTTGTCTTTACCATCTGTTCATTCATTGCTTTCAATTTTGCTAATGCTTTTGACAGCGCTTTTTTCTTTTGAATTGAACTCGAATCGATCCTTTGTTTCTCTTCATGCAACTACTTATTCAATTTATTATTTATCTGTTACTGCGTGGATAATTGTTGTTCTAATTGTTCTGCTTTTTGTTGTGCCTTCGATAGCTGTGTTTGTAGCGAAGTGATTGCTTGGTCCTTTTCTTTTAACAAATTACTCACTTCTGATGCCTTGTCCATGGTGGCCACTGAATAGGCTCAGCATATTGGGACAATTTTGTTAGGTCATCAGAAGCCTCCTTCAAAACCACGTTGGCTGTCACTGTTTGTTCAGGGAACAGGGAAGGTTGATCAATCCTTCTCCTTTTCCATTGTTGCTTTACTACGGCCCTATGCTTTGGGCTGTAAAAGACATCCAATGGGGGTATATCCTCCACTTGCAAAATGATTTGATCCGAAGGATATTTGGGAATTATTTCTATGTCTGTAGTAGGGCGTAGGCTGCTGGTTCCACTTGGAACCTCTTTTTATGTTGTATCCTGTGTATCAACCGCTTTGGATGTATCGGCTTCTTTTGAGCTTTCTAGATTGCTTATGATTGAATCGAATTTCTGCCATTCCTAGAGCAACTTTGGGTCAATCTGGGCATCGACATTCACGTCCGTGCTGCTCTGCTCCTGTTGCCTTTTTTGTTCCTCTTCACATATCCTCTCTTGTTCTTTCCTCTACACTTCCTCCTGCTCTCTTATTTGGACTTCTCCAGCAATTTTTTATGTAGCAGGAGGTTTGTTGGTAAGTCGCTGTTTAGGCTCACTTGACTATGTCATCGGGGTCGTTGCTAACAAATCTAGAGGCAGAGTTTGCAACCTCTGCTCTCTAAGTCTGTTAAATTCGACTAACCCGTCGTCGTGATATCTCATTCTAGCTAGCATTTGAACCTGAAATAATGACTCGGCCGAGGAGAATAGGTCATCAAACTCATCTTCTTTATGTTCAAATTTAGTGAGTTTTGCCTGTTCAAGTGCATTATAGGCGACTTTGTTTGGATCAAATCGTCTGTTAGGAAGAGTGGCGAGATTCAGTGTATTTATCTTTTCTGCTTCTTTCTCTGCATGTTTGTAGTCATGCAGAGCGTAAACGCCACACCTTAGAGGAAAAGGAGGCTAGACCTACTTCTTTTTATTCCTTAGAGTCTGTGTAACTCCTTCAGATGTAAGCTGATATGCTATCTCTCGAGCCAATAGTTTGTCGGGTATATACAAGGGGAGGACATGAGGCCTGGCATGACTGCCGAAAACTCTTACATATGTAAATTTTTCTTCTCCGAACCAGTTTCCTAAGGCTGTCAAGTCAATCTGTGCTTGTGAGGAAATCATAGGAGCAGGTTTGTCAAAAATTGCATAGTATGTGGGTAACATAAATCCATTGCAAACTTGATATAGGTGGTGTTTATAGTGGGCTTTCCACAACTTCTGGTGGTAGATATGAATGGGCATGGGGTCCTGTGGAGTCCATCTCCACCTCATTACACGAAATTTGGAGTTAAAACAGAGAGTATCTAAGATGTAGGCACTAAAGTAAAATGGAGGAATGAACATTTTAGTAACGCGGGATTTGTTTCTGAATTCAAGAACAACTGTTGTTAACTTATCAGATAATAAATTCCCCCAATCCATTATTTCGCTATTGCATGCTGCTTCCATTGAAGGTACCATCTCTATAGTGAAGTTTGAGGAATCATGCAACCCCCAAATCCTACACATCATTACTCCAACATAACAATAAGGAGAACACAAGGAATCAACAGAGTACTTACCCGAGGACTCATGCTTGTGTTTCGCTGGGTTTTGTCTCCAATCCCGTATAGGTGCTGATTCAATTTCATTTTCATCTCTAAACTTCTCCAGAAACGCTTTGTTATACTTCTTCTCTGGTGCGGGCAAATGGTACATTTGTCTCAAATCATCGGGTTGAAACGAGCCGAACACTCTCCCGTCGATAGTGCAAAATGTTCTGTTTGTAATTGGGATTTCCTCAATTGCCCATCTTACCACATCTGTGTATGGAAGAATTTTCTCTCGAGCCGCTATCCGGTGTAGGTAAGAATCAGCCAAATCCTTTAGGGTTGCATCGGACTTCCGGGTCGGGTCTGCTGTGGCTTGTACTGATGTTACCTGAGGCTCTTCGGCCTCAACCAGATTATAGATGCTCTGCCAAGTAGTTTTACCGAGACCAAGACATGTGGTGTCCGAGATTAATCCCTTTTTACTTGGTCCCGGATCGACAGTGTGTTGTCCTGTTACTGTGGAAGCTGAAGTTGTTCCATATTTCTTAGACTTCTTCCCCATTTGGCCTAAATTTGCTGCTTCGGAGGAGCTCTGCACAGGAGATAAAATGAACGTAATGCAGAGAAGAGGTGGCACAAACCAAATATGAATGAGGTATATTAGTCAATGAATAATGGAAGACTAACATAAGGTGGTTGCGGATACAATCTCTAAAGAGATTTTGGCATCACGACTTCATTAATTGGCCGTTTAAACCTGTCAATCCTTTAAATGCTCATCATATCGTTTATTGGCTGAATAATTCATTTAAGTGTGACTTTGATGTTTTTGCGGTTGGGCGTAAGTGAATCACTATCGGGAAGAGAAAAGCCTTTAATACTAATTAAACATAATATATCACAGCCTTATCAATCCTTTTTGAAAGTTGCGCCTAGCTTTATCGCAATCGGTGATCAAATGAATGCTTAAGTTGTTATATTGGTGTCCTTTCGGAATCCCCGATCGCCGATAGCGATATCGCCAATTCGCATCAGGAGTTTTTAAAAGAGGGCTTTAGATGCATGCATGCTACATTCCCCGATCGCCGATAGCGATATCGCATCAGAGCAAAGAGAGGGGCCTTTTGTTATGATCACTTTCCTTCCCGATATCCGATAGTTATTTGCGCTTGTCGCATCGGGGAAAACCAATGGGTCTTTTATTATGCATCCCTTGTTGTTGCGATATGCGATCTTGCGATCGCTTTATCACAATAATAAAGGATTATTCATTTTATTATAAGACCGATTATATGTTTTCTCAAAAAGGTTTATAATGTTTTATTTCTTTTCAGACCCTTTGAGGAATGATAAGTTGATACCAATTTAATCTAAAAGGGACCCATTTCATATTATAGTTTTGAAATTAAAAATTTTATGAAATGGGGGGTTGTTGTACAGCACAACACAACCATAAATGAAAGTTAGTAAACTTCACCTCTGTGAGATCCTTTGTAAAGATGTCTGCAACTTGATCATCTGTTGAACAATATTGCACTTCAAGAACATGGTTGTGAATAAGCTTTTTGATGAAGTGCATGTGTAGTTCAATGTGTTTGCTGAATTGATGTTGGATTGGATCTTTGCATAGTTGAATGGCACTTTGATTTTCACACCAAAGAGTATTCAGATGCTGCTGCTGAAAGCCAAACTCTGACAAGATCTAATGAAGCCACGGGGCTTCCTTACTAGCTTCTATGGCACCACGAAACTCTGCTTCTGTTGAAGAAAGAGAAATGGCACTTTATTTCTTGAAAGCCCATTTAATAGGTCCTGAACCAAGAGTAAACACATAACCTGTAGTAGACTTCCAATCATCAGGGTCACCAACCTAATCAGAATCAGTGAAACCAACCAATAGAGGAGATTCTTCTGCACTGTAATGAATCCCAAACTAAACTGTACCTTGAGCATAATACAGTATTCTTTTAGCTTCTTTCCAATGACTTTCATGTGGTTTTTGTATAAACCGAGCAATAAGGCCAACAACAAAGGCAAGGTTAGGACAAGTATGGGTCAGATACAAAAGTTTTCCTACAAGTTGACAGTATAAGGTAGCATCAACTTCAGGGGAAGTACAAGTGACTGAAAGTTTGGCTCCACACTAAAAGGGAGAAGGGGTTGGCTTACGATCTTCCATGTGAAAATGGCGTAGAAGATCACATGCATACTTGGACTGGGAAAGGGAAATACCTTCCTTGGATTGGAAGACTTGAAGACGAAGAAAATAATGAAAGTGTCCTAAGTCTATCATTTCAAAATTCTTTTTAAGGCTAGAATTAGCATGGTTTATAAGGTTGGGATCACTACCAGTAAGGATAAGATCATCAACATAAAGAAAAAGAATGATAAGAGGCTTGCCCACTTTCTTGTTGTAGACAGTATTGTCAGAATGACACCTAGAAAAACTAGTTTCTAAAAGAAATCTATCCATTTTGGCATACCAAGCCCAAGGGTATTGCTTGAGACCATAAAGGGATTTCTTAAGCCGATATACAAGGCTGGAGTCTGTTTGTATAAAGCCAGTAGGTTGTTCCATATAGATTTCTTCATGCAAGTCCCCATGCAAGAAGGTAGATTTAACATCCCTCTGATGGACTTCCCATTTGAAAGAGGTAGCAAGGGAAAGAACAAGGTGGATAGAGTTAATTTTGGCAACAGGGGAGAAGGTTTCAGAATAGTCAATTCCTTCAACTTGTGAAAAACCCTTAGCAACAATATGAGCTTTATGTTTATCAAATTTTCCATCTGGTCCATACTTGGTTCTGTAAACCCGTTTGCATCTAACAAGTTTTTGTCCCCTTGGAAGGAGAACAAGATCCCATGTATCATTTGCCAATAATGAACGATATTCTTCATTCATAGCTGCGTCCCAATTTGGATGGCCTGAAGCTTTTGAAAATGTGTCAGGATCATAATTAGCTGAATCTTGAGCTAGTAAAGAATAATCTCTATCGAACTGAGAACGTGTACGTCATTGATCTGTAGGATCACCGGCAAGAGCACCTGCTGCATCCTGAGTAGCACAAACCCATTTTGGAAGCTGAGGAGCTGAAGGAGGATGCTGAGAAGGTGAGGTAGGATTTTCATCCTCGCTGTCATCATCTGAAGAAGAAATAATTTCAGAAGTAGAAGGGATAGAGAGAGGTGGCACATCCACCAAACTAGGCTCGTAGGCCGATATATTTTCAGAAAACTTTAAATCCCTTCTAATGATAACATTTTTGGACTTAAGTGGAATAAGTCTGTATCCTTTGACATCTTAAGAATATCCAACAAAAATAAATTTTTCACTCTTAGGTTCTAAATCTTTATGTTTCTCATTTGGAATATGGGCCCATGCTTCACTTCCAAAAACACGGAAGTGACTTACATCTGGTTTAATTGAGCTCCATGCTTCTTCTGGAGTAATATTCTTTAAAACCTTAGTAGGAGTGTGATTTATTATGTAATTTTCACAGTTAAATGCTTCTGCCCAAAAATTAAGACTAAGTCCTATAGATTGAAGCATACAATTAGACATTTCCTTTAAGGTTCGATTCTTCCTTTCAGCTACACCATTTTGTTGTGGAGTATATGGAACAATATGTTGCATTTGAATTCCATTCTCAGTGCAAAAGTTGACGAATTTTTTGTTAGCATATTCTCTGCCATTATCATATTTTAGCTTAAGAATTTGATGTCCAGATTGTTTTTCAACAAAGGCCTTAAAGGCCAAGAACATGTTAAATACTTCACTCTTGAGTTTTAAGAAGTATACCCAAGTGCATCTGGAGAAATCATCAATCAAAGTTAAGAAATACTTGTAGCCAGAGAATGAAACAATTGGAAGTGGACCACATAAATCACTATGCACAAGCTGTAAAGGGGCTGAGGCATGCCAAGAGGCACGTTTTTCAAAACTATCCCAATGATGTTTTCTAAGTACACATCCGGAACAAACACCATCTCTGCAAGATACCATTGGAAGACATGTCACCATATTTTCTTTACATAGATTTTGAAGGGAGCGATAGTTTAAGTGACCAAATCGCTCATGCCAAAGTTTGCTCACTTCATCATTATGAGCAACAAATACTGAGGGAAGATTTGATGACCCCAAGTTGTTAAAATTATACAACCTTGTAGAATCATTAGCAATGCCAGTAGCTAAAATCTGTCTAGGACCTCTTAGGTCCTTAATTACAACATCGTGAGGTGAAAATTCAACGATTTTAGCTTCACCTAAATGAGTTATCTGATATACAGATGGAAGGTTGCAGGATAAGGTTAGAACACATAATACATCATTGAATTGATCATTGTCTATATGAACAGTTCTAGTCCCTACAACACTAAGAGATCTATCATCACCAACATATATATTTTTGGTGTTACAATCATTTAAAGAAGAAAACATGGCTTTGTTTTTGGCCATGTGATAAGAAGCTCTAGAATCAATGAGCCACTCATGAGAATGAGAAGAAGAAGATACATTTAGTGCATATCCAGACCAAGATGCTTGACAACCACATGTAGAAAGTGTTATTCCTGAAGATGAAGTTGAAGTTGTTGAGTGCTCCAAATGGATGTTATGCTTCTTCATTGCTGCTTCCAAGGCTTCCATCTTCTTAAAGCATTTGGATTCTAAGTGGCCATCTCGATTACAAAAGTGGCAATGTCTATCAGTCTTCTTCCCTTTGTTTTTATTTTCCTTATCATTTTGTTGAAATGATTTTTCATTTTGAGACTGAAATGGCTTAGGACCCTTGTTTGGTTTAGGACCATTCTTTTTAGGATACGACTTCTTAGGATTCTTTGAATTTGGTTGCTGCTGGGCAGCTAAGGATTTCTTAGAAGAGTTTCAAAGATTAAGAAGACCAAGATGTAAGAGTTTTTCTTGTTCTCTTATTAAAGAATCACAAAAGGCATGAAAGGAAGGGGACTTGTAGTCTTGTCCTTGAGAAATGAAGGCTTCTCTTATAGAATGGAAGGTGGAAACAAACACAGAGTAGGTTGGTCCCAACTTAGTAAGAATGGAATAGATAAGGTTACCATATTCTTTCTTAACCTTAACACCTTCCAAGAGAAGTCTAAGGGCCTTGAACTTGGACAAAAAATCTTCAATGGAAGAAAAATTATTGGGGTCCAATATAAGCAACTCATTTTCGAGTTGATGGCCTCTAAGTTCATTTTTAATTCCAAAAACTTTAGTGATTTGTTTCATTGTTTCATTAGGAGTATCAAGTTCTGCGATATGGAATCTAAGGTCTGGAGAAATAGTCATCCCTATCAACCCACATGCTTGATCTTGCCTATTTTCCCATTTGGCTGCCTTATCTTCAGCTTTCGGTTTGCTTTCTTTCCCTGAGGCTATTCTGTAAAGACCTTTACTTCTAAGTAAATCCATAATGTAGGACCACCATTGGAAGTAGTTGGTGCTGTCAAGAATAACTTGGCATGGAATTTCCATTTTAATAGAAACTAAAGCTATAGATGCTAAAACTAAGTGTTCCAATGGAAAGATCTCAAAAAACTAGGCTGATTAAAAAAAACAACTCTGAAAATGGCTTCCGGATGAAGAAGTTATGGCTTTTTGAAGAAAAGTTGTTGAAGATGCTGACGAAGTGCGGGAATGTGCGGAAATGAATGATAATGTTATATTTAAAAAAAATCTGCCCCCTTTCCAAACTTAATCTAATTAGCTCAACAAAAATAAAGACTTGAACTCAAGACCTCTATTCTCATAAAGTAGCTTTGGACCAAGTGAGATAGATTAAAAGGTTAGTAAATTTTGGAAAAGAGGAAGGTTTTTTTTTTTTTTTAGTCACTGAACCTTTGGGCTACATGCTTACTTGAGAAAGCTCTTTCTTGCCTACAAAACAAAAAACACAAAACCCAACATGGACATACAAAAAAAAACAAACCTTACGGCTTGAAGTTAGCTTTACCCAGAAATTAAATATTTTCCTCAATGTTTCTGATTTTCTGAGATCACACTAAGGCATGGTGGAAAAGAGCATACGCATGAGAAAAATCCTTCCTTTCTGTTTCCGATTTTCCCAGATCGCATAGAGTCGTAGGGCAAAGAGAATAAGCAGAAATGAAAGGTATAGATCTGGTAATAAAAAAAAACAAGGAGCGAAATAAACCAAAATAAATAGAGAGAAAATAACTAAAAACTATAAATAAACACTGTATACCTCCAGATCTTAAAAATGACGTAGCTAGGGCTATCGTAAACCTTTTCGCTTCAAACGAAAGGGGTTCCTCACTGGAACAGATGCTCCTAACACAATAGAGTAGTTCTCTTAGCTCGAAAGTAGTTAGTGACAGTACATCTAGGAAACGACAGTCGGATGCAGTTCTATTGGCTTCAGATTTGGATCACCAATGGATGTGGCCCTCAAGTAGCTCTGATACCATGTAGGAATTTACAGGGTAACTTCCTCAGACAGAACACCAAAGGACACTACTCACAAATAGATCACAGATCAATACACTAGTATTGTTGACGTGGTTAAAACCCTCAAAGAGGGAAACAGTCCATGGCCTGAGCCAATGCGTCCACTTCAGGTAATTTATTAATAAAATAATGAAAAAATACATAAGCTTCTCTCATGAACGGTTACCCTACAAATGACCCTCCATGCTCTTTAAATAGAGATCATGGACCAATCGAGCGTTAAGCCATGGATCAAGTGTTGGTAATACCAAGGAGAGAATGAACCATCGGAGCACTACATATCATGACTGTCGGATTGTAATTTACAAAAGTACATAGTAAAGAAACACACTTTACCTAACTCTACACTAGACCAAGTTATACTTAACTATTTCCTATGTGTTGGAATATACTAACACTCTACAGCTGAGTGCGCAGAGGCCTAGTAGTCCGCAACTGAGTGCGTGGACCCCTGTAGCTGAGTGCGTAGGGCGGAGTCGAGTCTGTAACCGAAGGAAGAATTAATAAACAAAAGTTTTATCATAATTTTGTGTATTTTTACTTGGGTTAATACATGTTTGATATACTTTGGAAATGTACTGTTTATTTACTGCACTCACTTGTATGAATGATTATATTGCTAAGTATAACTGAAAGCACGCAAGTAGGATAAGATAATCAACTAAAATTGGAATACCAGTAAGATCTTCGGTAATAACGCAGAGTGCGGCGTTCAACCCCTAGGCTGTGAGGTGAAAGAAAGTGCGCGAAGCAACCTGTGCATAGGGTCAGACCGTGGACCACGTGACCTCATCAGACATCTCTAGGGTGTGGAAACCTGGTTCTAGCACCCTCCCATACTACTTCGGGTGAGACATCAATCTGCACTCCGTGGACTATTGCTGAAAGGGCCAATAGTACTGGGATTTGTTTGGCTAAATTAACTCTGAACCTAGGTCAGGCCCCAATAAGCCAACATAAAAACAGGAAGAGCTATGAAACCTATGAATCCTCAGACATACCCACAATAGAGTAAATCATTATAGAAAGTCAACTTCAACTACAAGAACTTGAAATAAGCTCTAACTGAATCAAAGATTCAAGGACTCCTCTAGTATAAATGGAGTATAACTTTATTGGAGGGAGTAATATGGAAGGTCGAGGTGAATTCCACATTCCTGGAGAAGAGGACATGCACAAAAGATATGATGAAGAGGTAACATTTGGATTCCCTATTGTAGATCATATTGCACATGTTGAAACGAAGAATATTCCCCCATCAATTTTGCCTCACTTTCATGGTATGCTTACTGAAGAACCTAACACATTTATCTTTGAGTTTAATCCACTGTGTTGTAGCTATGATTATTATAACAATGTACAAAAAATTAAATTATTCCCTACCACTCTAAATGACTCAGCCTTGCCCTGGTTCATGGGATTGTGAGAGAATACCATTCAAACATGGATGAAATGCATAGAAGTTTTATTTGAAAATATCAATATGAGTGTAAAGCTAAGGATTTAAGGGAGGGAATTTTTAAAATGGTGTAAAAAGATGACGACAATTTAGGAGATTATCTTGAGAAATTCCTATATAATCTTCAAAGATCTAGAAAAAATAAGTTTGACTTGGATATTAATAGAACCATCTTTTTGAGAGGGGTTTCTGATGAATCAATAATTTTTTTTTTTAATTTGTTGGGAGAAAGAGATGTGTCACAACTAAAATTTGAACGAATTAGTGGTCTTTGCAAAATATACTCAAAAAGTCAAGCTCGATTTGGAAAGAGAATTCGAGACACTTTTTTGAAAGTCAATAGATCAGTTACAAGTGGTGATACAAGAGTAGAGTTGGGGCATTTATTAGAAAATTTCAAAACTAATCTTCTTGGCACTCTTAGTATGTAGTTGGATACCTTACAACTTAAAAAGAAACAAGAGGATGAGAAATATTCTCTTTCCATTTTATGTCCTAATGTAGAAAAAATCATCCACTTAAAGAGTTCACTTTAGATAATATTAAACTTTTAATGTTTGTGCTATTTGTACATGTAAAGATTCGACATGAGAGTGTCCTTCTCTACCTGGGCTAAAGCAAAGTACCAAAGAGAAGATCAAGTAATTGAGTAATTACATGCATTATGTAATGTAACCAACTCACAAAATAGAAGAAAATATAGATTCAATGCCTTGAGAAATAGCCTCTTCGAGAGGGAAACCTCCTTTACATTACATAAATGAACATTTCTTGGATGATTCAAATGAAAATACCTCCTTGGTATATATAGGAGTTTAAGGGGTCACAATATAGTTAGAGCCTACATAACAATAATAATGTAAGGGTACAACAATAACAATATGGGGGCTACATGGGCACAACAATAATAATAGGGGGTACACTACCAATAACAATAAGGTGGTTACACTAGTATTATAGGGACCTAACATGCCCCTTTCCTTCAAAAAATTGTTGTCCCAACACTTGAGTAGTTATGGATGCTTCTGTATAAAATTCTCATCCTCCCATGTGAAATCTTCAGTGGGTAAGTTCTTCCACTTAATGAGATACTCTAAAATTGAACAATTCTGTAGTTGCCAGGTTCTTCTCTTTGTGACTTCTTTAGGCTTATATATTATTTTTCCTTCTTCATAAAGTTTTGGCATTATTATTTGAACTTGGAGATTGTCACCAATAAACTTTTTTAAGAATGAAACATGGAAAATTGGGCGTACTCGAAAAGCCGCAGGAAGCTCCAATTTGTATGCCATAGTACCAATCGTTTGCAACACCTTGTAAGGACCATAGTACTTGGGTGATAATTTATTATCCTTCTTATATTACTTGAGGGAAATTTATTTGTATGGTTGTTAACACCAGAAAATCATATGCACATTTGTACAATCCAAAATACAACCAAAGTTGTCTAGGAGAACATACAAGTGAAGATTTTCTAGCTGAAGACATTATGAAGTTCAAAAAAATTAAATCCTCTAAAGGTCTTATGTGTAAAATTGGATCGCGTGGCTTATACAAAAGATTAAAATACAACTGCATGGATTTTCCTTCAAAAGCCACACGATCGAAGAAAAGTTTGACTCAACAAATTTAGGACCACTTCCCACACTTGGAAGATTATTCCCTGACATGTTCTAGTCAAGGACAATCAGATTTGAGTCACCCTGAAGATATGCAACCCTCAAAGGAATTCTTTTGTCCTACTCATAGTTCACTTTAATTCATGAACCAAGAGAGGGAAGAGGGATAAAAAAAGTTCTATATAAACAGGGCATCAGAGAACTAAAGACAAGACAATGTTATGCTAGAAAAATTACTATCAAAGAAATCCTACATTTCATTGTTGAAGTAGAAGAAGTAGAGCATTATTGTCACACGAAATAAGTCGATCTTGCGGACAAGATAGACCTTCCTAGAATCTAAAGAAGACTAATGGCAAGCAAACTAACCAGACACTATCTTTCTCTAAATATGCTTTAATAAACAATAGCAAACAAGTGTTTTTAGGGCCTACCTTAGGTCCAATGCTAGCTTGTGGATGCCCTCGCTCCTTCGATCCAAATGAGCTCCTTTTCGCGAATCTGCAAACACAAACAAGGCAAACAAATTAAATAGCACCTGAAAAGCCAATTGCATAAAACATATTTAACATGAAAGCCAAGGAGTCCATGAAACAAATAACATAAGATACTTGTTGAGAAAAATGAGTTTGATTGTATTAATTCAAAAGAAGAAGAACCTTACAACCTTTGCCTTGACACTGTACAAGCTCCTCCCAGGGTCCAGCAAGAAGTCTCCTCTACTTTGACAAGTTTCACTCACTTCCCAATGAAACCAAAAAGGTATGTGATCTCTCCTCTTTAGGCTTAACTAGGAAGTCTTGATTTCACAAGAATTTACCCTAAAAAATGTTCAGCTTCTAACCTCTCTAGCAACCAGCCCAATGCCTGTATTTATAGTGCAATGGAGGGAGGTTACTTGGTCCTCCTTCAAAGGGATAAAGCCCTCCTTCAAAGGGATAGCTCCTCTCCTCAAGGGATTAGCTCCTTCTCTTTTGGGATGCATGAACCACCTCAGAGCGAACAATCCACGTCAAAATTCCTTCTAGAAACCTCTAGAATTAACCCAAAGTTAGTTTTTAAGATAAAACTTGCACCTTTTGACTTTCACAGGGGTCTCCACCTACACCGTTAGGGACAGAGCGGGCAGGTCCGCAGGTTTTGTACACAGAAGGTGCGGGACCGCAGGTGACCATGAGAGAGTGCGGAACCAGAGTTACATTGATTTTTAATGTCTTTCTCTCATTTCCAAAGCTTGATTTGAAGAGCTGAGGTCTGAGACTTGCTTAGGAGGACAGTACAAGTGATGATAGACCCATACTGACTGTGAATAATCATGATGACGATATTTTTGTGTAACAGATTGCCCCCTAAAGTGCGAAGTCTATAGTAGATGAGGACTTCTTATCATTTAGGAAGAGTGAAGTACTTTATCATTTCGAGGATCATCTTGTGGAGAACCCGGTTGGAACTCTGTAAAAACATTCAATGCAAAATATATATATGAGATCATATCATCGCTGAGGTAGGCATTCCCATACTCAGATCAAAACTGACTAGAAAAACTAACTACTGCTCTGATACAGGAATGATCTTGTAAAACATCACAAGTAAAGACTCATGTGGACACAGTATGGACGCAGCCATCTATTTATGAATAGTCCATTATATAATGAATACAAAATTCCTCGCAACCTAGATTGTGGAAACTAGATCCAGGGTCTTCATTTCTACTTCCCGAAATAGTACGATTCTATCCATGTGAATGAATGTGTTGATGTTTAACATGGTAGAAACCACTTGATTACCAGTCAATGATGTAAACTGTTAACAAGTGTGAGAGAAACCACCAGTGATGTCAATGGCTCTCAAAGTACCCAGTACAATCCATGAGATGCGAATAAATGTGTTGATGTAGAGCATGTCACAGAATCCTTTGATCGAAAGTCAATGATGTAAACTGTCGTCAAAGGCGAGAAACCTGCCATTGATGCATGTAGATCTCAAGGTACTGACAATTCCTAGATCATCTTTCTAGATAATGAGCTGATGTCGATAGAAAGCGATCCGTCGCAGGCAAGCCCACAACACGAAATCATAGATCAAGTTGAAGAAATTTAGTTGCAAGAACTGACTTAGGGATGGTCAAGATGGATGACAGATATTTTGCAGATGAATGGCTTATTGGCAGTGACCTCTTGAACACATAACGACATGATAGATGGTTTGGTGACAATTGACCCAAAGTTAATACCCAGAAACCGGCTGAAGACTTTCAATGTGGTTTGATCAACTGTTAGGCAAAGGATTTCCCAAGCCAGGTGAATAAAAGTGTTGTGTTCAAGAGCGGTTACAAAGTATGACAAACAGGCTCATTTTTCTCTCTTTTCCCCCACCATTTCTGGCAAGTACCTCTTCATTTTTGACAAGCTTGAGGAGGATAACATTTGCTTGATTATAAGCTCATCCTTCGGATGAGTCCAACTTAGTTTAAATTCGAACCCTAAGAAGGGGTGGTTCATTCCTATTTTTATTTGAACAGGTCCTTTACTGTGAAATTTTAACGAGTCCAGTATAGGAGAAACTCGGCGTTTTTCAATTTTAGAGAGTCTGAAAAAACATAAGAAGGCTCCAGGGTTGACCTTTTTCATAAATTTGTGTCTCCCAAGCCCGAAAAAGTATAAAATAATACTTGAGAGAACCGCTTGATCTTTTACGACCAAGGAGTACTTTTCGTGATTAGTGCCTTTGACCCGAAAAAGTAAAAAATCGATCAATGACACGTTTTATAACCAATATCGAATTTGAAACGGCAAAAATCCGGCAATCTTTTCATGTTTTTACAGTCAGAAAAGAGTTGTAAGTGGACCGTCTTTTAATTCCGTTTTAACGAGCTTAAAAGAAACACTCGGTAATCTTTTCATGTTTTAGGAGTCAGAAAAGAGCTTAAAGATGACTCTACATGTTTTTCTGTCGAAAATGGTAGATTTCGCCTGAATAATCCTTTATTCTGCACAAAAACACAAACACAAACATTACTCATACCTGTTTGAAATGGATAAAAACGTCGCAAAATACCTTTTCAAAGTGAAACATAAACAAATTTGCGATTTATTTACTCAAAAAACTTATAAAAAGGGATTTTTCCAATTCATTTTTACTGTTTGAATTTGGGTGAGAAAATAGTGCTTTTGCTTAGAAAACTTCCCGTGAAGATTGCGGAAAATCCAACTGTCGGAATCGAGTGCCGTCTTCTCCAGGTAATCCACACCATCCTACTCTTTATTTTCAACCGTTTAATTTTTTGTTTTAGTCCTTCATTTCATTTTTGGGATGGTTTTTAGGCACAAAACCCGCGCGCGGGGGCCTGCAGGTTTACCATTGCGGGCCTGCGAACCCCGACTTTTTCTCCATTGGGAAAAAGCTCGGGGTCCGCATCGTTGATGTAGACAAAGTGTGGTCCCATGCACTGTGTCTAACCCAGGGGGTGCGTACCCCGCCGCAAGGGTTTTGAACCCAAAAATTCTTAAAAATGGACCAACCAAAATATTTTCTAGCAATTTAATTAATCTTTATACTTGATGCAGAGAGTACATCATGCTATATAGGCGTGAACGAGAGCATGAGGACGTGGATGCTGCCGCATGGAATCATCAGCCTTCACTTGATGCTTTGAGGGCGTGCAGACTTGTTGAGGGCCTCGAAATCGGGTCAACACCAAGGGGGATACCCACCCGGTTGAGAACCTGGTTGGCGGCTCCTTGCCCGTTTGGTGTAGCGGGTCCGACTGGGGATGATGGGACTAGATTCCCAATCTAAAATATGTGTGTGTGTGTGTGTAGATTTTGAAGATACTAATCAAAAGGTAATTTTAAACTAATTTAATTCTAGACTCTAAACTGACTCTATGCTACTGTAATCTAACAAAAACAGCACATCTAATCTATACTAACCCGGGGTAAAAAATTTTCATTATGCGATCTAAAAAGATTTCATACAACAACTGGTAATAAAGATCATTCAGCTATCATAAGAATATAAATCAATTAAGATGAACCATTCTGCATAAGAAGTTAGGCAAAATAGTTGTGAACAGCATATCGCATAATCAGTTATTCATATGTCAAGCACAAACAAATGATTCCACCGTACAAAAGTGCCAAATGGTAATCCAGATATTCATACATTAACATATAAATAAATCAGCTGTATATCACTCTAAGAATATGAGTAGAAATTAATCAAGAGATAAAAGTACCATTTATGACTGATTTCACTCACAAACTTCAAGCAATAATGATTTATCTCTACTTACTTCTAACATCTACTAAGAGTACAGAAGTGCAACATCAGTAGCAGACATTAAAATGCAAACATAAATAAATCTCGATCCATCCATTCATCAAAAACCCCCTCCGAGGGTGCAAAAGTGCATGTTCTGAGGACAAGTTTTTTGACAAATTTCCGGACCCTTCTCCAAATGCCATGAGAAGGGTTAAATACTACTAACTAACTAATCTTAATTACACAAATTTAGGGAATGGCTTCAAATGACCACCCTTTTACTAAAGCAAATTTATTTCTAAAAATTGAATCTAATTTCTAACCATTTCTGTATCTGCTCCTTAGTGCTGTAAGCAATGTGAGGTTCGCCTGGAAAGAGTCGGCTGGTTGTATTTTCCTTTAGCTCGGGTGATGAAAGTAGAAATAACAAAAGCTGGCACCTCTTTTTGACAAACTAGAAGATATTTTTGAAAATCTTCCTCTGACTGGGTGTTTTTTGCTGTGCGTATACTTAGTATAACCCAGATTTCCTTCAAACTGATTGTGCTGTTGCTATTTCGGTTTCCGGCCGTGTGAATGACTCAATGAGTTAGGGATTTCGTTGCCTGAACAATCTTACGTATTGAAAATTGCTTCCATTCTTTGTTCCAGGCTTTTTCGAAGCATCATCCCTTTTCAACGTTTTTCTTTTTGCTTTATCCAATCTGAGCTTCAGGATCTTTTGCAAACATGCTGCTTTTGTGCGCCTTTGACTCTAAGTCTTGGATAGTCTATTTTCATCAGTGTCTGTGGAGTGATACTCTGGAATCCGCGGCTCTACTGCATGCGGTATTCATTTGCGAAGGCATCTCCTCTCTGTTCTTCAAGTATTGGCGCTTTCCCCTTTTCCTTGGATGTTTCCTGCATATGGATTTATATTAGTTGTTGCCTTACAGTTTACGCAAAGGAAAAGAGACATGATGAAAAGATTGACATGAAAGCTTTAAACTCTAATGAATGCATAATCACGACACTCATAATGACTTGACTCTTCGAAAAACGCAACACGATCATCTTTGGATACTCAGGCATGCAATCATTAATTTCCCTTAGGGTGAGCGCTCGATTTTGGGTTTACAGATCATGCCGAAGGAACTTTGCGATGAGTGGTTTCTACGATTCGTATCGTAGCAATTAATAGTCTCATTCGTCACAGATCGCAAATCGCAAAATCGTAATATCGCAATTTTCATTTGCTCGTTGTGTGCTGTTTAGGCGACGTTGCGATATGCGACGTTGCATATCGGCCATCGGCGATTCCTTAGGCTTTTCTTTTTAAGGGCGCTTTCAGAATATGCGATGCGATGAATGTCGCATCGCTTCATCGCAGCTCACTTACGTGCATAGGAAAAACGCTTCAATTTCTCTTTGCGATGCGATATAGCTTTTAGGGAGTTAAATACAAAAATCTTGATAAAAATATTTTTGAGATTTTTTGTTAAGGGTCCCCCTTTGCTTGATATTATTGCTAATACTAAGCAAAGAGGGGGGTTTTTGGTGACCACGACAATGGCGATTCACTATGAAGAACCAGTTATCTCTGCTTTTCTATTGACATTTCCACTTCCGAAACAGAAAACTTTTCATATGTCTAAATTTTGTTATGGACAGATAGAGTAGATTACCCCTCATCCCGTCAATGATACTTTTGTCTCAACCCTTCTTTTATTCCAATTGTATGCTTCCCTAGGCTTAGTTCTTGCATTTATACCAGACATTACTCGGTCCTTTTTAAAAGATAAAATAAGGTCTTCTCTGCGTACTGGCTTTAAAATATGCTCATTTGTCGTAGGTAGAGCCTCTACTGCCCGCAAGCGTCCATAGCCTCGACAGGGCTACCATGTTATCCAGCAATGATCCTTTTTCCTGCTTGAGGTTATTTACAACATTCTAGAGAAAAATCCCTTTTGGCACTTTTTCCTTTTTTACTCTCTAAAGAACAATGTCTTGGTTTGGTGGCCAAATTATGACACAGTCATTCACTTGATTTACACTTTTGCTGAACAAGCTGGCTCGTCATGAGACCCCTTGTCTTTTGATTGCAACAATCTTGAGTCGTTGCCCTGTTTTGATAGACAGTATTGGCAAAGTCAGCAAGTTATAATATCTATGATCATGATAAGCCGGCTCATGATGAGACCTCTTATTCTTTGAGATATAGTGTTTTCTCGGATTGTTTCTCTGAATGCTGCGGTTTCCTTTTGCAGGGAGGAAGTCATTGTTTTTCCTTAAGAAAGCTCTGGACGACAATAATAGAGCTTGAAAACAACAGTTTTACAGAGAATATTTATTTTATTATTGATGATACCTTTCATTGTGCTGACACAAAACAATTTTTTACCAAAGGTTGCTTTCATCAAAGTCTTTTGAAAGGTTGAAACTAATATCATTATTCAAGCTAAAGTTAACTCTATTTGTCAATAATAAAAATCAGATTTTTCGAAAAGCTTTGCTATTTGTACAAGTGAAATCAAAATCTGATAGAGAGTTAGTGTGCTCTTTCATGAATCCTTTTAAATGATCATTCACAACCGATTTTATTTATAAGAAAGAGAAAAACAAAATAAGAGAAACTAAAACTATCCTACAAAAATAGAAGAATGATCTTCTTATGGAAAATACATTTTAAGAATCTGTCCATTCACAGGCAAAGAATCTCTTCTTCCTGCCAAATCCTGCAACACAAACGTCGATGGGCCTATGACTTCTACAATCTGAAAAGGACCAAGCCACAGCTTCTGAAATTTCGTATGTTTGCCCTTTTCTTCATGAGCCTTATCCCATTTCAAAACTAAATCTCCCATCTGAAAGTTCTTTCTGGTTATGATGGCTGAGTCAAAAGAGGATTTTATTAGAGCTTGGTGGTGAGCATGGGTTTTCTTAGCTTGTTCTCGGCGTTCTTCTAGTTTGATTATTTCCATTTGTCTTAATTGCAAAGAGGAAGTAGATACTTCATCGATGTGTTGTACTAAAGACAAAGAGGGAATGACTAAGTGAGTTGGAAGAACCACTTCTTTCCCATAAACTAAATTAAAGGGAGAAGTGCCGATTGAAGCTTTCTTCGTGATTCTATCTGCCCATAAAGCATTTACCAGCGCTTTGTGCCAATTCTTTTGGTTTTGGTCGACTGTTCTTTTGATAATCCTGATTAGGTTTTTGTTTGTTGATTCAGCCAACCCATTACCTTGCGGATAGTAATTAGCAGAATATTTCAATTTGAACCCTCTTTTTAATGCAAACTTAGTCATTGCATTTCCAGAAAAGTATGATGCATTATCAAACATTAAGGCCGTTGGCAATCCAAACCTAGTGATGATAAATTGATCTATGAATTCAATAATGTTTTCAGAATTAACTGTCTTGAGAGGAACTGCTTCTACCCATTTAGTAAAATAATCTGTTGCCGTGAGGATATACCTATGCTGCTTAGAAGAGTGATCTCACCTATTATGTCCAAGCCCCATTGGTTGAATGGTTGCTCGATGTTGACCGGCTGTAGTGGCATGGACGATTTCCTTTGTTTCCCTGCAGCAGTCTGGCAGATTTGGCATTTCCTTACGTAATTGTATGAGTCTTTGAACAGCGTGGGCCAATAATATCCTGCACGTAAGATCTTATGCGCAGTAGTCTCTCCAGCATAGTGTCCACTTGCTGGTCCATCGTGGAGTTCCTGCAAAACCTTTTCGGCTTCAGTTTTCTCAAGACACCTAAGAAGTACAGAATCGTAATTCTTTTTAAACAGAACATCATTTATGAGCTGGTATTGTTTAGCTTTCAATCTTAGAGCTCTTTTCTTGGTGTGATCCAAATGCGATGGAGCATACCCGTTCTTAAGATAATAAATGGTGTCTGCATATAATGATTCTGCGTCGTTTAGGCTTACCTCATACGTGTGTACCTCTTCAGATGAGTTCTCAGGAATTTGCGATGCTCCAGCTAACATCTTGCAGAAGCCTTGACCTCTTACGATGTTTGCCGGTTTGATCTCGAGATCGTATTCTTGTAAAGCGGTAATCCAATTCACCCTCTTTTCGCCCACATCCTTCTGTACCAACAAGTTTCTTACCGCTGGAAACGGTACGACGACTTTGGTATGGGCTTTAAGTAAGAAAGGTCTGAAATATTTGATCACTCTGAAAACAGCATAAGCCTATTTCTCCACGTCTGAGTAATTGAGTTCAGCACCTTGTAAGTTCGAGCTAAAGAATGCGATTGGAGCTTCCGCCTTCTCTTGATTTACTTGAGTCAAAATCGCGGCATAAGATTTCTCTGAGGCAAAAGTGTATAAGATGAAAGATTCTAAAAAATTTGGGGTAGCTAAAGATGGAGCGTTGATGATAGCTTGTTTGATCAAGTTGAATGCTTCGTGCTCATCTATGCCCCACTTAAAATTTGAATTCTTTTTTATCATATTTTGTAAAGGAGAAATAATACGTGAAAAATCTTGGACAAACCTTTTTACAAAATTGATTTGTCCAAGGAAAGATTGCATGGCCTTTTTGTTATGGGGTATGGATATTTCGGAAATTTCTTTGATTCTGTCAGGTTCAATGTGAATACCAGATTTCGACACTATGAATCCGAGCAATTTCCCTTCACTTAATGCGAAAAAAGATTTCTTTGGGTTAAGTGAAATTCCATACCTTAAGCATCTTTGAAAGATCTGTTTCAAATCTTTGAGATGGTCGCTTCGCTTCTTGGAGTACACTGTTATATCATCCAGGTAAATCACTACAGATTTATTGACTAAACCTTTAAATGCGATGTCCATGGCTCTCTGAAAGGTAGAACTGGCATTGATCAGACCAAATGGCATCTTCCGATATGCGTATGTGCCCCACTTGGTTCGGAATGTGGTTTTCAACTGATCATCGGGATGTACCAGCACTTGATTGTATCCTGAAAATCCATCCAGGAAAGAAATTAATTCTGAGCCCGCTACTGCCTGTAGTATTTGCTCCATAGGTGGGAGGGGAAAATTGTCTTTCTGACAGGCTTTGTTGAGATTCCGGAAATCAATACAGATTCTAATATCTCCGTTTTTCTTCCTAACAAGCACCATATTGGATACCCATTTGGTGTGTCTGACGGGGAAAATTATTCTGGCTCTCAACAATTTATTTAGCTCAGTCTTTATCTGATTTTCTAAGTTGGGGTGGATTTTTCTGAGCTTCTGCTGACAGGTTTTTCATTGTCAATCATAGGGATAGTGTGTTGAATGATAGAAGTGTTGTATGTTTTCAGCTCATCGTAATTCCACGCAAAAACCTTTTTGAATTGTCTCAGAAGACGGATATATGCTGATTTTTCTTCAAGGGCCAGGCCGTGGCCTAGATTAATGTTTTGCGGCTTCTGATCGGTTCCTAGGTTCACTAATTCATAGTTCAGAGTTGAACTGTAGAGTTTAGAATTGGCAGACCTTTTAAACCGACTTTTCAAATCATATAAATCTTCTAACTTAACCACCGATTTAGGTATAGCGTTATCAGTGCTATTTTGCTGAATTTGGTGATCATGATGGTCTTCGTCAATTATTTGATTTGAGTAGGATCCTTCAGAAGTGAGGAAATTTACAATGTCTGGATCGTCATTGAATACTCTCCAGTTGGTGATGTTGTCAGGGATGGATGGTTTAAAGGTTAATTCTATTGAAAACCTATCGGGACTAAAATATTCAGAGGGAATCAGTCTAGAGGCTACGTTAGCTAACAGGTCTACGCTCGCATTTTGGAGTCTTGGGATTGACGAAATATTGAATGCCATGAAATGTGAAGTCAGATCTTGTACTAAAGATTGATAGTGCTTTAAATGACTTGACAGGCAATGTATGGTGTTACATACCTGTTTGACGACAATTTCAGAATCTCCAAAGACTTGAAGATACTTAACATTCAAGTCGATTGCTTTGTATAGGCCTTGCACCAAGGCTTCGTATTCCGCTGTATTGTTTGTTCAATTGAACTCAAGTCTGCATGTGAGCATGGTCTTGTTCCCATCTGGGTTAATCAGAACGCATCCTGCTCCTGCTCCCTCGTTAGATTTAGAGCCGTCAAAATATAATTTCCAAAACAAAGATGTATTTACAGAGTTATCTAAAAAATTAAAACACTTTGAATCATCAGTTTGGGAAAAATTTTCAACTTGGGACACAACTGAATTTTCTAAGTAAGGTGAAGTGTGAGCATTGAAATTGCCAAGGAAAGAATCTACCGAGTAGTTGCCTATGATACTATTGTTGTATGCTATTGCTTCGTTCTCTCCTTCCAATTCTGTCACTATGTACTTTTGGTGCAATTCTCATTCAACCTTTCTTTGACTGGGTTTGCCGTTGTAGGGTAACCACATGTGTGACCAGTCGGTTGAGAAATATCCGTGGAGTTTCTCGGACCAATCCCTGCTAAGAATTAAACCATAGAATTCAGGGATATCAGCCACTAGAATGTCGATAACCTGACATACTTTCGGGTTAGACGACAATCTTATGGTCACCTGGTTAAGTTCACCAATCACTTCGACTTAAGATCGATCAAGTTGAACTATACGCACTGCAGATTTCTAAGGCTGAACATTCAATTTGGCACATATTGATCTGGGTAGAATATTCGTTGAAGCACCAGAATCAATCAGGAAATTGTGCACGTTTTTATTGAAAATTTCATAAGTGAGGAGAAAAGGAGGAGTATGGGATCTTGACCTTCCTCCAATCAAGGCAATGTCATTCGGATCAATCTTATTGATCATGTTGGTCAGAGGTCTTCCCATGTTGTGGGAAGCTACAGCTGTAGGTAAAGATGTAGTAGGCACGGCATGTAATTCCTTCATCATTATTTTCTGTTGATGTTTCAATTTGCTCAATTCATAAAGAGTGATATTAGCCCTAGTCTTTTTCATGTCATCGATAATGTTATACTACATTTCATCCGACACTATCAGTGTTCTTGATGGAGGTGCTTGATATGATTGGACTGGGCTAAATTGGGTCGCTCTAGCGATTGTTTTCTTTGTTGCGACCTTATCTTTTGTTGCAGGGCTTGCGCCCTTCTGTTTAGGGGTAGTTTGGGGAGGATCAAGTTTATTTTTGCTTCGTGTGCTAACCGGAAATGCTTCTTGATCCTCTTCTTGTGGGAGGATGAAATCCCACATTCCTTGTAGTTCCACAACTTCTTCATCATCGGTCTGCCCTTCAGTGGTATTCTCTTCTTCTTCTTCCTCTTCAGATTCGACGTTTGAGACAGCATTGGGTGGTTTCACCTCCATGGGAAGGTTTCTTTTAAAAGATCTGTAGGGCTTTTTTGAAGAAGTTTCTGCTACTTGTTTTCTTATGTCAATCATCTCGTTGGACATGGCCTTTAACACCTTTTGTAATCCTTCGATATCGAAAGGATCTTTCGTTTGCTTCTTCTTGGTGTCTTCTTTGAAAGAGATCTTCTTAGATTTGTGTTCTTCTATTGCAGATCTCTTTTCTAGGGCGACTACGCGTTTTTCTACTGCTAACGTCTCAGTTAAGTTTTCAACTAAAGTCGTCTTGTTTTCCCTATCTACGAATATAGCCAAGTTAGACGGTAAGGTCATGATGTACCATTCACATCTTACTTCCTCGCTGGGTTGAGAAGCAGCGGGAATCTTGTTGAGGATCTTTTTGAACCGTAAATTGAAATCTTTAATGGGTTCTCTAGCCTCAGCTTTAAGATTAGATAGGTCATTGATCAATGTCGCAGTTGATCTGTCATTGCCAAACTTGGTGAGGAATTGACTTTGAAAAATGTCCCAACTTGTGATGGACCCGGAAGGTAACGAAAAGTACCATGACCCGGCTGTTCCTTGCATTGTGTAAGGAAAAAGTCGGACGACAGCATCTTCATTGGTAACTCCGTTGAGATTAACAGAAAGCATGAAATTATTGATATGCTCTTCAGCTAGCATGCCTGTTTCTAGATTGAATTTAGGTAGCCACTTCTCAGGATGGGCTGGTATTGGGCTCAGGGGTGGAGGCATTAAAACTGCCCCAGGATTGTTCAATGGAGACTGGGCCATCGTTGAGCCGCTAGTTAATGAGAGTGCAGAAGACGGTCCCTGATGCTGAGAAGATGAAGGTATTATGATCGTTGATGATTGAAGAGGAAGTGTGGAAGATGGATGAGTGATTTTGGATGAGGATGTGGGTGGTTGACTTCGCGGTGAGGGTGTTGAAATGGACGAAGTGGATGAAAGAGTCTCACGGTTAGACTTTGGTGGTGCTTTCCTTGCTCTTTTCCTAGTAGGAAGAGGGAGTTCACTTGGTTGAATACCAAAATTTTCACTCTTCAATCTAGTCAGAGGGTGAGCAGGATCGTACTGCGAAGTCACGCTGCTATTAGATTTATCAGACCTATGAGAAAAAATAGAGAATCCCTGGAGTTTACGAATCAAAGTTTGAATTTCAGGGGGTTCAATAATGAGTTGGTCTGATATATTGGGGTAGGTAGCAGTGGTGGATACTCGAGCGACTTGTAACTCCGGGTTTAACCGTAGTGGAGAAGTCGGGGGAGTTGATGAGGGTGATTTACTCTCAGAATGGCATTTAGATTTTGACTTAGTTGCCATTCATAGTTCGTGCCCTCCTTCTAGCGCCAAATATGTTGAGGGCCCCGAAATCGGGTCAACAACAAGGGGGATACCCACCCGGTCGGGAACTTGGTTGGCGGCTCCTTGCCCGTTTGGTGTAGCGGGTCCGACTTGGGATGATGGGACTAGCTTCCCAATCTAAAAGATGTGTGTATGTGTGTAGATTTTGAAGATACTAATCAAAAGGTAATTTTAAACTAATTTAATTCTAGACTCTAAACTGACTCTATGCTACTGTAATCTAACAAAAATAGCACATCTAATCTATACTAACCCGGGGTAAAATTCTTTCATTATGCGATCTAAAAAGATTTCATACAACAACTGGTAATAAAGATCATTCAACTATCATAAGAATATAAATCAATTAAGATGAACCATTCTGCATAAGAAGTTAGGCAAAACAGTTGTGAATAGCATATCGCATAATCAGTTATTCATATGTCAAGCACAAACAAATGATTCCACCGTACAAAAGTTCCAAATGGTAATCCAGACATTCATACATTAACATATAAATAAATCAGCTGTATATCACTCTAAGAATATGAGCAAAAAATTAATCAAGAGATAAAAGTACCATTTATGACTGATTTCACTCACAAACTTCAAGCAATAATGATTTATCTCTACTTAATTCTAACATCTACTAAGAGTACAGAAGTGCAAAATCAGTAGCAGACATTAAAATGCAAACATAAATAAATCTCGATCCATCCATTCATCAAAAACCCCCTCCGAGGGTGCAAAAGTGCATGTTCCGAGGACAAGTTTTTTGACAAATTTCCGAACCCTTCTCCAAATGCCATGAGAAGGGTTAAATACTACTAACTAACTAATCTTAATTACACAAATTTAGGGAACGGCTTCAAATGACCACCCTTTTACTAAAGCAAATTTATTTCTAAAAATTGAATCTAATTTCTAACCGTTTCTGTATCTGCTCCTTAGTGCTGTAAGCAATGTGAGGTTCGCCTGGAAAGAGTCAGCTGGTTGTATTTTCCTTTTTCTCGGGCGATGAAAGTAGAAATAACAAAAGCTGGCACCTCTTTCTGACAAACTAGAAGATATTTTTGAAAATCTTCCTCTGACTGGGTGTTTTCTGCTGTGCGTATACTTAGTATAACCCAGATTTCCGTCAAACTGATTGTGTTGTTGCTATTTCGGTTTCCGGCCGTGTGAATGACTCAATGAGTTAGGGATTTCGTTGCCTAAACAATCTTACGTATTGAAAATTGCTTCCATTCTTTGTTCCAGGCTTTTCTGAAGCATCATCCCTTTTCAACATTTTTCTTTTTGCTTTATCCAATCTGAGCTTCAGGATCTTTTGCAAACATGTTGCTTTTGTGCGCCTTTGACTCTGAGTCTTGGATAGTCTATTTTCATCAGTGTCTGTGGAGTGATACTCTGGAATCCGCGGCTCTGCGGCATGCGGTATTCATTTGCGAAGGCATCTCCTCTCTGTTCTTCAAGTATTGGCGCTTTCCCCTTTTCCTTGGATGTTTCCTGCATATGGATTTATATTAGTTGCTGCCTTATAGTTTACGCAAAGGAAAAGAGACATGACGAAAAGATTGACATGAAAGCTTTAAACTCTAATGAATGCATAATCACGACACTCATAATGACTTGACTCTTCGAAAAATGCAACACGATCATCTTTGGATACTCAGGCGTGCAATCATTAATTTCCCTTAGGGTGAGCGCTCGATTTTGGGTTTACAGATCATGTCGAAGGAACTTTGCGATGAGTGGTTTCTACGATTCGTATCGTAGCAATTAATAGTCTCATTCGTCGCAGATCGCAAATCGCAAAATTGCAATATCGCAATTTTCATTTGCTCGTTGTGTGTTGTTTAGGCGACGTTGCGATATGCGACATCGCATATCGGCCATTAGCAATTCCTTAGGCTTTTCTTTTTAAGGGCTCTTTCAGAATATGCGATGCGATGAATGTCGAATCGCTTCATCGCAGCTCACTTACGCGCATAGGAAAAACGCTTCAATTTCTCTTTGCAATGCGATATAGCTTTTAGGGAGTTAAATACAAAAATCTTGATAAAAATATTTTTGAGATTTTTTGTTAAGGGTCCCCCTTTGCTTGATATTATTGCTAATACTAAGCAAAGAGGGGGGTTGTTGGTGACCACAACAAGACTGTACAAATTCTGGGCCATTCCTGGCATGAGGGCTCAGGTGGATTTCTTACAGTGGCTGGTTGACAGATGGAGCATACAGGACCAGTGCTTCTTCATTGGTGGCCACCAGCTCGAAATCGAGCCGACGGACATTTATTTCTTGACTAGTTTTCCTAAGAGAGGCGAAGACTTGACTCTGCACGGGACTAGGCCAGGTGGCCAGTCTGTCGATAGCCTCCGGCTAGAGTACTGCAACAGCCAGACTAGAGACAAAGGGATAGACATAAAGACCATATCCAGACCTGAACTCATGGTGATTGCATTCACTATCACCAGACTTTGCGGAGCTTCCGCATTACATATTGCCACTGGATCCCAGATGCGTATGGCAGTTGATTGCTTTCGAGGCACCATCTTTAACTAGTGCGATGCCGTGTTGGCTAATGTGAAAGGCCAACTAATCAGGGCCAAGAACAGACGACTAAAGACCTTTGGTTATGGGGCTTTGGTCGTGAGTTTTGGCCTGGAGAGGGTTCCTATGCTGATCCCACAGCACCTCACTGTTGGAGCTGGGCTTCCTCGAGAGCCCAAACTGATGCGATGGGTCACAGTCATGGCCCGTCACCCAGACGAGAGGACAGAGGTTGCTCGGTTCAAACCTAAGTATTTCCAATGGTTGGAAAACCAGGTCTTTTCCATTTAGGATTTTCCTTACGCTGGGATAGATTTTCGTGGTGACCCAGACATGGCTCTTCCACCAAGAGAGCAGTGGGACGAGTCAGGTAAAATCCTTTCTAACATTTTCCTATTTTAATTTTTATTTTTTTTCCATCGTCTCAAAACTAATAGTAAAAAATTTTAAAATGCAGATGTGGGTCCACAACGACCAACCGCTCTCTAACCTTTCGGTAGGAGGCAACCAGTTGCACCCGTGCCAGCCCCACAGGACGAATCAACAGAGGTTTTGGCCGAGTTGGAGGGTCATCTTGAGCGCTTGACAGGAGATATTCCTGAGACCACTATAGACGACATTCCTCGTCGACTTCAGCGCTATGTGATTGGAGTCCCGGGGCCTTTTAGGAGGTTCCTTTGCAAGGTGGCCCATGCAGTGGTTTCTTATAGAGATCATCACCAGTGATAGGATGATCGCCTATTGTGGGCACATGTGACATTTTTGTTTTTTTTTGTACTTATCATTTTTTCCGATCATAAGGTGTTTTTCAACCTATGATCGAGGACGATGTATTTTTTGACACACTCCTATATATATATATATATATATATATATATATATATATATAGATATATATATATATCACTATTACCGGCTTATCTTGTTAATCATGTTATGGAATGATTTTAAATTTACATGTATGATTATTGCAAATGTCTATTTAACATTCGAGAAGCAATTGCATCTGCTAATGTATTTAAAGATCTTGGAATATGCTGATATTCAATGTAATCAAATTCACGTTCCAAGAGACGCACTCTCAAAAATAATCTTAATAACACTGGATTTCTAATGGCATACACTCTATTAAGTTGTAATACAATGAGTTCAGAATCTAACCTCACTATTAAACTCCGAATCCCAAATGAAATAGATTCAGACAATAACTCAATCACTGCACTATACTCAGCAATGTTGTTTGTTGTTTGACCGAGGCTTACCCCATGCGTAGATACTAACTCGTCAGAGGGCGAATAGATAACCCAAGCTGCAGAAGAGATGTTCCGTGTATTACGACAAGCACCATCAGCGAAACCAATGTACGTTTGGAGAGGCATCGACATCTGTAATATCCAGAGTAAAACCAAGATAAGCAGGAATAATGACGAAAAACACTCTCTAAGCTAAGCACACTGTTTAAACTAAAACACACCAGCTAGAAAGAAAAACTATCCTAACTAAAAATCTCCATACCCATTCTTTTAAGCATAATACCTCTTCAAGTAAAGGCCATTTCTGGGTTTACCCAAAGAGTCCCCATCAAAGTCTACCAATTCATAAGCCCCTTTGGCTAGCTTTCGCTTGACAACATAGGGACCATGTCACATAGGAACGAATTTTCCAGTGCCTAATTTATCATTAGCTTGATCATAAACTAAGACTAGATCTCCTTCCGAAAAATTTCAAGGGGTCACATTTCTATCATACTGAGCTTTCATTTGTTTTGCGTGAGTCTCGATTGCCAATGCAGCATCACGTCGATTCTCATCTAATTGAGCCAAGTATAACAAACGCTTTTCCTCTTCGGAAGTGGCTGGAAGTAACTCGATGGCCATTTGCAGTGACGGGATTTCGCATTCAATGGGTAACACGGCTTCCAAACCATAGACTAGTTGGAAAGGAGTGAACCCTGTTGATGTCTTTACTGAAGTTCGGTACGCCCAAAGCGCTGAAAATAGCATGTTGTGCCAATTCGACCGATGAATCCCAATGATTCGTCGGATCATGATAACTAAAACTTTGTTGATGGACTCAACCAGACCATTCGCTTGTGGATAATAAGGGGTTGAACTATCGTGATGTAAACCAAGCTGGCCTATAAGTTCGGTCATCATAACGTTTCGAAAATGATGCCCATGATCAGTGATTATTGCTTGCAGGACACCAAACCTGGAAATTATATGATTGAACACGAAAATTGCAGTTGTCTTGCCGTCTGCCTCGAATGTAGGCATCGCCTCGGCCCACTTAGTAAAATAATCTACCGCAAGGATGATATACGCATGCCCCCCGGCCGAGTGAGGGTTACATGTAATAAAATCGATACCCCATTTGGAAAAATGACCAACAACAATTATAGGGTGGAGAGGAGCAGGTGGAGCGCGCATCTTACGATCAAAAATCTGGCAGTTGTGGCATTTTCGAACCGCTGTAATACAATCTTTAAATAAAGATGGCCAGAAGTAGCCAGCGCGCAATATCTTTTGGGCTGTGGCAAACCCAGACATATGACCGCCACACGCTCCAGAGTGACAGTCATTTAGAACCCTTTCAGCTTCCTCGTGAGTTAAGCAACGTCGAAAAACAGAGTCCGCCCCACGGCGATAAAGAGTATCTCTAATAATCCTGAATTGTTGGGACTGGAATCGGATTTTCCGATGTTCTGACCTTGAAATTTCTGTCCGAAAGGATTGGGTCTGGAGATAAACAATGATATCCCCATACCACGGATCTAAAGTGCTAATTAGAAACAAGGATTCATCCGCAATGGGCTCCTCCGCCACAGTTTCCGTGTCAGCACGCGGGAAGTCACACATTAGCTCCGCAAAAACTAAAGATTTCTTAGACTTAGATTTCTCAAATTCCAAGTTGAACTCTTGCAGGATAACGATCCATTTAGAGTACTTGCCCCCTAGCAATTGCTTGGTCAAAATGTAGATCATAGGGTTGCAATATGAAATTACCGTAGTTTTACGTAGTAGAATGTAGTGACGAAAACATTGGACAGCTTGAATGGCTGCCAATGCCAATTTCTCCACATGTGAGTATTTTAGCTCAGTTGGATTTAACGTTCGACTAAGGTAATTGTCACACGGAATTTGTCAAGGGTGCGGACACGACTGACCTTCCTAGAAGTCTAAGACGTTCTAATGACAAACAAGACAAAATGGAGTGATATTTCTCTAAATACACCTTTTACAACATGAAAACTACAAGTGTTTAGGCTTACCTTATTCCAAAACGCTGTTGTTGAAGTCCGTTCTTGACGATCCGGATGAGCTCCTCCTTCAAGTCAATTCCTGCAACCACAAACAATCAAACAATTACCAAGCACTTGCATTTCATATAATAAAACATATATTCAACATGCAGACCAAGGAACACATGAAATAACTCATTAACACAAGCTATTGAGAAAAATAAACCAGTTTGTATTAATAACGAAACAAAGAAACTCTTACAACCTGGCCTTGGTGTTGTGCAAGTTCCTCCCAGGGTCCATCAAGGGTTTTCCTCTACTTTGACAAAGCTCACCCTCTCCCAAGTAGAATCAAGTGAAGACAATCTCTCCTCACAAAGGCTCTAATGGAAGACCTAAATCCTGCAGCATTTACCCAAAGAAAATGTATAGCTCCAACCTCTTCTCCTTCTGGCTCAATGCCTTTATTTATAGTGCTGTAAAGAGGTTATTCAGGTCCACTATCAATGGGATCATCCCCCTCTTTGGGTGGGATAGCTCCCTTATTGATGGGATAAGTTCCCCCTTAATAGAGATACATGAACCAACTGGAGGCGCATCCATTTCATCAAACCGACCTCTAGAATGTTCTAGAAGTAACCACAAGTAACTTTTTCAAGATAAAACTCGCGCATTTTGCCTTTTACAGAGGGACGCACCTGTCCCTTAACATACAGAGCGTCCATGGACGCAGATTTTGTGAACATGGTCAGCGTCCCCGCAGGTAAGGCTAGAGAGAACCTGCGACCCCAGAGATAAACATAGTTTTTACAAGACTTTCTCTCTTCTTTGAGTTTGAGATGGATAACAGAGGCATGAGACTTGCCTAAGAGGGTAGCATGACTGTTGATTTGAGCCATACTAACTGTAAGTAGTCAAGGTGACATTTTTTAGTGTAACAGATTGCCCCCTAAAGTGCGAAGCCTGGAATAGAATAGGGTTTTGTAATTCTAGGAAGGGTGAAGCGCTTTATCATTTCAAGGATTGTCTTGTGGATGGCCTGGTTGGAACCTGCAATTTTCAACACAAAATACATGGATAAGATTATATCATCACTGAGGTAGGCATTCCCATACTCAGATTCAAAACTTTAACTAATGGACTAACTATTCTGATACAGGAATGATCTTGCAGTACATCATTTTTATAGACTTTTGTAGACACAGTATGGACGCAGCCATCTGTTTATGATTAGTCTACATAGATAATGAATACAAAACTCCTCGCAGCCTGGATGGTAGAAACTAGATCCAGGGTCTTCACTTCTACTTCCCGAATTGGTACGATTCTAGCCATGTGATTAAATGATTCGATGTCGAACATGGTAGAAACCACTTGATTACCAGTCAATGATGTAAACTGTTAACAAGCGTGAGAGAAACCACCAGTAATGTCAATGGTTCTCAAAGTACCAAGCACAACCCGTGAAATGTGAATAGATGTTTTGATGTCGAACACTTCACGGAATCCTTTGATCGAAAGTCAATGATGTAAACTGACGTCAAAGGCGAGAAACCTGCCATTGATGCATGCAGACTTCAAGGTACTGTCGATTCCTAAGTCATCTTTCTAGATAATGTGTCGATGTCGATAGAAAGCGACCCGTTGCAGGCAAGCCCGCAACACGAAATCATTGTTCAAGTTGAAGAAATGTTGCTGTAAGGACTGACTCAGGGATGGTCAAATGGATGACAAGTATTTTGCAGATGAAAGTTTTGCTTGCAGACCTCTTGAACACATAACGACACAACAGATGGCTTGGTGACGAATAACTCAAAGTTAATCCCCGAAACCCGGTTAAAGACTTTCAAAGTGATTTGGTCAACTGTGAGGTAAAAGATTTCCCAACCCAGGTGAATGAAAAGTGTCGTGTTCAAGAGTGGTAATAAAGTTTCTTCTGAGACAAAAGGTGACAAACAGGTTCATTCTTCTCTCTTTTCCCCCACCATTTCTGGCAAGTACCTCTTTATTTTTAACAAGCTTGAGGAGGATAACATATGCTTGATTATAAGCTCATCCTTCGGACGAGTCCAACCTAGTTTAAATTCGAACCCTAGGAAGGAGTGGTTCGTTCCTGTTTGTAATTGAACAGGTCCTCTACTGTAAAAGTTTAACGAGCCCAGTATAGGAGAAACTCGGCGTTTTTCAATTTTAGAGAGTCTGAAAAAACTAAAGGAGACTCCACGTTGAACTTTTTCGTATATTTGTGTCCCTCAAGCCCGAAAAAGTATAAAATAATACCTGGGGGAACCGCTTGATCTTGCGACCAAGGAGTACTTTCATAATAGTGTCGTTGACCTGAAAAGTAAAAAGCGATCAAGGACACGTCGTTTTATTTCCTTATCGAGTTTGAAACGACAAAAACCCGGCAATCTTTTCCTGATTTTGCGGTCAGAAAAGAGCTAAAAGGGGACCGTCTTTTAATTCCGTTTTAACGAGTGAAAAAGAAACACTCGGCGATCTTTTCATGTTTTAGGAGTCAGAAAAGGGCTTAAAAGATGACTCTGATATTTTTGTTTGTGAAAAATTACAATTTCCCTCGAAATCCCTTTGTCCTGCACAAAAGCAACACATTACTCATACCTGTTTAAAATAGGCAAAAATACATTCAAAAACATCTTTTCATGGTAAAAAATGAACTAATTCATCCAAAAAACCTATAAAAAGACCTTTTACCATGTCATTTTTACCGTTTCACTGTTGAGGTTGAAAAAGGAGCTTTTGACAAGAAACTTCCCGTGGTCGCTGCGGAAAATCTGACCGTCGGAATCGAACGCCGTCTCATCCAGGTATTTTACACATCCTACTCTGCATTTCTATCCGTTTAGAATCAATTTTTAGGTTTTAGTTTCATTTTTTGGGGGGGTTTTGGTTTTGGAATGCGCCTCTCGGCGGACGCAGGTGCCCTTCGGGTGACCTGCGTCCCCCGACTTTTTCTCATACGGGAAAACGGTCGGAAGACGCAGCCCGCCTTCAGGCCAGCTGCGTCCGGGCGCCCTGTGCTACAAAGCCGGGGTGCGTCCTCCGAGAAACGCGCATTTCAAAACCCCAACTCTCTCAAAAAACCACCAAAAATTCCCAAATCAATTTCTAATTGCTATTTTTGATATGCAGGGCATTAATCATGTTAGACTGGAGAGAAAGAGAGCATGTAGAGGAAGATGAAGCTGCAATAAATCATCAACCTTCCCTGGATGCCCTAAGAGCATGCGGATTATACAAATATTGGACCATACCGGGCATGAGGGGCCAGGTAAGATTCTTGGAATGGCTGGTTGAGCGATGGAACGTTCAAGAACAATGCTTTTACATAGGAGGGCACCAGCTCGAGATAGAGCCCTCGGATGTATACTTTCTCACTGGCTTGCCAAACAGAGGTGAGCAACTCAGTCTTGCGGGGACTAGGCCGGGTGGCCAATCCCTTGATAGTCTCCGCGAGGATTGGTGCACACGTGGGGCTCACCATTCAAAAGGCATAGAGATAAAACACATCACTCTACCGGAACTCAAAGTCATAGCGTTCACGGTTACCAGAATTTGCGGCGCGGCCGCTTTACACATTGCTTCCGGATCCCAAATGCGGATGGCAATTGACTGTTACCAAGGCACCATTTTCAACTGGTGTGAAGCTGTGTCGGCTCATATGAAGAGCCAACTGACCAAGGCAAAGAACGGACGACTAAAGACTTTTGGATATGGGCCTATAGTCGTGAGCTTTGCCTTGGAGAGAATTCCAATGCTGATCCCTCAGCAACTCACTGTTGATATCTTGGGTCCTCGGCAGCCAAAGCTGATACGATGGGTTGCGGTGATGGCCCGGCATCCTGACGAGGGCGCGACAGTAGTTCGATTCTCAGATAGTTATTTTGACTGGTTAGAGGGCCAGCTTTTTGTGATACAGGACTTTCCGTATGCCGGAATGGATTTCAGAGGTGATCCGGACATGGTTCTTCCACAGGGAGAACAATGGGACGACAGAGGTACTTTTATTTTCACAAGTTTTCTAGTTATGTATTTTTTGTATTTTTTTTTTTATATATATCGTCTCAAAACTAATAGTAAACTTTTTCAAAATGCAGATGTTGGTCCACAGCGTCCAGCCAACCTCCGGCCTTATGATAGACTACATCCAGCTGCACCGGTACCGGCCCACAGGACGCGACAGCAGAAGTACTAGCTGAGTTGGAGCATGATCTAGAGCGTCTCACGGCAGATATACCTGAGACTACTATGGACGACATTCCTATCAGGCTTCAGCGCTTCGTAGTCGCGGTCCCTGGACCGTTTAGGAGATTTTTGCGTAAGGTAGCCCGCGCAGTGGTGTCGTACAGAGAGCACCACCAGTGATTGACTAGTCACTTTTGTAGTCACATGTGACATTTTTGACTTTTTGTACTATCATTTTGCCGATCATAAGGTGTTTTCAACCTATGATCGAAGACGATGTATATATTTTTTGACACACTTCTATCTATATATATATCACTATTACCGGCTTATCTTGTTTAACATGTATGATGAAATGTTTTTAAATTTACTTGCATGATTATTATAAATGTCTGTCCAACACTCGAGAAGCAATTGCATCTGCTAATGTATTCAAAGACCTTGGAATATGTTGATATTCAATGTAATCAAATTCACGTTCCAAGAGACGCACTCTCAAAAACAACCTTAATAACACAGGATTTCTAATGGCATAAACTCTATTAAGCTGTAATACAACAAGTTCAGAATCTAACCTCACTATCAAACGTCGAATTCCAAATGAAATAGATTCGGATAATAATTCAACCACTGCACTGTATTCTGCAATGTTATTCGTTGTTTGACCGAGGCTTACCCCATGCATAGAAACTAACTCGTCAGAGGGCGAATAGATAACCCAAGCTGCGGAAGAGATATTCCGTGTATTACGACAAGCACCATCAGCAAATCCAATGTATGTTTGGAGAGGCGTCGACATCTACAATATCAAGAGTAAAACCAAGATAAGCCAGAATAATGACGAAAAACCACACTCGCTAAGCTAAGCACACTGACTAAACTAACACACTTGCTAGCTAGAAAGGAAATCTAACCTATCTAAAAATTTCTCCATACCCATCATTTTAAGCATAATACCTCTTTAGGTAAAGTCCATTTCTGGGTTTACCCAAAGAGTCCCCATCAAAATCAACTAACTCATAAGCCCCTTTTGCTAGCTTTCGCTTTACAATGTAGGGCCCATGCCACATGGGAACGAATTTTCCGGCACCTAGCTTATCGTTAGCTTGATCATATAATAGTACTAGGTCTCCTTCCGAAAAACTTCGAGGGGTTACATTTTTATCGTACTGAGCTTTCATTCGTTTCGCGTGAGTCTCGATAGCTAAAGTAGCGTCACGTCGAGTCTCATCTAATTTAGCCAAGTATAATAACCGTTTCTCCTCTTCGGAAGTAGCTGGAAGTAATTCGACAGCCATTTGAAGTGATGGGATTTCGCATTCAATAGGTAACACAGCTTCTAAGCCATAAACTAGCTGGAAAGGGGTGAAACCTGTTGAATTTTTCACTGAAGTTCGATATGCCCATAGCGCCGAAAATAACATGTTATGCCAATTCGTTCGATGGATACCAATGATCCGTCGAATCATGATGACTAGAACTTTGTTGATTGACTCAACCAAACCGTTGGCTTGCGGATAATAAGGAGTAGAGCTATCGTGGCGCAAACCAAGCTGGCTTGTAAGCTCAGTCATCATGACGTTTCGAAAATGGCTCCCATGGTCAGTAATGATTGCTTGTGGGACACCAAACCTAGTTATGATATGATTGAATACGAAAACTGCAGCTGTCTTGCCGCTTGCGTCGAATGTAGGCATCGCCTCGGCCCATTTTGTAAAATAATCAACCGCGAGGATGATATACGCATGCCCCCCGGCCGAGTGAGGGTTACAAGTAATAAAGTCAATGCCCCATTTGGCGAATGGACCAGCGGCAATTATAGGGTGGAGAGGAGCAGGTGGAGCGCGCATCTTTCGATCAAACACTTGACAGTTGTGGCATGTTCTGACAGCAAGGATACAATCTTTAAACATAGACGGCCAGAAATAGCCAGCGCGCAACACCTTCTGAGCTGTGGCATACCCAGACATATGACCGCCACATGCTCCAGAGTGACAATCATTCAAAACTCTCTCAGCCTCTTCGTGAGTTAAACAACGTCGAAAAACTAAGTCTGCCCCCCGGCGATAAAGTGTATCTCCAATAATTCTGTATTGCTGGGATCGAAACCGAATTTTTCGACGGTCTTCCTTGGAAGCTTCAGGCCGAAAGGTTTGGGTTTGGAGATAGATGATTATATCCCCATACCACGGATCTAAAGTGCTAATAAGAAACAAAGATTCGTCCGCAATGGACTCCTCTGCCACAGTCTCTGTGTCAGCACTCGGGAAATCACACATCAATTCCGCAAAAACTAAAGATTTCTTAGACTTGGACTTCTCGAACTCCAAGTCGAACTCTTGCAGGATAACAATCCATTTAGAGTACTTGCCCCCTAGCAGTTGTTTTGTCAAAATATAAATCATAGGGTTGCAATCCGAAATAACTGTAGTTTTGCGGAGAAGAATGTAGTGACGAAAACGCTGGACAGCTTGAACGGCTGCCAGGGCCAATTTCTCCACATGCGAATATTTTAACTCAGTGGGATTTAAGGTTCTACTAAGATAATATATCACATGCTCTGCTTTGAATTCATCTTCTTGAACTAACACCATTCCAATGGTGGAATGCGAAGCTGCGAGGTATAAGAAGTAGTCCTGGTTGTAGTTGGGAGGATGCAATAACGGTGCATGGGTCAACGCGTGTTTCAGTGCATCAAAAGATTGTTGGGCAATCTCGTCCCAAAAGAATTGTGCGTTCTGTTTCAACAACCGTGTAAAACCTTTAGTGACCTCGGCGTAGTTTGGGATGAATCGGCGTAAAAAGTTCGCTTTCCCTTGCAAACTTTGGAGTTGGCGCAAACTCGAAGGAGGAGGCAATTTGATGATAGCCTCGACTTTCGAGGGATCGACGCGAATGCCGGCTTTTGAAACAACAAATCCCAGCAATCGACCTGTTTCTATACAGAAAACACACTTGTGGGGATTCAACCGAATTCGATAATGCCTACACCTCATAAAGATTGCTCGTAGGTGGACAAGGTGATCAGCTCGATGTAAAGAATGAGCAGGCAAATCATCGAGATAGGGTTGCACAATGTGCTTGATGTCATGAAATGCATAAGACATTGCCCGTTGAAAAGTGGCCCCGGCATTCTTAAGTCCAAAAGGTAATTTGCAATAAGCAAATGTCCCCCATGGACAAATGAATGCCGTTTTTGGTTGATCGGCAGGTAGAATATTGATTTGATTATAGCCTGAGAAACCATCCATGAAGGAAAACATCTCACTTCCGGCACAATCATCAATAATTTGATCGATATAAGGCGTAGGATAGTTGTCTTTTGGACAAGCTCGATTGATATCCCTATAGTCGATACAGATTCTTATTGTTCCTTGTTTTTTATTGACGGGAACAATATTCGATACCCAATCCGTTAACGGGATCGGATAAATGAAACCTGCTTTCAACAGCTTTTCGACTTCTGCTTTAATCGCAGCCGCTTTTCGAGGGTGAATCTGACGCAACCGTTGCCGAATGGGTTTAGCATCCGGGTAGGTTTTGATTTCATGAACAACAATGGCAGGATCAATTCCGGCATTTCCTCGTAAGACCAGGCAAACACGTCGCGGAATTCTTGGAATAGGGCCTTGTAAGTTTGGATTTCTTCTTCAGTACATGCGGCACCTATATGAATGTTCTCCTCGATTCCGGGCTTCACTGAAATATCAATGGGAATAGTACGAGAAATATTCCCTAAATTCAGCTCTGAATCAGAATGTTTCGTTGGATCCTGAGCGTCTTTGACATATTCAGCGGTAAAGATAGATGAAAAATCATTTTCAAATGCATCATCCTTAGGTAAAAACGAAGATCTGTGATGGAGATCTTCCCATGGTAGATCATCTACACTTAGGATTTCGCGAAGTTGTTCGTCAGATGACACTTCTTCGGGAAACGTTATCCGTTCTAAGGGTGAGGTGAAAAGTGACTCTTCACTGACCACATTCATTTGGTCGGTTTCGGTTGAATGAAAGTCGGTAAAAGACATAAGAGCTTCATAAGCAATCTCATACGGACTCAACGGCATAACATCACCGAGTGAGTCTAGCTCAGAGTCAGAGGGAACATACCAAGGATCATCATAAATAATGTTTTCTGACGTGATCATATGAATTGTTGCAAACGAAGGGTCTGCATTGAGTGGAGGGAGAGGAAAAGTTCCCAGTAAACCGGAATCCTTAACTAAACCTACACCAATGTCCCTATAAGGGATTGTCGTTTTACCAACATGCTGGATAGTTTCTGAAGAGGTTGGGTCGGATGAAAAGTATGTCAGCTGATCAATAGTCACGATCTTACCGTTATGTGGAAACTTAATGACTCTGAAGACCGATGAAACGACCGCTGTCATAGCATATGACCAACTTCGACCCAAAAGAAGGTTGTAGTCTAGAGGGGCATCAACCACTTCCACATCCAGACTAACGGTTTTACCTTCGACCCCTATAGGCAATTCTTGTAGAATACCAAACGGACGGAACCCACGGCCATCAAAGGCCTTAAGGATGGTGGGGGATTGGTTCAACGAAGGAGAACCAAGCGATCTCCAACATTGAATCGACATAATACACGTAGAAGCTCCCTCATCAATCACAGTCCGATGAATAGGCCTGTTTTTGACTATCACTGGAATTTGGAAAGCCATTTGATGGGGGAGACGCGGTGTACTACTTTCTAGATCAAAGATCATTAGGTTCGGGTCCTGAACATCGACAGCTCCAATAGCCGACAAAAGCAATTTTCGTTGCGCTGGACATGATTGCAGCACTTCGAGTGCCGACATTGCTGAAGGTGAAACAGCTAAGTCTTCAACAATGTTGTAATTCTGGGCTGCTCTCGCATGTGGATTGAAAGCAGACCTTCGAAGTACACCCTTGGCGGGCGGCTTAATCACTAAGTCTGGGTTAGGTTTTTCGATCTGTAGTGGATCGGAACCAGGAGCTGAGGTTGATGGGTTAGAGTGAGAAGATTCTGCTTCCTTACCATCAACAGGAGCCTTACTACCATAATCTTGCGATCGAGTCGCAATCCTGACATGAGACATCATCAAAATGGGTTCTTCACTGGCATTCGAAGAAGAACCTATCATCTTATTCTCCTGCTCTGGAAATGGATTTTTTAACACAGCAGGAGTGGGAGAACCTTTGACTATTTTCACTACCTCGGCCCGATGAGGGCAGTCTCTCGTAAAATGATCTTCTTCACAAATGAGACAAGGATATCGAGGTTTGCGTTTTTCGTCATTGGTTTCCGACTTTTCCGTTTTCTCCTTTGGAGCCTTGTCTGCTTTAGCCTTCTTCTTTCCTTTCTTCTTTCCACCGTTTTTTGATTTGGCCGTAGATGACTCTACAGCGTGAATGTCGGCGGTAAGTTCAGGAGGAGAAGACTCTCCTGTCGGAGAATCAGGCAAAGTGATAATTGGAGTATTGGAGGCCTTGGAAGACTTCTTCTTACTCTTCGTAGTCACGATACCAATCATACCATCAGCGGCATGAGATCCCGAAGGAGCAGCAGCGATTTGGTTTGACTTTGGAAGATCCGGAATTTTCTCGTGTAACGTACCCGACTGAGTGTAAACTAAGTCAAGGTATTGTGCCTGAGCAATGACTTGCTCCTCAGTAACTACTCCGGCCTTAGCTACATCTTCAGTAATTCTTGGTAATAATGATTTGACAAACCATTCAGCTAAGATTTGGTCCGGGATAAAAACTTTCACTAATCTTCTTCGACGTCTCCACTCATGGATGTGATCAGAAATGTACGTGGATGTCGATTGTTTTAGCGAAGTTAATAATTCTGTACCATTATCGTATCTGACTGGTAACTGAAAATGAGTTAAGAACGAGGTAGCTAACTGGCTAAAGTTGTAAAAAGAGGCCCGTGGTAACTCAATGTACCACTTGGCTGCGAGACCAATGAGTGTACGCTGGAAAAGACGTAAGCGGATGGAATCATCTGAGATGGAATTTGATGCACACCAGAGGTGGTAAGTCATCACGTGATTAGACGGATCCTCTCCAGACTTACCTTCGAACTTGGGTATATCGCTGGGCAACTTATTTGGCATTGGCGGCCAGAACTGAAGATATTGAATTGGATCGTTCGTTAGGCGCGTCAAGTCGGGTAAATCTAAAGTCGCAATAAACGGTAACTGCCGGTTAGGATCTCTAAAACTCTGAGTCACAATACCAGCCCCAGGAGGAGGATATCCAGGATAACTAGGAACAGGAGTCGCATTTGGGATATTATATCCTCCTGGAAAACCAGGATTAACCGGACCGTACTGGGGTTGCTGAGGTGGTTGATAAGTGTACCCAGGATACGGTTGATACTGGTAAACCGGTTGTTGGGCAGCTTGCCCAGGTTGATACTGTCCCTGGTACGGAGGTTGAACAAATTGAGGTTGAGTAGTAACAACCGTACTTGTACCAGGTTGGCCTGCAGGCATCTGGACTGTGGTTTGAACCGTGGGTCCAGACAACGGTACAGATGTCTGAGGAGTGGTTACAGGGACAGTAGAAACCGGAGCTGCCGATACTCCAGAAGTAAGCATGGTAGATGAAGCGGTAGTTGCTGCAGCCGTGTGAGGTGGAGTACCAGGTGCAATTGGCGGCTGAGTAACTACAGAAGTTACAGGGGTCTGAACACTTGACTGGACAGGTTGCGGTTGCTGGGGTGGACCAGGAACTGCAGGTTGTCCTGCTTGAGGTACCGACTGTATACTTGGTTGCGACATCTGTTGACCCTGTGACGGATCCCATGTTAACATTCCAGGGTATTGACTCGTAACAGGTTGAGGATACTGAGATCCATAGCCGTATTGAGGATAGGGTTGATAACTGTAAGGTGCAGTCCCATATGATTGCCCTTGAGGTGGTTGATAACCTTGACCAGGGTATTGACCCGTAGGTTGATAACCTTGAGGTAAATACGAATACTGGGGTTGACCTTGACCTTGAGGTTGGTATCCTTGAGGTTGATACCCTTGGGGTTGATACCCTTGGGGTTGCCATCCTTGAGGTTGCCATCCTTGAGGTTGATATTGATACTGAGGTTGACTTTGGGGTACATATTGAGGCTGGGGTTGATACCCTTGGGGTTGATACCCTTGAGGTTGCCCCCCAGTCACGAATGAAGTACCTTGAGGTTGCCCCCCAGGCATTAACGAAGGTTGCCCCCCAGGCGGTAATTGGCCACCTTGAGGTTGGTTAATGGGAGTTGAACCTGACATCATATAAACTTCACCTATACTCAATGGTACATTACCACTGTTTCCAACTAATAACCCATGATCAATGGGTTGAGGAGATGCTCCCGCAAAGGTACCAGAAAGTGATTGATACCCAGTAGGAACAGAAGGACCGCCATGTAAAAATGATTCAGGACTTTGTGAAAACACAGATGACTGACCAGACATATTTACAGGAGAATGAATTCCTCTAGGTGGAACCGGAGTACGAGGTGTAGAAAAACCTACTGAGTTGTCTAAAAAATTGGTTAATGCAAGGTACCAAGATTCACTTCTAGGAGGACTGTAAAAGATGGATTCACGCTCCCTTAGATCAAGGGTAATTAGATCTTCAGAATCAGAAACGCCTATTTCTTCCTCTGGAACAAGTTCTTCTATAGCAATTAATCCAACAGGAAGATTTTCGGTGATAATTCTTTCTATTCTTGGTGAATCAGGAACACTAGGAGTTGGAGTAACAGGTTCGGAAATTTCAGGTTCTTCGCCTGTTTCACTGGCAGATGAAAAACTACCAGCAAGCTCGGAAACTGTAACAGCTTCGGGATTGTAACCTGTTTCTAAACTTTGGTAATCTGGATGGACTACCAAGGAAGATTCTCCTTCTTCAGGTGATCCTACTCTACTGCCACTAGGAGGAGTTACAAGGACCTTTAACCCTTCTAAATTACCTGGGTCGTCTCGAGGAGGGGATCCCCTAAGTCTACGGGATCTTCTCAACAATTCGGCCACAGAAACAACTTCAGGAGACTGGCCCGCAATTCGACGGGACCTTCTCGGTAATTCCGCCACAATTAAAGATTTTAACTACAACACACGAAAACAAAGTAAAAATTTCAAATCAAACCACCTAAAGTCTTCTAAAGAACCAAACAAATTTGAAGCACACGCCTAAATAATCTAGAGCGTCAAACCACACACAAACAGTAGTCTTCCGGACCAAAAGCGCTAGTTGGTGATTAGGCCCAACCTCGCAGGATTCAGTACAGAAATGGTGGGTGGAACAGTTACCCCGGCAACCTGCTTAATGAATAGACTGGACCAAGTTCCTCCACTTTAACCGTCTCGAAGTGAAGCGAACCCCCCAGAAAATCCAAGTGAGTATAACCGACGTCTGCTCCAGGTACAGTGGGACCTTCCCTCCACCGTCACCTTGGGTAGAATCCTAGATATTATGGCCACTAAGGTTACCAATCACAACAATTACACCTGGGGGAACAGTCTAAACTCCGACAGCACGCAAGGGCAGAGTAGCAAGCTCCAATCCCCTTACCGGCTCCTTGACAACAATCCAAGGTTTACCGATAAGTGACCCCTGGCTCCTCGACAATGGTTAATCCGAGGTTTACCGTTTGTAATACGTACTGCCTGGCGTCGTTCCCAACGAGGGAGGAATGATCCCCTCACTGGTTCGGACACGAGCTCGTGCTTCTCCTTTAAGAGGAGCTTTCCCAGAATGTAACTGAAACAATTGGATTTGTTCTACTCAAGATAGACTATCTGTTTGGTTTTGTAGTCTTGGAGAGTTAAGTACTCACCTACTCCAAGACCCTAGCCTAAGCTATGTTGGTGCTTCAGAGCCCTAGAAAAATAAAGATTACTAGATTGATTTTAATTTAAGCGTTACTTTTAAGGTTGTTTCTTAAGTCAAAAGGTGATGGAAGTGAAACCAGTGGTGTGTTGACTCGACTCGAAACCACTACAAAATGCACCTAGAATGATTTATCCACTACTTTACTTTTTCGATGAATTGCTTAACTAAAAAGTTGAGAGAATGCAATCTTTATAAAAGCAACTTCTTAATTGAAGACAATCAAAGAAACAATTCGTTTTTCTTTTCCAAGCATAAAAACATAACCTCTCTTTACATGCACGAAAAAAACTCTTTTCTTCTTTCAAAAACAAAAAGCTACTTGAAACAAGACTTTTTAAGAAGATGTTTTTGTATTTTTCTTTTAATAAAGCAAATAAATCTAATATAACCAAAAATCAATCTTAACAACTCTTAAAATCTATGAAAATGCACTCATAAGCAAACTAAAGGCAAATTTACTCTAAGCAATCTTAACGAGGCCAAAACTAACAATGATTATTTCTAAGGTGTTTTACTTGATCACAATCAAATCAAGGACTAGCTTATTGCAGAATCAAAAACTAGCCAAAACAAAACTCTAATCTTTTTGTTCTTTTTGTAAAATGGAAATCAATACTTTATAAACAAGCAATTCGAAATTTGACCCAAAACAACTCAAATGGCAAGTTGCTCACACAAAGAGACTTTACGACAGGCCCGACTTCTAAGAAGGTTGACTAACCAGAGAGATCTAAGGCTGGACAACTTTCTACTATCAAAGTCACTACAAAACCTATCCAAAAATCAAACCCTAGGTCTAAACTTCGTTGAAAACCACTAAAACACTCAAAGCTCACAAAACAAGTTCAGGTGAAAATTCTTGACAGGGTACTAAAGGATCTGGGCAGAAAACACTAAGGAAAAACAAAATCTAAAAGCAATTTAAAGCAAAAATGGAATTTTCTTAAGTTTTACAGGAAGACGCAGGCAACCCGTTGTCACAGGTGCGGCCCCGCTCTGTGCAAACGGAAACAGCGCGTCCAAAGACGCACTGTGCAGTACTCAGAGGGTGCGTCCTTCTGGAAAAATGAAGAAAAACCAAATCTAACTAAATCTAAAGCTAAGCCACCCAAATACTAATTCTCACAGTCAAAAACCAGAAAATAAAAATGATTTTCTCAAAGCAAAGTTCATATAAAGGAAAAGACTCTCTCATTAATGGATTCCCCAGCGGAGTCGCCAATTTGTCACACGGAATTTGTCAAGGGTGCGGACACGACTGACCTTCCTAGAAGTCTAAGACATTCTAATGACAAACAAGACAAAATGGAGTGATCTTTCTCTAAATACACCTTTTACAACATGAAAACTACAAGTGTTTAGGCTTACCTTATTCCAAAACGCTGTTGTTGAAGTCCGTTCTTGACGATCCGGATGAGCTCCTCCTTCAAGTCAATTCCTGCAACCACAAACAATCAAACAATTACCAAGCACTTGCATTTCATATAATAAAACATATATTCAACATGCAGACCAAGGAACACATGAAATAACTCATTAACACAAGCTATTGAGAAAAATAAACCAGTTTGTATTAATAACGAAACAAAGAAACTCTTACAACCTGGCCTTGGTGTTGTGCAAGTTCCTCCCAGGGTCCATCAAGGGTTTTCCTCTACTTTGACAAAGCTCACCCTCTCCCAAGTAGAATCAAGTGAAGACAATCTCTCCTCACAAAGGCTCTAATGGAAGACCTAAATCCTGCAGCATTTACCCAAAGAAAATGTATAGCTCCAACCTCTTCTCCTTCTGGCTCAATGCCTTTATTTATAGTGCTGTAAAGAGGTTATTCAGGTCCACTATCAATGGGATCATCCCCCTCTTTGGGTGGGATAGCTCCCTTATTGATGGGATAAGTTCCCCCTTAATAGAGATACATGAACCAACTGGAGGCGCATCCATTTCATCAAACCGACCTCTAGAATGTTCTAGAAGTAACCACAAGTAACTTTTTCAAGATAAAACTCGCGCATTTTGCCTTTTACAGAGGGACGCACCTGTCCCTTAACATACAGAGCGTCCATGGACGCAGATTTTGTGAACATGGTCAGCGTCCCCGCAGGTAAGGCTAGAGAGAACCTGCGACCCCAGAGATAAACATAGTTTTTACAAGACTTTCTCTCTTCTTTGAGTTTGAGATGGATAACAGAGGCATGAGACTTGCCTAAGAGGGTAGCATGACTGTTGATTTGAGCCATACTAACTGTAAGTAGTCAAGGTGACATTTTTTAGTGTAACAGTAATATATCACATGTTCTGTTCCGAATTCATCTTCTTGAACTAAGACCATTCCAATGGTGGAATGAGAGGCGGCGAGATACAAGAAGTAATCATGGTTGTAGTCGGGAGGATGCAACAACGGTGCATGGGTCAATGCGTGTTTGAGTGCATCAAAAGATTTCTGAGCTATCTCGTCCCAATAGAATTGATTGTTTTGCTTCAACAACTGGGTAAAACCCTTTGTAACCTCGGCGTAGTTAGGAATGGATCGTAGTAAAAAGTTTGCTTTCCCTTGCAAACTTTGGAGTTGGCGAAGACTCGAAGGAGGAGGCAATTTGATGATAGCTTTGACCTTCGAGGGATCAACGCGAATGCCGGCTTTCGAAACTACAAATCCCAGCAATCGACCCGTTTCTATACAGAAGACACATTTGTGTGGATTCAACCGAATTCGATAATGCCTACACCTCATAAAGATTGCTCGTAAATGGACGAGGTGATCAGCTCGATGTAATGAATGAGCAGGCAAATCATCGAGATAGGGTTGCACAATGTGCTTGATGTCATGAAACGCATAATACATCGCCCTTTGAAAAGTTGCTCCAGCATTCTTAAGCCCAAAAGGTAATTTGCAATAAGCAAATGTTCCCCATGGACAAATGAAAGCTGTTTTTGGTTGATCGGCAGGTAGAATGTTGATTTGATTGTATCCGGAAAAACCGTCCATAACGGAAAATATTTCGCTGCCGGCACAATCATCAATGATTTGATCAATATAGGGAGTTGGGTAATTGTCCTTTGGACAGGCTCGATTAATATCCCTATAATCGATGCATATTCTTATTGTTCCCTGCTTTTTGTTAACTGGGAAAATATTCGATACCCAATCCGTTAATGGGATCAGATAAATGAAACCTGCTTTCAACAGTTTTTCAACTTCTGCTTTAATTGCAGCAGCTTTTCGTGGGTGAATCTGACGCAAACGTTGCCGGGCGGGTTTAGCGTCCGGGTAAGTCTTGATTTCATGAACAACAATCGCGGGATCAATTCTTGGCATTTCCTCATAGCACCAGGCAAACACGTCACGGAATTCTTGAAATAGGGCCTTATATAATTGAATTTCGTCATCTGTACACAAGGCACCAATATGAATGTTCTCAACAATTCTGGGCTTAACCGAAATGTCAATGGGAATAGTTCGAGAGATGTTTCCCAAATTTAACTCTGAATCGGGATGTTTCGTTGGATTCTGAGGTTCCTTGACATATTCAGTTGTAAAAATTGATGAGAAATCATTTTCAAAACGATCATCCTCAGGTAAAAACGAAGATCGGTGATGGAGATCTTCCCATGGTAAATCATCTACACATAGGATTTCACGAATTTGCTCATCGGAGTAAACAAGTTCAGAAAACGTAGTTAAATCCGAGGTTGATGTGAAAAGTGATTCCTCACGAACTACGTTCATTAAGTCACTTTTGGTTGAACATGAGTCGGCAAAAGACTGCACGGCTTCATAGGCAATTTCATATGGACTCAAAGGCATGGAATCACCGAATGAGTCTATCTCAGATTCAGAAGGAATGATCCAAGGATCATCATAAACAATGTTGTCTGATGTAATCATATGAATGGTTGCAAATGAAGATGATGCGTTGATTGGAGGAAAAGGAAAAGTTCCCAGTAAACCAACATATTTAACTAATCCTACTCCAACATCCTTATATGGGATAGTCGTTTTACCAACATGCTGAATACTCTCCGAAGAGGCTGGGTCGGATGAAAAGTAAGCCAGTTGGTCTATTGTTACGATCTTTCCATTGTGTGGAAACTTTATAACTCGAAAGAACGATGAAACGACCGCTGTCATAGCGTAAGACCAACTTCGACCCAAGAGAAGGTTGTAGTCTAGAGGGGCATCAACCACCTCCACATCTAGACTAATGGTTTTTCCTTCAACCCCTATAGGCAAATCCTGTAAAATGCCAAAAGGATGAAACCCACGGCCATCAAAGGCCTTTAGAATCGTCGGAGATTGATTTAGTGAAGGAGAACCAAGCGATCTCCAACACTGTATCGACATAATACACGTTGAGGGTCCCTCATCAATTACAGTCCGATGAATAGGCCTGTTTTTTACTATCACTGGAATCGGGAAAGCCATTTGATGAGGCAAACGCGGTGTACTATTTTCTAGATCGAAAATTATTAGGTTCGGGTCTTGAACATCAACAGCTCCTATAGCCGACAAAAGTAATTTACGCTGTGCTGGGCATGATTACAGCACTTCCAAAGCCGACATTACTGAGGGTGAAACAACTAAATCCTCAATAATGTTATAATTCTGAGCTGTTCTCGCATGTGGATTGAAATCTGACTTTCGAAGTATACCCTTGGCGGGCGGTTTGATTACCAAGTCTGGATTAGGTTTCTCGATCTGTAGTGGATCGGAACCGGGAGCTAAGGTTGATGGATTAGAATGAGAAGATTCTTCTTCTTTACCATCAACAGGACTCTTACTACCATAATCTTGCGATCGAGTCGCAATCCTAACATGGGACATCATCAGTATGGGTTCTTCATTGGCACTCGAGGATGAACCTATCATCTTACTGTCTTGAGCCGGAAAAGGATCCTTCAAAACAGCAGGAGTTTGGGAACCCTTGACAATCTTCACAACCTCTGCACGATGAGGGCAGTCTCTTGTAAAATGTTCATCGTCACAAATGAGACAAGGATAACGAGGTTTGCGCTTTTCGTCATTCGATTCTGCCTTTTCAGGTTTCTCCTTTGAAATTTTGTCCGTTTTATTCTTCTTCTTTCCTTTCTTCTTCCCACCGGATTTTGATTTGGCTGTAGATGAGTCTACAACGTGAATGTCGGCAGAAATCTCTGCAGAAGAATCTCTTGTTGGGGAATCAGGCAAGGTTATAATGGGAGAAGAATTCTTGGAAGACTTCTTCTTACTTTTAGTGTTAACTGTGCCAATCATACCATCAGCGGCATGAGATCCCGAAGGAGCTGCAGCGATTTGATTTGACTTGGGAAGATCGGGGATTTTTTCGTGTAATGTACCTGACTGAGTATAGACTAAGTCAAGGTACTGTGCTTGAGCAATTACTTGCTCCTCAGTAACAACTCTGGCTTTAGCTACATCTTTTGTGATCTTTGGCAACAAAGATTTTACAAACCACTCAACCAAAATTTGATCTGGAATAAATACCTTCACTAAATGCCGTCAACGTCTCCACTCATGAATATGATCTGAAATGTACGTGGATGTCGATTGTTTTAGAGAAGTTAACAATTCCGTGCCATTGTCATATCGAGCTGGCAACTGAAAATGAGTTAAAAACGAGGTAGCTAACTGACTAAAATTATAAAAAGTGCCTCGCGGTAACTCAATGTACCACTTGGCCGCAAGACCAATTAGAGTGCGCTGGAAAAGTCTAAGATGGATCGAATCATTTGTGATGGAGTTAGACGCACACCAGAGGTGGTAAGTCATCACATGGTTCGACGGGTCTTCTCCTGATTTACCTTCGAACTTGGGAATGTCACTGGGCAACTTATTCGGCATTAGCGGCCAAAACGGAAGATAGTTAATGGGATCGTTCGCTAGGCGCGACAAGTTAAGTAAGTCCAAAGTTGTGATAAACGGTAACTACGTATTAGGATCCCTAAAACTCTGGGTCATGAGACTAGCCCCAGGAGGAGGATATCCAGGATAACTAGGAATAGGAATCGCATTCGGGATATTGTATCCTCCCGGAAAACCAGGATTAACTGGACCGTACTGGGGTTGTTGAGGTTGTTGATAAGTGTACCTAGGATACGGTTGATACTAATAAACTGGCTGCTGGACAACAGGACCGAATTGGTACTGTCCCTGGTACGGTTGATAGGTGAATTGTGGTTGACTTGTGACAACCGTACTTAAACCAGGCTGTCGTACAGGCATCTGAATCAAAGTTTGAATCGTAGATCCAGACGGTGGTAAAGATGTCTGAGGAGTAGATACAAGAAGAGTAGAAACCGGAGCTATGGATACTCCAGAAGTAGGTGGGGTAGATTGAACAGATATTGCGGCAGTTGTAGCAATCATTTGAGGCGGAGTACGAGGTGTACTAGCCCCAGGCTAAGAAACTACGAAGGTACAGAAGTTTGAATGTTAGACTGGACTGGTTGCTGGGATGTACCAAAAAATAAGTTTTTTCTAGTTTGAGATGACAACTGTACACTTGGCTGCAACACCTGTTGGGTTTGCGATGGATCCCACACTATATTCATTCTGGGGTACTGACCCATAACTAGTTGAGAATATTGAGGACCATAACCGGGTTGAGGGTAGGATTGATAATTGAAAGGTACATTTCCCGTTCCTTGAACAAATGTTTGACCTTGGGGTGGTTGGAAACCTTGGTTTGAGTATTGACCTTGGGGCTGATACCCTTGAGGCACATACTGATACTAGGGTTGACCTTGAGGTATAAATTGATACTGGGGTTGACCTTGGGGTACATATTGAGTCTGGGGTTGACCTTGAGGAACGTACTATCCCATAGGTATGTACTGTCCTTGAGGTTGCCCTCCAGATGCAAATTGTGTACCTTGAGGTTGCCCCCTAGGCATTAATTGAGGCTGCCCCCCAGGCAGTAACTGGCCACCTTGAGGTTGAGGATTGGGAATAGAACCTGACATCATAAGAATGTCTTCTACGCTCAACGGTTTATTACCATTGCTTCCAGTTAATAACCCTTGCTCAATGGGTTGAGGAGATGCTCCCAGAAAAGTACCAGAAAGAGACTGATACCCAGAGGGAACAGATGGACCGCCGTACAAAAAAGATTCGGGCGATTGAGTAAACATGGATGACTGTCCTGACATATTGACGGGAGTATAAAAACCTCTTGGTGTTGAGTGATAAGGAGCACGAGGCGGTGAAAAACTTAACCCTGAGTTTTCTAAATAATTAGTCAAAGAAAGATACCAAGAACTACTCCTAGGTGGACTGTAAAAAATTGATTCACGCTCCCTTAGTTCAATGACAGGTTGATTTTCAGGGATAGGGATGCCTACTTCTTCTTCTTCTGGAGAAAGATCTTCAATAGAAATAAGGCCAGAAGGAAGATCTTGAGTAATTACTCTTTCTACCCTAGGTGAACCAGGACCACTAAAAGTTGGAGAAACAAACCCCGATGTCGGAGTAGCAGCAAATTCACTTTCAGGCTCGGATATTTCGGGTTCTTCACCTATATCACTAGTAGATGAAAAGCTACCAGCGATTTCAGAGACAGACACTGACTATGGATTATATTCTGCTACTGGCATTTGAAAATCAGGATGTACTATCAAAGAAGATTCTCCTTCTTTCGGTGACCCAACTCTACTGTCTCTAGGAGTTACGAGGACTTTTAAGCCTTCAAGTTGGCTTGGTACTTCCTCAGGAGGTTGGCCCCGAAGTCTACGGGACTTCCTCAGTAACTCAGCCACATTTATAATCTCAGGAGACTGGCCCCGAAGTCTACGGGACTGTCTTGGTAATTCAGCCATAGTTAAAGACTTTTAACTACTTCACACGCAAACAAAGTAAAATCTCAATGAAAAGCTCCTAAGGCCTCTAAAGAACCAAACAAATTTGAATCACACGCCTAAAGAATCTAGGAGATCAAACACACACAAACAGTAACTTTCCAGACCGAAAACACTAGTTGGTGATGAAATCCAACGTCGCAGAGTTCAGTACAGAAATGGCGGTTGGAACAGTTACCCCAGCAACCTGCTTAATGAATAGACTGGCACAAGTTCCTCCACTTAACTGTCTCGAGTGAAGTGAACCCCCCAGAAAATCCAAGTGACTCTAGCCGACGTCTGCTCCAGGTACAGTGGGATCTTCCCACCACTGTCACCTCAGGAAGAGTCCTAAAGAATATGGCCACTAAGGTTACCAACTGAGACAAATACACCTGGGGGAACAGTCTACGATCCGATACGCACGCAAGGGCAGAGTAGCAAGCTCAATCCCCTTGAAGGCTCCTTGACATAATCCAAGGTTTACCAACAAGTGACCCCAGGCTCCTCGACAATGGTTAATCTGAGGTTTACCGTTTTTAATACATGAATATCTGGCGTCGTTCCCAATGAGGAAGGATTATTCCCACACTGGTTCGGACATGATCTCGTGCTTCTCCTTTAAGAGGAGCTTTCCTAGAGCATAAATGCAACAATTGGATTTCTTCCCTACCACAAGATACAGCTACTTGTTTGTTTTTACTGTCTTGGAGAGTTAATTACTCTCCTACTCCAAGACACTAGCCTAAGCTAAGTTGGTGTATCAGAGCCCTAGAAATAAAAATGTTACTAGGTGAATTTTACTTTAAGCGTTAATTTTAGTGGTTTTTGTTTAAGTCCAAAGGTGCGGAGATGAAACTCGTGGTATGAAGACTCGACTCAAAATCACTAAAAATGCACCTAAGATGATTTAAACAATCTTTTCTCTTCGATGAACTTCTAAACTAAGAAAGAGTTTGAGAATGCAAATACTTTGTAAACACAAATCTTTCTCAATTAAACAAATTAAAAGAAGAGCTTTTCCTTTCCAAAGCACTCAAAACGAGACAACTAATTATTTCACAAAAATTTCCCTTTTCGTTTCAAAGCACTCAAACACTACAAAAACAAACTTTTCCAAAAGAGATTTTTTTTATATTTTGTAAATAAAACACTCAAAACTAATGAAAATGACTAACTTTGAGAGCTACAGAATATAAAAACCTATTTGAAGTCAAAGCCTACTAAAAGTCTTTTTTAAGGATGTTTTACTTAACTAGATGCAAGCTAAGGACTAATTTATGCAAAATCACAAATCAGTCAAGAACAACCAATTTAGTTTTCTTTTTGAAAATGAAAATCCAAACTCTCAAACACAAGCTTTTCGAAGTTTTGTAAAGAGAAAACTCAAAGCAGATTCCTCAAACAAGGGGAGATTTCATTAATGGTCAGACTCATAAGAAAGTTGGTAGACACTAAGGTGATCTGAAGTCCCTACAGCCTCTAAGCTCAGAGCCACTACACAACCAAAATGAAAAGCAAACCCAACAAGCAAAACTCCTAGGAATTTCACCTAAAACCCTAATACTAACGAAATCAATCCAAGGAAAGTTTTTGACAGGGTACACGTAGGTCTGGGCAATGGCTAAAACCTATAAACAAATTCTAAACTGATAAAAAAAAGAAAAATTTAAAATTTCTCAAAATTTTGACAGGGTACGCAGGCAGCCTGTTTACACAGGTGCGTTCACGCTCTGTGCACAAAGCAAAAGCGCATACAGGTACACACTGTGCTTAACTCAGAGGGTGTGTACTTGTCCCAAAACTATGAAAAATAAAAACTAACTAAAAATTAACTAAATTCACCCAATCCCACAATCATCAAGCCAAAAATAAAAACAAATATAAAGTTTCTCAGGTCAAAGTAAAAACAAGGAAAACAATCAAGTCCCCAGTGGAGTCACCATTTTGTCACATGGAATAAGTCGATCTTGCGGACAAGATAGACCTTCCTAGAATCTAAAGAAGACCTCATGACAAGCAAACCAACCAGACACTATCTTTCTCTAAATATGCTTTAATAAACAATAGCAAACAAGTGTTTTTAGGGCCTACCTTAGGTCCAATGCTAGCTTGTGGATGCCCTCGCTCCTTCGATCCATATGAGCTCCTTTTCGCGAATATGCAAACACAAACAAGGCAAACAAATTAAATAGCACCTGAAAAGCCAATTGCATAAAACATATTTAACATGAAAGTCAAGGACTCCATGAAACAAATAACATAAGATACTTGTTGAGAAAAATGAGTTTGATTGTATTAATTCAAAAGAAGAAGAACCTTACAACCTTTGCCTTGATGCTGTACAAGCTCCTCCCAGGGTCCAGCAAGAAGTCTCCTCTACTTTGAGAAGTTTCACTCACTTCCCAATGAAACCAAAAAGGTATGTGATCTCTCCTCTTTAGGCTTAACTAGGAAGTCTTGATTTCACCAGCATTAACCCTCAAAAATGTTCAGCTTCTAACCTCTCTAGCAACCAACCCAATGCCTGTATTTATAGTGCAATGGAGGGAGGTTACTAGGTCCTCCTTCAAAGGGATAAAGCCCTCCTTCAAAGGGATAGCTCCTCTCCTCAAGGGATTATCTCCTTCTCTTTTTGGATGCATGAACCACCTCAGAGCGAACAATCCACGTCAAAATTCCTTCTAGAAACCTCTAGAATTAACCCAAAGTGAGTTTTTTAAGATAAAACTTGCACCTTTTGACTTTCACAGGGGTCCACACCTACACCATTAGGGATAGAGCGGGCAGGTCCGCAGGTTTTGTACACAGAAGGTGCGGGACCGCAGGTGACCATGAGAGAAAGTGCGGAACCAGAGTTACATTGATTTTTAATGTCTTTCTCTCATTTCCAAAGCTTGATTTGAAGAGCTGAGGTCTGAGACTTGCTTAGGAGGACAGTACAAGTGATGATAGACCCATACTGACTGCGAATAATCATGATGACAATATTTTTTGTGTATCATGAAGCTCCAATTTGTATGCCATAGTACCAATCGTTTGCAACACCTTGTAAGGACCATAATACTTGGGTGATAATTTATTATCCTTCTTATATTACTTGAGGGAAATTTATTTGTATGGTTGTTAACACCAAAAAATCATATGCACATTTGTACAATCCAAAATACAACCAAATTTGTCTAGGAGAACGTACAAGTGAAGATTTTCTAGCTAAAGACATTATGAAGTTCAAAAAAATTAAATCCTCTAAAGGTCTTATGTGTAAAATTGGATCGCGTGGCTTATACAAAAGATTAAAATACAACTACATGGATTTTCCTTCAAAAGCCACACGATCGAAGAAAAGTTTGACTCAACAAATTTAGGACCACTTCCCACACTTGGAAGATTATTCGTTGACATGTTCTAGTCAAGGACATTTGGATTTGAGTCACCCTGAAGATATGCAACCCTCAAAGGAATTATTTTGTCCTACTCATAATTCACTTTAATTCATGAACCAAGAGAGGGAAGAGGGATAAAAAAAAGTTCTATATAAACAGGGCATCGGAGAACTAAAGACAAGACAATGTTATGCTAGAAAAATTACTATCAAAGAAATCCTACATTTCATTGTTGAAGTAGAAGAAGTAGAGCATTATTATGTTGGCCTAATTGCTTCCCAGTAATCCATCATTTTAGTGTAAGCATAGTCCACCATTAGAAGAATCTACATACTTATTTGATAGAGAGGAGAATCTTGCAAAGATATTGAGGAAAGGAACCTCCTTTTTGAGGATTTTTTAGCACCATAGCTCAAATAATTCTCTTCAAGTGTTTAGTATTCATTTATTGTATTCATCTTCTACCACCAACAATCAATAAAGGGATCCATTTTCCATAATTTTGTTGACTTGTTTACTTCATTAAGCATAATTTGTGTGTTTATCTATTTTTTTTATTCTATATTTGTATATTCATTGTTTTGACCATTTGCAATGCTTTTGAATCATTGACCGGAGAATCCACAGTTTGAACATTTTTATACCAATGCTTTGTTTCTTCATGCTTGTCCACTAACAATAACCAAATAGTCTGTATATCTTTGCAGGGAAAAACCAACTACTAAGGAGGTGTCTTTTGGTACCCCATTGCTACAAAATCACTACTACAGAATTGGCGACTCCACTGGTTTCTTTTCTTTACTCTAACGGTTGTGTTTGCAGGACCCTCTCTTTGTAGTATCACCTCACTAGGCATACATCATCTGTCTGGAATTTTTGTAGGATCTGTTGTCGGCTGAAAATCTTGATTGTTCATTCTTTTTGGTCGACTACGTGGTTTTCATTTAGACAAACATGTAGGAAAAAATTTTATTCAAAGAAAATTGTAGGCATGTCTGTGCACATTAAAACCCGCACAGTTTATAAAGAGCATAAAAATCATTGTAATTTTACTTCTCTTAGGTGATTGGCAGCCTTTAGACAATTTCCTTCACCTCTACAATTTATTTTCTAGTCAATTTAGCTTACATAGTTTCTTTATTAATCACAATTAGTAGGGTAATTATATTATCTTCTTCTCTTTTTACATTTCTCACATAGCTTAATTAGTAAAGGAGTAAGTGGCCCATGATCCACAAATCTTGTTACTAACAAAAGAATTTAATTTTCTTCATTTTTGGGACTATGATTAAGTGTTATTACAAAAATAAGTTATCTATGCTTCCATTGTGTCTCCTAGACGAACCTGGGTTTGCATATGAAAACTTTATTAAAGAACTTAAGTTTCCATCCCCCTTTGTTTAAACACACATAGTGTAATAGGAAAAAGGGTAAGTGGCCCATTATCCACACATTATTTCTTTTTCATTCAAGTAACAATCAAAACTTAGTGTAACTAGAATGATATTGAAATAATCATTGCAAATCAACATCTTTGCACACTTTGTATGTTCACTTGCCCACTTGCACACAAATTACACATCACACACTAAGCTTCTATAAGATTTGTATAAGAAGGCATCTAATTTTCAGAGCTTTTTGTACTTAGCTTATTTTGGCTTACATCTCACACCCTAAGAAAATAAAGACTCTTAAAAGCAACCATAACTTGAACCAACTAAATTCCCCACAGGGGCCACAAAAGAATTAATAGTTCAGGTTAGGACCATTGGGGGTAGGCATCCCATAAGCCACCATGGTCATGTTACATCTTTGAAACATAGAAGTTGACTTTTAGGGTGCTTAAAATCCTTCATCATCCCACATAAAATACTACTCAATCATGTCAGAGACCGAATTCAGAGGGGGTTCGGCTTAGGTCTAGTGTGTGTGGTACTATTTGGGGCTACCTGATCCATCTAGTGCTCAATACTGGTAACTGACTACCAAGAAGCTAAAGACTTGATTGCTTCTATGGATGAAGGTATCTTAGTGGCCAAAATTAGGGAACCATCCCTAGGTGGAGGTGTGGGTAACACTAAAGCCTCATATATTACCTTGGTTGATTCTTCGGCTACTGGAAAGTGTCGCTAGTTCTTTCGGGATGTTACCCCAGTACCCATTAGAAGATATATTCACAAGGCCTAGTTACTTTGAGAGTGGCAAGGACAAATAGGTATTTATAGGATATTTTATCATACAAAAAAATAAACGAAAACCACTTTTTGTTTGATTGATCACATAGCCTAAGTTAAAGGGAATTTTTTTTTTTAATTTTTATATTTTATGTATGTATATTTATATCTATATATATATCTATATCTATATAGATATATATATATATATATATATATATATATATATATATATATATATATATATATATATATATATATATATATATATATATATATATATATATATATATATATATATTATGTATATTATGTATGTATTAATATTATGTATGTTATTTTCTCACTTTGATACTTACCTCCTTCCCTCATCACACCAAGTGATAAACACTCTAATCAACACCATAGGGTGCCCCCTAACTCTCCGTCAATCTAGACATTTTCAAAACCTCCCTTGATTACCAGGAGGTGTTCCTAGTCTCGTCGTTTAAGCTTAGAAGACACCACACAACCACCATTATAGGATCTTCCTTTATCAATGAAACTTTTATTAGGACCCATCCTCATTAAAGCACCCCATTCATTACCCCTCAGGGCACCCAACACAACTCCCCTCCTGAGAGTCCACACGGTTCTCACCAAGGTAACCATTCTCATGAGGGAACCCCTTTAAATATAGCTGTTCAAAATAGTTTTGCGATGAAAAAAAACATACAGGTCCCTTTTTTAGCTTCTTTACATCTCCCTAATTTAAACAAGTTAACCAATGACCCAATTGCACATTACCAGAATTCGCCACCCATGCCCACCAAGCTCCCTTCAGACATTCCAAAATTCAAAGGGAAACAAAGAGAAGAACCAAGAAATCATGTCATGACCTTTCACCTGTGGTGTTCATCCAATAGAATTATACATGATACTATTCGATTGCAACTGTTTCAATGCACCTTCACAGGGCCCACAACAAAATGTTATATAGACCGACCTTCTAGGTCACATGGGAGCTTTGGTTCCCTAACCACAACATTCCTTACATTCTTCCAGCTCCTTGTCCGTCAGGACTTGGGCTTGGAACTCCATACCTATTTCAAGCAAACACCTGCTACACACATATTGGATCACATCCATGAATGGAAGAAACATCGTAGCTTGTGCAAAGCACATTTGGAAGACAAACTACTCGTCAACATGTTCTTGAGATCTCTCATGTCAGAAATCTCAAAATATGTGGTGAATTCGTCCACACAAAAATAGGAAGAGGCCATTAGCAAAGCTCAACAATTAGAGCTCATATACATACAGTCTAGATACCTCTGCCATGTCCTTATAGACATCCCCCGCCTGTAAAATTTTAAACTAGAGGCACCAGGTGCATCCAATGTTGTCGATGGATTGATCAGGATCATAGCCCAAAACCAACCCGGTAATACCTTCCAGTATCCTGGATACACTTACAATGGCCAACCATTTGGTGCTATGCCTACAACACCACCACCGCACCACACATGATATTACCCTGGTCAGCCTATGCCTATGTAGAATCTTGCTATACAGGTCAACCAACAACAGCCCACGCAGGGTGGTCCATATCCTCCCACATAAGTAAATCAATACCCCCCTAGGAATGTGGAAGTAGGTCCCCCTTCCTAGAACTCATATGCTAGTCAAGGACAAGAGAATCAATATTTCTCTTTCCCCACACCTCAATAGAAAGCCCACTAGTACATGCTAGTGTAGGGATTAATCTAGTTCAACCCTCTCTCACTCAATAAAAAGAATCATTTGAACAACCGAACACAACTAACCCACCTAACGCTGCTAAGAAATAATCAAAGAGAAATCCAAAGGGAGATCTTGGCTAGGGGGAAAACAATCAACAATAACCTCCGAGGGAACTGTGTTGGGCAGGAGATCCCCCCATAGCATGTTTTTGGGTCTTAAAGCCTGCGTTTTGGTCAACATAATGTAAAGACTCCACGAAATGCGGGCGCAGAGCACGAAATTTTAGGATGAGTCATAGGGTTGTCCACCCTAAAATAATGTAATTGAATGTAAACTGTGTCAACCTACCCATGGTCTGCGGACCATGGGGTTGTATAAATAGAGCGAGGCTCTAAGTGTAAAGATAGTGCTGGGTTTTTGGAAAGTAATAGATAGATGAGAAGGCATGGTTAGAGGATAGAAGTGGATCTGAAGGTATTGGGTTGTAGTAGTAGGTAAAGGCTCTGTAGCTGAGTGCACAGAGGCCTAGTAGAGTCCGCAGCTGAGTGCATGGACCCCTGCAGCTGAGTGCACAGGGCAGAGTTAGGTCTGTATTGAACTGCACTTTTAAAGGATCATTAATAAAGCTAAGTTGATTTGGCATATTGGGCATCTATTTTGTAGATCCATATTTTGATGTTTGGCATTAATGGTATATGGTTATCTATATGCATGCACTTGCATGTATGTTTATGTATGAAAACTTTCTAAGTAATTAATGAATAGAACTTAACTAAGGAAGACTTGGGTAATTAATACTGCTCACACTGTGGTTGGATCTACGCGAAGGCAGTCCCACAGGACGTAAGGAGCTCGCTGGTGCGCGTAAGCTAGTAATCACGAGGGTTGAATTATGTACCTTTCGCCCATATCAGACATCCCAAGGGTGTGGAAACCTAGTTCTAGCACCCTCCCATACTACTTCGGGTGAGACCTCAGTCCGCTCTCTGCGGACTATTCCCGAAAGGGCCAGTAGTACTAGGATTTGCTTGGCTAAACTCACTGTTGAACTTGGGTCAGGCCCCAAGTAGCCAACAAATGGTTCTGTTGTCAGGACTGGGATCTACCTAAGGAATGTATGGTGTCGTGCCACTAGAACCCAACAAAGAAGGAAATTGAAGAGTGGTTGGACAAGAAGATTCACGAGTTCACGACACAGGAAAATATAAATCTGCAGGTATCTGAGAAAAGGCATCTGGATCGTTACGTGTCTATGGAAATCCACGATATTTTCTTTGCATCCTTTCCCTCTGAACTGTATGAGTGGATCGCAAGATTAGCTAATAGCTGGGGAAGGAGTAAGCTCAACCAACCGATAGTGTGGACTCCGGAATTATTGTGCAGACTAGAGGCATCCGAAGACAAGATTGCATGAGTTTTCGACCATTGGCTCGACCGGATAATAGGGGGATTTATCACTGAGTTTGAGGTAGACATGAACGTGAGCTACAATGAAGCCGAATGACGTTTTCTCAAGGGACTGCGAGGTAAGTACATTAAATATTTGAATACTTGGATTAAGATGCTGTTATGTGAAAAGCGGGTTATGTGAATACATTAATGTTTGAAACAACGCAGAGCGGAAAGATCTACAAAGGTAGCGCGGAATTAGGAAATAGTCCCTTAATTTCACCTTCGTGAGAGAGCGAGGAAGAGCTCACACGGATCTCTCCAAGAAGTGCGGTTAGTTTGATAAGGCAACACATTCTGTAGTTACCACCTCCACCCACACCACCACTTGCTTCACCTCCCTCACCTCTATCTCCACCCACTCCACCTCCACTAACCCCATAGTTCAGCATGGCAAGCACAATCAAGCTACCTGTATTTAGAGGAGTAGGGAATGAGGATCCAGACTAGTTCTGGTTCATGGTAAGAGCAGTGTGGGAAGTGCAAGGGGCCACGGATGACAACATTAAGAAGGCTACATTGGTGAGCACACTGCAAGATTGCACGCTGACATGGTATATCAAGCACTCTAATGACCACCCAAACATAGGGATAGCAGAGATCTAGAATGCATTGAACAAAGAATTTAGCCAACCGAAATCAGAGACACAGTCAATCATCGAGTTTAAATAGATCGTGATGCTTCTAGGTGAGACCCCCTGGGATCTGGATCAACGACTGAAGAGTACGATCCGTGAGACTAATATGATGCTCACAAATGCAAAACATCGTTCATGGTTTGTGGCATCCCTGACACTGCACTTGAGGACGACATTGTCACAATAAAAACTTTCCACCTAGGCTGAAGCATTGGAAATGGCGATGAGGTTACATGAGACCTTGATACAAGATATTGAGTTGGGAGTTTAACAAATCCATGTGTAACTATAAAATCTCTGCCTAGAAATGCAGAGCTTGAAGTAGGATAGGACATTGCGGCCAGAGGCGTGTGAGGAAGTATGGTGCATAAAATGCAAAGGCTAGGGCCATGAAAAGGACCATTTTCTAGTATTCGTGAACTACTTGGTAGGAGGGGGACCAATGCTATTGATACCAGAGGCATAGGCAGGGCCGAGTGCGACACTCGCATTATGGTGCGTGATTTGTTAGATAGGAGGAAAACACACGATGGATAATTGTCATTTGTTGCAGAAGTATACACCGAATCCTCAGCAGTTGTTTTGTAATTTCCGCAGGTCGGTAGGCCACGACAAGCGTACTTGTCACAACTAGAGTTAATGATGAATCAGACACCAACCTATAGAATGCAGACAGAAATGTGAGCCCTTGACCCAGATGTGGGGATGGCGCACGGTGTATTTCACGGGCGAGGTCGAGGATGAGGAGGAATGGGACCAGGAAGGGGTCGCAGATAGTTAATTTGTTACAATTATGGAGGACCAGGGCACTATGCCCACAATTGTACCAACCCAACGAGGATATCCTATTCATACTGTGCTTAGTTTGATCATGAAATGATAGATTTTCCTATGTTGATCACACAGATGCGCAAAAAAGGGGTACTCCAGCCTCCTCCGACTCAGAATATCCAAATGATGAGGTCTGAACTGCGCGAAGAAGACCCAAATGTGAACATGGTGCTTAGAAGCAGTGCAACCATAGGGGAGGATAAGGGGAAGTAGCCCGAGGAAGATACATGGGTTTTCAAGCCTCCTACAAAGGAACCTGAGTTTGACTTAGAACGCGCAAAAGAGACGTTCATGGAAGCTAAGAAGAGCTTCGTGGAGGCCTCCACTTCAGGTAGTAAGGATCGACCAGAGCCAGGGATGGATCCTTCTATGCTTACTACCTTTTCGGAGACATACATGAAGCTGTTGCATGACAACAAGGCAGTTAAGGGACTATAGGAGCTTATCATTAGGTGCACGGGGTTAGGAGAACCACATGTAGTCCGAAAATTGGGAAAGCATACATTGCGCACCAGGAGGGAAATAAGATTGACGGTGCAGAATTGGTGAGTATGAAATGGATTAGGTCATCCTAGATCTGGGATCAGACGAGAATGTGTTATTGAAGAAAACATGGAAATGCATGGGAAGGCCCACGTTACAGTGGTCCCCTATTCAATTACAAATGGTGAACCAACAGAAGATTTTACCCATGGGGGGGTTGCAAGGGGTAATAGTTGATATTGAAGGCGTGAGCACACAGACAGAATTTGAAGTAATAGAGATTATCGATGACAACAATCCCTATCCCGTGTTGCTAGGAATAGACTAGGCCACTGATATGAATGGAGTCATCAACCTGAAGAAGTGGAAGATGATATTCGAGAAAAAGTCCCTACATGTAGTAGTCTTGCTAGACCCAGCCGAAGGAGCATGCTACATTGAACTAGTGCGCAACAATGAAAGCGACGATGAGCTGGATTTTTACAAGATAACTGTGCGAGACTAGGATTGGGTGAATCCAACTGCAGATGGGAGAATCTCATGGGAGCACGAAAGCTCTTGCAGTTCGGATTCAGACGAGGAAGTAGAACGATGGCAAAATCGGTTACACGAAGTGACAATGCTGAATTGGAACATGATGATTAGATCACTGCGTTGTGTGATAACAGAGGTAAGGGAACTACCATCATATGATGGAGTGACAGCGGTGGATGAATTCCTGGACAAATTTGAAAGCGTAGTACCAGAACAACAACGGTTCAATGCACTGAAATGGGCACTATGTGCAACACCTGCATGATGGTGGAGTACACGTCAAGGCAAGTTTGAGGACTGGCACAGATGTAGAAGGATGATGTGCCTACAGTTTAGAAGACCCCATCTTCGACCAAGAGTCGGGCAGCAAGGACGAAGCAACTTGCGCACCCACATGTGTCGATGGGTATAGAAATGGGCTATGTATTCCACACAAACACACCCCAAACTAAGAATTGAAAATCGGAACAGGACACAGCAATAGGAAAAGCGACGCGCCCTGCAGAGGTTCCACATAGAAGCATTTAAGAAGGTATGCAGAATCTTGAATAGGGTTTACCAGGCAGTACGAACTGATTGGGACTTGCGCGTACCAGCGGTCCGATGGGCCTATAGGGCCATGCACGAAAACTTGAGTGTGGAAATGATTTCAAATATGATGGGCAGAGTTGAGGCCATAGTTTTGGAAAGGAATCCTCCCGCAATAACTCTCATAATTGGGATAGCACGTGAGGACCAGAACGAAGGGATTATGTAGCCACATGAGGATGAACATATGCAGATTCAAGAGGCCATTCGGCAAGGGAACCTTGAGCTTCGTGAAAATGAAGAAGATCAAGTATGACTGAAGAAAAAAAGCATGTTAATGAACATAGAAATCAAAAAAGTAGAAACTAGAATCGTGTAAGCATGTCGCATCGATAGAAGGATAGGACAAGATATGGTCAGCCATACCACTACATTAGAAGATTGTCGTAGAGAATTTTTGGCTCTGCTACCATGGCTACGACCACACCTTATCAGACAAAGTAACCACGGGATAACACTGCATAAGGAAGAAGGCAAGGTGCTGACTAGCACGAGGCTAACTGAGGAGGGCCCACGGACCAGGTTGGAAGGTGAAATGAAGCCTTGCACCAGTGGTGCGACCACCTAACTATCCGTAGGAAGCACAGTCTCACTGCTCCAAGCAGTTGAAAGAGAGCGCGGGACTATAGAGGAGTCTGTATGGGAGTTGCGCGACAAGGAGGTTGTGCGTAGGATTAGTATGACACACGGGTCGTGTCTGCACACAGGGGGCTACACTGTTACGTGTGTAGGTTGGAAAGTGACCATTGGTGTCACTATTCATGACAAGATGTCCAATTTAAGGCAATGAGGAGTGGACAACAGGCAATTAAGACATAAAGTCAGAACTAGATTTGGGACTATTTGTCGCCAATCCCACATTAATGAGCCAAATAAGGGGGGAACAGTCGAATTTGAAGCCTATAAATCACAAGTGACTCTCCACCAAACAACCCTTGGCATTTTGATAATTTAGTTGTTGCGCTATCAATTTGGTATGGACCAGACGAATTTGGAGGCTTTGAGAGCAAGTTCAATGTTTGAGACATTTTTGAAAGAGATGCACGACTTCCTAGACAGAGTGATGTCGACAACCAAAGGAGCTGCACAGAGCTCTATGCTGCCGGTGGAGGATGCACCAGAAATTCCTAAATTGCCCCAGACACCAAGGCCCAAAAAGGATCCACGTGTAGCGGGACTAGTTTGCATGTCCCCGCGAAATCCGCGGTTTGGTAAACTGTCTATGGAAGACAAGGGAAAGACAGTTAATATTGAGACAGATGATGAGGAGGAGGATCTCCAGGCCTTCGTAGAAGAGATTGAACCAGAGGAAGAAATGGCGGAAGACATTCAGCCAGTGTGCGTTGTAGCAAAACTACCCAAGTATGTCCCTCCGTGGAAAGGGAGACTAAAAGTAGCCAAAGATCTAGATGTCGTTAAGAGCACACTCAAAACCCCGCTCCTCCCAGAGGGAATTCTGTTTGAAGGTTCAGTTCTGGGTCATGTACCCATGATGAAATTTGAAGATTGGGACCTCGCAGATAGCAAAAAGTTCCCACATTTTGAGACTAGCCAACTCATGAAACAAAGCAAGGAGGGGGCAGTTACAATGCTATAGCCACAGAAATGGTTGCGCGGGGTGGAGGAGGCTGGTCTACTCCACCTACTATGGATTCCACACTTTCACCGGTCACCAATCATGATATTTGTCATCAGGTAACTACTTTTCTTAGTACATGATGGGTACTTGTGGCTGGAGGAGCCCATTCCCATCACGACAGAGTTTATTCATAGGATTTCTCAGCTTCCTTGGATGGGAAGGGACCCCGTGGAAATAGCAGGCAAAAGCGGAGACTTGGCGCTTGCAAAGGCCATGAAGAAGAAATACAAGTTGGAGAAAAAGCAGAGGGGCTACGCCATAACTAGCATTCAAGACAAAGTGGTGCACGTAGCCACCCAGATGTTGGTAGGAAAAGTGATGAGAAAATACCGCGGCAACGAGGTACTAGCAACGGTCATCGTGTTGGCTAAACAATGCGCCGACAAGGTACAGTTCAACTGGGCATAGTTCCTCTGCGAGGAGTTCCTGATGAACTGTAAGGAAGCCCAAGAGCAGGGTAAGACCTTCCACTACACGTGGTTGCTATTATCCATCTTGTTGGTTGTAGGGGAATTGTCAGAGGACAGTCAGTTCCCTCCTCTTGACCAGTACTTACCAGAGGCAACTTAATACATGTCGCTATGGGCGACAAGGGATGCCATGTGGATCCATGAGACCAAGATCTTCTGGATACTCATGGAGGTGAGTGTATGAATGTGGATGAAAAAATGGCCACACCTATCCCCCACGGTATATGACAGTCTGTGAAGCTTTGCAGGCTTTAAGGTAGATATGCACAATGTGTATATCAAGGTGTGGAAAGATCCGGAGTAGAAATGGACCAAACTCCCCTTCATAGCAATTGATGACACTATTTTCGCGGTACTCGACTCATGGCCACCCGAATCGCGAGACCCAGATCTGGCAATGCGTGATGAGACGATGATTCAAAGGCAGAAGGATGCCGCCAAGCTACTAGCACAACAAAAGCAGAATGAGTAGTTCGTCGAGGAGGTAAGGGCTTCCCATGAGGCAGCAAAGGCCGCCGCGGAGCAGACCAAGGTAGCAGAAAAAGTAGCAGCAGCATCGGCAACTAGGGCAATGATGACGCAGGAGGGAAGAGGCTCGGACCTGACCATAGGATAGGGGACAGACGACATGTCGGAAGGCTCGGAGCCAAACACATCATTGACACAGTTGAAACGGCCGCACGGTACAAAACGGAGAGGGCCCTGGAAGAATACCAAGGATTCCAAATTGGATGGGGAATCTATTACACTAATAGAGGGTGACCTATATGACATTAGTGACACTGTTTGTGAGGTCACTAGGGAAGTGTTGCAGGAGGCAATATCGGAGCAGCAGAATGTGTTGGGGGCACTCAAGGCACAACTACAGGGACTTTAAGTTTGATTCCCACAAGAAGGAACGATAGCCATCTACAGTACCGTGAGAACCTCGGCAACAGAGCAGTTGTTGTGGGCCAAAATGGCCAACACCGTCGTGCTGCTGGAAGGAGCATTGATAGCAGACAACATGGAGGATAGAGATGTGGTAGGATGGATCAAGGGACTCCGGCCTAAACTTGGTTTCCCTTCTACGGGATATTTTATACCAGCTGCAAGATGGAGCAACAATAGAATTCCGTGCTAGGGAAGGACACACAGTGCAAATGCTAAGTGAAAAATGAATCAACATTGAGCAGCTTAGCTTACAATGTGATGAAGCGGTGGCACAAAACCAGTAGTTGGAGCAGATCGTAGAGGAAGCATGTCGCCGCACCCCAAAGCTAGAAATTGTGACAAACCTACCAATAGGAATGTAGATCGACAAATCGGCCATTGGATTCCGTGAGGCAAAGGAGGATGCTACAAGGATCCAGCTGGACCTCAACCTACAAATTGTTGAACTGAAATTAATGATATAGTCATCCACACCCCCGGAAGTTCAAGAACAACGCATTCATGATGTCCAAAAAGGGTTGGAAGAAATTGACCACGCAGTGCAGAGCTGTACCACTTTGTTGGAAGAATCCTTTGGGGTTCTCACAACCTTACAAGAGGACCCCACCATACAGCGGTTGGAAATAGAGGCACGGGAGATTCAAATGCAATATGATAGTGTATGCAGGATAGCGCAGATATTAGTCCTGACTCAGCAGCTCGTGAGGCTACAATAGTCAAAGGCATTGAAGGAGCAAGTGGATGTAGTGCGCCAAAAAGAGGCAGTACTTAAAGCATGCGTCCAACCCTGGATTGAGGAGGCCTTCCTCATCATCACCACCATCGAAGGAAAGCTCGCACAAATGAAAGTATTGCATGCTCTCAGATAGGGATTTTCCTAGGATAGCGAGTATTCAGTTGAGCGGGTAGAGAAAATCTAGTAGATGGCAGAATAGTGCTCTGCGGACCTTCGCATAGCTCAGGAACAGTGGGATGGGCTTCATGCCAAAATTGCCACATAGTGACTCGGGACAAGTCACGAAGTGTTGGGGGCCTGTTGGGTAGCGGATCCCCCCATAGCATGTTTTTGGGGCTTAAAGCCTGATTTTTGGTCAATGTAATGTAAAGACTCCATGAAATGCGAGCGTGGAGCGCGAAAGTTTAAGATGAGTCATAGGGTTGTCTACCCTAAAATAATGTAATTGAATGTAAATTGTGTCAGCCTATCCATGGTCCACGGACCATTGGGTTGTATAAATAGAGCGAGGCTCTAAGTGTAAAGAAAGTGTTGGGTTTTTGGAAACTAATAGATAGATGCGAAGGCATGGTTAGAGGATAGAAGTGGATTTGAAGGTATTGGGTCGTAGTAGTAGGTAAAGGTTCTGCAGCTGAGTGCACAGAGGCCTAGTAAAGTCCGCAGCTGAGTGCGCCGACCCTTGCAGCTGAGTGTGCAGGGCAGAGTCAGGTCTGTATTGAACTGAACTTGAAAAGGATCATTAGTAAAGCTAAGCTGATTTGGCATATTGTGCATCTATTTTATATATCTATATTTTGATGTTCGACGTTAATGGTATCTGGTTATCTATATGCGCGCACTTGCATGTATGTTTATGTATGAAAATTTTCTAAGTAATTAATGAATAGAACCTAACTAAGGAAGACTTGGGTAAGTAATATTGGTCGCATTGCGGATGGATCTACGCGAAGGTAGTCCCATAGGATGCAAGGAGCCCACTGGTGCACGTAAGCTAGTAAGCACGAGGGTTGAATCGCGTACCTATTGCCCATATCAGATATCCCCAGGGTGCGGAAACCTGCTTCCAACACCCTCCCATACTACTTCAGGTGAGACCTCAGTCCGTGATCCACGGACTGTTGCCAAAAGGGCCAGTAGTACTGGGATTTGCTTGGCTAAACTCACTATTGAACCTAGGTCAGGCCCCAAGTAGCCAACAAACAGGCTAGGGGAAACCCCAACCAGAATTAAAACCAACTACAAACCAATAACCACCCATAGAGGAAAAACTTTAACAAAAGTATATCGAACTAATCACGCTTGTGCCATCTACAGGGAATATGTTCATTATACCCATCATTGTCCTCATCTCCCTGAGGTTAAAATGATGAAAGATACTAGGGGGCATGGAGGGTAAAACCAACAAACTGCAATAATGAAAAATCCATTCCCCCATCAAGGAGTGGTTAATACTTAGCAGGAACCCTCCCAACAACATCAGAAACTTCATGGAGGGAATTCCCAAAATAACTCAAGTCGCGACATTTACATTCTCCTGCAGATGTGAAATTGAGATTATAGAACTCCCCTGGAAACCAATCCATCTACCTCAACCACTGAAACCCCTATAACACCATTAATGGTCCCTAAACACCTTATAGAACCCATGCCTAAAATGGTCAAAGGGCATTTGCGACGAATAATACATAACTCAAAAGCTGCTCATAGTTACAACATAATCGATGACTTATCCCAATCTCTGTCAGTTATGTCAGCATTGGAAGTCCCGAAAGTGTGCCCAACCCAATGGAAAGAACTACTTTTTGCATTAGGATCAATTGACTCTTCTGGCTCTCGCTTAATGGCTTTCAATTTGGATAAAGTTACCTTGCATATCCCATCGATAGTGGCCTTCCAAATCCCTGTTACAATCCGGAATATCACCATTCATCGTTGCATAGTTGATGAAGGAGCATCCACATGTATTATGTCCAAAATAGTTTGGCAGAAACTTGGATCTCTAGAACTCAAACCATCTGACATCACACTCAAAGCATGTGATGGGCTCCCTTCCACCCGCATTGGCCTGTTGCAAGATGTGTCGGTACAACTTGTCGGTAAAATTGTGCTCATAGACATCGAAGTCCTGGAAGCACATTTGGATTACAATATCCCTCTTGGCAAAAGAAATATGTATGCAATGATTGCAGTGGAATCTTCCGTATTCAAGATAACGATGTTCCCCCATGAAGGAAAAATATCATTACAGTTGACCAGCCCACATACTACAAGAAGAATACATAAACCGCCCTTGATGTCATGCTACCTTTCATCGAATCTTCTCTTGAGTTGACCACAAACTAGACTAAATTTAGACCTAGAGAATCTAAATAATCAATGCTCCTTGATAGATACCCTAGAGACCCTGCGTTGCTGGAAGACATCCTGAAAACCACAATAGCTCTGGTGTGCATGATGAGTTCATCAAACACACCACTGAGTCAAGAACCAGTTCTAGAGACCACAAGTGCTATAACTACTTACTCTACATTCCTACCATATACTATCACCCAAACACCCTTCTTATACCCTCCACCGAGTTTTGTCTCATACCAAGTCATTGCAACACTCACATTGTCCAATATTGCTCTAGCAATACCAGTTTGGTATCTCACCCCTCAAGCCATGTCAAAAAACTCATGTATCATATCAACATGCATTATTCTTGTAGCCATTCCTTAGGAGAACACCCCACAACAAGCAATGCCTGCACCGACACTAGTCGGTGCTGGAAAAAGAGATAAGAAAAAGGGAAAGAAGGTGGAAGCTTCAAATGATGTCGGTGCCAGAAAAAGAGATAAGAAAAAGGGAAAGAAGGTGGAAGCTTCAAATGATTCCTCCTCCAGGGTACCTCCATCCGGTGCCTTGCGTGAAGTAGTTGAGCAACCTACCAATATGTGTCCCGATTTAGATGATTTAAAAGCTCTTCTACGTGCCCTAAAAGTGCTAGTGAATCCTCCTCCCCCTACTAAAGAAAATACCATAGTTGCGTGTAATGAGGCATTACGCACCAACCATGCATGCGCCATATGCGCGGAATATGGGCATTACAATCATCATTCCCCTGAAATCCCTCAATATCAAGATGATTTAGGTGCACTCACCCAAGCCATAACCATGACCCCATCACTACTTGCCATGGATCTAAAACCATTTTTTATGTCACGAGGGAAGAAGATTCATGCTCATATCCCTCTTCTAGTCACCCAACCTCCTACCATACACGGAGACAACCAAAATCAGTGACACCCCAACATACCTCCGTGTGTGCTTTATGCAATGAACTAGGCCATTTCATAAACCAATGTCCCGAGTTATGGGCATTTAGGAGGTATTACCCTAACCTACACATCAACCTGAGCAACATAGTCAGATGTAGGTGTCATAGTTTCCACATTTGTGTAGGAAACCATCATAATCAGTGTTGCCCAAACCTTCACCAATTTTGCGAAACATTGGATTACATGCATCAATTCATCACTGAGAACTCAGATTTAGTCAAACCAGATACCCAATCCATAGATAACACCACACCAATGGGGGATGATGGATCTAGGTCCATATTGTGTATATTTGAGGAAAAAATAACGCCCGAGACAAAGTCAGACACCCATTAATGTGTCAACCTCCAGCACCCTCAATCAGGATCTAGAAGATAGACAAAAAAACCTCAAGCCACATTATCACAATCACCCAACACATGCATCCTATGCGAGAGACCCAACAACTTGGTAAATAAAATCTAGGAATTGGGAAAGATTCAAGCCATCTTTAGCTTATTTTTCCATATTCTGCGACCTAATCGCGCTAGAAACTCATGCCATTAGTGTCACATCTTCTCTCTAGCACACAATAAGTGAAATTTTACGTATCATCCACGTTTTCAAGCAGCGAGAGAAGCATTGAGACAACCTCACATTGGGAACACACCTCATGCTGATACTAAGATCCAAAGGCTGCTGACACCTAGGAATGCCCCACCTCATGACACCAACTAGGCATCATCATCTCATACTATGGACAATATTGACACCCACACCATTTATTGTGTTAGCACTAGTTTTGTATGTAGTATTTGCATGAGTAACTCTCATAATTCTGAGACATGTCATATGTTACAAACATTTAGACAACTTAGGATTTAGCATAAACACCATATTGAGGAAGACACTTTCACCTCTCGCATGCCAACAGGGTTGAATGAACTTCCTCCCACTCATTATCAACCCTCAATTACGGAAATTACACTACCACCTAATGCTGACAACACACACCATCACATACGATCCATTTCCTCGTCCATAGAAACCATGATTCATTTGGTATGCTCATCATTTTTTGTTGTTGAGATTGCTAAACCCACCACACCAATGGCACCACCACTGATGGTGTAGATGAGAAGACTCATCCCGTCTGCACATTTTCAACCACTAGGTTCTACGACATCAACCACCAAATCATATTCTTGTTTATTAACCAGCATTGATAGGTCTAAAATCCATGCTCATGACCTTGTGGAACCTATTTCAACATTAGATAATATTTTTCACTTAAATGAAGATATTCTATAGGCCATGAAGGAACTTGAATGTCCATGGGATGCCATGTGTTGTTCCTTAAGAAACTAATTTCCTAACTGTGGGGAAATTTTGCTAAAGACATTAATAAATATTATTTACTATCACTTATTGTTTGTTGTGTTCTCAAATGAAGGACCTGGAGAACTTGGTCTTTAACTCTTAATACATGTATGACCAGAACATCTCAGAATGCCATTTGTTGCTAGATATAAATGATGAATGAAGAAAGTTTGAAGGAGAAGTTAAAGATAATATGCTAATCTTTCACAAAAACTACTATTTGTAACTTAGAGGAACTTTGATAATGAGAACTGAATCATAGAAAATATGTTGGTTTTTCACATAAACTATTATCTATAACTTAGAAAGGAAGTGAGGACTTCAAGTATAGGAGCGCACTTTTAAGGAATTTTAACTTTATCTACATAAGCAAATAAAGACATGAAGCTTCATTACTATACTTGAAAAGAAGAAAACATAGCACGACACATGACAGAGAAGCTTACAAAATTATATGCAACAACTCATGGAAACTTCTGATTCTTTCATTAATCAACGATGATATCAGGAATACAGTGGCCTAGTCTCCGGGTTCTCCAAAGTTCAAACCCTTTCTTAGTAATTTTCCTCTTTTTATACATTGTGGAACAGTTATTGATTTCTAAAACTGCCCAAATTATTCAATTGCTTCTCTAACTACATGAATTAAAACCATTGCATAATTTTACAGAGGGTAAAAGACACCTCAAAGAACATGAAATAACAGGAACATAACTAAATTCAGAAGAGGACGATAACTACTGGCTTGCTTTGTTAATCCACTGCCAAGTTCCTCTGTATATGCCCTAATGATGTTTAATTCACTTTAGCTATAATGAAATGTGTTTAGCTTGTGTAATCCTAGGCTTACATACATATCGGGCATTTTGATTAGCCAAAATAAAAATAAAATATACCTGATTGTCTTCCTCTTCAGCTTCAGCTCTAACCCTGATTTTCTGCTTTACACAACGAAATTAACTCGAACCTTTGATTAATACAAAACTCAAAAGAGTTAATCTAGCTTTATAAATCTGTCAAATCCATCCATACAACGCTCCGTTGACTTCCATCGCAAATTGCAATCAGCCCGATATATCATTGCAAACTTAACTTTACGCACCCTTAAGCCGCATAACTATGGTAGTGTTGGACTTATGCATAAATCCTTCATATTTTCGCTTTTTCATTATATACCTTTTATAATGAAAATATGCCATAAACATGCCTTTTCTCTTTTAATATGGGCTCCACACAACTATCGAAGTATTCCTTTCCCGCGATGGATCCCCACCATAGATCTGCATTTAGCAGATTAGATGGTCCACAAAGATTACAGATGGGACATAAGCCTGGAGAATACCTACCTGAAATGGGTTGTTTCCTCTCTCCACCTAGCTGCTACGTGTTGAATAATAAGTGGGATCAGGTGAGTTCCAAATAAAACCATTTACCGTTTTTGCTCCGCCCGAAAACCTGCCTTATAACTTTAAATCCACCTTTTCTTCGAATTCGGCTTTAACACTAATTTTTCATTTACATAGTAAAATTGACGCAAAACACGTAAAGCGGAACTAAAAAGGAATTAACTCAATTTAATAAATCTATTAGATCTGGAAGATTTATCGCAAATCACAATCATCGATTGAACTAACATCCATTGCTTCGCAGACCCGCCAGAAGTATAAAATATGGTATATAATAATATCGGGTCTGGAACCCAATCGCAAATTGCAATCAGTGTTGTGAACATATACATACATATATATATATATATATATATATATATATATATATATATTAAGAGTTATGAGGCTTATAAAACATAACATATATATGTTTCAGGTCTGCCATCACGAATCGCAATTGGCGGATCCATATACATATATATAACTGCGGACCCGCCGAACTTTATAAAACATAACTTATAGTATTTCAGGTCTGGTGTTAACACTTTAACACTTGTTTCCTTTGTAAATTCAATGTATTCCTTTATTTCTTTCTTGTTTCGATATGCACACACACACACACACACATATATATATATATATATATATATATATATCTAGATATTGGGTCTAGCTCCATATAACCATTTATATAATGACTTGATTTGTTTGTATAGTAACTTTGGCTACTCCATGGCCAATTCTTTTACAATTCTTTCTTTTGCGATTTCAATGTATAATAAACAAAATACTTCATTTCCCTTAGACTCTGCGGATGTAAAGAAAATAAAAGAGCTTCATTAAGGTTGAACCCCTGCAATGATTTTAAAACCACACATTGTGAATAAAGTGATAAATAAGCTTAAACACAATATAAGCTACAACATCTGGCTCCAACTGGGGATAGTGCTTTTGCCACAGAAGCACTAAGAACCATAGATTAGTGCCTTATCCATTGGGCATGGAGTCATATATTGCTTCTCCAAACTTAACTATGTGAAAATTTTGTACTATGATCCCATGCCGATATCTGCAGTGATAAGATGCTTGCACTTTGATAGCAAAATATTGAGAATCATAGATCAGTAGCCTTAGTTGGGCATGGAGTCCAAAACTGTGAAAACCATGAAATATGACAATTGAAACCTGATAGTCTGAAACCTCTGCAAACCAGTTTCCAATTGGGAAAGTCCCCCTTATTCATCAACTACTAATTAAACTGAAGGACCGCAACTGGAAACCAAATGCTCAACACCTGAGCTTATTTATGTACAAGTTCCTACATATGCACATGATTGAACTCAATCAGGTAAAGTCAATCTTCCAATGGTACCAGGTTAGCATCTGAGTGCTTGATCTAGAATCATTCTGCCAATTAATATTGAAAAACCAATTCATTCTGAGTTTCTCCTGAGTTCCAATGTTGTGATCCTGAATGTGTTCATCCTGTGAAACCTTCCCTTAGACAACAACCACATCATTGGGATTAGAAATCCCTTAAAGAGGAACAAGTACCTTTGGCAAAATATTATCCTTCAATTGAAAAATCTTCAGATTAGCTATTGAATCTTTTAAACCACTGATTTCTACAACTTCTATTGTTTCTTCTTTATCCTGATCAATTTCTATGACTTGAAACTCCTCAACTGTAGTCGAAAATTCTTTAATCTGTTGATCATCTTCAAAAGTTTGCCAATTTTTAACATTATCAGGAATATAGGGTCTGTGTCTCATCCCTACCTCATATCTTAGCCTTGGATTAATAGGAGGCTTGAAAGTACTAGTAGACACAAACAATGAATCTGCTAATATATTCTCATTTCTTGGAATAAATTGAATGTTAAAAGCTTCAAAAAAAGTTCTCAATCAAATCCCATACCTCATTTCTGTATACCCTAAGCCTAGGGTTATTTATTTGGAAATGATTTTTTATTTGCTTGATAATCAACTCCGAATCTCCAAAAGAAGAAATTGACTTAACTCCCATCTATTTAGCTATTTGTAGAGCAATAATCAAGGACTCATACTTTGCCACATTGTTTGTTGCCTCAAACTCTAATTTGAAAGAAAAAGAGAACATATTACCTTTAGGCGCAATTAGAAGAAAACCAGCACTCGTTCCTTCCTTGGAATAAGCTCCATCAAAGAATCATTTCCACACTCCTTCAGTTTACAGCTCTGTAATTACATTGGCTGAAGCAAGCTGCTTCTGATTATCTTCAACCAGCTCTGCATTATCATACAATGTGAAACAAGCAAAATCATCCTTCTCTTGACTATATACAGGTGAATTGCTTGCTCCATTTTTTGTAATTTTTTTTAAAAACCTAGTTTCTCTGTAAAATCTCCTCTCCTCCCCACCAAAAATCAGTATAACATCATATGTAAAATCTAGTTTTAAAAGACCTCCCAATTTAGCTGCCCAGGACCTAGATAGAAGCATTCCAAATCTAACAGGAATATCTACTACTACAACATCCATGACCAAGCTTCTAGTTGGAATTTGGGCTAGTGACACTGCCAGATCCTTAATAACCCCCAGACACTTGACTTTGCTCGAATCAAAAGAATACAAGTCCCTATAGGGTTTGGTAACTTGTAGATTTAGTTTCTTCAATGACAAATACATAAGATTGTGTGAAGCTCCCGAATCAAACATACAATTATGTAAGAGGAAGTCATGGACCAATAAGGAAATATAAAAAGGAGGTATTGAAGGATATACTTCCTCTACATGTGGACCAAAAACCACTACTAGTTTTTCTTCCTGCAGATTTATAGTATCATTTATAATCTCATTTTCTTTCACATTAACAACCTCAACAATCTCCTTTTGATAAATAGGTATTTTTGTCAATTCTGTAAGAGGAACCTGAATTCTTACCTTTTCCAACTCCTTAGTAAGACTAAACAAGTGATCCTATTTAGTAGTCCTTTCATTCTCCTCTTCACCTTTTTTCATGACTGGGATTACTTGAGGAATTGAAACAAGTCTCTCCAAAATAATTTTTCCAGTTTGATCTTGAGAAGACTCACCTTGAAGTATCTATGTCTTGCCATTTACATTCTGTTGCTACTTTCCTTTATTCACTTGTTTTGCAGACTGAGATTCTTGTGGAGTCGCCTTTGGTGAGGAAGTTGAAACTTGTTGCTCACTTTCATTTTCTTGATTTCTTGACCTCTTCCTCGATCTCAAGTCATATTTCTTATGTAGTTCAGCCTGCATAAAATCAGAAAATTGCTTCCAATATTCATCAATTTTATCATGAATGGCATATGTTTCATCATATTCATACTCTTCTTCTTCGATACCAAGTTCATCTTCATCCATTGCATATAATGTAAAAATTTGATCTTCAGGATGCTCTTGTTTTTCAGCAAGACCTGCCTCTATATATAATGGTGCTTGAATTTGATTTTGATCTTTTCTTTCCCTTTGCAAGATTTGCAAAGGTTGTCTTTTGTATTGGGGATTAAAGTTCTTATTAACTGTGTTTTCTTCTGAAAACCCTTATTTTTTAACTCTAATCTACTTACCTTATCTGACAAAATTTTAATTACATCACACATATCCTCCAATGTTTGACTTTGAGAGGATTCCATCTTTGCCTTTCCCTTGTCATGGATAGGCTGTGTTTTTGGTGCTTTTCCTACAACCACCAAATTTGCTTCTATCCCTAATGCATCTGTTTGGATCTAATCAAGGGTTGGAGCTCTTCTTTCCCTTAATGTGAATCCAAAATTTGATTCAAAAGCCCCTGCAAAAGTTATTTTTGCACCAGCAGGAGGAGGTTTAATCTCTGCTGGGAGACTATTGTACAATTTGTTAAATCTTCTGGCAAATTCGGCCATAGATTCATCAGACTTCTTCTTTAAGGCATTAAACTCTATTAATGAATATCCATGGTCTCTTTTTTCTCCCCATCTCTGAATAAATAAACATTCCATCTCTTCCCAAGAAGGAATATTATTATTGGGAAGTCCTTTAAACCATTTCCTTGCTTCTCCATCCAAGGACTGAACAAAAAGTTTTAGAGAAACATCTACATGTTCAATGTCTTTGTTTGCTGCAAAATTGCAAAATACTGACACATGATTCTCTGCAGTTTGTTCATCTTCCCCTGTAAAACGAGGAAGAGTTTTGAGGTAATCCTGTGGCATTTGATTTAATGGTTGTGGCAATTGAAGAGGTGCATATCTATTCATCAAGAATGACTGCCATGTTTACTGATCTTTGATTACCAACAGATGTGGAACCTGATTGAGAGGTAGATGGAATGTGCACAGGTGGTAATGTGGCTATTGGTTGAGGTTGAATGATTATAGCAGATAAATGAAAAGTAACAGATTCTAAAGATTGCTCTTGATAGCTAGGTTCCTGAAATGAAGATGATGTAAAAGATGACTCTTTATCAGATGAATGTTCAAGTGAATTGCTTCTTTATGAAAACAATGTAGGAATTGGTGTAATTGGAATCTTAGAGCTTCCAACCCTCTTAGAAAATAATAGCCTTTCAGGATTCGAAAGAGCTCGAACCTTCTGTTGTGAAGTGTCTGATATTGTATGGGGTCTTCTTAAAGCCAAAATTATTACTTTGATTCAAAACAGCCAAATATTTCCTCCTCACTGAACAACCAGAGGAAAATATTGAAACCCAGGGAAAAATCTTCTTGACTTCTCTCCCCGACAATGGCGCCAATTAATGTTGTTCCTTAAGAAACAAATTTCCTGGCAATGGGGAAATTGTGCTTAAGACATTAATAAATATTATTTACTATCACTTATTGTTTGTTGTGTTATCAAATGAAGGACCTAGAAAACTTGGTCTTTAACTCTTAATACATGTATGACTAGAACATCTCAGAATGCCATTTGTTGCTAGATATAAATGTTGAAGAAAGTTTGAAGGAGAAGTTAAAGATAATATGTTGATCTTTCACAGAAGCTACTATCTGTAACTTAGAGGAACTATGATAATGAGAACTGAATCATAGACAATATGATGGTATTTCACAGAAACTATTATCTATAACTTAGAAAGGAAGTGATGACTTCAAGTATAGGAGTGCTCTTTTAAGGAATTTTAACTTTATCTACATAAGCAAATAAAGACGTGTAGCTTCATTACTATACATGAAAAGAAGAAAAAATAGCATCACACATGGTAGATAAGCTCACAAAATTATATGCAACAACACATGGAAACTTCTAATTCTTTCATTAATCAATGATGATATCAGGAATACAGTGGCCTAGTCTCCGGGTTTTCCAAAGTTCGAACCTTTTCTTAGTAATTTTTCCTCTTTTTATACATTGTGGGACAGTTATTGATTTCTAAAACTGCCCAAATTATTCAACTGCTTCTCTAACTACATGAAGTAAAAAACATTACAAAATTTTACAGAGGGTAAAAGACACCTCAAAGAAAATGAAATAACAGGAACATAACTGAATTCAGAAGAGGACGATAACTGTTGGCTTTCTTTGTTAATCCGCTGCCGAGTTCCTCTGTATATGCCCTAATGATGTTTAATTCACTTTAGCCGTAATGAAATGTGCTTAGCTTGTGTAATCTTGGGCTTACATACGTATCCGGTGTTTTGATTTGCCAAAATATAAAGAAAATATACCCGATTGTCTTCCTCTTAAGCTTCAGCTCTAACCCTGATTTTCCACTTTACACAACGAAATTAACACGAACCTTTGATTAATACAAAACTCAAAAGAGTTAATCTAGCCTTATAAATCTGTCAAATCCACCCGTACAGTGCTCCGTTGACTTCCATCACAAATCGCAATCAGCCCGATATATCATTGCAAACTTAACTTTATGCACCCTTAAGCTGCATAACTATGGTAGTGTTAGACTTATGCATAAATACTTCATATTTGTTCTTTTTCATTATATACCTTTTATAATGAAAATATGCCATAAACATGCCTTTTTTCATTTAATACGAGCTACACACAACTATCAAAGCATTCCTTTCCCGCGATAGATCCCCACCGTAGATCTGCATTTAGCAGATCTGACGGTCCACAAAGATTTCGGATGGGACATAAGCCCAAGGAATACCCGCCCGAAATGGGTGGTTCCCTCTCTCCACCCAGCTACTATGTGTTGAATGATAAGTGGGATCGGGTGAGTTACAAATAAAACCATTTACCATTTTTGCTCTGCCCAAAAGTCTATGTTATAACTTTAAATCCACCTTTTCTTCAGATTTGGCTTTAACAATAATTTTTTGTTTACACAAAAAAATAAATGCAAAACACGTAAAGTGGAACTAAAAAGGAATTAATTCAATTTAATAAATCTAACGGATCCAGAAACTTTATCAAAAATTGCAATCGTCAATTGAACTAACACCCATTTCTCCACGGATCCGCCAGAAGTATAAAATATGCTATATAATAATATCAGGTCTGGAACCCAATCGCAAATCGTAATCGGCACTGTGAACATATACATAAGGTGCTTTATGGACCCGCTAGAGTTATTAAACACATTATATATCATTTCGGGTCTAGTCCATCCATATCGCAATCAGCATAGTCAGATATATATATATATATATATATATATATATATATATATATATATATATATATATATATATATATAGAGATATATAGATATATATATATTAAGAGTTATGCGATATCGCAGACCCGCCGAGGCTTATAAAACATAACATATATATGTTTCAGGTCCGCCATCATGAATCGCAATTAGTGGATCCATATACATATATATAACTGCAGACCCGCCGAACTTTATAAAACATAACTTATAGTATTTCGGGTCCGGTGTTAACACTTTAACACTTGTTTCCTTTGTAAATCCAATGTATTCCTTTATTTCTTTCTCATTTCGATATGCACTTTATATCTATATATCTATATCTATATATATATATATATATATATATATATATATATATATATATATATATATAGATATATATATAGATATATCGGGTCTAGCTCCATATAACCATTTATATAATGACTTGATTTGTTTGTATAGTAACTTTGGCTACTCCAGGGCCGATTCTTTTACAATTCTTTCTTTTGCAATTTAAATGTATAATAAACACAATACTTCATTTCCCTTAAACTCTACGGATGTAAAGAAAATAAAAGAGCTTCATTAAGGTTGAACCCCTGCAATGATTTTAAAACCACCCATTGTGAATAAAGTGATAAATAAGCTTAAACACAATATAAGCTACAACAACATGCACCACTGTTCATTCTTTCTACCTGGAAAAATATTTGTACCTACTGACACACCTAGCCACGATATTTACGCCATAAAATCAAAATATTTCCTACCCCCGGCATAGGTAGATTGGTTTAAGAATCCCATCCCGACACCAGATGCATTTGAGGAAGGGAACATGTCAAATATTTCACCTACTATTAAGGTCGATATTTCAAACAAACCTGGCATAGTTGAAGAGATCTCACAGGGGGAAACTTTCTCTCAAGAATATTTGGCCTCATACACTACGATGTTCCAAAAGTATAGGGACATATTTGCATGGGATTACTTTGAGATGCAAGGTATCCATCTCACCATTGTGGAACACCATATTGACACCTGGCCTGACACCCACCCTGTTAGACAAAAACAATGTCAACTACATCCGTCTAAGGCAGAAGCTATCAAGCCGGAAATCAATAAACTCCACAAATATGGTTTCATATATCTTATTGCTTACACTTCTTTGGTTTATAACCCTATACCCATCATGAAAAAATAGGGCACCATTCGCATTTGTATTGAATTTTGAGATCTGAACCAAACATGTCTCAAGGACAATTACCCTACGCCATTCATCGACCAAATCATGAATGCTTGTACAGGTGATTCTATCCTTCATGGACGGGTTCTATGTGTATAATCAGATTTAGATTCGCCACACAAATCAATATAAAACAGCCTTCAGAACCCCATGTGGCACATTTTCATACTGAGTGATTTCCTTTGGCCTTAAAAATTTTGGTACCACCTTCCAGCAAGCCATGAATTAAATCTTCCATGATCTAGCTCATCTCATTCTCACATATTTGGACAACCTTACTGTATGATCCAAAAAGTGCGATGACCATTTGGAATACCTTCAGCCAGTGTTTCAAATATTTCAACAATATAACCTAGACTTGAACCTTCTCAAGTGTGTCTTCTGCGTCAACATGGGATGACTACTAGGATTCATTGTTTCCCAGCAAGGTATTAGAGTCAACCCTCTCAAAGTCTAGGCCATCAAGGAAATATCACCTCCAAAAACTTTAAAGCAGCTCCAAATCTTATAGGGTAAGGCCAACTTCTTACACCGCTTTGTTCCTGACTACGCTACTTGTGCACAAGGCTTCTTGCACCTGCTTTGTCAGGATATTCCTTTCCACTAGGATCATGAGGCATAAAATTCATTTGAAGCCCTAAAATATACATTATCTCAGGCACCTTTGATTAGCGCTCCTAACCATGATATGAAAATCACTCATGACTGATCTTAGTTAATTATTTAATGAAGGTATTACAGACTCGTGTGTGTGTCTATGTTACCTTAGGCAACAGATCGATAAGATTGAAAAATACACAGACACTGGAAAATAGTAAGAGAAACACAACAAGCAAAACAGAACACAACAAAATTTAATGAGTTCACCCAATCCTCCTAGGCTACGTCTTCGGTCTAGCTTTTAATGGTGGCCTTCTTTTATTGTGTCTTTAAGAAGAGATTTTACAATGAGGAGCTCAATTTGAGTCTCCTGAAATAGATGATGCTTAGTAGGGTGGTTCTTGGATTCCCCAAGCCACTAGAGTCCACAGACTCCCCTTACCAAGTCTCGAACTCAATTGGTCTTAATGGGATGAGTCCAATTTGGTACTCAGTTCCTCGACAGATATCCTCACAGGGATTGCTTGAACCTCTCAAGCCTAGTTCTGTCTGCTCGATGTTGCCTTAGCTCTACAGGTCAGCTCACTTCTCTACTTTTGTCTCTCTGTCTCACTATCTCTTCTCCTCTCACTGTCTCCTTCTTCCTTGTTTCTTGTTCTCTGTCTGTCCATGGCTTAAATCCAATTCATCCCTTGACTATTTGCTTCCTCTTCCGCCTCTTCGGATCACTTGTTGCTATCCACTTGGAATTCCCTGCCTCTGCGTCATCGCCACTGTTTAACGTCTCACAGGGAGGTGGCCACTTGTCCCTTCACGAACTAAGAGCCAACTCTTCCTCAAACAGTTTGGTATTTCGGTTACCTTGTGAAATGATTCATCTGCCAGGTTAGCGGTTGAATCAGACTTCAAACCTTATGCGTTCTAGCTTATTTTCTCCCTCTGAATTTGGTTTCTCATTGGGTGCAATCTCCGCCTTTAGATCTGGGGCCTCCAAATCCTACGGTTATCACTCTTATCGCGTGGTTGACTTGCTTGAACGTTAGCCCGCGATGAGAGCAGTTTTATCTCTCATCCGCCGAACACACGTCATCCAACATATGGAATCGTTGGGTCTTCGGCCAAACCCGCTTACCACCTAAAATGCCTCTGATATTCCACAGGTTTTTGGAGCGCAGAACCCGCCTGTTGTTTTATCACTTTTCCCATGGTTTCTCTAGCTTCCCTTGTGACTGTGCACTCGGGGCTTTTCCTTCTTGAGGGGTTTTCCTAGCGATGCATGATGCGCTAATCGCGCATCAGAAACGGCCTTTGTTTTCTGATCTAAGCTTCCTAACTACTAGTTTTGCACCACTGCGTAGTCTCCATGTGCCTCGGTCAGCATGCTTTGACCAAGGTCCTCGTCGTTCCATGTTGGCTACAAACTACCACTATCCAGGGGTCTTCCTGATATCTCATTGTTCACAAGTTTTTTTGAAGTCTGCCATGATTTGATACAGTCATAAAACTCTGATAATTTTCATGGATCCAATTTGGATCAAAACACAACAAGGACTATACCCTATATCTCTTAGCATTTGACGTAGACATTGTTCGGGTATTGGTTTGAGAACGACCTAATAAGAGAGAGAATACAATGTATTACGTCAACAAGAACCTCTCGGGGCTTGCGTTGGAGTATGATCCATCCAAAAAGAAAACCTTGGCCTTTGTACGCTCTATACAGAAGCTTCAGCATTACATAATATTATTGACCACCACTGTAGTAGCAAATATCAATCCTATGCAATACTTTCTCACTCATCGTATGATGAACCATAAATATGCTTGATGGGTCATTATTCTGCAGAGGTCATGCTCACATATAATAACACCACAGAAAATGCTACATGGTTTTCCTTTAACCATGTCATAACACATTTCAGTGTTCCTAAGGAGTTGGTATCCGATCACTGTAAACATTTCGAGAACAAAATATTTCAGGAGTTATCCCAACACCTTGGTTTCTCTTACAAGTTTGATTCCCCGTACTACCCTCAGTCTAATGGTTAGGTAGAAGTTGTCAACAAAGTCCTTAAAAAAATGTCGCATTGTATGGTGAACAACCACAAACCAAATTGGCACCACATGGTGTTTTCATTCTTATGTGCGTATCGCGCGATGGTCAAAGCATCTATTGGCATTATGATACAGGTGTTGTCCTTCATGGCAACTCACAAAGATGACAATTCACAATTTAACAAGTTAATAACAAAGGATTACAGATCAAACTCCAGAGATTGAAGAAAGAGAGGTATATGTTGGTTCACTTTGTCAAAGTGGCATATACATGCGGGAACACAGAAAAAAAAGAGCGCATACGTACACACGCACTTTCACAGAAGGAAAAACACGTATGCGATGGAAAATCAAGTTTTTGGTCCAAGGTATTTGGTCCATGGTATTGACCCTAGGTATTTGGTCCAAGGTATTGGTACTAAGTGTTTTTGGTCCAAGGTATTGACAAGGGGAAGGGGACTAAAGCTATATAAAGAAGAGAAGATCATAAGGCCAAGTGTGCAAGAAATAAGATTCTAAGGAATACTTCTATCTAAAGTATATTTTATGTTGCGGGGTTATGTTTGGGACTAGATCTGAAATATTCATGTGCACCTTGAGTTCAATATTGGATTAGGAATCATGAGACTTGAAATGACTTATTCTTGAATGATCTAATATTGGATGAGACTAGATTTGATGTTTTGTGCCTGTTCTATTCGTTATCTATCATGATCTGGGTTTGTTTGAAGTATGTAATTGCAGCAAAGTTCTGAGTCAATATTTGTAGATCTGTACATAGGTTCGTCTCGGCCAAAGAGCGTATACATGCAGGTTAGGTTCTTTCAAGTAGTGTTGAGGGATAGGTAAATCCCCTCTGCGGACAGAGGTGATCCCACTAGCCTAAGACAGAACTAGCCACAATCAAACCACGCTGCCACGCAAGTTCCTAGTTATGCATCAAAGGTGAATTAAGAAGACCAACCTGGAATCCAACGCTACGGTCGAAGCAGAGTTGATATTCCCGCTCCCTCGCTCCAGCAGATCATAAACGGACACCTGCACATACAGAGGAAGAAACAGATACCAACATAAAATCCACCAAGGCACAACTATATTTCAGTCAGAAAGGAAATAAATCAACACATCACTATAATAGACAATGAGATTGGAACTATAATAGCAGTCGCTCATTAATTAATAATAGACAGGAAAAGTTACAACCAAGGTTCTGACGTTGAACCTCTCCTCTGGCTGGGCGAGCAACTATATGTGTCTTGCAATGTATCTCCTCTCCGGCAGCATAACCTCTCTATGCTTCATTACCACTCATGATAATCACAACTAGCATTCCTCCAAGAACTCAAGAACTCGACAACTAGCACTAGCTTGTCTAATGCATGAGGACAAATATTTATAGATGGAGAAGGTAGAAAGATTCGATGAACCAGGACACCCATTGTGGATTGGCATTATCTCGGAAAAGCTACTGTGGATAGTTGTCAAGGATAGATGATGACTCTCGACCTCTATCCACTGGATTTTTCCCTCAAAAGGCTTCGTGATCTGAAGGGAAAAAATCATATGGGCGTGCTTTTGGCAAAAATCATTACTAAACTGGGTTGGCGCAGGTGTTGTTCTATGACAGAGCGCCAGTGGTCGCGCCCTCTTTTGAGGATCTTAGTTATTGGCGCGGGTAAGATACTGTGGACCTACGCCAATGGAAAAAGAGCACTTTTCAGGGATAATTTGCAGAAGGTGTCTTCAGGGAACATGAAGTACATACTCAGGGGAGCATAATGCAAGTGTTTTTGGGTTATGTCACTGCTCACAGGTCTCGTAATGCATCCTCCAATGTATGGAAACGGGGCGATAGGGACGGTGACCAACGGTGACAAATTACTGTGTAACAGATGCCCCCTAAAGCATGAAGTCCGAGAGGTAGAGAGAGGGGTGAAATGCTTTACAAGAACACACAAGAACACATATATAGAGCTGCTGCCGAGGATCTGTGTTAAGAGACATGACTGATAGTTCAATTACATGATGTACGTGGTATGGTCGCAGCCATCCATAAGAGAGTACATGAATAATCTAGATCCATAGTATGGACGCAGCCATCTGGTTAGGATCAATGAATTGACTCAGGTATGGTCGCAGCCATCCAGTGAATGAGTCAAGTATCAAGAATCACGCCTGGATTACAACAGACACAATCTAGGGTCTTGCGCTCCATCTCGACCCGAACAAGAGTACAAGTTCAAGCATGTGAATATATGAGCTGAAGTCGAACATGCATGAACATCGTCTGATTACCAGTCAATAGTGGAAACTGTTAACAGACGCGAGAGGTACCACCAATAATGACAATGGCCCTCAAGGTACTATAGGCACAATCTATGGCGTGTGAATTAATGATCTGAAGTCGAACACCCGTAGAATCATTCGATCGGAGGCCAATGATGAAAACCTCACGTCGAACACGAAGAACCTGCCATGGAGGCATGCAGGCTCCAAGGCACCGGAAAGGAGTCTCTAGATCAATTTCCTGGATAATGAGTTGAAGTCGACAGGAAGTGACCTTGATCAAAGGTGGGCCATAATGTTTCCCACATCATCGACACGAGACAGAGAGATAAAGTTGTGAATCAAGATTGTACGAACTATCAGAGGGAGGTTGTTTCTTTGCAGAGGTCAACTTCTCTTGAACATATCGGCGGCACATTAATGGAATTGGCAGTATTTGACATCAATGTATCAATGGTCATGATGACGAGGCAATGAGTGGATGAGAGGTCAAATAAGGTACCCAAGTCCATGGAATCAAGTGAAAGATATGAGATGAGATATCCCCACCCTGGACACGAAAGCAGAAAAGTGCCATGTTCAAGAGCGACATACTGCCGTCACGGTAATAATTATGGTTCAAAAATTTTCTTTTCCCCCCGCCATTTCTGGCGAGTACCCCAGTTATTTTTAACAAGCTTGATGGGGATAACATATGCTTGTGGTGTGACAAAATCTGATGTCATCAAGTTTTAACGAGTCTGACAAAGGAAGAACTCGGCGTCTTTTCATGTTTAGAGAGTTTGAAAAGACAGCAGAAAAGAAAACTCCAGGGGTGTCCTTTTTCGTAAAGTTGTGTCTCTCGGGCCCGAAAAAGTATAAAATAACACCCGAAAGAACTGCCCGATCATTACGATCGAGGAGTACTTTTCATAATTAGTGATTTCGACCTGAAAAAGTAAAAAAATGGTCAAAACCACGTCGTTTCGTAACCATTAACGAGTTTGAAACGACAAAAACCCGGTAATCTTTTTATGTTTTAACGGTCGACAAAAAGAACTTAACACGACCGCCCCTTATTAACGTTTAACGAGTCAAGAGGAGCGACTCGACAATCTTTTCTTCTTTAAATGGTCAGAAAAGAGCTGAAAGCAGACCTTAAAGTAACCTTTTCTCATGTTTTACCGAGCTTGAAAAAGTCAAAAAAGGAGCTCGTTATGCTGCTTGAGTGGCACTAAACCCTGTCAACATTCAAAAAACAGCGTAAAACCCTACTTTGACATAAAAATATTCCACAAAACGTTATTTTAATGTATTTTTAAGCCAAAAGAAGTTATAAATAGTGAAATGGTAAAAAATAAAATTACTTTTCACTTTTTACCTTGTGAGTTTACCGTTGGAGGGTTTTGGGTGCAAATTTCAACTGCTGATTGCGATCAATCCAGGAGACCATTCGAGCTGCCGTTTGAAACAGGTAAGAGGCCTCATCTTTAGCTCCATTTCTATTCCATTTATTTAGTTTTCCTTCCACAGAATGATCCTCTGCAAGGGGGATTGCAAAAATTAGGGTTGCGCCCATTAGCGCGAGTTTCCTCCACGGGTCCGCGCCAATGGGCAATTTTCTCTAAAGGAGACGCGCCAATCGTGCGAACCAAATTTTACCCTCTTTTCACCGTTGGATTTGCAATTTTCTTTGATATTTGGTTTCATCATTGATCTATTGATGACATCTTTGGTTTTTGGTTGCAGGTATTGGTCAAAATGTCAATAGAATGGAGAGAAAGGGAACACGAGGCCATAGATGCCATGGCAATGGAATATGACGCATGCATGGATGCGTTGTGAGATTGTGGCTTGAAAAAATTCTTCCTTACCTCATACCTACGTGCGCAGCCTGAGTTACTAAGGTTTATCGTGGATGCCTGGGATATTGAGGATCAGGTATTCCGTCTGAAGGACCAGACATTGGAGTTGGATGTCTCTGATGTCTATTTTATTACTGGATTATCTCGGCGGGGTGCACGACCCATCTTGTCCGGTAGCAGGCCTTCCGGGGAAAACATGGGTGAGGTAATGGAAAGGGTTTGTCCTGGGGCCCATTTTGGATCCAACGTCACCAATGTAGATATTGTTACTATCCCAGATTTGGTGCTACGAGTGGTACTATTTACTATCACCTGGACAGCTGGGATACAGGCACCCCACGAGGCCGGCAAGAATCTCTTACTACTGGCAACTGAGTGTCTGCAACCGACACTGTTTGATTGGGCATCGACAGTAACAACAAATATAAAGAGGCAACTTACCAAGTGTAAGCGTGATGGCAATAAGTAGTTTGGATATGGATCCATTATAGTTTCATTTTTCCTGGAGCGGTTACCGATATTCCGGATCCCGGGAGGCATAGTGGCAGACCCAGTGCCGCGGGAGCCGAGGTTGGCTCGATGGGCACCACTTATGCCTAGAGGAGGTGGGGGCCAGCAGATGGCCTGGAGGCCCGAGTTCTTCATTTGGCTCCAACACCAGATGATTGTCATGGAGGACTGGCCCTATGCGGGCACTGATTTCACTGGAGATCCAGACCTCCCGTTGCCTGAGGGAGAGGACTGGGACGAGGAGCTAGGTAAGAACCCTTTATGCTTTTAATATTTTTACATAATCAAGTTTTTGTAATACATGTCTGTTTCTTACAACACCTATATGTATGCAGATGTTGGTGCAGAGCGACCAGCCGACTTGCCTCATAACGTGCGGAGAGCACAACCTGCAGCAGACCCTCAGGTAGAGGGTGAGGATGATCTAGTTCAGAACCTTGAGGCACTTACTCGAGGAATACCATATTATGGCAGATTGGACGACGTGCCCAGAGCGTATCAGAGACACATGGTGGGAGTATCTACTCGCGTCCATCGTCTATTGAGACGTTTGGTGTGGGCGATGACATGCTATCATGAGCATCACCGTGCTTAGACGCCTAGGTTTCATTTTTTGTATATTTTGAGAGACATGTTGTCTGCGGCTGTATGGGACTTGGACATGTATTATTTTTGAGTTATGTAATGTGCGCGGCGCAAACATTATGATACATATGTATATACATATGTTTATGGTTCATTATTGTGTTTTCATGTGCTTGCTTATGGACTGTTTTAGTTACAAATTATGCAAATGTCTATCTAATACATGATTGGCCAATGCATCAGATAATGTGTTTAATTGTCTCGGAACATGTTGATATGTAATAAAATCAAAATGCCTTTCTAACAATCTTACACGTAAATACAATCTTAGAATATGATGGTTTCTGATGGAATATTGCCCGTTGAGCTAGTGGACAACAAGTTGAGAGTCCAGATTCACTATCAATGCGCGAATACCGAAATTAATTGCTCTAGCAAGTAGCTCAATTACAGCACATTATTCGCCGACATTGTTAGTAGTACGGCCTAAACACACACCCTGGCAATCTATTAGCTCGCTATGAGGATCGTAGATCACCCATGCCGCAGAAGACAAATCATGGGTACTGCGGCAGGCACCATCAGCGAAACCAACATAAGGTGTAACCGGCATCTGCACAAGAAGCGAAAAACACAATAAGTGGTAGCTATGTCTTGAAAACTGACACACACACACAACACACTAAAGTACATGTATGTACACAATAAAATGTACCAGCATCATGCATAGTACTTTTTCAAATAAAGCCCATTTCGGGGCTTCCCAAGAGGGTTTCCTTCATAATCAATCAGCTCGTAGGCCCCTTTCTGCAGGACTTTCTTGACAATATAAGGGCCTAGCCACATAGACTCGAGCTTTCCTGTGCCTAGCTTATCTTTTGCTTGATCATAGAGTAGGACTAAGTCTCCCTCAACGAAAGAACATGGACGGACAGTCTGATCGAAGTGGGTCTTGGTTCGCTTCTTTTGCATTTCGATGGCCACAGAGGCCAGGCGACGAGTCTCATCTAACCGTTCTAAGTAAAGAAGGCGTTCTTCTAATGGAGTAGTGTTGGGAAGCAGCTCGACAACTAATTTCAATGAAGGGATCTCACATTCAATTGGCAGGGTAGCCTCTAGTCCGTAAACTAGTTGAAATGGAGTGAAACCAGTGGCATCCTTCACGGAGGTTCGGTAAGCCCACAAGGCAGGAAATAACATCAAATGCCAGTTAGACTTGTGCACACCAACGATACGTTGAAGCATTGTAACCAAGATCTTATTGACAACTTCAACTTGACCATTGGACTGAGGGTAGTATGGAGTTGAACTGTCGTGTTGCAAGCCTAGCTGGGTTGTTAATTCTGACATCATATGATTACGGAAATGCTTTCTGTGATCAGTGACAATGGCTTGAGGGACGCCGAATCGCGAAATAACATGATTGAATAAAAATTGCGCCGTAGTGTGACCGTCTTCAGTTAATGTAGGCATCGCCTCGGCCCATTTAGTAAAGTAATCGACGGTAACGATGATAAACCCATGCCCCCCGGCCGAGCGAGGGTTACAGGTCAGATAATCAATGCCCCATTTTGCAAAAGGGCCAACAGAAACAACAGGGTGCAACGGAGCAGGAGGCGCTCGCATTTTCCGGTGGTATATCTGGCACTCATGACAAGAGCGAACGGCAAGGATGCAATCCTTGAAAATAGAGGGCCAAAAATAGCCAGCACGAAGGATTTTTTGGGCTGTAGCATATCCGGACATATGTCCGCCATAGGCACCGGAGTGGCAGTCATTGAGAACCCGTTCAGCTTCCTCGAGAGTAAGACAACGACGGAGAACAGAGTCTGCACCGAGACGATATAATGTATCTCCAATGATACGGTATGGTTGAGATTGATGACGAATCCTTCGCCGAGCGTCTTTAGACACACCCGAGCGAAAGGAGGACGTTTGCGGATAGGTGATTATATCTCCGTACCATCGATCGAGGGTGCTAATGAGGAACAGGGTCTCATCCGGAATTTGATCCTCTACAGGCGAGGTCGAGGAAGAAGATGGCAAAGAGAAAATTAACTCAGCAAACACAAGGGATTTCTTAGACTTGGCAGTGGTAAATTCCAAGTCAAACTCTTGGAGGATAACAATCCACTTTGAGTATTTGCCGCCCAGCAACTGGCGTGACAATATATACGTCATGGGGTTGCAATCAGAAATCACATTAGTAGTACGCAAAAGAATATAATGATGGAAGCGTTGTACATCACAAACTACGGCTAATGCCAACTTCTCGACATAAGCATATCGAGTTTCCGTGTCTAATAGGTTGCGGCTGAGATAATAAATAACATGTTCAGTGTTATCATCATCAGTTTGGACAAGAACCATGCCGATAGTGGTATTGGCGGCAGCCAAATACAAGGTGTAGTCGTGATAATAATTCGGAGGACGGATCAATGGAGCAAAAACAAGGAGACTCTTGAGACGCTCAAAAGATTCCTGAGCTGTGGCATCCCAGTGAAAAGGGATATCACACTTCAGTAATCGTGTAAAACCTTTGGCCACCTTGGCATAGTTGGGAACAAAACGACGTAAAAAATTGGCTTTTCCCTGTAAACTCTGCAACTGATGCAAAGAAACTGGTGGAGGGAGATTCACGATAGCCTCGACTTTAAGGGGATCCAAACGGATGCCCTCTCGAGAAACGATAAACCCGAGAAGTCTGCCAGATTCAACGCAGAAGACACATTTGTGAGGATTTAGCCTGATTTGGTAGTATCGACAGCGAAGAAAAATTTCGCGAAGGTGTTGAGGGTGGTCTTGACGTTTAGCTGAATGAGCAGGGAGATCATCCAGATAAGGTTGTACAATATGCCGAATGTCATGAAATGCATAAGACATTGCACGCTGGAAGGTAGCACCGGCATTTTTAAGACCGAAAGGGAGCTTCTTATAGGCAAAAGTCCCCCATGGGCAAATAAAAGCAATTTTGTGTTGATCAGCGGGAGCAATATTGATCTGGTTATAACCAGAGAAACCGTCCATAAAAGAATACATTTCACTGCCGGCACACTCGTCAATGATTTGATCAATGAATGGTGTGGGAAAATTATCTTTAGGACAGGCTTTGTTTATATCACGATAATCGACACAAACCGGATTGTACCCTGTTTTTTAGTTACAGGTACAATGTTAGAAACCCAATCTGTAAGAGGAATAGGGTAAATAAAACCGGCGTTAAGAAGCTTTTCTACCTCAGCCTTAATCGCTGCAGCCTTTCGGGGGTGTACAGGGCGTAAACGTTGACGAACAGGCTTAGCATCTGGGTACGTGATTATTTCATGCACCACTATACTAGAATCAATGCCGGGCATTTCTTCATAGGACCATGCGAAAACATCACGAAATTCGCGAAAAAGTTTGGAATAAAGTTGAATCTCCTCTGGAGTACAAGTGACTCCAATGTGAAGATGCTCGACTATCCCGAGTTTGACAGAGATGTCAATGGGTTGGGTTCGCGTAATGTTCGCCATATTCCCTTCAGAAAAAACCTGATCAATTTGAATAGGCGTTTGAAGGATTTGTGATGGGAGACAAGGAGCAAACCGCTCGAGGCATGTCAGAAAATGCTGGGAGGCAGGGAGAAATGAGGAACGATGGTGAGAATCATGCCAAGGAGGTTCCTTTAGAGACATGGTTTCAATAATGGCTTCGTCAGAGAGGAATGTTTCTCCTAGGGAATCCGAAGAAGCCTCGTCTAGAAGCCCTGAGGACGGAGTAAGCGTAGAAGAGGGAGCCGAGGCAGCAATGATTTCAACATAATTAAGCTCGGCAGGACTCAACGGCATTCGGTCGCCCCAGGAATCTACTTGGTCTGTGGGAGGTATGAACCACGGATCAGAGCCATTAGTGATCATATTGACTGAGGCGATATTTAGAGGAGGGAGTGGAAAAACACCCATAAGATCGGGATCTTTGAAAAGTCCAGCTCCCAGACCCTTAGGTAATTTGGAGGTATGCTCCACAAACGGGATGGTGCCTTCAGAAGAAGAAGCAAAAAAGGAGAGCTGGTCAACGGTAACGATCTTCCCTTGATGAGGGAAACGAATAATTCGGAAGAAAGACGAAGCAACAGCTTGCATCGCGTATATCCAGCTACATCCGAGAAGGAGGTTGTAGGTTAGAGTAGCATCAACGACTTCAACTTCCATCTCGACCGTCTTCCCTTCCAAAGAGATTGGTAAACGTTGGAGTATACCGTAAGGACGGGACGCTCTTCCATCAAAAGCTTCCAAGGTAGTGGGAGACTGGCTCAACGTTGGAGATCCAATAGCTTTCCAACAGGCAACAGACATGATGCAAGTTGAGGCACCTTCATCAATGACTGTACGATGAATCGTCTTGGAATCAATAATCACCTGTATGAGGAAGGCAATTTGGGGAGGCAGTCTCTGAGTATGGCGTTCTAAGTCAAAAGTTATTAAATCCGAATTAGCCGGGTCTATGCCACCAATGGCAGATAGCATGGACTTCCTCTGAGAAGGGCAGCTCTGGAGAACCTCTAAAGTGGACATAGCTGACGGAGTCTGTGCTAAGTCCTCAACGATGTTGTAGTGCTGTGCAGCACGATCATTCAGGTTGTACGAGGATTTCTGGAGTACTCCTTTTGGAGGGGGTCGAAGAGGCGTTTCAGTGGTAGGTCTCTCGATGTGGAGTGGACCTGAACTGAACGGAGGAGCACTCGAGGGAACCTCAGGCTCCTTCCCGGTAGATGACGGATAATATTTCGTTCGGGTACTGATATTAATGGGTACTGTACCAGCCATAAACACTTGAGAACCAAAGGAAGAGGGAGGCTGAGTAGGGTCAGCCACCATTTGAGTTTTTTGAGTGTGTTGGGTGGGAAGGGGCTCTTTGAGCACCGCAGGAGTCCGAGGGGTGCCTTTTAACAAACGACTAACTTTGGACTGCCTTGGGCAATCCTTGGTATAGTGATCCTCATCGCAGATAAAACAAGGATACTTGGGTTTGCGTTTAGTGCCGTCCTCAGGTTGGGGTTTTGGAGCTTCCTGTTTGGGTTGTTCTGGCTTATTTTTCGCCTTCCCTTTTTTCTTCTCTTTCGAGGCCTTGTTTGCCGTATTAGATTGGACGGCATTAACTTCAGAAGTAACATTCGAACCAGGCGATGCTTGGGAAGGTTGTCCATTCGAAGCAGATGGTTTTTGCTTCGCAGGGTTTGCGAGATTTTTCTTTGAGGATGAATTAACCGAACCAATGATACCGTCAACAGTGGGTGTTGGCGGGGCTTTAGACGTTCCTGGTCTTGGCACATCAGGCAAGTAATCATATAATGTACCTGACTGAGAATAAACCAAGTCAAGGTATTGAGCTCGAGCAATAGCTTGCTCTTCAGTGACACACGCCCCCATGGCGATATCACGAGCTATTGGAGGTATGAACGAAGTCGTAAACCAATCGGTAAGAAGTTGGTCGGGAATCCAAAATTTGATCATACGTCTACGCCGTCTCCATTCATGGATATGATCAGAGATATGCGTAGCCGTCGTTTGTCTTAAGGAAGTGAGGAGGTGTGTACCTGTTTCGTATCGAATGGGTAACTGGAAATGAGTGAGAAATGCCATAGCCAAAGAATTGAAATCCTGAAAGGACCCGCGATGAAGTTCGATATACCACTTAGCGGCAGAGCTAGTGAGAGTCCTTTGAAAAAGGCGAAGCCGAATTGAATTGTCAAGCCATGAATTAGATGAACACCACAAATGATAAGTCATGACATGGGCTTGTGGGTCTTCATTGGCTTTACCATCGAATTTTGGACAGTTACCAGGTATTTTAGTTGGAACTGGAGGCCAATAAGGATTATGAAGAATAGGATCATTGGTTAATTTGGATACATCCGGTAATTCTAAAGTCGCTAAGAATGGTAATTGATGATTGAAAGACATCTGGGGCTGCTGGTAGGGTGGAGCACCAGGGTTCCAACCAGGTGGCGGTTGCCCCCATGGATTTTGTCCGGACGGATTTGGCCCCATAGTGTATTGGCCATAGGGATTTGTATATTGCCCCCCAGCATAAGGATTACCAAACGATGCTGCAGATGCACCATATGGCTGTTGATAAGTTTGCGAGGGATTCACTTGCAGTTGTTGGTAGTTCTGGTATGGGGCAAACGAAGGTTGTCCTTGAGGTTGTTGGTAGCCATACGGAGGTGGGGCTCCAAATTCGGTTTGAGGACCAGGCTGGGTTGGATAAAAGGTTTGTGATTGAGACCCAGCCTGCATTTGAAAACCAGATGGGTATTGGGGTCCCGTTTGGGGCCACGGACCGGATTGAGCCACGCCAGTAGGTTGTCCTATAGGTTGGGCTATCTGGCCAGAAGGAAAACCTTGTTGATACTGAGGTTGGCCGACCTATCCAGAAGTTTGCACCTGCTGATACTGAGGTTGGCCTACCGGTTGGGATTGGAACTGTTGTTGCGCAGCTGAAGGGTGTCCTAACAGGCTAGATGGCTGGGAAGGCTGGGCAGTTGGTTGGCCCAACTGTGTTTGAGGCTGACCAGCTTGCCCAGAGGGTTGCGAATACTGGACAGTAGGTTGACCAACTGGTTGAGTAACTTGTCCAGACATTGGACTATACTGGACATTGGATTGGTTTGGGTTAATAGTTTGTTGACCAATTTGTCCAACGGGATAACCTTGCTGGATACCAGGTTGGGCTTGTTGAAAAGAAGACTGACCTGAGTTACCAGAAGGTTGGATATAAGAAGAGGAAAAGGGAGCACCAGTAGCGAAAGGGTTTACATGAAAGGATTGCCCTGGTTGGTCTTGAGGGGGTTGTCTTGGAGATTGCGCAGAAGAAACTTGACCACCATGGAAAGAGGTGGGCGTCCAATCAATTGACAATGGAACTGATACCTCAACAACCGGTTGAGATGACAAATATGGATCATATGGCCCCTGTATTGGGACATTCGTCATGGGATCAAAGACTCCAAACAAAGAAGCCGAGGGACAACTAGAAATAGGAGTCGAAGAGGCTGCACAAACCATTGGAGCGGTTGTGACTGAGGTAACAGATGGATTGTGACTTTGCGGAGTAAAAGGCTCCGTAGTAGGAAAAGTGTGTGATGACCAAATGGGACCCGTGAACGGAGTTCCAGACGGCATAGTATCTCTTAAAGCTTTATAGCCTGGTGGTAAATTTGTAGTAGTAGGTGTACTACTAACATGTATAGGGTCCGTTGAGATGGGAATTTCACCGCTCGTCGCAACGGACTCATCGGTCGTTGTAGGGGACAAATCATCCATGTCAGACGAAACAGGTGGGATTGACACACGAGGAGAGGTATAGTCCCAAAAAGGGACACCGTCCTCAAAAGGTTCCCACGTAGGGTTCCAATGAGACTGGTAAGTCTCGTCACCTGGGGCACGAGAACTAAGTGGTTGTATACTCAGAACCACAGGAAGACTCACAACCAGTGTCTCGGTAGAAGATGAAACTGGTAATTCCACCAGGATGAAACTTCACAAACTTAAGGAGTCTACCGAGACAACCCCTACTCAAACCGACACAAATAAAATCTAATTGGGTAGATGTTATCGTGGCCAATAAATTTTAAGACACTGAACTTGACCTTTTCATTTTTTAAGAGTCGAGAAAAGGATAAAAGATGACTCTAGTCTCCTTCAAATATTTAATGAGCACGAAGTGACAAGATGCTCACAGACACCTTTTCTTTTAAGGAGTCTGAAAAGGATCAAAAGTGACTACTCTGGAGACTCTAGGTAAAAGGTTTACCAAACAATCCGTAAAACTGCTTATACACCTCGGCAATCAGATGAAAACCAAGGACTTCCCGTACTGCAGTCAATCTTCCCGAATGCTGTGTTCAGTGCATTATGACTTGTAAGGCGGCAGACTTGGCTTCCTATGGATAAAGGATAATAGCCTAGTGGGGTCTCCCGTATATACGCGACGGTACGTGGGAGCTCAGTCCGTATTGGCACCTATCGTTTCACCGTGGAGGAATCACCCAACCACTCGACGATAAACTACCAGGTTTAAAGACGCCGGAACACGTCTCTAACCTAGACCTCTAGAGTATTTGCGTTATGTTCCAATGCGTTGTTATGTTCATTGAGTTTATTTTAAAGTTTATCTTTGATTATGTTTCAGTTTTTTGGTCCTAGCGTATGTGATATCTCAAAAACTTCTTAAATGCAAACTATATGCCAAAACTATATCATTTGATTCGATGAATTCTATCTACAGGAGGGTTGAGATCTTTACGCAAACGAAATGATCACTCAGCAAACAACAAAGATCCTAATGCAGCTAATAACAAGAAATGAAATTTTCCTTTTCTTTTTAATAGCAACAAATAACAATAAACGCTAACTAATATGATGCAAAAGATATTTTGTTTTTTCTTTCCTTTAAGATGGGATGATGAATTTAAACAAATCTTAAGAGATATGCACAAGTATACACAATCCAAGTTTACTCAATGAAATAGAACCAATTCTGAAACACCACAATGAACTATGCAAGCAAGGAAAAACACAAAGACTTTCAATGAACCATGCAATCTAAGTTCGAATGAAGTCAAGTAAAATCCAAAGAGGCTAGAAGTGAATCACTCAGAGCATAGAAGATCAAGCTTTAACAAATCACTGGATAGGTGCGGAACACAACCAACAAGTTGACTGGATAATCAAGAGACCGAAACTTCCCACAGAAGGCTAGACATGCAAAGTCACTAGATGTTCTAGGGCTGAGACGAAAATCAATAGAAATAAGCAAACAACTGAAGGATAAAGGCTAAAACCAATCAAGTAGAGGTTCAACACACTTCCAGAGGCTGTAAGAGATATAAAAAGAGGCTGAAAGAGCTTTCCACCCACACACAGGCAAGATTTACAGGGCTGGCGCGACTGTCAGCCTACAACTTGCGCTACCAAAGGATTGGCGCGAGTTGCTTTTGAGCAACATGCGCCAACTGGCGCGACTGTCAGAGTAATAACCGCGCCAATTAAGCTTGTCGGCTAGAAAAATAAATAACATGACCTCAGGTCGGGCTGACAGTGCTCAGATGGATCAAACAGTAAAGAATAAACTCAAAACTGACCCAGGAAGCTCATTCACTCAAGCAAGCAAGAGAAAATTAACATGCAAGACAAACTCCAAATAGCTTCTCCCCAGCGGAGTCGCCAAATTGTGGGATAGGTAAATCCCCTCTGCGGACAGAGGCGATCCCACTAGCCTAAGACAGAACTAGCCACAATCAAACCACGCTGCCACGCAAGTTCCTAGTTATGCATCAAAGGTGAATTAAGAAGACCAACCTGGAATCCAACGCTACGGTCGAAGCAGAGTTGATATTCCCACTCCCTCACTCTAGCAGATCATAAACGGACACCTGCACATACAGAGGAAGAAACAGATACCAACATAAAATCCACCAAGGCACAACTATATTTCAGTCAGAAAGGAAATAAATCAACACATCACTATAATAGACAATGAGATTGGAACTATAATAGCAGTCGCTCATTAATTAATAATAGACAGGAAAAGTTACAACCAAGGTTCTGACGTTGAACCTCTCCTCTGGCTGGGCGAGCAACTATATGTGTCTTGCAATGTATCTCCTCTCCGGCAGCATAACCTCTCTATGCTTCATTACCACTCATGATAATCACAACTAGCATTCCTCCAAGAACTCAAGAACTCAACAACTAGCACTAGCTTGTCTAATGCATGAGGACAAATATTTATAGATGGAGAAGGTAGAAAGATTCGATGAACCAGGACACCCATTGTGGATTGGCATTATCTCAGAAAAGCTACTGTGGATAGTTGTCAAGGATAGATGATGACTCTCGACCTCTATCCACTGGATTTTTCCCTCAAAAGGCTTCGTGATCTGAAGGGAAAAAATCATATGGGCATGCTTTTGGCAAAAATCATTACTAAACTGGGCTGGCGCGGGTGTTGTTCTGTGACAGAGCGCCAGTGGTCGCGCCCTCTTTTGAGGATCTCAGTTATTGGCGCGGCTAAGATACTGTGGACCTGCGCCAATGGAAAAAGAGCACTTTTCAGGGATAGTTTGCAGAAGGTGTCTTCAGGGAACATGAAGTACATACTCAGGGGAGCATAATACAAGTGTTTTTGGGTTATGTCACTGCTCACAGGTCCCAGAATGCGTCCTCCAATGTATGGAAACGGGGCGATAGGGACGGTGACCAACGGTGACAAATTACTGTGTAACAAGTGTATATAAAAGAAAAGCTTCTTTTTCAGATCTAACTGATATACCTGATCAAATTCTATTGTTTTACTGTTGTATTTCAATGAAGTCTTTTTAGATTTGAATGTAAAACGGAATGCATAAGGAGGTTGGCATTTGATTAATTGATTGTATAAGTGAGAAGAAGTGATCTCTGTCCCTACCTGTGTAAAGCTCTGTAAGTTGATGGTAGATATTCAGTATATTGATAGTTGGTACAGACTTGATTCAAAAGTTTATGTTTGCAGTAGTTTGGAAGGTATATGTAAGTTTAATTAATGGAAGTAGCGTATACACGTAGTTTTGGTTCAGCCAAGTAGCGTATACACTCTAATGCATGATTTTTGAGGTTACAACTGGTTCTGAATGATGATGTAGGGTTTTGGGTTCAGCACAGTGTTTGGTGTTAGTGATCTGATTGTTCAAATTAATTGAATTTTGGTTGATGCAGTTTAAGTTTAAAAGTTTTGATGGGTCTAGTGTGAAAATTTGATGAAACATGGCCTTTATATTGTGGTGTTATGATCCAGGAGTATCCAGTCTGAAAATTCATGAAACGTGGTCCCTGGTGGAAGAGTGGAGTTTTTTGTAGGCTGGTACCTACGTACTAGTAAACATATTGGCTATTACAAGAGCTAGGGGGTTGTATCTCCCTTCTAGTAGAAGCTAGAGAATGAGATAAGGTTGTAACCTTCTGCAGGTAGAAGCCTGTGTACTGGTATGAGTCTGCACTAGTACAATATTATAAACAGGTTTTCTTATTATTAAAAGAAGACAGAGACGACAGCAGCAGGTGGTTTTTCTCCACATTGGTTTTCCACCTTAAATCTTGGTGTTCATGTGTGTTGCCTATGTGTGATGCTTTATTCTGCTTTTACTGCACTGTCTAATAAGTTTCTGATGTATTGGTTTAAGCTCAACACATGATAATTTGTCTAAATCACTAGTTCTCTATATATATGCTGGTTTCTTTAATCACAGTTGTGCGTACACGCTAGTTCACTTCACTGAAGTAGCGTATATAAATATGTTTGGGAAATAAAATTATTGATCTCATAGTACTAATTCATCCCCCCCCAGTATTATTTCCAACACTTGGAATTAGAGTAGGTCCTTTAAAAGAAGCTTTATCGCTTAAAGGGAGATCCATCAACATGAATAATCATGAAAGCATGGGATCCATCATACCGCCAATCTTCGATGGGAGAAACTTTGTTTATTGGAAAATAAGAACCACAGCCTATCTACAATCTCTTGGAATGGATGTCTGGGAAATTGTGGAAGGAGGATATAAATTTCCAACAACAATTCCTACAGATGCGGTAGGTAAAAAGCAATATGAAACCAATGCCAAAGCTGTCAATACTTTATTGGGAAGTTTGTCACAATCAGAGTTTGTCAAAGTCATGCAGCTCAAATCAGCCAAAGAGATATGGGACAAAATCGTTCAGAGCTATGAAGGAGACTCTCAGGTAAAATGTGCTAAGCTTCAAACTCTCAGAATTCAGTATGAAACTCTTAAAATGCATAGTGATGAAAGTATAGCTAGTTACTTCTTACGTATAGATGAGGTTGTTAATTGTATGAAGAATCTGGGTGAAGAAATAAAGGAAGTTACCTTAGTTGAGAAAATTTTGAGATCCTTGTCTACTAAATTTGAATCAAAAGTGTCTACCATAGAAGAAAAACAAGATCTGCAAAATATCACTATGACACAGCTTCACGGAATCTTAACTTCTTTGAGATGAGAAAAGGAGGTCCATCAGAAATGAGAGAATCCGCATTTAAAGATTCAGCAAAATGAAAGGAAGAACACAATGAATCAGGACATATTTCAAAAAAAGAAGATGAGGTAAATTTTTTCAAGAAGCTTCAACGGGGTTCTGGAAGGTTTAAAGGTAAGCTACCTTTCAAATGCTTTGCTTGTGGCAGAGTCGGTCATTATGCTGCCAGATGTCCTCATAAAGATAAATATGAAAAAAGAAAGGAATATGTAAAATGGAATAGGAAACAAGTTGTGAATAAAAGGAGTTACTATACTCACGAAGATAGTGATGGTTTATCTAATAGTGATGAAGATGAAACTGGACAAGATTACAAACTTTTCATGGCTTATGATAGCAATGATTTTTGGGATAGTCTAGAAGAAGATAGTGATGGTTTATCTAATAGTGATGATCATAGACTTCTCATGGCTTATGACGATGGTAATTTTTTGGATGCTTTAGAAGAGGAAAAATTTCATGAAGAAATCTCTAAACTCAAAATATGTTTAGAAGAAAATAATATGATTATAGATACCTTGACATACCAACTTGCTAAAAAAGAAAAACACAATGAAAAACTAGAATGTGAAATTGTGGGTCTAAGAAGGATCTTGAGAAAACACAATCTCTCAATCTTAGTGTTATGAAACCAGCTCACAAAAATATAGAAAAGATAGATCAACGCCTTAGGAATAAGCCCCTTCGAGGGGGAAACCTCCTTTACATTACACAAATGAACAATTCTTAGATGATACAAATGAAAATACTTCCTTTCTATATATAGGAGTCTAAGGGGTCATAATATAATCAGAGCCGACATAACAATAATAATGTAAAGGAAGAGTAATAAAAATAGTGGGCTTCTATGGGGCAAAATAATAACAATACTGGGACTACATTGGCAACACAATATAATAAGGGGGTTGTACTAATTACAATAATGGGTTACACTAGTAGTATAGGGACCTAACATGCCCCTCTCATTCAAAAAGTTTTGTCCTCAACGCTTGAGTAGTTCTTGATGCTGTTGTATAAAATTCTTGTCCTCCCATGTGGAATCTTCAACTGGTAAGTTCTTCCACTTGATGAGATACTCTAAAATTGACCGATTTCATAGCTGTCAGGTTCTTGTTTCTGTGACTACTCTAGGCGCCAATATGATTTTTCCTTCCTCGTCAAGTTCTAGAAATATTGTTTGAACTGGAATCTTTTGCAAATTTTGAATGAGTGGCCACACTTCTTCATCCTTCTTCCATTCATACCTTGTTTCATTTATCCAATCTGGTTTGATAATAGAAATGGCGCACAACAATGCTTCCACATCCTCATCCTTTCTTGAGAGTGCATCTACCACAACATTTTGCTTCCCTTTTTTATAGATGATTTCAAAGTCATAATGTCACGCGGAAAGAGTCGATAGTGCGGACACAACCGACCTTCCTAGAAGCCTAAGACTTTCTAGTGACAAACAAGACAAATAGGAGCAATCTTTCTCTAAATATGCATTTATACTATGTGAAATCAAGTGTTTTAGATCTTACCTGTAACCCAACACTGTTGTAGTAGTCCAGCTTCGTTGATCCGGATGAGCTCCTCCTTCTCTTCGAAACCTGCATTCACTAACAATCAAACGATTAAATAGCACCTGAATATCACATAAAATAAAACACATTTAACATATAGACCAAGGAGTATATGAAACAACTCATAAATAACAAATTGTTGAGAAGAATGGACTTATTTGTATTAAAAGGTAACAAAAGAAACCATTACAACCTGAGCCTTGGTGTTGTGCAAGTTCCTCCCAGGGTCCACAAGAGTCCTCCTTTACTCTAATCAGCTCACCCACTTCCAAATACAACAAGTAAAGATGGTAATCTCTCCTCACAAGCTTATACAAGGAAGTCCTAATTCTAGCAGCATCTACCCTTAGGAATGTTCAACTTTCAACCTCCCCTCCCTCTGGTCCAATGCATGTATTTATAGTGCTATAGAGGAAGTTAATTAGGTCCACCATCAATGGGATAAGCCCCTCTTTTGGGTGGGTTAGCTCCCCTCTTGATGGGATAAGTTCCTCTTCTATAGGGATACGTGAACCATCTGGAGGCGCTCCATACACGTCAAACAAGCTTCTAGAATGCTCTAGAAATAACCACAAGTAACTTTTTTGGAGTGAAACTTGCGCTTATTGACCTTTACAAGAGTACGCACCCATTGCTTTATAAACAGAGTGTACAAGTACGCAGGTATTATGAACTTGGATTGCGTACCCGCAGGTAAGGCTGAGAGAAACTGCATACCAGAGATAACTTGACTTTAAATGACTTTTCTCTCTTTCTTTGACTTTGACATGGAAAGCAGAGGCATGAGACTTGCCAAGGAGGATAGTATGACAGGTGATGGAGTCATACAAACTGCAAATAGTCATGGTGACATTTTTTAGTGTAACAGATTGCCCCCTAAAGTGCGAAGCCTGAAATAGATTAGGGTTTCAAAACATCTAGGAAGGGTGAAGTACTTTATCATTTCAAGGATTATCTTGCGGAGGACCCGGTCAGAACCTGCAAATATTCAACACAAAATACATATATAAGATGATATCATCGCTGAGGTAGGCATTCCCATACTAAGATTGAAAACTTTAACTAACAATCTAACTACTGCTCTGATACAGGAATGATTTTGCAGTACATCACAATTATAGACTTTTGTAGACACAGTATGGACGTAGCCATCTGTTTATGATTGGTCTACTATATAATGAATACAAAACTCCTCGCAGCCTGGATGGTGGAAACTAGATCTAGGGTCTTCATTTCTACTTCACGATTTGGTACGATTCTATCCATGCGAATAAATGAATCGATGTCGAACATGGTAGAAACCACTTGATTACCAGTCGATGATGTAAACTGTTAACAAGTGTGAGAGAGACCACCAGTGATGTCAATGGTTCTCAAAGTACCTAGTACAATCCATGAAATGTGAATGAATGGGTTGTTGCCGAACACGTCACGGAGTCCTTTGATCGAAATTCAATGATGTAAACTGTCGTCAAAGGCGAGAAACCTGCCATTGATGCATGCAGACCTCAAGGTACTGACGATCTCTAAGTTCATCTTTCTAGATAATGTGCTGATGTCGATAGAAAGTGACCCGTTGCAGGCAAACCCACAACACGAAATCATTGTTCAAGTTGAAGAAATGTTGCTGTAAGGACTGACTCAGGGATGGTCAAAATGGATGACAAGTATTTTGCATATGAATGGTTTATTTGCAGAGACCTCTTGAACACATAACAACACGACAGATGGTGTGGTAACGGTTGACCCAAAGTTAATACCCAGAAATGGTTGAAGTCTTTCAAAGTGGTTTGATCAACTTTAAGGCAAAGGATTTCCCAACCCAGGTGAATGAAAAAGTGTCGTGTTCAAGAGCGGTGATAAGGTTCTTCTGTAATAAAGGGTAACAAATAGGTTCATTCTTCTCTCTTTTCCCCCACCATTTCTGGCAAGTACCTCTTTATTTTTTACAAGCTTGAGGAGGATAACATATGCTTGATTATAAGCTCATCCTTCGGATGAGTCCAACTTAGTTTAGATTCGGACCCTAAGAAGGAGTGGTCCATTCCTGTTTGTAATCAAACAGGTCCTTTATTGTGAAATTTTAACGAGTCCAGTATAGGAGAAACTCGGCGTTTTTCAATTTTAGAGAGTCTGAAAAAACTAAAGAAGACTCCATAGTGAACTTTTTCGTAAATTTGTGTCTCCCAAGCCCGAAAAAGTATAAAATAATACCTGAGAGAACTGCTTGATATTGCGACCAAGGAGTACTTTCATGTTTAGTGTCGTTGACCTGAAAAGTAAAAAGTGATCAAGGACACGTCATTTTATTTCCAATATCGAGTTTGAAACGACAAAAACCCGGCAATCTTTCGTGTTTTTACGGTCAGAAAAGGGCTATAAGAGGACCGTCTTTTAATTCCGTTTTAACGAGTGTAAAAGAAACGCTCGGCAATCTTTTCATGTTTTAGGAGTCAGAAAAGGGCTTAAAAGATGACTCTGATTTCTTGGTTCGTGAAAAATGATAGTTTACCCTAAAGTCCCTTTGTCCTGCACAAAAACAACACATTACTCATACCTGTTTAAGATAGGCAAAAATACATTGAAAAATATCTCTTTATGGTGAAAAATAAACAAACCTAGCATTCATTTATCCAAAAAACCTATAAAAAGACTTTTTACCATGTCATTTTTACCATTTTACTGTTGAGGGAGAGAAAAGGGCTTTTGATAAGAAACTTCCCGTGGACTTTACGGAGAATCCGACCGTCAGAATCGAACACCGTTTCATCAGGTATTCTACAACATCCTTCTCTTAATTTCCATCCGTTTAGAATTCATTTTTAGGTTTTTATTTGATTTTTTGGAGGTCTTGGGGTTTCAAGATGCGCCCTTTGGGGTACGCAGGTCATGCACTGCTGACCTGCATGCCCCGATATTTTCTCAATGGGGAAAATACCGGGCGTACGCACCCGGCCTTAAGGGCAGCTGCGTACATACGCTCTGTTCCTAAAAGCCGGGGTGCGTACCCCGCAAAACGCATTTTGAAACCCTTATTTCTCCAAAATGGACCAAAATTTTAAAATTTTATGGATTCTAACAGATGTTTTATGATGTGCAGGGTGCACACCATGCTTGATTGGCGTGAAAGAGAACACGAGGATGTTGATTTGGCCGCAATAAATCATCAACCCTCCATTGATGCTTTGAAGGCATGCGGTCTCTACAAGTACTGGGCCATACCTGGCATGAGGGCCCAAGTGCCATTCCTAGAGTGGCTGGTTGAAAGGTGGAACATCCAGGAACAATGCTTTTACATCGGAGGGCACCAGCTCGAGATAGAGCCCTCTGACATATATTTTCTCACTGGTTTGCCTAATAGGGGCGAGCAACTGACTCTCTCCGGGACTAGGCCGGGTGGCCAATCCCTTGCTAGCCTCCGGCTAGAGTGGTGCAACAATCAGAACCAGGAGAGAGGGATAGAAATCAAATATATATCCCTGCCTGAACTTATGGTAATTGCCTTTACAGTTACCAGACTCTGCGGCGCAGCCGCCTTGCACATTGCCACCGGGTCCCAAATGCAGATGGCGATAGATTGCTACCAAGGCACCATTTTCAACTGGTGCGATGCTGTGTTGGCCAACATAAAGGGCCAACTAACTAGGGTAAAGAACGGGCAACTAAAGACCTTTGGGTATGGGCCTTTAGTTGTGAGCTTTGCCCTAGAGAGAGTTCCGATGCTTATCCCTCAGCATCTCACTGTTCCGGTTGGGCCACCTCGGGAGCCAAAGTTGATACGATGGGTTACGGTGATGGCCCGACATCCTAATGAGGGAGCGGGAGTTGTTCGATTTCCTACTGGTTACTTTCACTGGTTGGAGAACCAGGTCTTCGCGATTCAGGACTTTCCTTATGCCGGAGTAGATTTTCGCGGTGATCTGGACATGGTTCTTCCACAGGGAGAACAATGGGACGACAGAGGTATTTCATTTTTCACAAATTTTTGAAATTATTTACTTTTTATTTGTTTTTATATCGTCTCAAAACTGACAGTGAAAATTTTCAAAATGCAGATGTAGGCCCACAACGTTCGGCCAATCTCCGGCCATTCGAGAGGAGAGTACCAGTTGCACCAACACCGGCCCCACAGGATGCGGCCGCAGAGGCCTTAGCCGAGCTGGAACAGGACCTTGAGCGTCTCACGGCGGACATACCAGAGACGACTATAGATGATATTCCTATTCGACTTCAGCGCTATGTGGTTGCAGTCCTAGGACCTATCAGGAGGTTCCTGTGTAGGGTAGTGTGGGCAGTGGTCTCGTATAGAGAGCACCACCAGTGATTGGCTAGTCACTTTTTGTGGACACATATGACATTTTTGGTTTTTTGTACTTATCATTTTTGTCGATCATAAGGTGTTTTTCAACCTATGATCGAAGACGATGTATATTTTTTGACACACTCCTATCTATATATATATCATTATTACCGGCTTATCTTGTTCAACATGTGTGATTAAATGTTAATGTGTTTTAAATTTACATGTATGATTATCGCAAATGTCTGTCTAACATTCGAGAAGCAATTGCATCTGCTAATGTATTAAAAGACCTTGGAATATGTTGATATTCAATGTAATCAAATTCACGTTCCAAAAGACGCACTCTCAAAAGTAACCTTAATAACACTGGATTTCTAATGGCATAAACTCTATTAAGCTGTAATACAACGAGTTCAGAATCTAACCTCACTATCAAACTCCGAATCCCAAATGTAATGGATTCCGATAATAATTCAATCACTGCACTGTATTCTGCAATGTTGTTTGTTGTTTGACCGAGGCTCACCCCATGCATAGAAACTAACTCGTCAGAGGGCGAATAGATAACCCAAGCTGCGGAAGAGATATTCCGTGTACTACGACAAGCACCATCAGCAAATCCAATGTACGTTTGGAGAGGCGTCGACATCTGCAATATCAAGAGTAAAACCAAGATAAGCCAGAATAACGACGAAAAACCACACTCTCTAAACTAAGCACACTTGTCTAAACTAAGCACACTTGTCTAAACTAAGAAAACGTACCAGCTAGAAAGAGAAAATTAACCTAACTACCCTAACGAAAATCTTCACACCCATCATTTAAGCATAGTACCTCTTTAGGTAAAGTCCATTTTTGGGTTTACCCAAAGAGTCCCCATCAAAATCAACTAGCTCATAGGCCCCTTTTGCTAGCTTTCACTTAACAATGTAGGGTCCATGCCACATAGGAACAAATTTTCCAACACCTAACTTATCGTTAGCTTGATCATATAATAGCACTAGGTCTCCTTCCGAAAAATTTCGAGGGGTCACATTTCGATCGTACTGAGCTTTCATTTGTTTTGCATGAGTCTCGATTGCCAGTGCAGCATCACGTCGAGTCTCATCTAATTGAGCTAAATACAATAAACGCTTCTCCTCTTCGGAAGTAGCTGGGAGTAATTCGACAGCCATTTGAAGTGATGGTATTTCGCATTCAATGGGTAGCATGGCTTCCAAACCATAAACTAGTTGGAAAGGAGTGAACCCTGTTGATGTTTTCACTGAAGTTCGATATGCCCAAAGCGCGGAAAATAACATGTTGTGCCAATTCGACCGATGAATGCCAATGATTCGCCGGATCATGATGACCAAAACTTTGTTGATGGACTCAACCAGACCGTTGGCTTGTGGATAATAAGGTGTTGAGCTATCGTGGCACAAACCAAGCTGGCCTGTAAGCTCTGTCATCATAATGTTTCGAAAATGGTGCCCATGGTCAGTGATTATTGCTTGTGGGACACCAAACCTACCAATAATGTGATTGAATACGAAAACTGCAGCAGTCTTGCCGTCTGCCTCGAATGTAGGCATCGCCTCGGCCCACTTAGTAAAATAATCAACCGCAAGGATGATATACGCATGCCCCCCGACCGAGTGAGGGTTACAAGTAATAAAGTCGATACCCCATTTAGCAAAAGGACCAATGGCAATTATAGGGTGGAGAGGAGCTGGTGGTGCGCGCATCTTGCGATCAAACACTTGACAGTTGTGGCATTTTCGGACCGCAATGATACAATCTTTAAACATGGACGGCCAGAAATAGCCAGCACGCAACACCTTCTAAGCTGTGGCATACCCAGACATATGACCGCCACATGCCCCAGAGTGACAGTCATTCAAAACCCTTTCTGCCTCTTCATGAGTTAAGCAACGTCGGAAAACCAAGTCCGCCCCACGACGATAAAGAGTATCTCCAATTATTTTGTATTGTTGGGACTGGAATCGAATTTTCCAACGTTCCGTCTTAGAAGCTTCGGGCCGAAAGGATTGGGTTTGGAGATAAATGATTATATCCCCGTACCATGGATCTAAAGTGCTGATAAGAAATAAAGATTCGTCTGCTATGGGTTCCTCTGCCACTGTTTCCGTGTCAGCACGCGGGAAATCACACATTAACTCGGCAAAGACTAAGGATTTCTTAGATTTGGACTTTTCGAACTCCAAATCGAACTCCTGCAGGATAACAATCCATTTGGAGTACTTGCCCCCTAGCAATTGTTTAGTCAGAATATAGATCATAGGGTTGCAATCCGAAATCACTATAGTTTTACGGAGAAGAATGTAGTGACGAAAACGCTGGACAGCTTGAATGGCTGCCAGTGCCAACTTTTCCACATGTGAGTATTTTAGCTCGGTTGGATTTAACGTCCGACTAAGGTAATATATCACATGTTCCGTTCCAAATTCATCTTCCTGAACTAAGACCATTCCAATGGTGGAGTGGGAGGCGGCGAGATACAAAAAGTAATCCTGGTTGTAGTTGGGAGGATGCAGCAACGGTGCATGGGTCAACGCGTGCTTAAGTGCATCGAAAGATTTCTGAGCTATCTCATCCCAAGAGAATTTAGCATTTTGTTTTAACAACCGGGTAAAACCCTTTGTAACCTCGGCGTAGTTAGGAATGAATCGACGTAAAAAGTTTGCTTTCCCCTGCAAACTTTGGAGTTGGCGCAAACTCGAAGGAGGAGGCAATTTGATGATAGCTTCTACCTTCGAGGGATCGACGCGGATACCGGCTTTTGAAACGACAAATCCTAGCAATCGTCCCACTTCTATGCAGAAGACACATTTGTGTGGGTTCAACCGAATTCGATAATGCCGACACCTCATAAAAATAGCTCGTAAGTGGACAAGGTGATCAGCTCGATGTAAAGAATGAGTAGGAAAATCATCGAGGTACGGCTGCACAATGTGCTTGATGTCGTGAAACGCATAAGACATTGCCCGTTGGAAAGTGGCTCCGGCATTCTTAAGTCTAAAAGGTAATTTGCAATAAGCAAATGTCCCCCAAGGACAAATGAAAGCCATTTTTGGTTGATCGGCAGGTAGAATATTGATTTGGTTGTAACCGGAAAAACCGTCCATAAAGGAAAATATTTCACTGCTGGCACAATCATCAATTATTTGATCGATATAGGGCGTGGGATAGTTGTCTTTTGGACAAGCACGATTAATATCCCTATAGTCGATGCAGATTCTTATTGTTCCCCGTTTCTTGTTAACCGGAACAATATTCGATACCCAATCTGTTAACGGGATCGGATAAATGAAACCTGCTTTCAACAACTTCTCAACTTCTGCTTTAATTGCAGCCGCTTTCCTAGGGTGTATCTGACGTAGACGTTGCCGAACGGGCTTAGCGTCCGGGTAAGTCTTGATTTCATGAACAATAATAGAGGGATCAATTCCTAGCATTTCCTCATAGGACCAGGCAAACACGTCGCGAAATTCTTGAAATAGGGCCTTGTATATTTGAATTTCGTCGTTTGTACACGAGGCACCTATATGAATGTTCTCAATAATTCCAATTTTGACTGAAATGTCAATGGCAATAGTTTGAGAAATGTTTCCCAAATTCAACTCTGAATCAGGATGTTTCGTGGGATTCTGAGCGTCCTTAACATATTCAGCCGTAAAAATTGATGAAAAATCATTTTCAAAGCCATCACCCTCAGGTAAAAACGAAGATCTATGATGGAGATCTTCCCATGGTAGATCATCTACACTTAGGATTTCGCGAAGTTGCTCGTCAGATGACACAACCTCGGGAAACGCTATTCGTTCTGAGGTTGATGTGAAAAGTGATTCCTCACGGACCACATTCATTTGGTCGATTTGGGTTGAACACGGGTTGGTAAAAGACTGCACGGCTTCATAAGCAATTTCATATGGACTCAAAGGCATAGCATCACCGAATGAGTCTATCTCAGATTCAGATGGGACAATCCAAGGATCATCATAAATAATAGTGTCTGAAGTAATCATATGAATGGAAGCGAATGAAGGGTCGGCATTGATTGGAGGAAAAGGAAAAGTTCCCAGTAAACTGGAATCTTTAACTAATCCTACGCCAACATCCCTATAAGGGATAGTCGTTTTACCGACATGCTGGATACTCTCTGAAGAGGCTGGGTCGGATGAAAAGAAAGCCAGCTGGTCTATTGTCACGATCTTGCCATTATGTGGAAACTTTATAACTCTGAAGACCGATGAGACGACCGCTGTCATAGCGTAAGACCAACTTCGACCCAAGAGAAGGTTGTAGTCTAGAGGGGCATCAACCACCTCCACATCCAGACTAACGATTTTTCCTTCAACCCTTATAGGCAAATCCTACAGAATGCCAAACGGATGGAACCCACGGCCATCAAAGGCCTTAAGAATCGTCGGGGATTGGTTCAATGAAGGAGAACCAAGCGATCTCCAACATTGAATCGACATAATACACGTAGAAGCTCCTTCATCAATTACAGTCCGATGAATAGGCCTGTTTTTGACTATCACTAGGATCTGGAAAACCATCTGATGAGGGAGATGCGGTGTACTATTTTCTAGATCAAAGATTATTAGGTTCGGGTCCTGAATATCAACAGCTCCTATAGCCGACAAAAGTAATTTTCGTTGTGCTGGGCATGATTGCAGCACTTCTAAAGCCGACATTGCTGAGGGTGAAACAGCTAAGTCCTCAACAATGTTATAATTCTGAGCTGCTCTCGCATGTGGATTGAAAGCAAACTTTCGAAGTATACCCTTGGCGGGCAGTTTGATTACCAAGTCCGGGTTAGGTTTCTCGATCTGTAGTGGATCGGAACCGGGAGCTGAGGTTGATGGATTAGAATGAGAAGATTTTGCTTCTTTTCCATCAATAGGACTCTTACTACCATAATCGTGTGATCGAGTCGCAATCCGTACATGAGACATCATCAATATGGGTTCTTCACTGACACTCGAGGAAGAACCTATCATCTTACTCTCTTGCTTTGGAAATGGATCTTTCAAAACAGCAGGAGTTGGGGAACCTTTAATGATTTTCACAACCTCTGCCCGATGAGGGCAATCTCTTGTGAAATGATCTTCTTCACAAATTAAACAAGGATAGCGAGGTTTGCATTTCTCGTCGTTAGATTCCGACTTCTCTTTTTTCTCCTTTGGAGCCTTGTCTGCTTTATCCTTCTTCTTGCCTTTCTTTTTACCACTGTTTTTTGATTTAGCCGTAGATGACTCTACAGCGTGAACGTCGGCGGTAATTTCAGGAGAAGACTCTCCTGTCGGGGAGTCTGGTAAGGTTATGATTGGAGAAGAATTCTTTGAGGATTTCTTCTTACTTTTAGTGTTCACCGTACCAATCATGCCATCAGCAGCATGAGACCCCGAAGGAGCAGCAGCGATTTGATTCGACTTAGGAAGATCTGGGATCTTCTCGTGCAATGTACCCGACTGAGTGTAAACTAAGTCAAGGTACTGGGCTTGAGCAATGACTTGCTCCTCAGTAACTACTCCGGCCTTAGCCACATATTCAATAATCTTCGGTAATAATGATTTGAGAAACCATTCAGCTAAGATTTGGTCCGGGATAAAAACTTTCACTAAACGTCTTTGACGTCTCCATTCATGGATATGATCAGAAATATAAGTGGACGTCAATTGTTTTAATGAAGTTAATAACTCAGTACCATTATCGTATCTGACCGGCAACTGAAAAAGAGTTAGGAACGAGGTAGCTAACTGGCTAAAGTTATAAAAGGAGGCCCGTGGTAACTCAATATACCACTTGGCCGCGAGACCAATGAGCGTACGCTGAGAAAGATGCAAACGGATTGAATCATCCGAGATAGAATTCGAAGCACACCAGAGGTGGTAAGTCATCACGTGATTTGATGGATCCTCTCCAGGTTTACCTTCGAACTTGGGTATATCACTGGGCAACTTATTTGGCATTGGCGGCCAGAACGGAAGATAATTTATTGGATCGTTCGTTAGGCGCGTCAAGTCGGGTAAATCCAAAGTTGCGATAAACGGCAATTGCCGGTTAGGATCTCTAAAACTCTGGGTCACAAGACCAGTCCCAGGAGGAGGATATCCAGGATAACTTGGAACAGGAATCGCGTTGGGGATATTATATCCTCCTGGAAAACCAGGATTAACCGGACCATACTGGGGTTGTTGAGGTTGTTGATAAGTATACCTAGGATACGGTTGATACTGGTAAACCGGTTGTTGGACAGCAGGCCCGTATTGGTACTGTCCCTGGTGCTGTTGATAAGTGAATTGTGGTTGACTTGTTACAACAGTACTTAAACCAAGCTGCCCTACAGGCATCTGGACCGTGGTTTGAATCGTAAATCCGGACAACGGTAAAGATGTCTGAGGGGTGGTTGCAGAGACAGTAGAAACCGGAGCTGTCGATACTCCAGAAGTAAGTGCGGTAGATGTTGCGGTAGTTGCAGCAGCCATTTGAGATGGAGTACTAGGTGCGATTGGCGGCTGAGTAACTACCGAAGTTACAGAAGTTTGAACATTTGACTGGACAGGTTGTGGTTGCTGGGGTGGACCAGAAACTACAGGTTGTCCAGTTTGAGGTAACAACTGTATACTTGGTTGCAACACCTGTTGACCTTGTGATGGATCCCACACTATCATTCCGGGGTATTGACCCGTAACAGGTTGAGGATACTGAGATCCGTAACCAGGTTGAGGGTAGGATTGATAATTGAAAGGTACATTTCCCGTACCTTGAACGTAAGATTGACCTTGAGGTGGTTGATAACCTTGACTCGAGTACGGACCTTGGGGTAGATACCCTTGAGGTAAGTACTGATACTGGGGTTGACCTTGATGCATAAATTGATACTGAGGTTGACCTTGGGGTACATATTGAGGTTGGGGTTGACCTTGAGGAACGTATTGCACCATAGGTACATACTGTCCTTGAGGTTGCCCCCCAGCCGCAACTTGTGTACCTTGAGGTTGCCCCCCAGGTGTTAATTGAGGCTGCCCCCCAGGCGGTAATTGACCACCTTGAGGTTGAGAACCGGGAATTGAACCTGACATCATATAAACGTCTCCTACACCCAACGGTCTATTACCATTGCTTCCAGCTAATGACCCATGTCCAATGGGTTGAGGAGATGCTCCCGCAAAGGTACCAAAAAGTGATTGATACCCAGTAGGAACAGAAGGACCACCATACAAGAAAGATTCAGGGGGTTGAGTAGACACGGACGACTGACTAGACATATTTACAGGAGTATAAAAACCTCCGGGTGGATAAGGAGTACGAGGTGGAGAAAAACCTATCCCTGAGTTGTCTAAATAATTAGTTAACGAAAGGTACGAAGTAGTACTTCTAGGTGGACTATAAAAGATAGATTCACGCTCTCTTAGATCAAGAGTAGGTTGATCTTCAAGAATAGGGCCTACTTCTTCTTCTGGAGTAAGTTCTTCAATAGCTAACAAACCAGAAGGAAGATTTTCGGTTATGACTCTTTAAGAGGTGAATCAAGAACACTAGAAGTTGGAGTAACAGGTTCAGATATTTCAGGTTCTTCGCCTATATCACTAGTAGATGAAAAACTACCAGCAAGCTCAGAAACTGCAATAGCTTCAGGATTGTAACCTGTTTCTAGACTTTGGTAATCTAGATGGACTACCAACGAAGACTCTCCTTCTTCAGGTGAACCTACTCTACTGCCACTAGGAGGAGTTACGAGGACTTTCAAACCTTCTAGATTACTCGGGTCGTCTCGAGGAGGGTCACCCCGAAGTCTACGGGATCTCCTCAACAATTAGGCCACGGAAACAATCTCAGGAGATTGGCCCCAAAGTCTACGGGACTGTCTCGGTAATTCCGCCACAGTTAAAAACTTTTAACTACTGCACACGCAAACAAAGTAAAATCTCAAAACAAACCACCTAAAGTCTCTAAGAACCAAACAAATTTGAATCACACGCCTAAAGAATCTAGGGCGTCAAACCATGCACAAACAGTAGCCTTCCGGACCGAAAACACTAGTTGGTGATGAAGCCCAACATTGCCGAATTCAGTACAGAAGTGGTGGGTGGAACAGTTACCCTGGAAACCTGCTTAATGAATAGACCGGCACAAGTTCCTCCACTTTAACCGTCTCGAGTGAAGTGAACCCCCCGAAAAATCCAAGTGAGTCTAGCCGACGTCTGCTCTAGGTACAGTGGGATCTTCCCTCCACCGTCACCTCAGGTAGAATCCTAAAGATAATGGTCACTAAGGTTACCAACAGCAACAAATACACCTGAGGGAACAGTCTACACTCCGACAGCACGCAAGGGCAGAGTATCAAGCTCAATCCCCTTGCCGGCTCCTTGACAATAATCCAAGGTTTACCGACAAGTGACCCCTGGCTCCTCGACAATGATTAATACGAGGTTTACCATTTGTAATACGTGCGTGTCTGGCGTCATTCCCAACGAGGGAGGATTGATCCCCTCACTGGTTCGGACACGAGCTCGTGCTTCTCCTTTAAGAGGAGCTTTCCCAGAGTATAAATGAAACAGTTGGATTTATCCTACCACAAGATCAGCTACTTGTTTGGTTTTGCTATCTTGGAGAGTTAATTACTCTCCTACTCCAAGACACTAGCTTGATCTATATTGGTGTTCCAGAGCCCTAGTAAATAAAAAGTTACTAAGTTGATTTTACTTTAAGCATTAATTTTATGGTTTTCCTTTAAGACAAAAGGTAGTGGAGATGAAACTGGTGGTGTGTAGACTCAACTCTTCAACCACTACAAAGATGCACCTAAGATGATTTACACTACTTTCCTTTTTCAATGAATCTCCTAGCTAAGAGAGTTGAGAGAATGCAAATTTTATAGAAAACAACTTTCTTAACAAAGACAATCAAAGAAACAATTCTCTTTATCTTTTCAAAACATGCAACTCATGACCACTAATTATTCACGAAATTTCCTTTTTCTTCAAAAGACTATACATGCTACCAAAGAAAACTTTTTCCAAAAGAATTTTTTGTATTTTTCCTATATTAATCAAGCATGTAAAACTATTTATCGGAAATCAAATTTAACAAATCTAAGGCAATCAAACCAAAATCACTCAAAAGAAAATTAAAGGGAAATTTACCTAAAAGTAAAACTAATGAGGACAAAAGCCTACAAGGATGATTCCCGGATGTTTTACTCAGTCAAAATGTAACTAAGGATCAGTTCATGCAGAATCATAAACTGATCATAAAAAACAAAATCGAAATCTTTTTGTTCTTTTGTTTAAAAAATAAAATTCAAAGTTCAATCAATAAACGTTTTCGAGATTCGCAAAGAGAAGACACAAAGGTAGGTCTCTCACAAGGGTGAATTCGATAACAGGCCCGACTCCTAAGAGGGTTGAACAAAACCAGGGAGATCCAAAGTTTGACAACCTCTAATGCCAAAGTCACTACAGGACCAGTTAAAAATCAAACCCTAAGGCAAAATCCCTATGAATTCTACCAAAACTCTCGACACTAACGGAACAAGTCCAGGTGAAGATCTCTGACAGTAAACTAATGGATCTGGGCAGTAAAAACAAATTAAAAACAAAAATCTAAAGAGCAAAAAGCAAAAATTGAGATTTTCTCAAATTTGACAGGGGTACGCAGGTGACCTGTTTGCACAGGTGCGGGTACGCTCTGTGCACACAGTCGCAGTGCGTACAAGTACGCACTGTGCTGAACTCAAAGCCTGCGTACTGCTGGCAAAACTAAGAAAACTAAAAATCTAAGTTAACCCTAAGCTAACCCACCCAAACACACAGTTAGACAACCAAAAATCAGAAAGCAAGCGCTTTTTCTCAGACCAAAATATTAAATCAAAAAGAACTCAAGCACATTCATGGATTCCCCAGTATGGTCGCCATTTTGTCACATGGAAAGAGTCGATAGTGTGGACACAACCGACCTCCCTAGAAGCCTAAGACTTTCTAGTGACAAACAAGACAAATAGGAGCAATCCTTCTCTAAATATGCATTTATACTATGTGAAATCAAGTGTTTTAGATCTTACCTGTAACCCAACGCTGTTGTAGTAGTCCAGCTTCGTTGATCCGGATGAGCTCCTCCTTCTCTTCGAAACCTGCATTCACTAACAATCAAACGATTAAATAGCACCTGAATATCACATAAAATAAAACACATTTAACATATAGACCAAGGAGTATATGAAACAACTCATAAATAACAAATTGTTGAGAAGAATGGACTTATTTGTATTAAAAGGTAACAAAAGAAACCATTACAACCTGAGCCTTGGTGTTGTGCAAGTTCCTCCCAGGGTCCACAAGAGTCCTCCTTTACTCTGATCAGCTCACCCACTTCCAAATACAACAAGTAAAGATGGTAATCTCTCCTCACAAGCTTATACAAGGAAGTCCTAATTCCAGCAGCATCTACCCTTAGGAATGTTCAGCTTTCAACCTCCCCTCCCTCTGGTCCAATGCATGTATTTATAGTGCTGTAGAGGAAGTTAATCAGGTCCACCATCAATGGGATAAGCCCCTCTTTTGGGTGGGTTAGCTCCCCTCTTGATGGGATAAGTTCCTCTTCTATAGGGATACATGAACCATCTGGAGGCGCTCCATACACGTCAAACAAGCTTCTAGAATGCTCTAGAAATAACCACAAGTAACTTTTTTGGAGTGAAACTTGTGCTTATTGACCTTTACAGGAGTACGCACCCATTGCTTTACAGACAGAGCGTACAAGTACGCAGGTATTGTGAAATTGGATTGCGTACCCGCAAGTAAGGCTGAGAGAAACTGCGTACCAGAGATAACTTGACTTTAAATGACTTTTCTCTCTTTCTTTGAGTTTGACATGGAAAGCAGAGGCATGAGACTTGCCAAGGAGGATAGTATGACAGGTGATGGAGTCATACAAACTGCAAATAGTCATGGTGACATTTTTTAGTGTAACACATAACCCAACATATTTGTAACCCATTTTTGTTGTTGTTCAGAGGATAATCTTTGTTCTAAAAATTTTTTAATACTATCATGATCTGTTTTTACCTTGAAGTGTCTTCCCATTAGGTAAGGTCACCATTTCTTAAGTGCACGTAGTATTGCCAACATTTCCTTCTCATAAATAAATTTCTTGAGGGACATTTGTTTGTATGTATGTAACCATAAAAATACCCAATCACCTAAATCAAAACTTCTTTCATTGTGATGTTGATCTGCCTATTGTTTCATTCGATTCTGGACCAAAGTGGCATTATCGTTTAAAAGTTGGAGAACTTGTTGTTGATGCTTGATGTGATCTTTCACTGCTTGAATCTTTTTCTTCTTGATATGTCCTTCTATACTGAGAGTTTGAGGAGTGGTAATTTCTTCCAATGCATTACAAGATATGGTTGGATTCATTTCTTGATGCTTTATGTGATCTTTCACTTCTTGAACATTTTTCTTCTTGATATGTCCTTCTATGTTGATAGTTTGAGGAGTGGTAATTCCGGCCATTGCATTAAAATATATGGTCAGATTCATTTCTTCTTTCTTGATGTTGTCTTTCACTTCTTGGACCTTTTTCTTCTTGATATGTCCTTCTATCTTAAGAGTTTTAGGAGTAATAATTATTTCCAATGATTTACAAGATGTGGTCGGATTCATTTCTTCTTTCTCCGGGGTTGGTTCCTGGTGTATATACTGTTCTTTTGATGTTTCTTGATCCTTTTCTTCCTCCTCTCCACAATCAATGTAAAATAATTTCTTCTCAGCACACTTATGACCTTTAATGTATTTTTTATCACAATTGTAACAAAGCCCTTTTTCTCTTTTTTCATCCAATTGTTGTGGTGTAACCCTTGTAGGTTGTGGAAGGCTAGGAGAAACAACACTTCCAACTTTATAGTTGTGAGGGGTAGACTTCCTTGTTGCCATAAATTTTCTTTCCACTTTGTAACAAAACCATTTTTCTCTTTTTTCTTCCAATTGTTGTGGTGTTGCTCTAAAGAAGTTGTTGCTCTTTGTATCCTCATAATGTGCTATAATTTGCTCAGTGAAAACTGACCACATAACAAGTGGTTTACGAGAACAAAATATTTTATACCATAAAAATTGATCTTGTTCTAAATATGAAGATGCAATACATACCTTTTGTAATAGTGGTACACCATGTAGATAACATTATTTCTCCATCTGTAGTATCCAATTTACCGGATCCTTGCCATCAAACTTCCTCATTTCAATTTTTCTTTATTTTAGGAGCTCAATATTGAAACAACTATAACTCTGTAATTTCAGATCTCCAAGTTCTAAAATTTCTTTTTACGGTAGCTCTCTAAGTTCTCTTTCTTACCCTGTAAGTTTGATGAGAATTTGATTATCCAAGAAAGAGTTATGCCAAATCTCCCACAGTGACCTGGTTATAGACTGGTTTAGTAGAGAGAACTTGTACGAAGTTCCACGTGTCACTATTTCAACATTAGTACCTAAAACGTATATACAGAAAGCTACAGGAAGTCCTCTTTCTAAAACTTCTTACGAAATTTCAATTTGATGCTCAGAGAGAAAGTTATGATGATTTTCCCATAGTCACCTGTTTAAGATATAATTCGGGAGTCTGTAAAAACCCTAACTTCCGCAAATCATATATCTGAAAATATAGCAAGAAAAGATATGAAATTCAAATGTGAGATTCAAAACAATTTCTTCTCAAATGGGATTTTTTTGTAGATTCTGAAATGTCGTGGAAAAGATATTATAGAGAAATTTCCATGCTGACCTGTTTTGGAGCAGCGAAACCCTAGAATCCAAAGCTATGATACCAAATGTTATGAAACTAGCTCACAAAAAGATAGAAAAGATAGATCAACGCCTTAGGAATAAACCTCTTTGAGGGGCCAACCTCCTTTACATTACACAAATGAACAATTCTTAGATGATACAAATGAAAAGACTTCCTTTCTATATATAGGAGTATAAGGGGTCATAATATAATCAGAGCCGGCATAACAATAATAATGTAAGGGCACAATAATAACAATAGTGGGCTTCTATAGGGCACAATAATAACAATATTGGGACTACATGGGCACAGAAATATAATAAAGGGGTTGTACTAATAACAATAAAGGGTTACACTAGTAGTATGGTGACCTAACACTTAGATTTGCTAAAGGATCAAAAACTTTAAATGAAATTATCAAAGTTCAGCGTTCTCCTCTGATAAAGACAGGTCTTGGATATACTGACGAAGCATATCAATCACACAAGTCGTCGACCTCGACCAAAATCTCTCTTGATGCAGCAAAGACTAGTGAACAGTATGACAATCGTCAGCAAAGGCATAAAGCTGATCACTAGGTAAATCATACTCAATTTACTCCAAGGATGAATAGAAGTGACAACCAACCTCAGGCAAATCATACTCAATTTGCTCCAAAGATGAATATCAATAGAAACTACAATCAACAGGTAAATAGTTTCGATAGTTGCAGAAACTTCTTTAATGGGCAATGTTTTTCATGTCATAATTTTGGGCACAAAGCTACTCAATGCGTTGCTTACAAAACTATCATGACTAGAGAATCATGAAATCAAAGGAATGTAATAGGGATCAAGAGAAGTTCCTATAATAACTTTTCTCCTCTTGAAAATGAAATAGAATGCTCAATATGTAACAACTTTGGTCATGAAGAATCTGAATGCAGGAGAAAATTTCAGCAAACATCTCAAAAGGAGCAAATGCCATTAAATCCCAATATATGGAGAAGAAAATAATCTCAAACAGAAAGATGTAGTATAGCCTTGTATACAGAAGGACAAGAAAATCAGTGGTACATCGATAGTGGATGCTCCAAACACATGACAAGTGACAAAGAGAAACTTCACTCATATAATTCCTTAGAAAAGGAAAAGAATGCCTCATTTGGAAATGACACTCCAGCTATCATAAAAGGTAAAGGTTTTGTTTTCTTGAAAGAAAAGGTTAAAGCTGGAAATGTTATGTATGTAAACGGTTTAAAGCATAACCTATTGAGTGTCATTCAAATGTGTGATCAAGGAAATGAAGTGGTGTTTTGATCAAATGGATGTGTTGTTCGTGAGCTTGATACAGGAGAGACGTTGATCAAAGGTACAAGAACTCCGAACAACTTATACATACTCAAAGGAGGACAACAACAGTGTTATCTAAGCAAAAATGATGAAAACTGGCTGTGGTATAGAAGATTGGGACATCTAAGATTTTCTCAAATAAGAAAAGCATGCAGACTCAAGGCTGTTCATGATCTTCTAGATATCAGCATCCCAGAAAATACAATATGCAAACCATGTAAAATCTATAAGCAAACCAGAGTTCACTTCATGGAAAAAGAAGGGTCAGCTAGTAAGCCTCTTGAACTTGTCCATACTAATTTATGTGGACCAACAAGGGAAAATTCACCTTGTGGAGAAGAATACTTTATTTTGTTCATTGATGATTTTTCCAGAATGTGTTGGATAGGTCATCTAAAGCATAAAGATGAAGAATTTGAAAAGTTCCAAGCCTTCAAAGCTTTGGTTGAAAATGAATCAAATAAAAAAATCAAATGCCTCAGATCTGATCGAGGAGGGGAATTTACATTGGATGAATTCTTTGACTTTTGTGAACAACATGGAATAAAAAGGCAATTCTCCACCATAAGGACTCCTCAGAAAAATGGTGTGGTAGAAAGAATGAACAGAATAATTCAACAAATGGCTTGAGCTATGCTAGATGAATTTGGAACTCCTACAACCTTCTGGGGTGAATTTGCATTCGCTCCCATGACTATTATCAACAAAGAAAATGTTCGGATAAATAGCACTCAAACTCCACATGAACTTTGGTATGGTAAGACTCCTACTGTAAAATACTTTAAAGTTTTTGGAAGCAAATTTTTTTATCAAAAGGACTGATGAAAAACTCGGAAAGTTTGAACCCAGAGAAGATGAAGGTATTCTTCTTGGTTATTCTTCTAGAAGTAAAGGATATAAATGTTATAATAAAAGACTTGGGAAAATTGTTGAAAGCATTGATGTTGTAGTTGATGAAGCATGCAAAAATCCAAAACAGATAAAATCAATAGAAGCTTATGACAATGAAGAATATGGGAATTATTTTCCCACATCAAATCAAAATTATATTGAAGAAGAAACCAATGAAGCACCAGAAGAAGAGATAATAGTAGAAGAAAAGACTGCGTCCAGGTATGTTCAAGAAAATCATCCAGAGACTCAAATTTTAGGAGAAAAAGAGGCAGGTTTACAGACCAGAAGAACTATTACAGGGACCTGAAGCTATCTACCATTACTATCCTCCACCGAACATCAAAATATAACTGAAGCATGCAAAGATGAATGTTGGGTCAAGGCCATGGATGAAGAACTTGAGAAAATTGAAAAGAATGATACTTGGGAATTAGTTCCTAGATCTCATGATAAAAATATTATAGGAACTAAATGAATATTCAAAAAACAAGCTGAATGAAAATTGAGAAGTCATTAGAAACAAGACCAGACTTGTTTGTAAAGGGTATGCTCAACAAGAAGGTATAGATTTTGAAGAAATGTTTGCACATGTTGCCAGACTTGAAGTCATAAGGATGTTTCTTGCTCTTTCCAGCTTTCAGAAATTCAAAGTATACCAAATGGATGTAAAATCATCCTTCCGTAATGGAGATTTAGAATAAGAAGTTTATATTGAATAGCCAGAAGGATTCATTCTTGGAAATGATGCAAAACTTGTATGTAGACTCAAAAAGGCTCTCTGTGGTTTGAAACAGGCTCCAAGGGCCTAGTATTACCGCCTTGACAAATATCTACACCAACAAGGTTTTACGAAAGGTTCTGCAAATAGCAATCTATATACAAAGATTGAAATTGATAAATTGCTAATTATTATTGTTTATGTTGATGATATCATTTTTGGTAGCGATGAAGAATCCATGAGTCAGAAATTTTTTTCAGTAATGCAACAAGAATTTGAAATGTCCTTGCTTGGTGAACTTACCTATTTTCTTGGTCTACAAGTTCAACAAACTAAAGATGGTATTTTTCTTTCACAAACCAAATATCTCAAATAGATCTTGAAAAGGTACGAAATGGAAGATTCTAAACCTGTATGTACCCCAATGGTAATAAGATACAGTCTCAGTGGAAATGATGAATCAGCATCAGTACATCAACCGACTTACAGATCCATGATTGGTAGTCTGCTTTATCTAATAGGTACCTGACTTGACATCATGCATGAAATAGGAATAGTTGGAAGATTCCAAGAAAGCCAAAGGAATCACACCTTTAGGCAATCAAAATAATTTTCAAATATCTTCAAGGAACTCAAGACTTTGGACTATGGTATCCTAGAGATGTAGATCTTACTCTTCATGCATATACAGATGCAGATTGGGCAGGAAGTGTTGATGATAGAAAAAGCACTAGTGGTGGTGCATTCTATATGGGTTCTATGTTAGTGTCTTGGTTCAGCAAGAAACAAAGTTCAATTTCTTTATCTACAGCTGAAGCAGAATATGTGGCTGCTGCATCTTGCTGCACACAATTACTTTGGATGATGCAAACTTTGCAAGACATTCATATCACATGTACTCCACCCATCTCCATTCTATGTGATAATACAAGTGCCATCAGTATTTCAAAGAATCAATTCATGCACTCCAAGACCAAGCACATACCCATCAAGTACCATTTTCTACGTGAAGAAGTGCTTGAACATAAGGTCAAATTGGAGTATGTTCCCTCCAAAGAACAGGTTACTGATATATTCACTAAACCACTGCCAAGAGAAACATTTGAATATCTCAGACAAAAACTGGGAGTATTTGTTGCATCAACCTATTGTTAAATCCAGTTTTTCAAAGAAAGGTTATTATACGTGTGTTTCATGAAGTATAGTCGTGTATACACACGGGTTTCTATGGGTTAAGGAGCATATATTTTTTTTCAGATAGGAAAAACAATAGGACAGACTATGATATGGGTGTTCTATCTAATGTTGATGATTACAGTCTATTGATATGCTTTGTTCATTAATTTTTATCTAACAGACAAAGATGCCTTGATCATTGACTTGTTAACAATGCACAGGTAGCACAGGTTTAGGGGGAGCATTAACCTTCACACCCATTCTGCATTGTTGTCATTATGGTTTCTGAGTCCAACTATCGCTTCAGATATTTATACCTTTTGTTGCTTAAGTCATGTAAAAGTCTAGGGTGTGATATGTCTTCTGATAACATTTGCATGAGCCCTATTGGACAAATGATGTAATTTGTATCCCCACTTTGCATGGGATGAATGATGTAATATTTATTGTATTTCTGTCATGTATAAACAATTGGCATATCCCCACTTGGTTGGGTGGATGAGTCAAATCTGATGTATCTCCACTTGGTTGGGAGACTGATGTATGTATGAGTCATTGGTGATAAGAAGGTCATACTCACTTAGTTTAGTTATAGAGTCATGTCATTCTTTTGAAAAATATTTTTTGCAGATTCTGCATGTGCTCAGGGGGAACATGGACCTCGCATGGATGGCTTAGTACATCTTAGCATAGGGGGAGCTTAATCAGAGAATTCAACATATACTTAGGGGGAGCATGGACAACATAATTTATATTAAAAGGGGAGAATATCTTGGCCCTCCCTTTGCCCTTGATGTCAAAGGGGGAGAGTGTCTTGGTGTTGTTGTTGCCATCAAGTTCAAAGGGGGAGATTGTTGGCATTATGATACAGGTGTTGTCCTTCATGGCAACTCACACAGATAACAGTTCACAATGTAACAAGTTAACAACAAAGGATTACAGATCAGACTCCAGAGATTGAAGAAAGAGAGGTATACGTTGGTTCACTTTGTTAAAGTGGTGTATACACGCGGGAACACAGAACAAAAAGATCATATACATACACACGCACTTTCACAGAAGGAAAGCACATATGGGATGGAAAATCAAGTTTTTGGTCTAAGGTATTTGGTCTGTGGTATTGACCCTAGGTATTTGGTCCAAGTTATTGGTCCTAAGTGGTTTTGGTCCAAGGTATTGGTACTAAGTGTTTTTGGTCCAAGGTATTGACAAAGGACCTAAATCTATATAAGGAAGAGAATATCATAAGGCCAAGTGTGCAAGAAATAAGATTCTAAGGAATACTTCTATTTGAAGTATATTTTATGTTATAGGGTTATGTTTGGGACTAGATCTAAAATATTCATGTGCACCTTGAGTTCAATATTGGATCAGGAATCATGAGACTTGAAATGACTTATTCTTGAATGATCTGATATTGGTTGAGACTAGATTTGATGTTTTGTGCTTGTTCTATTCGTTATCTATCATGATCTGGGTTTGTCTGAAGTCAATATTTGCAGATCTATACACAGGTTCGTCTCGGCCAAAGAGCGTATACACACAGGTTCGGTTCTTTCAAGTAGCGTATACAAAAGAAAAGCTTATTTTTCAGATCTGACTAATCTATCTGATCAAATTCTATTTTTTTACTGTTGTCTTTCACTGAAGTCTTCTTAGGTCTGAATGTAAAACTGAATGCATAAGGAGGCTGGCATTTGAATGATTGATTGTATAAGTGAGAAGAAGTGATCTCTGTCCCTACCTGTGTAAAGCTCTATAAGTTGATAGTAGATATTCAGTATATTGATAGTTGGTACATACGTGATTCAAAAGTTTATGTTTGCAGTAGTTTTGAAGGTATACATAGGCTTAATTAACGGAAGTAGCTTATACATGCAATTTGGGTTCAACCAAGTAGCATATACACTCTAATGCATGATTTTTGAGGTTACAACTGGTTCTGAATGATGATGTAGGGTTCTGTGTTCAGTATAATGTTCTGGTGTCAGTGATCTGATTGTTCAGATTAAATGAATTTTGGTTGATGCAGTTTAAGTTTAAATGTTTTTATGGGTCCAGTGTGAAAATTTGATGAAACGTGGCCTTCAGATTGTGGTGTTATGATCCAGGAGTATCCAGTATGAAAATTCATGAAACGTGGTCCCTGGTGGAAGAGTGGAGTTTTTTGTAGGTTGGCACCTACACACTAGTAAACATATTGGCTAGTACAAGAGCTAGGGGGTTGTAGCTCCCTTCCAATAGAAGCTAGAGAATGAGAGAAGGTTGTAACCTTCTACAGGTAGAAGCCTGCATATTCGTATGAGTCTACACTAGTACAAGATTGTAAACATATTTTCTTATTATTAAAAGAAGACAGAGACAATAGCAGCAAGTGGTTTTTACCAACATTGGGTTTCCACCTTAAATCTTGGTGTTCATGTGTGTTACTTATGTGTGATGCTTTATTCTACTTTTACTACACTGTCTAATAAGTTTTTGATGTACTAGTTTAAGCTCAAAACATGATAATTTGTCTAAATCACAAGTTCTCTGGACACACGCTAGTTTTTTAATCACAATTGCGTGTACATGCTAGTTCACTTCACTGAAGTATCATATATAAATCTGTTTGGGAGATAAAATTATTGATCTGATAATACTGATTCACCCCCCCCCCCGTTTCAATATTATTTCCAACTGTGTCTGCAAGATTCACACCCTTCTAGTTAGTCTATGGGGTCAAAGTTGTCCTCCCCATCGAGTGCGAGATCCATACCTTGCACTTAGCCATCGAACTTCTCACCGACACCACACCTTTAGAGAAAATTTTGGTGCATTTGGAACACATCGGCGAGAGTCTCTGCAGCATAACAACACACACAAAAGGTGGACTAATTCCTCTTTTGACCGCATTGTCATCGCCCGGTCCTTTACCAAAGGGGTGTTAGTCATTTGTTATGATGTTTCCAATGAAGCATTAAGACCAGGGAAATGCAAGACATTATGGAAGTGCCCATACATTGTTAAGAATTTCCTCCTCAAGGGTGCATACATCTTAGTAGAGCTCGAAGAGACTTGCCTCAAAGATCCTTAATGGGCTCTATCTTAAAAAATTCCATCCATAACATTGCAAGTAGCCCTAGAATGTAAATGTATGCACCATGACTTATTTTTATGATGACCACTTCATCATGGATACACTTTAAAACCTTTCTCTCATCATGTGTCACAAATGGATCATCTGCTAGCCTATCGTCACAGGTTCATTGATGGTGCTTCTCGATGGTCATAAAACCTTGTTGCAGTAGCCTAGGCCATATATTCTCCTGACCTCACACCATGTCTGTTATAGACATTTTTGGGCACTGCAACCCCAAGCATAAAATGTCCATAAACCAAGGGCTCCTAACTCCCTAAAATTGTTGTTCTAACCCCTAAAGGAACAAGGTCAACTGATTACAACTTCTCCCAGAAGTTCTCAATGAAAAACTGCTCAGAACTGGTCAAAACAGGATCATTTCACCTGCTCCATAGGCAAACTGCGTTGCATCTCACCTAAGTACACTCTGTGGGTGCGTTGCATTTCAAAAAACCCTTCTATGGGGTGTGATGGGCGAGAAGTGACAAATGGCAGTGTCAATCCACGAGGTGGAGAGGCATGGAATCTTCCAGAAACTTCTCCTGTGACACTTGCCTCTCTGAATTCGACCAAGGATGAGTAAGAGATCATCAATCTCCAAGTGGAAGCAAGAACTATCAGAGGGAAGACACTAATCAAATCACAAGCTGACTCATCTCCCTTACAGATATCTATGTATGGATCCCTCATCCCAGAGATCCAGAGGCTGGAATTTTGCATCTTGTAAGGAATTGTTGTTGGTTTCTTGAGACAACATCATAGTGTTGGGTGATCTAAGCTTTGTATGAGGTGAAGAAGGGCTTACTTGCTAAGAGGATGATGCTGGGTCAGAACAACTGGTTGTAACTCCCTTGGCTCTTTCTTGATTATCAATAAAAGCTATTTGAGTTTTCCTCCATACTCTTGTATCATTTATGTTTTATGCACTTGTATGGTCAATTTACATCTGATCCTAGATTGTTTATGATTATAGATCCATGTTCTTGTATAGTGTTATGCTACTCTGATTCTACAGGTACTCTGTGAAGCTAGGTGTACAAGGAAGCAAGTAGCAAAGGACTATCAGAAGAGAGAGGAATCGACCTAGGAGCCAAGCGCAAGACAAAGGTTAGTCTCCTCTATTCTTCTCTCATCTATCTTTCATAAAGGAAAAATGAAAGTAGCTTTCCTTTGTTTGTTTCTAAGGTAGCTACCACACCTTAGTGGGATAAGCAGTTCTGTATAGACACTTTTCCCTGTAACAAAATGGCGACTCCGCTGGGGAGCGACTAGGTTGTTTGTTTATCTTCCTTGTTGTTTACTTTATAAACTTACAGACGGAGCCTGAAGTCAAGCCAGGTAGCTTTCGAACTGCATTTGCTATGAAAATGCAAAGTAGATAAATGCCACTTCAGTCAATCTCTGGGTTTTGTTTATGAATTAAACAACTGATTTACAAACTCTCTAATTGCCCTTTGTGGTGGCTCTAGTAACCTCCTTAGATCTACCCCTAATTGTTGATTTACTGATTACCATTTTCTCGGCCAAAACCCCTGAACTGAACTGCAAACTGTGACCCGAAACCCAAGCAAAGTCTCGTCTCTGGCCCAACGCATGCTCTGTTCTGTGAATCTGAAATTCAGCGCACTTCTCGAGTGTAGTAGGTGCACTGCATTTCAAGGTCACTGTGTTATAGGTGCGCTGATCAGACTAGGCATTGTTCCTCAGTTTTGGTTTCTGTGTTCATTCTTTTCAGTTCTATTCATGAATTTTGCTGCCTGTAGTCAGTATATCTCTGTTTGAAACCCTTTTCCTTGCTGTTATTCTGCCTCCATTGTGCAAAGAACTGTAAATGTTTTTGTGTATTTGTTGAGTCATTTTCAGTTCTCCTTTGCAAAAAAGTAACGTAGTTGTACTGTCGTTTCTCGATTTGAAAGTGTCGTAAGTGTCGTTTTCAGTCGTAGAAGAGAGTTTGATTGCTCTTGATAGTCGATTACCCTGTTACTATTGTATTTGATCTGAATTTTTAGTTTTTCTATTGTCGAAAGCAAGTATTCATTTTCGAATCGTAAAGTGTTGTGATTGTCTTCATTTTTTATTTTGAAAAGAAACTTGTTAGTAATTGTCGCTTGAAAAGTAATTCAGATTTGCACATTAGCTTTCTTTTTATCATTCACATACTAAGAAAGCTGAAAACAAATACATACATGTGCATTTGCATTTAGATTGTTTGATTGGTTCGATTTAGGACAGTGCATATAGTGTGTGCTCTTTGCTCTTTGTGAAAGAATACTATCTCTCTTTCCTTAGTAGCTAGGATTTTCATTGCACAAAGAAGATAAAGGACTGTTTATCATCTTAGATTGCATTTTAGGAATTGTACATCTACATCACGCGGTGAACCTGAAAGGAAAATTTCTTAAGCAAGATCAACTATAAAATAAATTTAATGAATCTAACAACGCTTTGGAACCTAACGCACAACATCTAGAAGTCTAGGCTAGAGACGTATTATGGTGTCGTAAAGCCTGGTAACTGTTGTTCTCACTGATGGTTGGGTGATTCCTCCACTTTGAGACGATAAGTGCCAGTACGGACTTGTGCTCCCACGAACCGTCAAGTATATTTTGGGAGACCACAATAGGCTTAATCCTTTATCCATAGGAAGCCATGTTTGCCGCCCTATCGATCGCAATGCACTGAACACAACATTCGGGAAGATTGATTGCCATACCGTAAAAAGTATTCTGCAGTTTTGCGATTGGTTTGGTAATCCCTCTACCTAGATTTCTAGAGCAGTCCCTTTCGTTCCTTTTCAGACTCCTTAACGGAAAAGGTCCATCTGAGCACTTGTCACTTCAGGCTCATTAAAAATCGAAGGCGACTAGAGTCATCTTTTGTTTTTTCTCGACTCTTTAAAATTGAAAAAACAAGTTGTGTTAAAGCGTCTAAAATTCATCTAATTCAGAAACATACTTCCCCTTGATTTTTAGTTGATCGAGTAATCCACAATCGTGGAAGAAAGTCAATTGAAACCCCGTCGTTCGCGGAGGCTTACGAGTCAACCGTATTTGTCTCTGGAATTGAAACTATTACGGACAAAGCGAACTCGTTTAACCGGTTCCAAATCTCCTGGTAAAGTTAGAACAAGTGTTCCAACAACATCAGAGACTCCGGTTACTCCAAACATTTCTGGTATCCCTGCCTTTACAGAAGAAGTTCAGCAGCCACCGAAGGACAGTAGTACTGATCCTAGTATGAGGGTAAACGCTTGTATCATTGAACCAGTTCCATCTACAACCAGTTCAGAGAGTGTTGTTCCCCAAACATTTGTCGCTGCAGATTCCATATCTTCTTTGGCACTAGAAATATTCTACGGACCTAACGGTCTACCCCTTCCACCTAGTCTGATTGCTATAGAAGAGATTGTGGAGGATCCTCCATCTAGTACTCCATCACAATTTGGAGTCGGGATCACTTTGTATCCTTCTTCATCAGAAATTAGTCTACTGCCAGCGGAAGCTCCTGTAGAATCACTAGGTAATCTTTTGGATAGACTAGAAATGTCTGAACAACCGTCAACATCTAGGACTGTGTCGTCTGACACAGCGACGGCAGAACTTCTTGCTATCACTCCAACAATGTTTGCCGGTATACCATCTGTCCCAAATAGCTCTCAATCGTTAGAAGGAGCCCACTCAGGGGCTATTTCGACGGTATTGTCTGTTCCTGTTTGTTCATCCGGAATAATATTCGGGAACTCTTATGTTGAGTCTCAACAAATTGATCCATTTGGAGGTCAATTTGGGTAGTCTGGTCCTTAAGGGAAAACCATTCCCTTAAGTACCAGATTACCGCCGTATGGAGGGCAGTATACCCTTTCATTGTCCCCTCTGGGAGGACAACCATACGGGAGTTCACAACAAAATTCAGGTTATTCTGGAATTACTTCAAGCGGTTGGGTACCGATACTACCTCAACAACCAAGAGTTGTATATTCGATGCAACAATGTTTACCTATGTCAAGTATACCAACTACGCTAGCTATTGTGACGGTGTCACAAGTTCAAGCACTGCCTATTGTATGCCAACCTCAGGTTTCTCAGGTTGTAATGCAACAACCTCTTGACCCTGCAACTCAACCACAATCACCGACTAGTGGAATGGCACAGGTTCAAACGGGTACAATTAACCCTCATCTTGGTCAAACAGTTAGTATCGGGCAAAAACACATGGCTTCACAACCATGGCTAGTGCAATACCAACAACCGCAGTTCCAACAAGTATACCAAGGTTCTGAGCAACAAATCTTTGCAAATAGTGGGCAGCCGTATATTCAAAACGGTCAAAATCAACCATTCTACAATGGTCATGCCCACCAACCTTACCAAAGTTACCAGCATCAAATGAATTATGTTGGTATGCAAAGACCAACTGCTCAGGCAATCCCATCTTATCCTGGGTATGCTTCACCTAACCTGAATCAATAGTTACCCTTCGTGGAGACTTTAGAGTTACCTGATCTAAATCGGTTAACAAACGATCCAATCGCTTATGCCCCTTGGTGGCCAGCGATTCCGCATAAACTTCCATCAGATATTCCTAAATTTAATGGAAATCCGGGTGAAGATCCATCGAATCATGTGATGACCTTTCATCTGTGATGTTCATCAAACACCCTAAACGATGATTCGATTAGGCTTCGCCTTTTTCATAGGACGTTAACTGGTCTGGTAGCAAAATGGTATATCGAATTGCCCAGAGCTTCATTTGAAAACTTCAGTACCCTAGCCACAACCTTTTTAACCCATTTTCAGTTACCAATAAGGTACGAAACAGGAACGAAACTTCTTACCAATTTCAAACAAACAACGGCCACTCACATATCTTATCATATACATGAGTGGCGACGTCGTCGTAGAATGGTAAAAACGTATGTTCCTGATCAGCTTTTAGCTGAATGTTTATTAATTCATTATTGCCTTCCATCACGGAAGATGTGGAAAAAGGGGGAGTCGTCACCGAAGAGCAAGTTATCACTTGTGCACAATATTTGGACTTGATTTACACTCAGTCTGGCATGCTCTACGACAAAATACCTGACGCTCCTAGACCGGAATTCTCAGTCCCTCCTCCTCCTAAATCAAACAATGACTCTCATGCCGCCAATGGCGTGATTAGCGCAACAGACACGAAATCGACAAAGACTACATCTAAAAAGGCCCGTAAGATTTCCAGTCAAAATGCAAAAGAAGAACTTCTTGCCTCGGAAGTAAATGTCGTCTCAACAGATAAAGGCAAAGAAACCAAGCAACCAAGGGGCAAGAAGAAAAGCAAAGGGAAGAAGAAGAAACAAGAGGAATCATCACCTGAAAAATCTTCTACAAACCTTCCTGGAAATAAGAAACCAAATAATCCATGCTTTATATGCGATGAGGATCATTGGACATCATATTGTCCGTATAAAGCTAAGCTTAAAAAATTCTTCAAGAGTACAAAGACCTCAGCAGTATTAACTGATCCATTTCCAAACCCAAGAACAAATCTGGTTGACAGTGGAAATGCTTTCCCATTTTGTTACAGGGAAAAGTGTCTATACAGAACTGCTTATCCCACTAAGGTGTGGTAGCTACCTTAGAAACAAACAAAGTAAAGCTACTTTCGGTTTTCCTTTATGAAAGATAGATGAGAGAAGAATAGAGGAGACTAACCTTTGTCTTGCGCTTGGCTCCTAGGTCGATTCCTCTCTCTTCTGATAGTCCTTTGCTACTTGCTTCCTTGTACACCCAGCTTCACAGAGTAGCATAATACTATACAATAACATGGATCTATAATCATAAACAATCTAGGATCAGATGTAAATTGACCATACAAATGCATAAAACATAAATGACACAAGAGTATGGAGGAAAACTTGAATAGCTTTTATTGATAATCAAGAAAGAGCCAAGGGAGTTACAACCAGTTTTTCTGACCCAGCATCATCCTCTCAGCAAGTAAGCCCTTCTTCACCTCATACAAAGCTTAGATCACCCAACACTATGATGTTGTCTCAAGAAACCAACAACAATTCCTTACAAGATGCAAAATTCCAGCCTTTGGATCTCTGGGATGAGGGATCCATATATAGATATCTGTAAGGGAGATGAGTTAGCTTGTGATTTTATTAGTGTCTTCCCTCTGATAGTTCTTGCTTCCACTTGGAGATTGATGATCTATTACTCATCCTTGGTCGAATTCAGAGAGGCAAGTGTCACAGGAGAAGTTTCTGGAAGATTCCATGCCTCTCCACCTCAAAGATTGACACTGCCATTTGTCACTTCTCGCCCATCGCACCCCATAGAAGGGTTTTTTGAAATGAAATGCACCCACAAAGTGTACTTAGGTGAGATGCAACGCAGTTTTCCTATGTAGCAGGTGAAATGATCCTGTTTTGACCAGTTCTGAGCAGTTTTTCATGGAGAACTTCTGGGAGAAGCTGTAATCAGTTAACCTTGTTCCTTTAGGGGTTAGAAAAACACTTTTAGGGACTTAGGAGCCCTTGGTTTATGGACATTTTATGCTTGGGGTTGCAATGCCCAAAAATGTCTATAACAGTTGCCCCCTAAAGCATGAGGTCGTTAATCTTTTTTGATGTCAGGTGAAATGCTTTATTATGAGGATCCGAAGTTCTTTCAAGCTGGGAGGAGACCTGTAATAAGATACAATACAATACATTATCTTCATAATTTTTTCATGATCTAGCTGAGGCAGGCATTCCCATGCTCAGCTTTATAAATTCATTTTCATGTACATAGGACAGACAATCGTCTAAGTGTAGACTGATGATTCTGGTAGAGCCATCATCCCTTTGATTGGATGATTATCTGTGCAGCAACGATGTATCGTGATACACTTTACCGTCGTGGTGTCGATACAGTTCTGAGGAGGTGCCTCACCCATGAGGAGGTTGAAAAAGTCCTGAATGATTGCCATTCAGGCGCGTGTGGGGGGCATCAATCCGGTTACCCTACAGCACAAAAAAATTTACGAGCAGGATACTTCTAGCCAACAATCTTCAAAGATTGCATAACTATAGTCAGAAGTTGCCATGCCTGTCAAATTTTTGATAGAAAAACCAGACGACCACCCGCACCTCTATAGCCAATAGTTGTTGTTGGGCCATTCGCCAAATGGGGCATCGATTTCATGACATGTAACCCCACCTCGACCGGGGGGCATGGGTATATCATAGTCGCAGTTGACTATTTTACCAAATGGGCCGAGGCGATGCCTACATTAGATAATACTGGTGAAACAGTTGCCCTCTTCCTTTTCAATCATGTAGTCGCCAGATTCGGCGTCCCACAAGCTATAGTCACAGATCATGGATCACATTTTCACAATCACATGATGGTCGAATTAGCTGCCAAATTAGGGTTGTCTCATGACAGCTCCACTCCATATTACCTGCAAGCCAATGGACAAGTTGAAGCAATCAACAAGGTCCTGAAGCGCATGCTGCAAAGGATGATTGGAGTTCACAAAAGAAGTTGGCACCTAATCCTGTACTCAGCCTTGTGGGCTTATCAAACGTCAGTAAGGAATGCGACCGGGTATACACCTTTCCAACTGGTGTATGGCCTAGAAGCAGTCTTACCAATCCAGTGTGAAATCTCATCCCTCAAACTCGCAATTGATCTTCTCCCCGAAACTTCAGAAGAGGAGGCTCGTTTCTTGGAACTAATCCAGTTGGATGAAACCCGTCGTGATGCTGCTTTGTCTAACGAATCCCATAAGAAATGAGTCAAGGCGTAGTTCGACAAGAATGTCAAACCCCGTGTCTTCTCAGAAGGTGACTTGGTCTTGCTTTATGACCAAGAATCTGATAAATTGGGGGGAGGTAAATTCAAATCTTTATGGATGGGCCCCTATATTTTTAAGTGAGCGTTAGCAAAAGGAGCCTACGAGTTAATGGATTATGATGGGATTCCACTGGCACAACCTCGTAACGGGTTGTACCTTAAGCATTACTATGCGTGATTCAGTATAGTAACCTATATGCTTTTGTTATGTTTTTGTTTTCGCTAAAGTATTTGTTTTGGTCAAGTAATCCACTTTTTACATTTATTGTAGATGTCAAACCTATTGGAGTCATGTGTTGGATATGCCGATGGAGCGAGTCGTAGTTCGCGGAACCTATCTTCCGTGGCCTGGGCCATTTTTGATCCAAGCGGTGAGTTAGTAAGTTTCAGAGGGGTATGTATTGGTCGATCAAAGAATAAAATCGCTGAATATAGTGCGTTGATAGAACTTCTCTCTGATGCCATCACACATGGTATACGCCGACTGATTGTCAGGCTAGACTCACAACTCATCATACTACAACTCACTGGTATCTACTCTGTCTGAAATCCAGCTATTTATCGCATGTTCCTAAGGGTTAAGATTTTGGAAAGGCAATTTGATTTTATTCAATATCAACATATTTCCAGAAGCTTAAACACATTAACTGACTCATTGGCAAATTATGTGTTAGATAGACATTTGCAACATTTATAAAAAGAAGCATCCCATCAATATTTGCATTTGGATCATGTAACTTAACCAAAATAAAACTCTGAAAATCAAAAATATATATATAACTGTTTATGGTTTACACATAATGTTCTATAACCAAGACAAAATTGGTCAAATGACCCAAAACTCAAAATGCTAGGGGGCACCCTAGTCTAATGATGCTCGTGATAGCAAGTCACAGCCTGTGCGATCATGCGTAAGAGCCTAGTCCATCGTCTTGGCACGCGAGTAGTATGCCGTTGCAACCTCAAAGGCAGCTCATTAGTCCTCACATCTCGAATACCGAGAATAGGCCCTCGACCTGATCCTATAATGCTGTGAGAGTCTCAACCACATCGAGGTCGTGAAGGATAGCCTTTCCAACAGCCTCTCCTGTTGGGGTGGTAGCTAGCACTCTTAGGCGTACCACTGGCCGAACAAGACCGACATCTGCATGAACACATGAGTTTTGATTAGTCTTGATAGGATAAAGCACAAGGACATTATGTTACACTAAAAAATGTCACCTTGACTTCTTACAGTTAGTATGGCTCAAATCAACAGTCATGCTACCCTCTTAGGCAAGTCTCATGCCTCTGTTATCCATCTCAAACTCAAAGAAGAGAGAAAGTCTTGTAAAAACTATGTTTATCTCTGGGGTCGCAGGTTCTCTCTAGCCTTACCTGCGGGGACGCTGACCATGTTCACAAAATCTGCGTCCATGGACGCTCTGTATGTTAAGGGACAGGTGCGTCCCTCTGTAAAAGGCAAAATGCGCGAGTTTTATCTTGAAAAAGTTACTTGTGGTTACTTCTAGAACATTCTAGAGGTCGGTTTGATGAAATGGATGCGCCTCCAGTTGGTTCATGTATCTCTATTAAGGGGGAACTTATCCCATCAATAAGGGAGCTATCCCACCCAAAGAGGGGGATGATCCCATTGATAGTGGACCTGAATAACCTCTTTACAGCACTATAAATAAAGGCATTGAGCCAGAAGGAGAGGAGGTTGGAGCTATACATTTTCTTTGGGTAAATGCTGCAGGATTTAGGTCTTCCATTAGAGCCTTTGTGAGGAGAGATTGTCTTTACTTGATTCTACTTGGAAGAGGGTGAGCTTTGTCAAAGTAGAGGAAAACCCTTGATGGACCCTGGGAGGAACTTGCACAACACCAAGGCCAGGTTGTAAGAGTTTCTTTGTTTCGTTATTAATACAAACTGGTTTATTTTTCTCAATAGCTTGTGTTAATGAGTTATTTCATGTGTTCCTTGGTCTGCATGTTGAATATATGTTTTATTATATGAAATGCAAGTGCTTGGTAATTGTTTGATTGTTTGTGGTTGCAGGAATTGACTTGAAGGAGGAGCTCATCCGGATCGTCAAGAACGGACTTCAACAACAGCGTTTTGGAATAAGGTAAGCCTAAACACTTGTAGTTTTCATGTTGTAAAAGGTGTATTTAGAGAAAGATCACTCCATTTTGTCTTGTTTGTCATTAGAATGTCTTAGACTTCTAGGAAGGTCAGTCGTGTCCGCACCCTTGACAAATTCCGTGTGACAAATTGGCGACTCCGCTGGGGAATCCATTAATGAGAGAGTCTTTTCCTTTATATGAACTTTGCTTTGAGAAAATCATTTTTATTTTCTGGTTTTTGACTGTGAGAATTAGTATTTGGGTGGCTTAGCTTTAGATTTAGTTAGATTTGGTTTTTCTTCATTTTTCCAGAAGGACGCACCCTCTGAGTACTGCACAGTGCGTCTTTGGACGCGCTGTTGCCGTTTGCACAGAGCGGGGCCGCACCTGTGACAACGGGTTGCCTGCGTCTTCCTGTAAAACTTAAGAAAATTCCATTTTTGCTTTAAATTGCTTTTAGATTTTGTTTTTCCTTAGTGTTTTCTGCCCAGATCCTTTAGTACCCTGTCAAGAATTTTCACCTGAACTAGTTTTGTGAGCTTTGAGTGTTTTAGTGGTTTTCAACGAAGTTTAGACCTAGGGTTTGATTTTTGGAAAGGCTTTGTAGTGACTTTGATAGTAGAAAGTTGTCCAGCCTTAGATCTCTCTGGTTAGTCAACCTTCTTAGAAGTCGGGCCTGTCGTAAAGTCTCCTTTTGTGAGCAACTTGCCATTTGAGTTGTTTTGGGTCAAATTTCGAATTGCTTGTTTATAAAGTATTGATTTCCATTTTACAAAAAGAACAAAAAGATTAGAATTTTGTTTTGACTAGTTTTTGGTTCTGCAATAAGCTAGTCCTTGATTTGATTGTGATCAAGTAAAACACCTTAGAAATAATCATTGTTAGTTTTGGCCTCGTTAAGATTGCTTAGAGTAAATTTGCCTTTAGTTTGCTTATGAGTGCATTTTCATAGATTTTAATAGTTGTTAAGATTGATTTTTGGTTATATTAGATTTATTTGCTTTATTAAAAGAAAAATACAAAAACATCTTCTTTAAAAGTCTTGTTTCAAGTAGCTTTTTGTTTTTGAAAGAAGAAAAGAGTTTTTTCGTGCATGTAAAGAGAGGTTATGTTTTTATGCTTGGAAAAGAAAAACGAATTGTTTCTTTGATTGTCTTCAATTAAGAAGTTGCTTTTATAAAGATTGCATTCTCTCAACTTTTTAGTTAAGCAATTCATCGAAAAAGTAAAGTAGTGGATAAATCATTCTAGGTGCATTTTGTAGTGGTTTCGAGTCGAGTCAACACACCACTGGTTTCACTTCCATCACCTTTTGACTTAAGAAACAACCTTAAAAGTAACGCTTAAATTAAAATCAATCTAGTAATCTTTATTTTTCTAGGGCTCTGAAGCACCAACATAGCTTAGGCTAGGGTCTTGGAGTAGGTGAGTACTTAACTCTCCAAGACTACAAAACCAAACAGATAGTCTATCTTGAGTAGAACAAATCCAATTGTTTCAGTTACATTCTGGGAAAGCTCCTCTTAAAGGAGAAGCACGAGCTCGTGTCCGAACCAGTGAGGGGATCATTCCTCCCTCGTTGGGAACGACGCCAGGCAGTACGTATTACAAACGGTAAACCTCGGATTAACCATTGTCGAGGAGCCAGGGGTCACTTATCGGTAAACCTTGGATTGTTGTCAAGGAGCCGGTAAGGGGATTGGAGCTTGCTACTCTGCCCTTGCGTGCTGTCGGAGTTTAGACTGTTCCCCCAGGTGTAATTGTTGTGATTGGTAACCTTAGTGGCCATAATATCTAGGATTCTACCCAAGGTGACGGTGGAGGGAAGGTCCCACTGTACCTGGAGCAGACGTCGGTTATACTCACTTGGATTTTCTGGGGGGTTCGCTTCACTTCGAGACGGTTAAAGTGGAGGAACTTGGTCCAGTCTATTCATTAAGCAGGTTGCCGGGGTAACTGTTCCACCCACCATTTCTGTACTGAATCCTGCGAGGTTGGGCCTAATCACCAACTAGCGCTTTTGGTCCGGAAGACTACTGTTTGTGTGTGGTTTGACGCTCTAGATTATTTAGGCGTGTGCTTCAAATTTGTTTGGTTCTTTAGAAGACTTTAGGTGGTTTGATTTGAAATTTTTTACTTTGTTTTCGTGTGTTGTAGTTAAAATCTTTAATTGTGGCGGAATTACCGAGACAGTCCCGTAGACTTCGGGGCAAGTCTCCTGAGATTGTTACCGGAATAGATTTGTTAAGAAAACTCCGTAAATCGCGGGGTGAATCTGACATTCCGGGTCATTTAGAAGGGTTAAAGGTCCTTGTAACTCCTCCTAGTGGCAGTAGAGTAGGATCACCTGAAGAAGGAGAATCTTCCTTGGTAGTCCATCCAGATTACCAAAGATTAGAAACAGGTTACAATCCCGAAGCTGTTACAGTTTCCGAGCTTGCTGGTAGTTTTTCATCTGCCAGTGAAACAGGCGAAGAACCTGAAATTTCCGAACCTGTTACTCCAACTCCTAGTGTTCCTGATTCACCAAGAATAGAAAGAATTATCACCGAAAATCTTCCTGTTGGATTAATTGCTATAGAAGAACTTGTTCCAGAGGAAGAAATAGGCGTTTCTGATTCTGAAGATCTAATTACCCTTGATCTAAGGGAGCGTGAATCCATCTTTTACAGTCCTCCTAGAAGTGAATCTTGGTACCTTGCATTAACCAATTTTTTAGACAACTCAGTAGGTTTTTCTACACCTCGTACTCCGGTTCCACCTAGAGGAATTCATTCTCCTGTAAATATGTCTGGTCAGTCATCTGTGTTTTCACAAAGTCCTGAATCATTTTTACATGGCGGTCCTTCTGTTCCTACTGGGTATCAATCACTTTCTGGTACCTTTGCGGGAGCATCTCCTCAACCCATTGATCATGGGTTATTAGTTGGAAACAGTGGTAATGTACCATTGAGTATAGGTGACGTTTATATGATGTCAGGTTCAACTCCCATTAACCAACCTCAAGGTGGCCAATTACCGCCTGGGGGGCAACCTTCGTTAATGCCTGGGGGGCAACCTCAAGGTACTTCATTCGTGACTGGGGGGCAACCTCAAGGGTATCAACCCCAGCCTCAATATGTACCCCAAAGTCAACCTCAGTATCAATATCAACCTCAAGGATGGCAACCTCAAGGATGGCAACCCCAAGGGTATCAACCCCAAGGGTATCAACCTCAAGGATACCAACCTCAAGGTCAAGGTCAACCCCAGTATTCGTATTTACCTCAAGGTTATCAACCTACGGGTCAATACCCTGGTCAAGGTTATCAACCACCTCAAGGGCAATCATATGGGACTGCACCTTACAGTTATCAACCCTATCCTCAATACGGCTATGGATCTCAGTATCCTCAACCTGTTACGAGTCAATACCCTGGAATGTTAACATGGGATCCGTCACAGGGTCAACAGATGTCGCAACCAAGTATACAGTCGGTACCTCAAGCAGGACAACCTGCAGTTCCTGGTCCACCCCAGCAACCGCAACCTGTCCAGTCAAGTGTTCAGACCCCTGTAACTTCCGTAGTTACTCAGCCGCCAATTGCACCTGGTACTCCACCTCACACGGCTGCAGCAACTACCGCTTCATCTACCATGCTTACTTCTGGAGTATCGGCAGCTCCGGTTTCTACTGTCCCTGTAACCACTCCTCAGACATCTGTACCGTTGTCTGGACCCACGGTTCAAACCACAGTCCAGATGCCTGCAGGCCAACCTGGTACAAGTACGGTTGTTACTACTCAACCTCAATTTGTTCAACCTCCGTACCAGGGACAGTATCAACCTGGGCAAGCTGCCCAACAACCGGTTTACCAGTATCAACCGTATCCTGGGTACACTTATCAACCACCTCAGCAACCCCAGTACGGTCCGGTTAATCCTGGTTTTCCAGGAGGATATAATATCCCAAATGCGACTCCTGTTCCTAGTTATCCTGGATATCCTCCTCCTGGGGCTGGTATTGTGACTCAGAGTTTTAGAGATCCTAACCGGCAGTTACCGTTTATTGCGACTTTAGATTTACCCGACTTGACGCGCCTAACGAACGATCCAATTCAATATCTTCAGTTCTGGCCGCCAATGCCAAATAAGTTGCCCAGCGATATACCCAAGTTCGAAGGTAAGTCTGGAGAGGATCCGTCTAATCACGTGATGACTTACCACCTCTGGTGTGCATCAAATTCCATCTCAGATGATTCCATCCGCTTACGTCTTTTCCAGCGTACACTCATTGGTCTCGCAGCCAAGTGGTACATTGAGTTACCACGGGCCTCTTTTTACAACTTTAGCCAGTTAGCTACCTCGTTCTTAACTCATTTTCAGTTACCAGTCAGATACGATAATGGTACAGAATTATTAACTTCGCTAAAACAATCGACATCCACGTACATTTCTGATCACATCCATGAGTGGAGACGTCGAAGAAGATTAGTGAAAGTTTTTATCCCGGACCAAATCTTAGCTGAATGGTTTGTCAAATCATTATTACCAAGAATTACTGAAGATGTAGCTAAGGCCGGAGTAGTTACTGAGGAGCAAGTCATTGCTCAGGCACAATACCTTGACTTAGTTTACACTCAGTCGGGTACGTTACACGAGAAAATTCCGGATCTTCCAAAGTCAAACCAAATCGCTGCTGCTCCTTCGGGATCTCATGCCGCTGATGGTATGATTGGTATCGTGACTACGAAGAGTAAGAAGAAGTCTTCCAAGGCCTCCAATACTCCAATTATCACTTTGCCTGATTCTCCGACAGGAGAGTCTTCTCCTCCTGAACTTACCGCCGACATTCACGCTGTAGAGTCATCTACGGCCAAATCAAAAAACGGTGGAAAGAAGAAAGGAAAGAAGAAGGCTAAAGCAGACAAGGCTCCAAAGGAGAAAACGGAAAAGTCGGAAACCAATGACGAAAAGCGCAAACCTCGATATCCTTGTCTTATTTGTGAAGAAGATCATTTTACGAGAGACTGCCCTCATCGGGCCGAGGTAGTGAAAATAGTCAAAGGTTCTCCCACTCCTGCTGTGTTAAAAAATCCATTTCCAGAGCAGGAGAATAAGATGATAGGTTCTTCTTCGAATGCCAGTGAAGAACCCATTTTGATGATGTCTCATGTCAGGATTGCGACTCGATCGCAAGATTATGGTAGTAAGGCTCCTGTTGATGGTAAGGAAGCAGAATCTTCTCACTCTAACCCATCAACCTCAGCTCCTGGTTCCGATCCACTACAGATCGAAAAACCTAACCCAGACTTAGTGATTAAGCCGCCCGCCAAGGGTGTACTTCGAAGGTCTGCTTTCAATCCACATGCGAGAGCAGCCCAGAATTACAACATTGTTGAAGACTTAGCTGTTTCACCTTCAGCAATGTCGGCACTCGAAGTGCTGCAATCATGTCCAGCGCAACGAAAATTGCTTTTGTCGGCTATTGGAGCTGTCGATGTTCAGGACCCGAACCTAATGATCTTTGATCTAGAAAGTAGTACACCGCGTCTCCCCCATCAAATGGCTTTCCAAATTCCAGTGATAGTCAAAAACAGGCCTATTCATCGGACTGTGATTGATGAGGGAGCTTCTACGTGTATTATGTCGATTCAATGTTGGAGATCGCTTGGTTCTCCTTCGTTGAACCAATCCCCCACCATCCTTAAGGCCTTTGATGGCCGTGGGTTCCGTCCGTTTGGTATTCTACAAGAATTGCCTATAGGGGTCGAAGGTAAAACCGTTAGTCTGGATGTGGAAGTGGTTGATGCCCCTCTAGACTACAACCTTCTTTTGGGTCGAAGTTGGTCATATGCTATGACAGCGGTCGTTTCATCGGTCTTCAGAGTCATTAAGTTTCCACATAACGGTAAGATCGTGACTATTGATCAGCTGACATACTTTTCATCCGACCCAACCTCTTCAGAAACTATCCAGCATGTTGGTAAAACGACAATCCCTTATAGGGACATTGGTGTAGGTTTAGTTAAGGATTCCGGTTTACTGGGAACTTTTCCTCTCCCTCCACTCAATGCAGACCCTTCGTTTGCAACAATTCATATGATCACGTCAGAAAACATTATTTATGATGATCCTTGGTATGTTCCATCTGACTCTGAGCTAGACTCACTCGGTGATGTTATGCCGTTGAGTCCGTATGAGATTGCTTATGAAGCTCTTATGTCTTTTACCGACTTTCATTCAACCGAAGTCGACCAAATGAATGTGGTCAGTGAAGAGTCACTTTTCACCTCACCCTTAGAACGGATAACGTTTCCCGAAGAAGTGTCATCTGACGAACAACTTCGCGAAATCCTAAGTGTAGATGATCTACCATGGGAAGATCTCCATCACAGATCTTCGTTTTTACCTAAGGATGATGCATTTGAAAATGATTTTTCATCTATCTTTACCGCTGAATATGTCAAAGACGCTCAGGATCCAACGAAACATTCTGATTCAGAGCTGAATTTAGGGAATATTTCTCGTACTATTCCCATTGATATTTCAGTGAAGCCCGGAATCGAGGAGAACATTCATATAGGTGCCGCATGTACTGAAGAAGAAATCCAAACTTACAAGGCCCTATTCCAAGAATTCCGCGACGTGTTTGCCTGGTCTTACGAGGAAATGCCGGGAATTGATCCTGCCATTGTTGTTCATGAAATCAAAACCTACCCGGATGCTAAACCCATTCGGCAACGGTTGCGTCAGATTCACCCTCGAAAAGCGGCTGCGATTAAAGCAGAAGTCGAAAAGCTGTTGAAAGCAGGTTTCATTTATCCGATCCCGTTAACGGATTGGGTATCGAATATTGTTCCCGTCAATAAAAAACAAGGAACAATAAGAATCTGTATCGACTATAGGGATATCAATCGAGCTTGTCCAAAAGACAACTATCCTACGCCTTATATCGATCAAATTATTGATGATTGTGCCGGAAGTGAGATGTTTTCCTTCATGGATGGTTTCTCAGGCTATAATCAAATCAATATTCTACCTGCCGATCAACCAAAAACGGCATTCATTTGTCCATGGGGGACATTTGCTTATTGCAAATTACCTTTTGGACTTAAGAATGCCGGGGCCACTTTTCAACGGGCGATGTCTTATGCATTTCATGACATCAAGCACATTGTGCAACCCTATCTCGATGATTTGCCTGCTCATTCTTTACATCGAGCTGATCACCTTGTCCACCTACGAGCAATCTTTATGAGGTGTAGGCATTATCGAATTCGGTTGAATCCCCACAAGTGTGTTTTCTGTATAGAAACAGGTCGATTGCTGGGATTTGTTGTTTCAAAAGCCGGCATTCGCGTCGATCCCTCGAAAGTCGAGGCTATCATCAAATTGCCTCCTCCTTCGAGTTTGCGCCAACTCCAAAGTTTGCAAGGGAAAGCGAACTTTTTACGCCGATTCATCCCAAACTACGCCGAGGTCACTAAAGGTTTTACACGGTTGTTGAAACAGAACGCACAATTCTTTTGGGACGAGATTGCCCAACAATCTTTTGATGCATTAAAACACGCGTTGACCCATGCACCGTTATTGCATCCTCCCAACTACAACCAGGACTACTTCTTATACCTCGCAGCTTCGCATTCCACCATTGGAATGGTGTTAGTTCAAGAAGATGAATTCAAAGCAGAGCATGTGATATATTATCTTAGTAGAACCTTAAATCCCACTGAGTTAAAATATTCGCATGTGGAGAAATTGGCCCTGGCAGCCGTTCAAGCTGTCCAGCGTTTTCGTCACTACATTCTTCTCCGCAAGACTACAGTTATTTCGGATTGCAACCCTATGATTTATATTTTGACAAAACAACTGCTAGGGGGCAAGTACTCTAAATGGATTGTTATCCTGCAAGAGTTCGACTTGGAGTTCGAGAAGTCCAAGTCTAAGAAATCTTTAGTTTTTGCGGAATTGATGTGTGATTTCCCGAGTGCTGACACAGAGACTGTGGCAGAGGAGTCCATTGCGGACGAATCTTTGTTTCTTATTAGCACTTTAGATCCGTGGTATGGGGATATAATCATCTATCTCCAAACCCAAACCTTTCGGCCTGAAGCTTCCAAGGAAGACCGTCGAAAAATTCGGTTTCGATCCCAGCAATACAGAATTATTGGAGATACACTTTATCGCCGGGGGGCAGACTTAGTTTTTCGACGTTGTTTAACTCACGAAGAGGCTGAGAGAGTTTTGAATGATTGTCACTCTGGAGCATGTGGCGGTCATATGTCTGGGTATGCCACAGCTCAGAAGGTGTTGCGCGCTGGCTATTTCTGGCCGTCTATGTTTAAAGATTGTATCCTTGCTGTCAGAACATGCCACAACTGTCAAGTGTTTGATCGAAAGATGCGCGCTCCACCTGCTCCTCTCCACCCTATAATTGCCGCTGGTCCATTCGCCAAATGGGGCATTGACTTTATTACTTGTAACCCTCACTCGGCCGGGGGGCATGCGTATATCATCCTCGCGGTTGATTATTTTACAAAATGGGCCGAGGCGATGCCTACATTCGACGCAAGCGGCAAGACAGCTGCAGTTTTCGTATTCAATCATATCATAACTAGGTTTGGTGTCCCACAAGCAATCATTACTGACCATGGGAGCCATTTTCGAAACGTCATGATGACTGAGCTTACAAGCCAGCTTGGTTTGCGCCACGATAGCTCTACTCCTTATTATCCGCAAGCCAACGGTTTGGTTGAGTCAATCAACAAAGTTCTAGTCATCATGATTCGACGGATCATTGGTATCCATCGAACGAATTGGCATAACATGTTATTTTCGGCGCTATGGGCATATCGAACTTCAGTGAAAAATTCAACAGGTTTCACCCCTTTCCAGCTAGTTTATGGCTTAGAAGCTGTGTTACCTATTGAATGCGAAATCCCATCACTTCAAATGGCTGTCGAATTACTTCCAGCTACTTCCGAAGAGGAGAAACGGTTATTATACTTGGCTAAATTAGATGAGACTCGACGTGACGCTACTTTAGCTATCGAGACTCACGCGAAACGAATGAAAGCTCAGTACGATAAAAATGTAACCCCTCGAAGTTTTTCGGAAGGAGACCTAGTACTATTATATGATCAAGCTAACGATAAGCTAGGTGCCGGAAAATTCGTTCCCATGTGGCATGGGCCCTACATTGTAAAGCGAAAGCTAGCAAAAGGGGCTTATGAGTTAGTTGATTTTGATGGGGACTCTTTGGGTAAACCCAGAAATGGACTTTACCTAAAGAGGTATTATGCTTAAAATGATGGGTATGGAGAAATTTTTAGATAGGTTAGATTTCCTTTCTAGCTAGCAAGTGTGTTAGTTTAGTCAGTGTGCTTAGCTTAGCGAGTGTGGTTTTTCGTCATTATTCTGGCTTATCTTGGTTTTACTCTTGATATTGTAGATGTCGACGCCTCTCCAAACATACATTGGATTTGCTGATGGTGCTTGTCGTAATACACGGAATATCTCTTCCGCAGCTTGGGTTATCTATTCGCCCTCTGACGAGTTAGTTTCTATGCATGGGGTAAGCCTCGGTCAAACAACGAATAACATTGCAGAATACAGTGCAGTGGTTGAATTATTATCCGAATCTATTTCATTTGGAATTCGACGTTTGATAGTGAGGTTAGATTCTGAACTTGTTGTATTACAGCTTAATAGAGTTTATGCCATTAGAAATCCTGTGTTATTAAGGTTGTTTTTGAGAGTGCGTCTCTTGGAACGTGAATTTGATTACATTGAATATCAACATATTCCAAGGTCTTTGAATACATTAGCAGATGCAATTGCTTCTCGAGTGTTGGACAGACATTTACGATAATCATGCAAGTAAATTTAAAAACATTTCATCACATATGTTAAACAAGATAAGCCGGTAATAGTGATATATATAGATAGAAGTGTGTCAAAAAATATATACATCGTCTTCGATCATAGGTTTAAAACACCTTATGATCGGCAAAATGATAGTACAAAAAGTCAAAAATGTCACATGTGACTACAAAAGTGACTAGTCAATCACTGGTGGTGCTCTCTGTACGACACCACTGCGCGGGCTACCTTACGCAAAAATCTCCTAAACGGTCCAGGGACCGCGACTACGAAGCGCTGAAGCCTGATAGGAATGTCGTCCATAGTAGTCTCAGGTATATCTGCCGTGAGACGCTCTAGATCATGCTCCAACTCAGCTAGTACTTCTGCTGTCGCGTCCTGTGGGGCCGGTACCGGTGCAGCTGGATGTAGTCTATCATAAGGCCGGAGGTTGGCTGGACGCTGTGGACCAACATCTGCATTTTGAAAGATTTACTATTAGTTTTGAGACGATATATATAAAAAATACAAAAAATACATAACTAGAAAACTTGTGAAAATAAAAGTACCTCTGTCGTCCCATTGTTCTCCCTGTGGAAGAACCATGTCCGGATCACCTCTGAAATCCATTCCGGCATACGGAAAGTCCTGTATCACAAAAAGCTGGCCCTCTAACCAGTCAAAATAACTATCTGAGAATCGAACTACTGTCGCGCCCTCGTCAGGATGCCGGGCCATCACCGCAACCCATCGTATCAGCTTTGGCTGCTGAGGACCCAAGATATCAACAGTGAGTTGCTGAGGGATCAGCATTGGAATTCTCTCCAAGGCAAAGCTCACGACTATAGGCCCATATCCAAAAGTCTTTAGTCGTCCGTTCTTTGCCTTGGTCAGTTGGCTCTTCATATGAGCCGACACAGCTTCACACCAGTTGAAAATGGTGCCTTGGTAACAGTCAATTGCCATCCGCATTTGGGATCCGGAAGCAATGTGTAAAGCGGCCGCGCCGCAAATTCTGGTAACCGTGAACGCTATGACTTTGAGTTCCGGTAGAGTGATGTGTTTTATCTCTATGCCTTTTGAATGGTGAGCCCCACGTGTGCACCAATCCTCGCGGAGACTATCAAGGGATTGGCCACCCGGCCTAGTCCCCGCAAGACTGAGTTGCTCACCTCTGTTTGGCAAGCCAGTGAGAAAGTATACATCCGAGGGCTCTATCTCGAGCTGGTGCCCTCCTATGTAAAAGCATTGTTCTTGTACGTTCCATCGCTCAACCAGCCATTCCAAGAATCTTACCTGGCCCCTCATGCCCGGTATGGTCCAATATTTGTATAATCCGCATGCTCTTAGGGCATCCAGGGAAGGTTGATGATTTATTGCAGCTTCATCTTCCTCTACATGCTCTCTTTCTCTCCAGTCTAACATGATTAATGCCCTGCATATCAAAAATAGCAATTAGAAATTGATTTGGGAATTTTTGGTGGTTTTTTGAGAGAGTTGGGGTTTTGAAATGCGCGTTTCTCGGAGGACGCACCCCGGCTTTGTAGCACAGGGCGCCCGGACGCAGCTGGCCTGAAGGCGGGCTGCGTCTTCCGACCGTTTTCCCGTATGAGAAAAAGTCGGGGGACGCAGGTCACCCGAAGGGCACCTGCGTCCGCCGAGAGGCGCATTCCAAAACCAAAACCCCCCCAAAAAATGAAACTAAGACCTAAAAATTAATTCTAAACGGATAGAAATGCAGAGTAGGATGTGTAAAATACCTGGATGAGACGGCGTTCGATTCCGACGGTCAGATTTTCCGCAGCGACCACGGGAAGTTTCTTGTCAAAAGCTCCTTTTTCAACCTCAACAGTGAAACGGTAAAAATGACATGGTAAAAGGTCTTTTTATAGGTTTTTTGGATGAATTAGTTCATTTTTTACCATGAAAAGATGTTTTTGAATGTATTTTTGCCTATTTTAAACAGGTATGAGTAATGTGTTGCTTTTGTGCAGGACAAAGGGATTTCGAGGGAAATTGTAATTTTTCACAAACAAAAATATCAGAGTCATCTTTTAAGCCCTTTTCTGACTCCTAAAACATGAAAAGATCGCCGAGTGTTTCTTTTTCACTCGTTAAAACGGAATTAAAAGACGGTCCCCTTTTAGCTCTTTTCTGACCGCAAAATCAGGAAAAGATTGCCGGGTTTTTGTCGAATTTGTCAAACACAGGGATTTCGAGGGAAATTGTAATTTTTCACAAACAAAAATATCAGAGTCATCTTTTAAGCCCTTTTCTGACTCCTAAAACATGAAAAGATCGCCGAGTGTTTCTTTTTCACTCGTTAAAACGGAATTAAAAGACGGTCCCCTTTTAGCTCTTTTCTGACCGCAAAATCAGGAAAAGATTGTCGGGTTTTTGTCGTTTCAAACTCGATAAGGAAATAAAACGACGTGTCCTTGATCGCTTTTTACTTTTCAGGTCAACGACACTATTATGAAAGTACTCCTTGGTCGCAAGATCAAGCGGTTCCCCCAGGTATTATTTTATACTTTTTCGGGCTTGAGGGACACAAATATACGAAAAAGTTCAACGTGGAGTCTCCTTTAGTTTTTTCAGACTCTCTAAAATTGAAAAACGCCGAGTTTCTCCTATACTGGGCTCGTTAAACTTTTACAGTAGAGGACCTGTTCAATTACAAACAGGAACGAACCACTCCTTCCTAGGGTTCGAATTTAAACTAGGTTGGACTCGTCCGAAGGATGAGCTTATAATCAAGCATATGTTATCCTCCTCAAGCTTGTTAAAAATAAAGAGGTACTTGCCAGAAATGGTGGGGGAAAAGAGAGAAGAATGAACCTGTTTGTCACCTTTTGTCTCAGAAGAAACTTTATTACCACTCTTGAACACGACACTTTTCATTCACCTGGGTTGGGAAATCTTTTACCTCACAGTTGACCAAATCACTTTGAAAGTCTTTAACCGGGTTTCGGGGATTAACTTTGAGTTATTCGTCACCAAGCCATCTGTTGTGTCGTTATGTGTTCAAGAGGTCTGCAAGCAAAACTTTCATCTGCAAAATACTTGTCATCCATTTGACCATCCCTGAGTCAGTCCTTACAGCAACATTTCTTCAACTTGAACAATGATTTCGTGTTGCGGGCTTGCCTGCAACGGGTCGCTTTCTATCGACATCGACACATTATCTAGAAAGATGACTTAGGAATCGACAGTACCTTGAAGTCTGCATGCATCAATGGCAGGTTTCTCGCCTTTGACGTCAGTTTACATCATTGACTTTCGATCAAAGGATTCCGTGAAGTGTTCGACATCAAAACATCTATTCACATTTCACGGGTTGTGCTTGGTACTTTGAGAACCATTGACATTACTGGTGGTTTCTCTCACGCTTGTTAACAGTTTACATCATTGACTGGTAATCAAGTGGTTTCTACATGTTCGACATCAAATCATTTAATCACATGGCTAGAATCGTACCAATTCGGGAAGTAGAAGTGAAGACCCTGGATCTAGTTTCTACCATCCAGGCTGCGAGGAGTTTTGTATTCATTATCTATGTAGACTAATCATAAACAGATGGCTGCGTCCATACTGTGTCTACAAAAGTCTATTAAAATGATGTACTGCAAGATCATTCCTGTATCAGAATAGTTAGTCCATTAGTTAAAGTTTTGAATCTGAGTATGGGAATGCCTACCTCAGTGATGATATAATCTTATCCATGTATTTTGTGTTGAAAATTGCAGGTTCCAACCAGGCCATCCACAAGACAATCCTTGAAATGATAAAGCGCTTCACCCTTCCTAGAATTACAAAACCCTATTCTATTCCAGGCTTCGCACTTTAGGGGGCAATCTGTTACACTAAAAAATGTCACCTTGACTACTTACAGTTAGTATGGCTCAAATCAACAGTCATGCTACCCTCTTAGGCAAGTCTCATGCCTCTGTTATCCATCTCAAACTCAAAGAAGAGAGAAAGTCTTGTAAAAACTATGTTTATCTCTGGGGTCGCAGGTTCTCTCTAGCCTTACCTGCGGGGACGCTGACCATGTTCACAAAATCTGCGTCCATGGACGCTCTGTATGTTAAGGGACAGGTGCGTCCCTCTGTAAAAGGCAAAATGCGCGAGTTTTATCTTGAAAAAGTTACTTGTGGTTACTTCTAGAACATTCTAGAGGTCGGTTTGATGAAATGGATGCGCCTCCAGTTGGTTCATGTATCTCTATTAAGGGGGAACTTATCCCATCAATAAGGGAGCTATCCCACCCAAAGAGGGGGATGATCCCATTGATAGTGGACCTGAATAACCTCTTTACAGCACTATAAATAAAGGCATTGAGCCAGAAGGAGAGGAGGTTGGAGCTATACATTTTCTTTGGGTAAATGCTGCAGGATTTAGGTCTTCCATTAGAGCCTTTGTGAGGAGAGATTGTCTTTACTTGATTCTACTTGGAAGAGGGTGAGCTTTGTCAAAGTAGAGGAAAACCCTTGATGGACCCTGGGAGGAACTTGCACAACACCAAGGCCAGGTTGTAAGAGTTTCTTTGTTTCGTTATTAATACAAACTGGTTTATTTTTCTCAATAGCTTGTGTTAATGAGTTATTTCATGTGTTCCTTGGTCTGCATGTTGAATATATGTTTTATTATATGAAATGCAAGTGCTTGGTAATTGTTTGATTGTTTGTGGTTGCAGGAATTGACTTGAAGGAGGAGCTCATCCGGATCGTCAAGAACGGACTTCAACAACAGCGTTTTGGAATAAGGTAAGCCTAAACACTTGTAGTTTTCATGTTGTAAAAGGTGTATTTAGAGAAAGATCACTCCATTTTGTCTTGTTTGTCATTAGAATGTCTTAGACTTCTAGGAAGGTCAGTCGTGTCCGCACCCTTGACAAATTCCGTGTGACACATTATAAAAGAAAAACGATAAACAAGAATATGGTCAAAGAATTTACCCATGGCACCCCAATGTTCGCCAGCTGGCAGTACTAAATCTGGGTCACCCCGGAAGTCCATACCAGCATATGGATACTCAGAATAAACCATTTCCTGATGATCAAACCACCTGAAGAAGGTATCAGAAAAGGAAATCTGAGACTGACCAGCATGCCTAGACATATGGTCGACCCATCTCTACATACGTGGTTCAGTCGGTGAAGGTAAATCGAGTGCAATATACTGCGGCTGCATCAATGGTATCTTTTCCAAGGTGAAGGCAGTCAAGATAGAACCATACCCAAAGTTCTTCAACCTCCCGTTCTTCACCTTGGTCAACTGTTCTTTCATCACAAGGAGTACTGCGTCACACCAGTTGAACAACTTCGGTTGGAGACATTCCAAGGCATACTGCATATAATATCGGTTGGCTACATGAAGAGCCGCCCCACCAGCCATCCTACCAAAAGTAAACAGAATAGTCCTCAAGGACCTGTCAGTGACATCACGGATGATGATATTGCCGTCTTTACTCGGCTGAGATCCCTCTCTGCAATACCTGCGAACATAATCTCTCATAGATTCACCTCCTCGGGCCGAACCTGATAAAGAGATGGGGGCACCCCGCCTCGACAAGCCAGTCAAGAAATAGATGTCCACTACAGCCAAGGGGACGGATTTGCCCCTAATCTGGAACACCTGGCTAGTAGGATCCCAAGCATCGAGCAAATACTACAGCAAGTTGATTTGTTGTCTCATGCTAGAAATGCGGAAAAACTTCAGCAAGCCACAGTTCCGCAGTGCGTTTACTGTAACCAGATCATGTAAAGCAAGCATGTCCTCTTCTTCATGCTCACGCTCTCGCCATGTAATAGTCATCTTGCTCCAAAAATCTCTGAAAACAAACAAGAGAAGAGTTAGATCCTAATTTTGGTGAGAAACAGGCAAAATTTCCATAAAACATTGTGCATAAATTTCCTTCCTTGCACCCATCGCACCTACAGTAGTGTTCTGGGTGCATTGCATGTCAGTTGGCCAGTAGACAAGCTAACATCCAGTGCACATTTCGATACACAAGGGGTGCACTAAAGCCAGGGCGAGTTTTTCAAACCCCAGAGGCTTAGAAAAACCAGGAATAAAGCTCAGAATGCAAAATGGAAAGCATGAAATGAAAGAGCTCAGGTTTAGCTCCTACCTAGTCTAGACGGCGCTAAGAATCATCCGCAGAATCTCCCGGAATCAGCTAATGAAAATCAAGGGTGAAAAGCACCTCCAAAGCTCCAACAAACCAAAGTTCAAATGAAATGGTAAAATGAGAGGTAAAAGCACTTTTAAATTACTTTTTACGTAATTCGAGTAAAATATTAGTGTTCTAACTCATTTTTCAAACATATATTGTTCATTTCTAACTAGTTTGATGAAGCAATTGAAAATACAGTACAATCTTTGAAAGAAAAAAGCTATTTATGGTAAAATCAAGAAATGACCGTTGAATCGAGCAGTTTTAGCACATAGTTCAAGCTCGTTAAAAAATAAACATAAGACACGAGCAAATGTTTCTCCCCGCGTTTAAGCTCATTAAAAAATGAACTATTTCTCGGTAAATAACCATCGTGAATGTAGTACTTCAGCCTTTAAAGCCTTGGTCGTGTTCTCATCATCACCTCCACTCTGTATTGGCTGATCATTCACCTCCATTTGATTTTTTACCCCTTTTGAGGAACAGCTGCGAAGAGTGATCCCACTGGCCATCCTTGTAACACTGTTGTGATTGGAAAATTCCAAACCTTACCTGGAATCAGCTGCTACCCAATTTTATCACTCGTTCCTCAAAAAACGAGTCTTCTTTAAGCTCTTTTCAACTCACTCGTAAAATATGAAAAGGTTGTCGAGCCATTGGTCTCTCCAGCTCGTTAAAGGGGCCGGAAGTGTTATCCCTCCTTTAGATTTTAATCTTTTTGTACCTGAGGGATTATTACACAAAAAGATCAAGCGCTTGTCTTGTTCGGCTCGTTAAAAGTATCGAAAATTCATCCCTTCTGTATTGTTTTATACTTTTTCGGACTTAAGGGATTAGATGACGAAAAAGGAATTTTGGAGTTTCCTTTATGTCCCTTTTCAGACTCTCTAAAATTGAAAAGGACTGAGTTATCTTTGTCATTAAACTCGTTAAAACCTAATAGCGACAAACTTGTCCGTAGCAGACAAGAATGAGTTTCACTATCGCTAGGCTCGTTAAAACATAGCGATGGGTTTGCACGAAGGGAAAATTATAGAACAAGCATATATTATCCTCCTCAAGCTTGAAAAAAATAAAGAGGTACTGGTCAGCAATGACTGGGGAAAAATTGGGAAGAAAACTTGAAGAAACTTTGTTGGTAGCAAGTCACTCTTGAACATGACACTTTCACTCCGCATCCAAGTTGGGTTGGGTTGTTTCATTCACCGGTCACATCACCATGGTCCCATCACACCATCCACATTTGGAGTTAATGCTACCAATCCATCACATCAGTGTCGCCGATATGTTCAAGAGAAGTCATTCAGAGAATTCACCTGTGTCTCACCCGCTACAATACATTTACGCTCCATTCTTTCATGACCGCTACCCTGAACCTTATATCACCAGATCGTTTTCACCTCCATTAAAATCATTTGCTCCGTTCTGTGTCATTGATGTGGGATTCATTAAGGCCCTCCTATGACGGATTGCTTCTTGTCGACATCAGCTCATTATCCAAGAAGTCGATCTACGAACACCTCGTTCAGTACTTTGAAGATTGCATGCCTCAATGGCAAGTTTCTCACTTCCGGTGACAGGTTTACATCAATGGCCTTCAACCGAAAGATTTTGCGTGGTGTTCGACACCAAGTCCTTTATTCACACCACATGAATTGTACTGCAGTACCTTGAGGGTCATTATCATTATCGGTGATTCCTCTCGTGCCTGTTAATAGCTTACATCATTGGCTGGTAATCAGGCAAAGCCTTTCCATGTTCAACTCGAGAACATCTTCACATGTATAGAATTGTACTTCGAGTGAAGATCAAACGAGATTGAAGACCCCGAATCTAGTTTCATCCATCCGGGCTGCAATATATATTTAGGGAAATAAAGATATCAAATGTACATCATTGCTGCACAGATAATCATCCAATCAAAGGGATGATGGCTCTGCCAGAATCATCAGTCTACACTCAGACGATTGTCTGTCCTATGTACATGAAAATGAATTTATAAAGCTGAGCATGGGAATGCCCGCCTCAGCTAGATCATGAAAAATTATGAAGATAATGTATTATATTGTATCTTATTACAGGTCTCCTCCTAGCTTGAAGGAACTTCGGATCCTCATAATAAAGCATTTCACCCGACATCAAAAAAGATTAACGACCTCATGCTTTAGGGGGCAACTGTTATAGACATTTTTGGGCACTGCAACCCCAAGCATAAAATGTCCATAAACCAAGGGATGCTAAGTCCCTAAAGGTGTTGTTCTAACCCCTAAAGGAACAAGGTCAACTGATTACAGCTTCTCCTAGAAGTTCTCCATGAAAAACTGCTCAGAACTGGTCAAAACAGGATCATTTCACCTACTCCATAGGAAAACTATGTTGCATCTCACCTAAGTACACTCTATGGATGTGTTTCATTTCAAAAAACCCTTCTATGGGGTGTGATGGGCGAGAAGTGACAAATGGCAGTGTCAATCTGTGGGGTGGAGAGGCATGGAATCTTCCAGAAACTTCTCCTGTGACACTTGCCTCTCTGAATTTGACCAAGGATGAGTAAGAGATCATCAATCTCCAAGTGGAAGCAAGAACTATCAGAGGGAAGACACTAATAAAATCACAAGCTGACTCATCTCCCTTACAGATATCTATATATGGATCCCTCATCCCAGAGATCCAGAGGCTGGAATTTTGCATCTTGTAGGGAATTGTTGTTGGTTTCTTGAGACAACATCATAGTGTTGGGTGATCTAAGCTTTGTATGAGGTGAAGAAGGGCTTACTTGCTGAGAGGATGATGCTGGGTCAGAACAACTGGTTGTAACTCCCTTGGCTCTTTCTTGATTATCAATAAAAGCTATTCAAATCTTCCTCCATACTCTTGTGTCATTTATGTTTTATGCATTTGTATGGTCAATTTACATCTGATCCTAGATTGTTTATGATTATAGATCCATGTTCTTGTATAGTGTTATGCTACTCTGATTCTACAGGTACTCTGTGAAGCTGGGCGTACAAGGAAGCAAGTAGCAAAGGACTATTAGAAGAGAGAGGAATCGACCTAGGATCCAAGCGCGAGACAAAGGTTAGTCTCCTCTATTCTTCTCTCATCTATCTTTCATAAAGGAAAAACGAAAGTAGCTTTACTTTGTTTGTTTCTAAGGTAGCTACCACACCTTAGTGGGATAAGTAGTTCTGTATAGACACTTTTCCCTGTAACAATGTCTCACCAATGGAATACGTATTAGGTTAGCCACCAAAAATCAAGTTGAATATGATGTTGTCATTGGCCTCTTGGACGATGCCTCCCATTCAGGAATTAGTCACTTGCGTGTATTCCTTGATTCCCAACTAGTTGTGTTGCAGTTGAACAAAGCCTTCAAATTTCATGATCCATGTCTTTTTCGGAAATATCTGCATGCACAAAGATTAGGTTATGATTTTCATCATATCACATTTACACATATACCAATAAATCAAAATCATATAGTTGATCACATAACTAATCAAATCCTAGACTGGCATGTATCACATATATATCACCATCAAGAAACATAAATCATGAACATAATATCCATCACATAAATGCATAAATACATCACATGTATAGAAGCATGCACATAAGGACACATCATAAGAGTTGCAAAAATCATATCTCGTATATATATATATATATATATATATATATATATATATATATATATATATATATATATATATATATATATATATATATATATATATATATATATATATATATATATATATATATATAGATATATACATCTGCTAGCTCGATGCTAGAAAAATAAGTCATGAAATAGGGGAGCATCCTCATAATGGGTGCTTGCCTTGGTACATATAAAAGAAATATCTAGGGCTATGTCCCTCCACCCCTTATGCCCCCTGCCTTAGGTGCAATTGCCTCATCTAATGCTAGAATGGGACATGCAGTCTGTAATAACCTCCTCCCACATCTACCCAAGTAATCGGCCAAATGAGGTAAAAATGTGAAGATAAGTTATGATGTTATGATTCAACTCACTATGTGTCAATTAAGGAAGTGGAACCAGAGGAACATGTCACACAAACCTTCCACATCAGTAACAAAACTCTGAGGAGCCATCCCAACTACTCAGGTAACCATCCCCTGACACAAACTAAAGTTTTAATGCATCAAACCCCTGGATGATCCCTTAATATGTGCAAGGGTGCATCTGGGAGGCTCTAGAAGTTGTCACAACAAGGGAATGGGAGATTTTGGGGACCCTTTTCCCCAATGTTGTGCCTGGGACTTTAGGATTTGTGCCACTTTTTTTACGCCTAGAACTCAATGACACTTCAAAAAATTAAAGATAACAACAAAATAATGATACAAATGTAATTACTTGAACAAGGAATTGTCTGGACCCTACTAGCCATAGGCATTTCGTCAAACATGTTACAAATATGCAATCTACAGGTTTAAAAAATAGATCTAAGCATATGGGTCTCATACTTATCTTAGAATCACTAAGAATCATTGATGCCTCATCACAATAAACTCATTACCATCTATTAAGCCATATATTCATTATACATTCAGTGATTAACAAAAACATGATGAGAGCCATACATTTCCATTTTCATAAAACTCATTCATAACCAACATATAAAAAACAAAATATCAAGGATATAGCAGCCATATAAACCACATATAAACAAGTATATTTACCCATAACATACCAAAGTGAAAGAGAGATCTTATTCATGATTGCATAGGTCGACCAGGTATGGGACTTCCATGAACCACCTGACCGTAGACTATGTTGGAAATACTGAGAGGGGGGGTGAATCAGTATTTATTATTTTTCTTTTTTAATTCTTCTAGTGATTGCCAAAAGCATATATAGATATGTATATGTATACACAGAACATAGAAATCAACAGCTGGAATTAATGCTTTTATTAAAAACTCAAGACAGTGCAATGAAATAAATACAATATAAGTATATATCTGATTGTGAATAGTTGCCAAGCTCCAACTTGGACTTCAGTGAGGCTCCAACCTCCAGAGCACCAACTCTGTTTTGCAGTGGTTCTGCACTTAGGAGCACCTACTCCTAATGACTTCAGTCCTGTTCAGTTCTGAGGCTCCAACCTCTTGGGCTCCAACCCAACCTTGGTATAAACTAGTATGCTGCTACAATCTATTCAGCGGAGGTTCTGTCACTCCTACTCTTCTGCCTCTGCTACTTCTGCTACCTCTACAGCCTCCACTACTTTTGCTGCCTCTTCTGCCTCTATTTGCTACCTCACACTCTGGTTCTTCACCACAACAACAACACCAATAGTTCTCTGTTTTTACTGTTTTATACATTCCCATGACTCTATCCATTCATTTCTGCTTACAACGCCTCTTAGGCTTCCTCCTCGGTTGTTGCGGCTTCCTCTGCGCTATGCAAGTTCACTGAATTTTTCAGGATACATAGATTCATTAGACTGGTCCAAACGATCGACGAAGAACACATCCTCCCAGTTTACCATAACAGTGCTTCTTTTGGCAATGATTGTGGCATACACAGAGTTCTTTCAATTAAACGGAGATGTTTTGTCTCGATCGCAATCATAATTGCCATGATTCACCCCTTTTCACTGACGTTTAGCCTTCTGAACCATCAGAACAACCATCGTAAGCCTTTCGGCTTAAAACACCCCGCACAAGCCAGACATTCCATTACACAAAGAATATGAGAAAAAACAGTCAAATAGACTAAAAGGCGGACTTCAGGAAATATTACAATCACACTTATTCCTGTATCGGGTCCATGCTTAAATCGCAATCACCGATTCGTGACTCCCTGGGGTCCTTTATATATCAGATCCATGACTCTGCTGATGGCTGACGGCCGATCCTCCACTGTTCCAATGGACTGGATGCGATATGGTATTAAACCATAGTTAATATGGCTGTCGAGTCCACAACCTATCGCAATCGGTGCTGCCAATGTGGCAAGGCTTTACGAATTGCGATATGCAATGGATGCGATCATAGATTAAGTCATATTTGTAATGTGTGGTAGGTCTACTTGGATATGCATTGCAATCGGGAGTTGCCCCTGGCAGAGGTCTGATGTGATATTGCTATCGGCGATTGCAATGGACCGCTTGACATATTGTAGCTCCCACTTCCGAAGTGCCAATGTGATACTCGCTATCGGTGATTGAAAGTCGTACAGGGTCAGGGCTTGATGTTAACGTAGACCCCTCATAGTGATGTAATGTGCTGGACCCGATACAACTCAACACTCCCATGTATAGAGTTTTAAGTCTGCAGTTCACCTCCAATAGTGTATTTTCCCTAGAGCCAAGTCTTCCACCTCCGATAGTGTTAAGCCAATGTATATGGGCTTTCTGTCCACTGATAGTGTTAAAGCATGCATACATGGGTTTTACGGCTCCATAGTATAAATGTATATATATAATGTTCTGTGCCTCTGATATTGTAAAAACACATATGTATGATATATGCTCCTCTGCCTGTATCTTCATGCATATAATTCTTTTGTGGCCCGATAGCTCCTGATAATATAAATACACCCATCGCTCCTCTGATGGCTCTCTCTGCTTCCTTATAGCCCTACTTGTTCCCCTGTTGCTGCGATGGTGTCTGCATCCTTTATTCTGCTCCTCTTGGCTCCTTTTGCTCCTTGAATATTGCCATATTGACATCAATGACAATCTGTGTCCAACAATCTCCCCCTTTTTTATTGATGGCAATATTCTTCTGCTCTCCCCCTTTGACATCAATGGCAAAGGAATGCATATGGGCTCCCTCTTTCAAACTTCTCCCCCTGTCCTGCTACATTTTTATGAATGAACTTGAGTGGTGATAAATAAATAACCCCCATCTTTTGATGCAGATGTTCGAATGCTTCTCGAGGAAGAGGTTTTGTGAAAATATCAACTACCTGCTCCTTAGTATTGATATATTCCAGGACGATTCTTTGTTCAGCTACTTGCTCACGAAGGAAATGATACTTGATTGGTAAGTGTTTTGTTCTTGAGTGCATCACTAGATTTTTGCTGAGACTGATAACACTTGTGTTGTCACAATAGATGGTAATTTGTTGATCTGTACATCTGTCGACATCTTTTAGAGCTTCCTTTATCCATAGTGTTTGAGTACAATAGTCTGCTACAACAATATACTCGGCTTCGACTATGGATAATGATATGGATGACTGTTTTTTGCTGAGCCAAGATACTAAGCAGTCTCCTAGAAAGAACACATTTCCACTAGTACTTTTCTGATCATCTATATTTCCATCCCAATCAGCATCTGTGTATGCAGTGATAGTCAGTGTTGAGCTCTTTGGGTACCAAATACCAAAATGAGAAGTTCCTTTCAGGTATCTAAGAATTATTTTTACAGCTAATAAGTGGGATTGTTTGGGAGAATATTGAAATCTTCCCACCATTCCTACTTCCTGCATTATGTCTGGTCTTGTAGCTATTAAGTATAGAAGGGCTCCAATCATTGACCTGTAATGAGTTGCATCTACTAGAGGGGAGTCATCATCTTTGCTCAGTTTGCAGTTTGTGGTCATAGGTGTGCTCATGGGTGCACAGTCCTCCATTCCATATTTTTTGAGCATGTATTTTAGATATTTGGTTTGAGATATACACAATCCTTCTCTGGTTTGAGATACTTGAATTCCAAGGAAATGGGAAAGCTCTCCTATCATTGACATCTCAAACTATTTTGACATGCTTTGAGAAAATTCATGGCTCATTTCATCATTATTACTATAAAAGATCAGATCATCGACATAAACAAGAGTAACTAGTAACTTACCTTCATCTATCTTTATGTATAGATTACTTCCAGCCACTCCCTTTTTGAAGCCCCGTTGTTGTAGTTAGTGATCCAATCTTGCTTACCAAGCTCTAGGAGCTTGTTTCAACCCATATAAAGCATTTTTCAACTTCCAAACTAAGTCCTTTCCTGCTGTTAGATCAAAACCTTCTGGTTGCTCCATGTAGACTTCCTCCTTGAGTTCCCCATTTAGAAATACTGATTTCATGTCCATTTGATAGATTTTGAATCCTTTTGAGCAAGCAAATGCCAAGAACATCCTAATAGCTTCCATATGGGCCACTGGTGCAAATGTCTCTTCAAAGTCAATTCCTTCAATTTGTGAATAGCCTTTGCAGACAAGTCTTGCCTTGTTTCTGATAACCTGTCCTTCCTCATTCATTTTAATTTTGAACACCCATTTGGTTCCTATTATGTTTTTGTCCTTTGGATGAGGGACCAACTCCCATGTCTTGTTCTTCTCAATTTGGGACATCTCTTCTTATATGGCTTTTACCTAGTGAGGATCCTTGCTTCTGCAAATGTTTCTGGTTCTATCATAGATAGAAGGGCAATGCCTTTTCTCTAGGATGTGATTGTTATCCTTCTTCAGGTCTACACAACTTCATCTCTATCGCCAATGATCTGCTCTTCTGGATGATGTTTTTGGACATACGTCATCTTTGAAGGGGTATTACGTGGTTCTCTTTCCTCTTCTTCTTCTTCTTCTTCTTCTTCTTCTTCCTCATATATTTCTTCTTCTTTAGGTTCTTCTTCTTCAATGAGAAAGTCATATTCATGTTCTTCAATTTCCTTTTCTGGAAGATTGTCATCAACCTTTACATCAATGCTTTCCACTATTTTCTTCAGTTGATAATTGTAGCACTTGTAAGCCTTGCTCTATGTAGAGTATCCAAGAAATATCTTGTCGAGCCGTAAAAAGGGTCTTTTTCACCTCTAATTACCTCACGTTAACTTGTAAATCCAAGAACAATTTGTTATTTCAAAGAGTGTACTCAGTTTGAGGCTGTCATTTGCCAGAGTAATGCTAGTAGTATAGTGCTAAAGAAAATATAAGAGTAAATGGATGCTTCAAATAAGATCTACTTATAGAAAAGCACGTTAAAGCATAAATCATGCATTCAAAAGACTAAGTAAATTATCAGTCAAGGGTACAATAACAATAACTCATCCCTCTGTAAACTGATGTAACTGAAGACAATCAAGGAACAGATCATCAACCTGGGAGCTAGACAACGAATGTCACTACTCACTACAGTTTCAGCTCGTTCAATGCAATGGCAATGCAAATAACAGGAAATGGAACAACGACTATAATTGAAACAGTAACTAGGAAATGGAACAACAACTAGTCTTGATAAATAGCAAAACCTTACTCTAAGGAAATAAAGGCAGCAATCGTATCCTACAGAAATTAGAGAGCAATCCTTACTCTAAGAACAAATCGGACAACAAATGGAAATAGAACGGCAATCAATTAGTAATGAAATATAGAACAGCACTTGGAACAAAATGTAAATGCACAATAAACTAAGATAAATAACACACACGGCACACCTTGATATTGAGAAAAACACTAATCTGGTTTTGGTACTACAAATGTCAATCTTAGTTATAAAGAATAATGATCGTAATTCGTAGTGGAACAACAATATCAGTTGAATTAGCAATCATAATTAAATGTAATCTATAGATGAATACAGTAATACCAATTTATGATTGTTACAACACGGGTACTCTGTAGTTGAACAGTAATAGCATTCTGTAAAGACCGGCAATGTTATATTAACGATTAAAGAAACAACAATGCGTTAAAGAGTCAGAATGAATAATCCGACATTCTTGTCACGGAGAACGATATTACTCAGTTGAACATGAATCAAATATAATAGAGTCGTGATGTAAAATAACAAAACACATCAGATTACCGAACAAAGCTGATAATGAAAACTATGCACGAACTAAAGATAATGATACATGAGCAAGTGTTCCACCAGGGCTAGGCCCTTAGCCTCCAGGGAGACACTGCTTGAGATTATTCCAGGATCAAAGATGGAATAGCAACCAGATTTATATTAAAGCATCCAAACAAAGTTACAGTGGATCACTTCTCAATGAGAGTTGATGATCAAAGTTTGAAATACAAAGAGAAATTACATAAGAGTAACAATAACTGTCCCCCTGGGCTAGCAGTACTGCCCCTTTTTATAACAGCCGAGTGGAGATATCAATGATGCAAACATAGTTAAGATTGCGATCCCTCAGGATCATGGATTCACCAAACTATTAATTTTAGTTATCCCTTTGTTCTCTTGCGCCGATTGGATATCTCCTTTTACTTTCCTTGGCTGATACACTTCAGTTTGGATCACCTTGTCTGCATATGGTTTCCTGCTGCAGGGGCAGCAGTTAATTCTGCCTCGTCTTTTTCCTTGGGACAACAATCTTTCATTTTTCTCTTTTTCTGCATAAGAAAATGGCGATTAATAATTATTTTGTGTTACATACAAATCTCATAGATTTTGCCATAATTTCCTATTATTTACCTAGTTCATGATGCAAAGGGATTATGATTTTTTAAAGAAAAGATGAAAAAATAATCAATAAAACATACCTTCTTCAGTACTCCACGCACCCCCCTACTTACTCTTTTTCATGCCCTCATGAAAACATTGTAGTTGACATGTAAGGCAGTGAGAGAGTAAGTTGGAGACGGGATCTCATGTGGTGGTCTACAGCCATGATGCCTAACTATGTGTTCAAAAAGATGGCATGTCTGGCCCTCAGGCATCTCATACAGGGCTTGGTACCTAGGTGCAAGGTGCCAAATAATCGGACTCCTGAACCTATATCCTAACCAAGATGGCCCTGGTTTTCTTCTTGGGGTGCTCCTTCACTGTTTTGTTCAGGCTGCTCAGGGGTAAAAAGCTTAGCTGGCTCTGTTATTTCCTGGGTGACTTATTTTTCCACCCCTTCTTCTTCCTGGAATTCTTCTTGTGTAGTCTAGCTGGGAACAGATTGTTCCTCCTCTGTATCACTTTTCTCTCCTATCATACATTCATCATGAACAGGATGATTCTCTTCTTCTACTTCCCTGTCGTGTAATTCTTCGGGTCCATTCTTGTCCTGAGCAAAATGCTCTTTTGGTTCTTCTTCAATATGGAGGCCTAGTGGGCTGAGAGGTTGGGCATATTCACCCATATTGGCCATAATTTTGGCCAATTCATCCTCTTGCAATGGATTTTGCAATGGGCTATCTTCGCGTTGCTCTGTTTCTACCTCCTCCTGCCCAGGCTACTTGGCCTCTTCCTCCATTTCTCCTTCCTCATTTCCTTCCAATCCTTTCTCATTCTCTTCTCCTTCCAATTGCGGGGGTTGCTTATCCCTTGAATCATCTATCTCCACTGGTTGGCTAGTATCTCCTTGTGAATTTTCCAACCTCCCTCTAATCCATGCCAATCTGATTAATTTCCTCCGTTTCAATGGTCTATCTGGTGTACTGGAAACATGCTTACGTTTTGGGGCCGGCATAGTCAGTCCCCATTCTATCATGGCAATTAGCTCTTCCCATCCGCTCTACTGCTAAGCAAGAATGTGGCTAACTATTAGCCGTATCAGCCCATGGTGACTCACTACCGATTCTACATGTTGTGATTTCCTCATACTTCGGGCGACATCATGAAATAATGAATTTAAAAATGCAGGTAAGTTCACAGAGCATTTCTGTTTTAATACAGCTAAGAGTTTAAGGTGTCGTGGTCTTACCATGTCTTTCCTGCCTTCACAGGTGATGTAGCTCTAGATGATCTTCGCCAATTTTTCCCACGGCTCACCCAATGCTGCTGGTAGGACTCCCTTTCCTCTGACTGTTAGGTTCTGGCCTTCATCTTGGAAGATCTTCATGATCTTTCGTAGTCTCTCCTTCTTTAGAGTCCACACAAGTCCAGTGGTTGGCAGTCCCGAGACCTCTGCAATTATGTCATTGGTGATTTCTATGTGTCTCCCCCTCACTGTGGAGTGATATTCTTGCAAGTTTTGCAAGAATTCTATTGCTATGGTCTCGTTGGATTCCTGTAAACGATTAAGATAAACTATCCATCCTGCCCTTGACAAGATTTCTCATGCAGCATCAGAAACTGTCAATACCTGTGGTTCTGTCCGAATTGATCTTCCTCCCATGCTTTAGCTCACTATAAAAATGTAGAGGCGACAATGGAACAACAGGCTGTTCAAACTATTATAAATACAGAGGAAATAACAAAATAGTAGGGCTCGTTCAAATCCTGGGTAACTTACTAAGAGCATAATATGGAAATGGCTTAGGAACAACAAGCCATGCAGATTGAAAACAATATACCATTGAGCCTTCCTATTTCCAAGTAAACAGTTTTCCGAATAATAGTCTGAGACGTATACCAGTAAATTATGAGGTCACTTGCCTCCCCCCTGCAATGTGATAGGCTGCCCTCGGCCATCAAATGAAGGAGTGGTGTGCCAACTTGCCATAGTACAGAGTCATAAAGGAACAACATATACCAAAATGCCATATTTTACAAAAGGATCAGGTTGCCGAAATCGAGGTATATAGTAGGATCACTTAACAAATAAGAGCATGCTATGATATGATGTGAGGCTGGGAGGATAGGATAGCTTACATGCACAAAAAGTCTGATGCGGTCATTATCAACTTTTTTGATCATGATTGGCCGTAATAGATTTTCATGTGTTTAATGGTTCGAGGAAATGGTATACATGATCTCATGTGACATATTACAAAGGTATAAGACAAATAAGGGTGTTAATGATTACTATTGGTGTATAAGCAATGTGACTTCAATACCATTAACAGAGCTCTGCTGCCGACAGGTGTCCATAACCTTGACAGAGTTGTTTGTTTCACCCATGGAACCATGATCCTTTGTGTATGCTTAGGAAGTGTTGTACAATGTCAAAATGGATGCCATTATGTTGGATTGGTAACCAGTTAAACCATAATGCCATTCACCAGGAAGGAGTGAAAGGTGGGTAGGCCAGCTCGTGATGAGACCTCCTGTTCCAAGGAATCTTTATTTTTTCTGATGTGCCTCTTGGATCATATCCCCAGTGTGGTGGCCATAGTGGGAATGCCACTTCGCTTTCTTCCTTATGATCATGGTAGGATGGCTCTTGATGAGACCCCCTATCCTGCATTTGAAAACCCATAAGTTATATACTCTTTTTTTTCTTTTTTATTCTTTTTATAAAGTACTTTCCTATGTATACACAAAGGGTGGTTCAACACTCCTTAAGAGTAGGAATGGTGGAAGAAGTCTTAACATCTCAATAGAAAAATATACCCTTTGTTCTTATTCCTTAATAATGATGAAAGAGGATTATGGGAATTTTTAAAAAAAAAAGAACCACCATGATAAAGATAAGCAATCATATCAGTATTAGTAAGATAATGACAACAAAAGTGATGGATAATTGTGTCCTTTCCTCTTTCCTCTTATCAATTCAAAGCAATTTCCTGTAAAAAAATATCGATTTCATATGATTCACTGATTTCAGTATGATCTAGTTTTGTATCCATTGCATAAGTGTATAATTGTGCTCCAAAAAGACTCACAATTATCATATATTGAGAAGAACGGCAGCTGTCCTTTAATTGGAATAGCAAGGAGAAAAAGCACCAATAAAAGGAATATGAGAATGTTGTTATTTCAAAATGGAAGAGCAAAAAGTATAGGTGATGTTCCTTTGGAAAAGGAACATCAGAAAATGCCATTGCCGTTCCTTTTGAAAAGGAACAGCAAAACCAAAAGTGTTGTTCCTTTGGAAAAGGAACAACAAAAAAGACAAGTGTTGTTCCTTTGGAAAAGGAACAGCAAAAACCAAAAAAAACACAAGTGTCATTCATTTGGAAAAGGAACAACAAAAACTAAACATGTTGTTCCTTTGGAAAAGGAACAACAAAAAACAAAAGTTTCGTTCCTTTAGAAAAGGAACTGAAAAAACTGAAAGTTTTGTTCCTTTGGAAAAGGAATAATAAAAAACACAAAAGTGTTGTTCCTTTGGAAAAGGAACAACAAAAACTGAAAGTCTTGTTCCTTTGGAAAAGGAACAACAAAAACTAAAAGTCTTGTTCCTTTGGAAAAGGAATAGCAAAAACGCAAAAGTGTTGTTCCTTTGGAAAAGGAACAACAAAAACTGAAAGTGTTGTTCCTTTGGAAAAGGAACAGCAAAAACTAAAAGTGTTGTTCCTTTGGAAAAGGAACAACAAAGTGAAAAAGGAACAACTAATACAAAAGGTGTTGTTCTTTCGGAAGAGGAACAACAAAAAGAAAGTGTTGTTCCTTTGGAAACGGAACAACAGAAAAAAAAAAAGTGCACACAAATGATGTTCCTTTGGAAAAAGGAACAACAAAAACAACAGTGTTGTCCCTTTTGAAAAAGGAACAACAGAAAAAAGCAAGCTAAAAGAAAAGAATCAGCAAGATAGTGAAGGTGTTGTTCCTTCTAAAAGGAACAACAAAAACAATAGAATTGTTGATTCTTCGAAAAGGAATAGCAAAGTGAAAAAGAAAATATGTACGGAGAATAATTTATGCTAACAAAGAAAAAGAATTATGTACAAAACGTAAAAACAGTTAAATCACTTTAATGAACCAGAGGCGAGGAAGATTTCTCTTCCTCCACCAAAATTTGCATGTCGAAGTCTTCTTGGAGTTGCTGGTAGATGGATTCCCGAGTAAGTGGTTTGTGGTATAGTCAAACTCCGTGGCCGTTTGCTTTGAAGGTATGTCCAGATCCATCGATGGTGATTAGGGTAAGGGTGCCATTAACATGCACCTTTTGGATCTCGTATGGCCCGAGCCAACGATTCTGAAGCTTCACGGGAAAATCTTGAAACCTGGAATCGTATAAGAGTGCCCAATCTCCTTCGTGGAAGACTTTCTTTTTAATGAGAGCGTCATGCCATTTAGCTCACTGCTATTGGATTAATGCAGTGTGTTGAAGGGAAGAGAGCTTGATCTCATCTAGCTCATTGATCTATTGTAATCTATTAATCTGTGCCTTGTTTAGATCTAGACCAACTTCTTGTGCTGTTCGCAATGCCTGGATTTCGAATTCTATGGGAAAAATAGGTTCCTTTCCGAATACCAATTGGTATGGTGAATAGCTAGTAGTGCTTCTCCATGTTGTTTTGTAAGCCCACAAGGCTTCTGGTAATCTGGCAGCCCAATCGCGTCTATGTGATGCAATGGTTTTTGTCAAGATTGCTTCTATTATTTTATTGCTGCTTTCTACTTGACCGTTTTCCTGTGGGTGGTATGGAGTAGTAATTTTATGCTGGATATGATAGTTTTTTAGTGTTGCAGCATTCTTGTTAACAGCAAACTATGTTCCACCATCTGTAATTATGTCTCTTGGAAGGCCATATCGCACAAATATATGGAACAGGAACTGTATGACAGAATCCTCTGTAGCTCTCGGCAATGCCTCTGCTTCAACCCATTTTGTGACATATTCTATTGCCACGAGAATATATGTTTTCTGGTTCGAGGATGGGTTAATTGGACCAACAAAATCAAGTGCCCATCACTCAAATGGTTTAATAACCAGCTATGGATTCAGGGGCATTTCGTTGGATTGACTAGGGCATCCTGTTCTTTGGCAACTGTCACAATCTTGAACGAACTTCTTTGCAACTTTGAATATCATAGGCCAATAATACCCTATTTGCAGCACCTTATGTCCAGTTCTATGATCGGCGAAATGTGTGCCACATGGTTCGTCATGACAAGCTTTCAAAATTTCAAAAATTTCATCCTCGCGGATGCATCTCCTGATGTGCATATTTGCCCCTATATGGAACAGGTAGCCCTCAAGCCAATAAAATCGAGCACTTCGCTGGACAATCTGTTTTCGTTCATTGGGGTCAGATGTTTTGGTAATTTTCCTACTGCTAAGTAATTTGCAACATCAGCATACCAGGGTGTTTTAACAGTGACAGCGAACAGATGCCCATCTAGAAATTGATCTTCAATTACTGTTGAATCCACAGTTTTGGGCATCCATGAGAGAAAGCTAGCTACATGATTTTCTTTTCCAGAGCGGTCCTTGATTGTGATATCAAATTCCTGCAATAAAATCAGCCATCTAGTTATTCTACCATTTGTGATCAGTTTATTTGCTAAATACTTTATGGCAGAGTGATCTATATACAAGATAACAGGATATCCGATAATGTAATGCCTAAAATTATTGACAACATGTATTACAGCTAGAAATTCCTTTTCAGTAACGGTATAATTCAATTCAGCAGGGGATAAATTATTGCTAATATAATAAATTGCATATGGTTTTTTATCTTCTTCCTGCCCAAGGACTGCTCCAATAGCTGTATCTGAGGCATCTGATGAAATTTGAAATGGCAAGTCCCAATTTGGTCCTCTAAGGACTGGGGCTATTGACACAAGCCTCTTCAGATCTTGGAAAGCATGGTCACACTTTTCTATCCAAAGAAAGTCAACATTACCTGTCAATGCATATAGAGGTGCAACAATATGCGAAAAATGTTCTATAAATCTTCTATAGTAACCAGAAAATCTGAGAAAACTGCGTACCTCTGTTTGAGTGCTGGGAGTGGGAATTAGTCAAATTATTTGAATTTTGGCTGGGTCTACCTGTATGCCAGCTGCTGAGATATAATGGCCTAGAATAAGTCCTTCAGTCATCATCATATAACATTTTTCATGGCTCAAATAGAGCCTAGTGGCAATGCAACACTGAAGAACGTTTTCCAGTCTTTCCAATGCTGGATCAAAATCATCTCCGTACGGTGTAAAATCATCCATGTATACTTCAAGTCCTTCATTTATTAAGTCTAAAAAAATGCTGAGAATCGCCCTTTGAAATGTGGTAGGAGCATTGCATAAGCCAAAAAGTAGAACTCTGTAGGAAAATGTTACCCAAGGACAAGTAAAAGTGGTTTTGTCTTGGTCTTCAGGGGCAATCTGAATCTAATTGTATCCACTAAAGCCATCTAAGAAAGAAAAGAATTTCTTTCCTACCAGAGTGTCTAATACTTGGTCAATGAATGGAAGAGGAAAGTGGTCTTTTTGTGTTGCTTTATTTAGTTCCCTATAATCTACACAAATTCTCCACTTCCCATTCTTCTTTGGTACCACGACAAGTGGAGAGACCCATTTACTATCGGAGATAGGGTAGATGAAGTTCACATCTAAAAGTTTTTGAAGTTCAGCTTTTACAATGTCTTTTAGGTGAGGATTAAGTCTCCTTTGTGGTTGGCGAACAGGTCTCACATCTTTTTCTATGTAAATGTGGTGTGTACATAACTGGGGATCAATTCCTTTCATATCAGGATAGTCCCATGCAAATGCTTCTTTGTATTTCCTCAGTAGTTGGATGAGCTTCTCTTCTTGTTCGGGAGTCAAGTTGGCATTAATGTTTAAAGTCTTTCCTGGGTCAATTTCTACAATTTTACTATTTGAGACAGAGGTAGTAGGTATTGTTTGATCATGCGTATCTTTAAGAGGATCTTCTTCTAATTCATTATCAAATGTTGCTTCTATCATGTGACATTGTATGCAGGATCTAGTTTCATTTTGGCTAATAAAATTTTAATTGCATCATCTTCTGTTTGGTATTTGAAATCGAGGGCCTCTTCTATGGTTAATGGAGATCTAATATTTTCGGTAAGGTATGATACAAGATGCTTGTTAGTTTTTATTATTGTGACACTTGGCTGCACTGGGGGATATAAAGCTAGATTCTTGATATTTGCCCCCTAGCTATGGTCATACTGCCTTGTCGGCAGCCAATATAAGCATCGGCAGTTGCAAGCCAAGGTCTGCCTAAAATCAACGGATGTCCATCAAGTCGGTTTTTGGGGTTTATTATTAGAAAATCGGCCAGATACTCCCAGGAGTCAATGGATACCATGACATCATGTAGTGTGCCTTCTGGCTGAACCACAAATCGGTCAGGCAGTTCTAATAAAGTGGAGGTCAGTTCTACTGATGTAATGCCAGTTTTTGGCAAGTGGTGGTTGTTAAGATATTAATTGCAGCTCCTAGAGCAACTAAGGAATTTGAGAAGGTTTGTCCATTGATTTGTACAGTTACTATTGGATTTCCTGGGTCTTCGTATTTAAAGACTGTTTCTTTCCCTGATAATAAACTGGATAGGGTGCCAACTACTTGGACTTTTGGGTTGCTTGTTATTTTCCTCCTTGGTTTCTTTATACATAGCTCTTTGATAGTCTTTACATATATCAAAATGCCTTGAATGGCTTGGAGGAATGGGATTTTCATGTACAAGTTTTGTAGTTCTCCCAGAATGTCAAACTCAGAGTATTGTATAGGTTGAGGTATAATTAGGCGTTCTGGGAATGTAGGAGAGGATGTGGTTGGTGTATTATGACTTTGTTGTCTGGTCATTTCCTCTTCTTGTGGCGGTTGTTCCATAGGTAATTGATTTTCAACTTTAGTTGTTTTATCTCCCTCTGTTTCGATGATACGCCAGATCTTAATTGAAGGTCATTACACTCCCTTAGATCGGTTCCTATTTCTGGTGTTTCCACTATGTGAATAGATTGGATTGGTCTGTTATTCAGATTAGGGTTGGGTTGGGTTGTGAGTTGCGGTCTTAAATTAGACTGTGGGTTTTGTTGTAAGGCTGGCAGTGTAGGTTGAGGGAGCGGGATCGTTCCTACTGGCTGATTCCTCGGTCTTTGCCAGTTTGTCTGCCAGGCTTGACTCTGTGAGGTAGGAGGGGTCCATTGTGCTGGATATGCATTGTTTTGCCAATATGGTGGGGTATAGGGAAAATTTGGCCAATTGGGTTGGCTTGCTTGATTCGTCCATGGAGATGATGAAGGAAATGATTGTTGTGACAAATTCGAGAAGGGGGGTTGATTTTGCCACATTGTATTATATTGTTGAGCATGATATTGTGGAGGCTGAAAAGAAGAAGCTGGGTCTAAAAACGTACCTAATTATCGCGGATGCCATTGACGGTGCTGATTAAGTAAATACACTGATTCTGGCTCTTCTTCTGCTTCCTCATATACTACTTTCAATCCAGGAAGTGAGGGGCAGCTCTCTGTGGAGTGATCTTTTGTACAAATGGCAAAACATGGACTGCATCTAATGGACACTCCTTATGGTTGTGTTTCTTTTTGCATCGGGGACAAAAGATTTCCAAATTATGTTCTACCTCTGCTTGCTTTTTTTTGGCCTGCATAATATCAAGTTGTGTTATCAGTGTCCCCAATATGTCAGTTTTAAAATTTTCTAATAAATTTCCAATTTCTGCATGAGTTACTCCTTCTGCCGAAATTCTGTTATCTCTTGCAAACCGATCATGTTCTGCTGGTTTTAGTTTAATGCTGCCTCTCGAGCTCCTGATACATAGATTAATAATGTCAGCAAAATTTTCCAAATAAATATCTCCTTTCCCCATAATGTTTAATGTTTCAATCCATTGTTCTTTCATTCCCCTAATTAATGTTGTTTTTAATACATTATCAGGTAAGGGTAATGATGCATAAGGAGATCTTTGAAGATTGTACTGGAAACACTCTACATATTCTTCTAATGTTTCATTTGGTCTAGCTACCATTTGAAATATTTCATCTTTTAACTCCCTAGACCTACAATAATCCTAATATTTTTTAGAAAAGACTCTTTCATTTGGTCCCAGTTATTTATAACACCACCACCTAATCCCATAAACCATCTTAGAGTAGCCCCTTTTAATGTGGAGGGAAATAATTTCAGTTTCTGGGGGTCGGTGGTATAGTCATATCCTCTACACAGCACATCAAATTCGAATAAAAATGCATCTGGATCCTCTGATGTAAGGCCATGGAATGTAGGTATATGCTGGAGAGGAATTCCTTTCATAGGTGCATTAGTTGCAGTATCCACAGTGGGGTATTGCAATATAGAGGTTTGGGTGTTTAGCTGGTTCTGGGCCATTTGGTCAAATATATGCCAATAACCTTCTGGGATGTCTAGGAGGGAGTTCCTAGGTTGTCGAGGGGGAATGGCTCTAACAGGAATGGCCTTAACATCACTTCCTTTATCTGGGATGATGAGAGTATCTAAAGTCTGGGAGGGTACAGATCCTTGAATTTCTTCAACTTCGTTGTAAATGATTTTTGTAGCACTTCCCTTATCTGGGCTACTTAATGGCTGTATTACCCCAAGAGGAGATTTTGGTTCTTCAGTTTCTCCTGTTTCTCCTCTTCCTTCACAAATATTGCTAAGGTTCCCTTCTTGTAATGATTTTGGGCTAGAATTTTGAAATTCTTGAAAATCTTTCTCTTCAGTTTGATTATGCTCCTCAACAAAGGCTACAGATGGTGATCCTATGACCTGAAGGGAACTAGTAGGTTGTCTAGAAGTAACTTTTCTAGGTCCTACTGAAGGCTGAGATTCTGCTTTCTTAAGGATTTCGTCTATAAAGGTCGATCAGCCAAGGGTCACTTGCCCCTTAGCTTTATCAGGCTTGGGTAGAGGTTTAAGGTTCTTTTCAGGCTTTTTCTGCTTAGTCATGCACACAAATCAATTGCTAGGTTCTACCCAAATAGAATAGCAACAAATCTGTAGGAAAGCGGGCAGGGGAGCAGGGCTATTACATACTCCACACGCAGGTTCTTACCTTTCGTTTTTAAAACCTAGTTCTTTCTTAATAGGTTCTCACACTACTCTGGAAAAGAAACAAATGACTACACTCTTCCCCAACAATGGTGCCAAAATGTCGAGCCGTAAAAAGGGTCTTTTCCACCTCTAATTACCTCACATTAACTTGTCAATCCAGGAACGATTTGTTATTTAAAAGAGTGTACTCAGTTTGAGCCTGTCATTTTCCAAAGTAATGCTACTAGTATAATGCTCAAGAAAATACAAGAGTAAACGGATGCTTCAAATAAGATCTACTTACAGCAAAGCACTTTAAAGCCTAAATCATGCATTCAAAAGACTAAGTAAATTATCAGTCAAGGGTACAGTAACAATAACTCATCCCTCTGTAAACTAATGTAACTGAAGGCAATCAAGGAACAGATCATCAACCTGGGAGCTAGACAACGAATGTCACTGCTCACTACAGTTTCAGATCGTTCAATGCAATGGCAATGAAAATAACAGGAAATGGAACAACAACTAGGAATTGGAATAGCAACTAGTCTTGATAAACAACGAAACCTTACTCTAAGGAAATAAAGGCAGCAATCGTACCCTACAGAAATCAAAGAGTAATCCTTACTCTAAGAACAAATAGGACAGCAAATAGAAATAGAACGGTAACCAATTAGCAATGAAATATAGAACAGCACTTGGAACCAAATGTAAATGCACAATAAACTAAGATAAATAACACACACGGCACACCTTGATATTGAGAAAAACAGTAATCTGATTTTGGTACTACAAATATCAATCTTAGTTATAAAGAATAACGATTGTAATTCGTAATGGAACAACAATATCAGTTGAATCAGCAATCGCAATTAAATGTAATCTATAGATGAATATAGTAATACCAGTTTATGACTATTACAACATGGGTACTCTGTAATTGAATAGCAATAGCATTCTATAAAGACCAACAATGTTATATTAATGATTAAAGGAACAACAATGCGTTAGAGAGTCAGAATGAACAATCTGACATTCCTGTCACAAAGAAAGATATTACTCAGTCGAACATGAATCAAATATAAGAGTCATGATGTAAAATAACAAAACACATCAGATTACCGAACAAAGCTGATAATGAAAAGCACGCACAAACTAAAGATAATGATACAGGATCAAGTGCTCCACCAGGGCTGGGCCCTTAGCCTCCAGGGAGACACCGCTTGAGATTATTCCAAGATCAAAGATGGAATAGCAACCAGACTTATATTAAAGCATCCAAACAAAGTTACAATGGATCACTTCTCAACGAGAGTCGATGATCAAAGTTTGAAATACAAAGAGAAATTACATAAGTGTAACAATAACTGTCCCCCCTGGGCTAGCAATGCTACCCCTTTTTATAACAGCCGAGCGGAGATATCAATGATGCAAAAATAGTTAAGATTGTGATCCCTAAGGATCAGAGGATCCTGAGGGATTCGCCAAACTGTTAATTCCAATTATCCCTTTGTTCTCTTGCGCTGATTCGATATCTCATTTTCGTTTCCTTGGCTGATACGCTTCAGTTTGGATCGCCTTGTCTGCGTATGGTTTCCTGCTGTAGGGGTAGCAGTTAATTCTGCCCTCTCTTTTTCCTTGGGACTACAATATTTATTTTTTCCCTTTTTCTGCGTAAGAAAATGGCGATTAATAGTTATTTTGTGTTACATACAAATCTCATATATTTTTCCATAATTTCCTATTATTTACCTAGTTCATGATGCAAAGGGATTATGAGTTTTTAAAGAAAAGATGACAAAATAATCAATAAAACATACCTTCTTCAGTACTCCACATATCTTCATCAACCCATGAATCAAACTTTCCAGGTGAGCCATCATTTATTTTTATGAAGCACTTGCTTCCAAAGATCTTGAAGTACTTCATCGAAGCAGGTCTTCCTTTCCATAGCTCACAAGGATTTTTTTCACAATTTGGTCTTAATTGAGTTCGATTCAATGTATAAACAGCTTTCCCTAGTGCTTCTCTCCAGAATCTAGTCTGTAAGTCTGCTACTAATAGCATTGTTCTTGCCATTTCTTGGACTGTTTGATTTCTTCTTTCAACTACCCCATTTTGCTGAGGTGTTCTAGCAGTAGAGAATTCCCTTTTAATTCCATGAATATTACAGAACTCACTAAATTCATTTGATGTGAATTCTCCCCCTCGATCTGTTTTGGGGCACTTAATTTTTTAATCCTTTTCATTTTCTACAAGGGTTTTTAGATTCTTAAAACACTCAAAAGTTTCAGATTTAAACTTTATAAAATATATCCACATCATTCTAGTATAATCATCAACAAATAACACAAAGTACCTTTCTCCTTGGAGTCCCTGATTTCTAGTTGGCCCACACACATCAGCATGGATGATCTCCAAGGGCTTCAATGTAGAGAGCTCCTTTGTCTTGTGGTTGGTTCTGGTCTTCTTTCCATGTTGACATGGACCACATGCTCCTTGATTTGGTTTGAACATCCTTGGGATGTCTTGTACAGCTTTGACCTTGTTGATATTGATTAGATTTTCGAATTCGTATGTCCAAGTTGCTTGTGCCACATCCAACTCTCATCTGTCTAACTCAAGTAGCATTTATTTTCTTGAATCTTGTTTAGAATGTAAATGTTGTCTGATGTTCTCACTCCTTCTGCCACAAGTTCCCCTGAGGCAGAGTTCCTTATTTCACAGTCTTTGGTTTTGAAAACAACCTTATGTCCTTGATCACAAATTTGGTTGACACTCAAGAGGTTGTGTTTGAGTCCGTCAACTAGCAGAGAATCTTGAGCTTTTCCTTTTCCATTGATTAGATTAACTGTTCCTTTTCCTGCAATTCTGCCAGATCCGCTTCCAAAGGACACATTCCCTTCCTTTTTTCTCAGTGAGACAAACTTCCTTCTATCTCCTGTCATGTGTCTGGAGCACCCACTATCCACAAACCAATGGTTTCCATTATTTTGAGCATATAGAGCCAAGCCGCATTTATCCATCCTAGAGTTCTTGCTACTTGTCTTTCTTCCTTTGGGTGGCCAATCTTGTTCATAGTGTCCATTATTGTAGCAGGAAGAGCAAATCAGATCAAATTTGGTCAAGGGATCAAATGAATTGAAGGTTTTGATTTGTCCCTTCCTTTTGGGGGCATATGAGTTGATTATTTGGTCCTTTAGCTTTGTCTTTTCACTTCTGCGAGCCATAAAATGTCTAGCTTGATGACCGAAATTTTTATAGTGAAAGTAGTGTCCAAGAAAGATGATTTTGTACCTGTTGAAGCAACCATGGTTTGAGTCGATTTCCTTCTTGGGAATTACTCCTCCTTCATTCTTTGGATTTGCGATGGGCCCTTGGTGGAGTACAGGTTTTTATTTGCTATAGTGTCCATGATTTGACTCCACATTCTTCTTTGGAGTAATTCTCTCTTCATTCTTGGGATCTGGGATGCACTTTTGATAACATACTTTTTCATCTTTTGGATTGCAGGAAAGTGCATCAGCATAGCTTTTCACACTATTATTAGTGCTTGAGGATTCTCCTTTGAAACCTATTCCAGACTTTTCATGTTGAGGTTTTTGATTTTTTAGAATAGTCTCAAGGATTTGAGAGCTTTTACAACCCTTTTTAATTTACTCCAACTCCTTTCTCAGAGACACTATTTTGGCCTCACGTTCTTCACAAGTCTCTTATTTTTCTTTAAGCTTTGCTTCCAAGAAATCTTCTCCCCTTCTTATTTCCTCGTTTTCCACTTTGAGAGAAATGATTTTGTTCCGTAGTTTCTCATTTTCTTCAATGGTGCTTATTAACAGTTCATCTACATTTCCTTCCAGCCCTGAGTCATCATCATCTGAAAGTGCCATGAATAATGTTTCTTGGATTTCATCATGATCACTTTCCTCATCTGATTTCTTTTTGATGACCATAAACTCATCCTCATCAGACTCGTCTTTCTTTGAGAAGAATTTTTTCTTATTGAACCCTTTCTTTTTGTGTGCCATTCTTTTAGAATTTCGTTCATCATCACTGTGATGTTTATGAGGACATCTTACTGCATAATGACCTATTTTACCACATTTAAAACAGATAAGAGGATACTTGCCTTTAAGCTTAGATTCTCTCTTCAGCTTTCATACAAATTGAGCCAATTTGGATTCCACATCTAAATCATCACTACAGTCATTCCTTTCTTTCCCCTTCTTTGACTTTGAGGCCTTGAATGCTGCATCTTTGGAGCTTGGGCCACCTTTCCTCATTTCATAGGCAGTGAGAATTCCATGGAGTCAATCCATTTTGAGGGTATCTAGATCCTTTGATTCTTCTATAACACTTATTTTGGAGTCAAATCTATCTAGAAGAGACCTTAATATGTTTTGAACATTGGTACTTTCTTCAATTTTTTCGTCCAAACCTTTCAGGGAATTTACCACTTCAGCTACTCGGAGGAGGTATGCTGCAATATCTTCTTCATCTTCCATCCTCAAACTTTCAAATTGTCTTCTGTGAGTTTGAAGCTTTGCCTTTTTGACTTTTGAGTCTCCATCATACAAGCCAACTAGCTTCTCCCACATTTCTTTGGTAGAGGTACAGTGCATGACTTTTGTAAACTCGGAATCAGTGATTCCACTAGTGATGGAGTTCAAGGCCTTTGCATTTGCGATGTAGGCTTTCCTCTCGTTTGGGTCTGTTGGAAGAGTGGAAGTCGTTTGGTATTCATTTTGAGCAAAATGCCAGACTTCAGGTCTAAGGGACATTAAGTAGTAGGTCATTCTTTTCTTCCAGAAACCAAAGTTAGTGCCATCGAACAAAGGAGGTCTTCCTGATGCTTCATGATTTCTCATCATGGCTACGGATCCTTCTTCAAGCTGTTAGGCTAGTATGAAGAAGCCTGCTCTGATACCAATTGTTGGAAATATTGAGGGGGGGGTGAATCAGTATTTCTTATTTTTTTTTAATTGTTCTAGTGATTGCCAAAAGCATATATAGATATGTATATGTATACATAGAACATAGAAATCAACAACTAGAATTAATCCTTTTATTAAAAAATCAAGACAGTGCAATGAAATAAATACAATATAAGTATATATTTGATTGTGAATAGTTTCCAAGCTCCAACTTGGACTTCAGTGAGGCTCCAAACTCCAGAGCACGAACTCTGTTTTGTAGTGGTTCAAACTGGTATGCTGCTACACTCTATTCAGCTGAGGTTCTCTCACTCCTACTCTCCTGCCTCTACTGCTTGTTCTACCTCTATAGCCTCCGCTGCTTCTGATGCCTCTTCTACCTCTACTGCTTCTGCTACCTCACACTCTGGTTCTTCACCACAACAATAGCACCAACAGTTCTCTGTTTTTACTGTTTTATACATTCCCATGCCTCTGTCCATTTATTTTCTCTTACAACGCCTCTTAGGTTTCCTCATTGGTCGATGCAGCTTCCTCTGCACTATGCAAGTTCACTAACTTTCTGGGGATACGTAGATTCATTAGACTGGTCCAAACGATCCATGGAGAACACATCCTCCCAGTTTACCATAACAGTGCTCCTTTTGGCAATGATTGCAGCATACACAAAGTTCTTTCAATTAAACGGAGATGTTTTGTCCTGATCGCAATCATAATTGCCATGATTCACCCCTTTCACTGACGTTCAACCTTCTGAACCGTCGGAACAACCGTCATAAGACTTTCGGTTTAAAACACCCCGCACAAGCCAGACATTCCATTACACAAAGAATATGAGAAAAAAAAGTCAAACAGACTAAAAGGCAGACTTCAAGAAATATTACAGTCACACCTATTCCTGTATCAAGTCCATGCTTAAATCGCAATCGGTGATTCGTGACTCCTAGGGGTCCTTTATATATCAGACCCATGACTCCGCCGATGGCCGACGGCTGATCCTCCACTGCTCTGATGGATTGTATTCGATATGGTATTAAACCATAGTTAATATGCCCGTAGGGTCCACAACCTATCGTAGTCAGTGCTTCCAATGTGGAAAGGCTTTACGGCTTGGGATATGCAAAAGATGCGATCATAGATTAAGTCATATTTGTAATCTGCAGTGGGTCCATGTGGATATGCATCACAGTTGGGAGTTTCCCTTGGCGGAGGTCCGATGCGATATCACTATCGGTGATCGCAATGGACCACTTGACATATTGTAGCTCCCACTTCAGAAGTGCCGATGTGATACTCGCTATCGGTGATCAAAAGTCACACAGGGTCAGGGCTCGATGTTAATGTATACCCCTCATAGAGATGTGATGTGTCGGACCCGATACAACTCAACACTCCCATGTATAGAGTTTCAAGTACGCAGTCTGCCTCTGATAGTGTTAAGCCTATGTATATGGGCTTTCTATCTGCCTATAGTGTTAAAGCATGCATACATGGGTTTTACGGCCCGATAGTGTGTGTATATATATATATATATATATATATAGATATATAGATATATATATAAGGTTTTTTGCCTCTGATAGTGTAAAAACACATATGTACGATCTATGCTCCTCTTCCTCTATCTTCATCCATATAATTCTTTTGTGGCTTGATAGCTCCCGATAATATAAATGCACCCATTTCTCCTCTAATGGCTCTATCTGCTTCCTTATAGCCCTACTTATTCCTCTATTGTTGCGATGGTTGTTTGCATCCTTTGTTCTACTCCTCTTGGCTCCTGTTGCTCCACGAATATTGTCATATTGACATCAATGAAAATCTGTCCAACAAACTAGGCTGAAATAATTCTTTCCTTTAGCCAATCACCCCCATGCCATAGTCCAAGCATGAATGTGGGATGTCATGAAACAAATCCATCAAAAGAGAACCAGGGCTTCTAGAGGCCAAACCACCTCAACCTTCAACCAATAATTCAACCTCATGGTTAGACATCACTATTTTTTCACCAGATCAGTCTCTACCCAAGCTGTCCAGGGCTCTAGAGCATTTGTTCCAACACGAATTCCATGACTAGTAACTCAACTTGCATCTGCCACCACGCCTCCAGAGCATTTGTCCAACCAAGGCTTCCAAGACTAGTAACTCAACCCACAACTGTCATTGGGCTTCTAAAGCATATTTCCAACCAAGGATTCTAGGACTAGTAACTCAACCCACCAAGGGCTTCCATAGTGTTTGTCCAACCAAGGTTTCCAGGACTAGTAACTCAACCCAAGCTATTACAGGGCTTCCATAGCATTTTTCCAACCAAGGCTTCGAGGACTATTAACTCAACCCAAGCTATTACAGGGCTTCCAAAGCGTTTGTCCAACCAAGGCTTCCAAGAACTAATAATTCAACCCATAGCCAAAGGCACAAGAAAACCAACCTGAAAATAAAAGTAAAACCCACAACACCATGAATATCCAGGAAATGGAAAGGCTAGGAAAATCCACTATCAATCCAGAAAATCCTCCATGTCAATGACAAATCATGACCAATAAACCACATGCATATTCCATGCATGCCAAAACTAGTGAGGAAAACATACATGCAACTTGATATGTGCAAGAAAAACCCGATGTGACTGTTGATCCTGATATCCTCTTGCACTTTCATGGTCTTCCTTTTCCTTCTTTCTCCAAGCATACAAGTATGCCATACTCTCCAAGAGTTCTCCAAGAAAAATCTAAGTGTCAAATAGTATGAGAGAGAGAGAATATAATGAGAGCTCCAAAACTAAACTAGAAAAAGGTTACACTGACCAAGCTTGCCCACTGATCCTCACAATCCTTTTTATTAATGAGACCTCTATTTTCTTTAATTTCCATTATTTTCCTCCTAACACACAACCTGTTACCTCTCACCTTCCTTTTCTCCTAATTTCTTTTATTTTCATAAATAAAAGTGCCAAAAGTGCCAAAAATGCCATTTTTCCTTTCCAAAGCCTTTGTCGTTACCTTTTCTAATTTCCTTAGCCATAATAAATCAAATTAACACCCACTTGGATGTTTTTCCCACCATTTATCTTGGAATATGTGTCCCATGACCTTGGTCTTATTTTTTCCTTTATTAACTTTTACATGGAATTTTGACCAAGATTGTTATAGAACCCTCCCCCTTGGGGGAACACCTTCCTTGGTGTTCATTGACACATAAATAGAAAGATCATTGCAATCGAACATACTACCCTTGGAGATTTATAAATTTTCTCATTGTAGTATTTACACTGATCCCACTGAAACATGACAAACATACCGTTTATTAGAGCTTTATAACATAGCTCATTATGGTATTTACAATAACCACATATACACAGGCACATTTTCTCATCCAACGAATAAAAGGATACGATGCTCATATCAATCAACAAGGGAATCCATAGGCTCACACCTCCACCCTCAAAAGTAGTACCAGGATTCAACTCCTTCCTAGGATCATTGTTCCAAGGAACACTCCTAATGTGCATTTGATTCCATCTAGAAATGCTAATGACCAAAACAAATATATCCCCAACCTTCCCTTCTCTGCTACACAATCCCTCGGGAAACCCAGTCATCCCCTTCCATGTAGTCACACACCTTCTAAGTTTCGTTGGTACCCCCATCATGGGAAATCCATACCTAAACAACATTTCCTCACATCGGAAGGTCCAAAAACCAAGGTATATCCCTACCTTAAACCATCATACCAGCCATAGCATTCTCATGGAAATCAATGGACACTATTGGGTACCAATGTACCACAATGGATGTCGGGTGTAATAAACAACCTAACATTTAATTTTCATCTGGGAGTTAGTAAAATTGGATGCACAACACTTGAAATAACAGAGAAGGACTTCAACAACCTGCAAAACAAAACCGTAATTTATTGTGCAAAAAACAATCGTTATCCACTCCAATCCTATAATCAAAACTATTCATTAAAAGTGAAATTATTAAACACTAATTTTGCAAAACCATTAACAACCTTCTAAGTTCTAGAAAACAATGCATACATTCTCAATTCAATTTATATACTAAGTATGACAAATCTAAAATAAAAGCACACTGATAAATTTGGGTACTAGCTACTTTACTCATTAATTTATTAAGAAAACTAAGATTACAACTCTATTCCTATACTGGAAAGATTATGTTCCTGTACTAGAATGATTCTATTTCTACACTAGAATGGCTTTTTTCTTGTACTAGAACAACTTTGTTGTTGTACTGGAATGTTTTTGTTCCCAAACTAGAATGACTTTGTTCCTATATTGGAACAACTCTGTTTATGCACTTGACAATCCTTAATAAAAAAAATGATGTGATATCAAGCACAAAAGAAAGAGGTGAAAAAAGGAAAACTTCAACTCAAGCAAAGATAAAAATTCCAAATCATCACATGCTCTTTCAAATGTAAATTGCAACTTTGAAATATAAATTGTGAAGACAAATGGAAAATTTATCAAGTCTTAGTGTGAATATCAAACTCCTGCTCTCAAACAAAATATCACTTTATAAATATGTATTCTACTTATATCCCCTCTAAAACATTCAACCATGTGTTCAACAATAAGTTCCTTTGTTTGTAAACAAATTCAACTCAGGCAAAAAGTTTCACTTCGTGACCTTTAATCTGAATAACAACGGTTATTGATTCCCATACTCAAAGATTCCAGCTAAGCAAGTAATTAACAAAAGGGAAAACTTATCAGACCAAATAAATGTTTTATGTGCTTTAAAGAGATAAAATAAATAAATTATTTAATGAAAACAAAAGAAACACGGTTCAACACACAAAAACTCAGATCTGAGAACACTGTTGCAAAGTAAAAGAAATACACAAGAGCTCATTCAATCACTCACACACATCATTCATAAGCAACCTTCACACCAATCACTCCCTATACTTAATACACAATATAATAGTAATGGGAGAATGAGTTGGGTTGGCTGGGCCCTAGCCAACCAACTCGTTTCCCTTTAAGGAAAACGCTTAGTCTATGAGAGCAAGATTAACATTACATGAAATAGACAAAATAGATGCATGAACTTGGCATTAATGCTTGTTATTAATCAAAATCTTAGTCCTTATACATTTAGAGCTCCATAGTCCAGTTCAAAATTTATCTGAGGAAGGTGAAGACCCCTAACACTTAGCTTAGTAGCATGAGAGTACAAAGAATGGCTTCTTGTCCTTTTCTATAGAGTCATGATTTTGATTTTATATAATTTACAATTACATGACAAGCTTTGAACAAGCCAAATGAAGCACAAAATGAATGAGAGGGGATTATAACAACTTCCCATCCAAAGGAGGTCTATTACAACCAATATATAATCAAGGAGACACAAATATGATACGTAATTTCCATTTGATTGCACATTTGGGCATTTTTTGTAATTCTGGAAAAACACTCTTTTTATAAAATTGTCTCAAAGATCCTTTTGTATCTCTTACCGATGTGAATTTTGGAAAGTTGTTTGGAGGAAACTTAATTTGTCATGTTGCCAATAAAAACCTCTCTTGGAATTTTCTGATTTAGCTTCATTTCCACGTAAATAGTTCCCAAAGTTGATTGATTGGCTACTTTTACAATTATGGGTTTTACCTAATTTCCTACAAATCTTCCTCAAAGACCCCTTCAGAACTCCCAAACGGTGTTGAATTTTGGAAAACCACTCACGACTTACTTAATTTCCTATATTGGGATAAAAACCCATGTTCCATAATTTTCATATTCAACTTCATCTGCACACAAAGCTAGGAGGAAGTTGGCCATCTGATCACTATTGTGAATTTGGGGATGAAGCATTAATTATTCCCTAAAAATCCTTCAGTATGAGCTAGGTGAATTTTGACTGACATGGAGGTGTTCAAACAATGTTTTGAACAAAACAATTTCCCAGATTTTCTCGAAAATGTGTCGATGTACAAAAGCCCCAAATTGGTTGCTCTATAGCGCATGAATGTTGCTCTTTAGTGCAGGAATAGGTCAATGAAAGATAAGTCCACCTTTGACTATCAAAAAGGATCCAAGATCATTCCAAACATGTTTTTGTACTACCAACTAGAATTTTCCTTCGTGGCAAGCTTGAATGATGAAGTGGTCCACATATACTTGGTGCAGGATCCCTATGCGATGCAAGAACAAGACAATCTACATTAACAACATTTTAATGAGCATTAATCCTAGAAATGCATATAATGAAGGTATTCTTATATAAAATACAACCCAAGTAAAAATCTTCACTATTGCATTAAAATAATGTAGAAAGAGTTCATAAACTGGTAAAACAAGGGAATAAGTAGGGCATCATATGAATAAAAAGGTGCATTAAGTACAAAAATTTTAGGGCTTGACATCCCCCTATGTTGATCATCTTGCTTGTCCTCATGCAAGTGAATCAGCTGATATACTGATGTTCCCTTGCAAAAAACCAAAATTGAACCATAAGAAGAAATATGGAATTAGCAGGAGATGATATTTAGAAAAGAGGAGAGCATGATTAAGGAACTTTTAACTTTAACTTACAGGAAACTGATTTTGCAAAACTGTAAAATTAAAGGCCAACAACTTCATTACTCATTTCTATGAAGAAAAACATAAAATGAAGATAACATGAAACACATTTGTACTCAAAAGGTGTCTAAAATCACCTCAAATACTTTATTCAAATCCACATGAATATTGAAAGATACAAGTAGTTTCTACTTCTAAGATCCAAAACTCAAAACCCTCATTTCTCTTTTTGAATTAGATTCATACAAAATTTCAAAAGGACAGTTAAGTGTCAACTACCAAAACTTCATATATTCCTAAACTACATCGGAATTAATATTTATTTTGAACTTTACATTTTGGAAAGAGAAAATTCAAATACATGATTGAAAATATATATGGACGGGTGGAACAGGAATAGACTTCACAACTGTAGGGTCCAAAGCTCGGTAAGCTTTTGGGTCTGTCACCCTTGTTTATTCTGACACCCAGGCTCAAGCCGGAAGGAATTAGGAAATGAATCAAGTTGGATAAATCAAAATGTGAGTTCGGGAACCCAGATGAAATCAGATGCCTACGAACCCGTCAAACCACGTAATGCCTTTTTCCAAAGCGTGTTTGAATACATTTTTAGGATTGACCGGACCAGACCATTCCTAGTCAGCCGAGAGTCGATCATACCCACATTGACCTTCATACCTGAGTCACCCTAACCACATGACACATCCACCCAACACGGGTAAGGTACGGGACGAGAAGAAGCTACGAGATAGGACGGCACGGGAAGGGAAGGGACCGAGTGAGTGAGGCACAGACATAGGGGCATTCATTGCCGATAGTAGCCGATATTTGATGTAGTCGATCCAAGAGTCTTTGTCAATGACAAGAGGCGATCCAAGTGTTCAAAGTTTATGTATGATAGGTGTCGCTGCTTCATTTGGTAATCTGAGATTGAGTTGCAGATGAAGGTACTCCTTTTTCACTTGCTGTTGTTGGTGACATCCACTCTACATTTTTTCCACATGGCTCCATCTGAAATGGGACTCTTGACAAACCTTGTTTGTGCCATTCTCAAGTTAGTGATTCTGATATAATTTGGTTTGTCTACAAAAGAGTTCTCATCAACCACAATAACTGAAAATCCCTTTGCAAATAGTTTACAATGGTAGCTCCCTTCAACACTTTTTTTATTTCATGAGTTGATCCATTTTTTTTTTCCTCCACCAAAAAAGTTTCATAAGTCTCGCAGGATAATAAATTGCCCTGGTGGTCCTAGCATGAAGGCAAACCTGCTCTAGTCCTCTTATCAAAATCAATGTTGAACTTCATTACAACTTCTTTAACCTCTATTAATTTTGTATCTGTTGTCTTCCTTTAGAGATTCTTCACAATAATTTTTATTTATTTCTAGCACATATTCAGTTCTATCTTCAACTCCTAATTCCCTTAACTTTTGAGAAGTTCTTGAATTAAGGAAATCAATCATTTTCTTTGTGAACTGAGCTCTTTTCTGTAAATTTTTTTTATGTGCCATAATCAGTTTTTCCAAATCCCTTATGATGATATTTTCCTCTTCTACTATAGAAAATGACTCCCAGATGCTCCTAATAGTATGAATGATGTCATTCCATAATATTTCTCTAGCTTGAATAAGGGACATATTTCCCTTCACCTTTTCCTTGAATTCTTTGATTTCCTAAGAATGAGCTTGAAAGTCACTCCAATAATTTTCTTCATTTTCCTTAGACATTTCCAACTCTCTTTCAGTTGCGTTCATAACCTTCAAATTAGTCGCATAGTCCCTCTAAAATTTCTTCATCTCATTCTTAGAAATATGTGATAGCAAATTTCTTTGACATTTTGTAAATTTTGAATGCCAAGACATTGTGTAAGTGTCGGAAAAGTGGCCAGTGATGATGACTGGATTTTCAACCTGTCCAATTTAATTTCTGAAAGTAGGAACAACGGAAAATAATGAGAGAAATGAAGACTGAATGAGATTTTATAGTGAAAACATAGTAATGGGTGGGAAACAAAATTAATGACAATTTTGGGAAATTTGAAAAATGAGTTGGTGACAAGATGGATGAAGTGATGGCTGATGTGGATGATGAGGTGGTGGAAGAGAAGTGATGATAGTGTAATGGTAAAATGTACAAAATAAATTCATGCTCACATGCCGACGTACTATGGGAGCATACTCAAGTACGGAAGAAACCCGACGGATTCCCCTCGCAGCCACTACCACCCATTGATTTGTGGATTGAAGTGTCATTGAAAAGTATTTATGAGGGGACTGGGAGACGTAATTGTCGAGCATGTAGTGCCGTCGGGTTTTCTCCATCCCACAGGCCCCATTGCCATCTTCTATCACGCTTCGAAACTTGTTTGACTTTTAAGCTTCGACTTATGTTATTGACTAGGGCCCACCTACTTTACACTTAATGCTGCGTTAACATTTTATTTAAGCAATTTAATCCACCATCATATGTACATCATTTAATATCAAAATTTTCACCTTACTTTCTTTATTTTATTTTTTATTTTATTTTTTTACAGATAGATATATACATTTCTTCTAAACATATATGAAAGTAAAATGAGCTACAACAGAATGGAAAGTATTAAATATAACAATAACAATCCACTTAACGGACCCAATTAATAATCTTTGCCAATAATCAAAGTCACTTCATAAAATATGAGGCATTAAGAGTGAATTTTTTCTTACCAGTCTTACCACATATGTGCTTAATGACACAAATTTCAATAGTTGTGCCTTAAGAATAGCAGTTTCAAGAGTGCTGCTATACAATTTTATTTCAGATGGAATTTTTATTTATTGTTCTTATACTACACTACCCTAATTTAGAGAGATGAAGATCTCCTTCAAGTGTAGGAGTACTTCCAATGTAACCATGTGTGTAATAGAATGCTAAATATACTCACACAAAATTTTAAAGAATAAATTTCAATACATGCAAGAGTATGAGAAACCAACTACTACCAAGAGTTGTTGAATGATGGAGGAACAATGAGTATTGACAATTGTTTGGAACCAATTTTCAAAGGAGTTCACATATTCTTGGTCTTCTAATTCATTAGTAACTGGTGGCATCCCTTCCTTTGTCATATCATGTTGGTCTTCCCAAGACTTCTGATTGTTTTCTTGAGTGAAGTTTGGATCTTGTGATAGACATGCCAAGAACGCTTCAATCTCTGTTTCCAATGTCTCTTCCTCCTCATCAGGTATGATCCATGATTCTTAAATTTTCTCCTTAGACTGACAAATATATTCAAAGAAATATTCTCTAAATTCTTGTAGGGATAACTCATGGGTATTTTTTTCCTTTATCACATTTGAAAAGATGGATCTGCTCTTGAATTTTGCTAAGATTTGTTCCTCCTGGGAATCACAGACGCCAACTGCTACCAAGATCTGAGAGAGCTCCTGGAGTGCTTCTCTTGTCAAGCATTTCATCATTCTTCTTCTGCTAGCTGGAAGATCCTGTTAACACATGGATTAGCATATAAGGCGGTTTTTACACCACCCAAAAAACCTAAAAACTCATGTGCAAGAAAGGAAACAAATTAGGCTTGTGAGATCTCTGGAAATACCATCTAGTATGCTTCAACAAGAAAGATAATCACACTAAAAATTCATTTGCAAGAAAAAAATTGTTGAGTTTTCTTCAGCAATTAAGAGAATCACACTAAAAATTCATTTGTAGGAAAGGAAACAAACTAGGTTTGTGAGCTCTCTGGAAATATAGTCTAGTATGCTTTAGCAAGTAAGAGAATCACACTAATTAAAAACTCATTTGCAAAAAGGGAAAAAAGCATAACAGATTACCAAGGTCGTATCCCTCAAGCGCCTCCCCGACAACGGACCCAAAATGTTGGGTGTAATAAATAACCTAACATTTAATTGTCAATCTGGGAGTTTGTAAACTTGGAGGTACAACACTCAAAATGCTAGAGAAGGACTTCAACAACCTGCAAAGAAAAACCCTAATTTATCCTGCAAACAACAATCATTATCCACCCCAATCTTGTAATCAAAAGTATTCATTAAAAGTGAAATCATTAAATAGTAATATTGAAAAATGATTAACAAGCTTCTAAGTTCTAGAAAACAATGCATAAATTCTCATTTCAATTTTTATATTAAGTATGAAAAATATAAAATAAAATCACACTGATAAATTTGGGTACTGGCTACTTTACTCATTAATTTATCAAGCAAAATAAGATTACAAGTCTGTTCCTGTACTGGAAAGATTATGTTCCTGTACTGGAACAATTTTGTTTCTGCACTAGAACGAATTTGTTCCTATACTGGAACAACTCTATTCCTGTATTGGAATGATTATGTTACCACACTAGAATGAATATGTTCTTGTACTAGAACAACTCTGTTCCTGCACTTGACAATCCTTAATCAACAAAAATGTTGTGATGTCAAGCATGAAATCAAGAGTTGCGAAGAGGAAAACTTCAGCTTAGGTAAAGCCAAAAATTCCAAATCATTACATGCTCTTTCAAATGTAAATTGCAACTTTGAAATATAAAATACGAAAACAAATGGGAAATTTATCAAGTCTTAGTGTGAATACCAAACTCCTGCGCTCAAACAAAATATCACCTTATAAATATGTACTCTACTTATATCCCCTCTAAAACATTCAACATTGTGTTCAATAGTAAGTTCTCGTGTTTGTAAAAAAATTCAAATCAGATGAAAAGATTCACTCCATGACCTTTAATCTGAATAACAATGGTTATCGATTCCTGTACTAAAAGATTCCAGCTAAGCGAGTAATTAACAAAGCAAGGAATGCGATTTAAATATGATAGTTTCCACAAGAAAATTAATATCTTTACACACTTATAATATATATATATATATATCTATCTATCTATCTATATATATAGATATATATAGGTGTTCTTCCCTTCTTGCCAAAAATAACTAAATATTTAAATGAAATCTCGACTGTCCATTAAGCAAGATCAAAATGAATGAACCCTGCAAACTCTAATCATTAACTGAAAGTGATTCAAAAGGGAAAATTTATCAGACCAAAGAAATTCTTGTTGTGCTTTAAAGAGATAACATAAAAAATTCTTTAATGAAAACAAAAGAAACAAACTTTAGCACACAAAACCTCAGATCTGAGAACATTGTTGCAAAATTAAAAGAAATACACAAGAGATCATTCAATCACTCGCACAAATCATCCATAAGCACCAATCACTCCATGTACTTAATACACAATATAATAGTAATGGGAGAATGAAATGGGTTGGATGGGCCCTAGCCAACCAGCTCATTTCCCTTTAAGGAAAACTTTTAGTCTATGACAACAAGATTAACATTACATGAAATAGACAAAATAGATGCATGAGCCTAGCATTGATTCTTGCTATCAATGAAAATCTCAGTCCTTATACATTTAGAGCTCCATAGTCTAGTCCAAAATTGATCTAAGGAAGGGGAAGACCCCCCAACACTCATCTTAGCAGCATGAGCGTACAAAGAATGGCTTGTTGTCCTTTTCTACAGTCATGAACAAGCCAAATGAAGCAAAACCTGAATGAGAGGGGATCATAATAGCTTCCCATCCAAAGGAGTTCTATTACAACCAATATCAAATCAAAGGGACACAAATCTGATATGTGATTTTCATTTGTTTGCAAATCTGGGCATATTTTGGAATTCTAAGAAAACAATCTCTTTTTATAAAACTTCCTCAAATATCCTTGTGTATCTCTAAGACCGATGCGAATTTTGGAAATTTTTTAGGAGGAAACCTAATTTGTCACGTTTTCAACAAACACCTCTCTTGGAATTTTTTGATTCAGCTTCATTGCCTTGTAAATAGTGCCCAAAGTTGACTATTTGGCTACTTTTGCAAATTTGGGTTTCACCTGATTTCCTACAATTCTTTCTTAAAACACCCTTTAGATCTCCCAAACATTGACAAATTTTGGAATTCTACCCAAGTCTTACTCACTTTCCTATATTGGGATAAAAACCCATGTTCCAGAATTTTCATATTAGACTTCATCTACACGTAAATCTAGGAGGAAGTTGGTCATTTGAACACAATTGCAAATTTGTGGCTAAAGCATTAATTATTCCCTAAAAATCCTTCTGTATGACTTGGGTTCATTTTGACTGATGTGGAGGTGTTCAGAAAACATTTTTAAAAAAAACCTTTCCCATATTTTCCCGAAAATATGTCGATGTACGAAAGCCCCAAATTGGTTGCTCTCTAGTGCAGGAATGTTTCTATTTAGTGCGCGAACAAGTCAATGAAAGATAAGTCCACCTCTAGTTGTAAAATGATCCAAGATCATTCCAAATGCGTGTTTGTACTACCAACTAGCATTTTTCTTTGTGGCAAGCTTGAATGACAAAGTGGTCCACATATACTTGGTGTAGGACCCCTATGCGATGCAAGAACAAGACAATCTACATTAACAACATTTTAATGAGCATTAATCCTAGAAATTCATATAATGAAGGTATTCTTATATAAAATACAACCCAAGCACAAATCTTCGCTATTGCATTAAAATAATGTAGAAAGAGTTCATAAACTGGTAAAACAAGGGAATAAGTAGGGCATCATATGAATAAAAAGGTGCATTAAGTACAACAATTATGGGGCCTAACAATGGCCTTGCTCTTGAATACTTTATCGGCGTACTACTTCATGTTCCAATTCATTTTGGTGTTGTTGCTAATGCTTGTCGTCATTTTTTACCACCCAACCAGGAATTTCATGCTTTCTTGTACCAAGCACATAATTTCCATTAGATTCAAAATAAATTGAATAACTTCACATCATACCTCATTAGTGGCCCATCAACAAGGTACACTTGCAATTCTATTTACTTCCTATCACAACAAGTCAAACTAGCATCTTTGACCAAATCGTTATGTTGGGTTATTGGGGCCTGACCCAGGTTCATGAGTGATTTAGCCAAAAAAATCCTGGTACTACTGGCCCTTTCGGCAATAGTCCACGGAGCACAGACTGAGGTCTCACCCGAAGTAGTATGGGAGGGTGCTAGAACTAGGTTTCCGCACCCTTGAGATGTCTGATGATTTCAAGTGGTCCACGGTTCGACCCAATGCGCACGTCGCTATGTGCACTTAGCCGCACCTCGTAGCCTGAGGTGTTACCCTCGCGCAGCCTTATTTAGGGGCCAAGCAGTGTTATCACCCAAGTCCTTACCCACAATCTGATATTAGTTGATTTTCTTAACTTATTTGTACATTTCAGTTATACTTAACAATATTCACAATACAAGTGTGCGCCACAAAACAAACTATATAATTAACTTAAACATTATAAAAGAAAGTAATATCAAACATGTAATAACTCAGAACAAATACACAAAATCGGTAACGAAACTTCTCTTTATTACTTTCTTCCTTCTGTTACAAACTCAACTCTACCCTGTGCACTCAGCTGCAGGGGTCCACGCACTCAATTGCAAACTCTATGAGGCCTCTGTGCACTCAGCTGTAGAGCTTCCTCCTACTACTAAAACCCAAGATACTTAGACTTTTCTCTATACTTTGATACCCATCAAATTTTATCCATTCATTCCATTACTTCTCTTCGCTACTTTACAACTTAGAGCTTCACTCTATTTATGCAATCCCATGGTTCGCGGACCATGGGTAGGCCAACACTACATTCAAAACTTAGGGCGGACAACCCTATGACTCTAACATGAAATTTGCGCTCCGCGCCTGTTATATACATATTTGGGCATAGCAACCCCAATCACATATGTCCATAAACCAAGGTCTTCTAAACCCATAAAAGTGTTGTTTCATACCCTAAAGGAACAAGGTCAGTTGATTACATCATCTCCCAGAAGTTCCCCATGAAAAACTACTCAGAACTGGTCAAAACTGGACCATACAGACTACTCCATGCATAGCGTGAGATGCATCTCACCTATTACACATGGGGGGTGCGATGCATATTGGAAAGCCCTTCTGTAGGGTGCGATGAGAGATAACAAACAAATGGCACACACGAAGTGCGAGAGTTTGCTAGGTGGAAACACGAAGAATCTTCTAGAAACTACTCATATGACACTTGCCTCTCTAAATTCGCCCAGGGATGAGTAAGAGATCTGAAATCTCCAAGTGCAACCAAGAACTATTAGTGAAATGAAACTAATAAAAATACCAGAAGCTGACTCACTCTCCTGTAAACATCTATATATGGATCCCTCATCCTAGAGATCCATAGGCTGGAATTTTGTAATTTGCAAGGAAGTGTTGTTGGTTTCTCTTTGAAGACATTGTTGGGTGATCTTGCTTTGTATGAGGTGAAAAGTGCTTTCATGCTGGGAGGATGATGCTGGATCAGACAACTTGGTTGTAATCCTCTCTTCTACTACTTCTATCAATAAAGATATTTGAGTTTTCCTCCATATGCTTGTATATCTCTAAATCTTGTATTTGTATATGCATTTATATGGCTAATGTACATCTGATCCTACATTATTTATGGTTATAGATCTCTATGCTTTGATGGTATTTTGTTGCCTTGACTCTATAGGTGTTCTTTGGAGCGGGACAAATGAGAAAGTAGTGGTGAAAGCTCTATCAAAGGAGAGAGGAAACGAGCAAGGAGACTAGCGAAAGACTGAGGTTGGTACTCTCTACTTCTCTCTCATCTATCTCTCATAAAGGAAAACACAAGTAACTTTAGTTTGTTTGTTTCTAAGATAGCTACCCGTCTTAGTGGGACTAGTAGCTCTAAATGGACACTAGTTTTCTCGATAACAAAATGGCGACTCCACTGGGGAGCAAATAGTTTGTTTGTTTTGTTACTATTGTTTACTTTATAAACCATAGACAGAGCCTGAAGTTAAGCCAGCTAGCCTTCTGTTATAGCTCCAAATCTCACTCTTATGGTTTGTGATGCTGCACTCATGGCCTAGGGCAACCCCTCCTTCTAGACCTGGTCCAAAAAATTTAAAAAACAGTGTTTTATTCCCTATACGCGACATTTCCCTGAGTTAAACGCGTGTACACGCGGGTATGTCACACCCAACCCGCGTGTATCTATTAAAACACTTAAAAAAATAATAAATTCCTCTTTTTCGGGCGGGGATCGCGGGTTTACCTGCTGGATCACCGGTTAGTGCCAGTGGCCCAACTGTTCCCAACCAACTCCTAACTAAAAAACTACTTTGGAGAGGGTATAAAAAGACATCAAAGGGAAGCCAAGGGGAGAGAGAGAGAGGAGAGCAAGATTATTATGCTGAGATTTTTCCCTTAGACCAGGTCTGAAGTCCTTGGTGCATTCTGCACTTCCCCCATTTTGCATAGGAAACCCTTGTTTCCATGTGTATTGGTGATCATTCATCCTTGATATCATCATTGAGTAAGACTTGGAAGGAGCTCTTGTTGGAGGCTTGAGGCTGGAACGAATCCGGGAGGAAGCTTGCTTGGAGCCTGCTGAAGGTGTTCAGGTGATATCTTTCCGATATATGTACTTTATTTGCCTTTATATATAAAGAAACACGTCTTTGTTCCCGAAACAATCTTTCTTTATGCTTATGAGATTCTTGTGTTGAATTCTTATGAAAGTGGTTACTTAAAGATTTTTTATAACTAACTTTATAGCATAAAGATGATTTATACATAAGTATCTGTACATGTACTGTTGTGTTCTTTGATTTGTTTGTCTTGCAGGTCAAAGAAAGAAGAAGGGAACTCCAAGAAGGGTTTGGACCCTTAAGGTCTTCTCGAACGTAGGACCTTAGGTACGTACCCTTAACGTTAGCATTTTATTAAAAGTAAAAATGATGGTTGTGTATGTGTGTTTCTTTGAATAAACAATTTTCAGTCTGGTAGAGTCTCAGCCCAAAGGACCCTCGGGGTACTTTCCCTTCAACCACCTTCGAACTACTTTTGCTATGCAACTGCAAAGTAGATCAACACTGCTTCAGTCAATCTCCGGGTTGGTTTATGAACTAAACATCTAGATTGCAAACATCCTAAGTGCCTTGGTGGTAGCTCAAATAACCTCATTAGATCAACCCTTACACTTTGTGTTTACTGACAATCATTAACTCAGCCTAAATCCCTGAACTTAGCTACAAACTGTGAGTGAAAACCAAGCATAGTCTCATCCCTGGACCATCGCACTGTCTCTTCTTGGCAACCTGGATGCATTGCACCTCCCGTGTGTTGCAGGTGAGATGCATCCCTGTTTCCCTGTGTTACAGGTGCGATGATTGACTAAGACTATTTCTGCCTCCAGATTTTGGTTTTCTCTTCATTGTCTTCAACTTTATTCAGTAGTTTTGCTGTCTAAGATTAGTATATCTCTGTTGAAGCCATCTTCCTTTGCATTATTTAGCCTCCATCATAAGGAATTGTGAATGTTTTTTTTATGTATTTTTCATCATTTACAATTCTCCTTTGCAAATAGTAGCTTAATCGAATTGTCGTCTTTTGATTTGAAAGTGTTGCAAGTGTCGTTTTCAGTCAAGAAAAAGAGTGTCGCAAAGAATTCCTCTTTTAGATAGTCGATTACACTTTTTCCATTGTATTTGATTTGAATCATTAGTATTTCAAGTGTCAAAAGAAATTTTAAATTCAAAATCGCAAAGTGTCATCTTGGCTTTACTTTCATTTTTTGAAAAGAAAATTGTGAGTACTATCACTTTGAAAGAAGATAGTTCAGATCTATACTTTGTTTTCTTTTTGTCATTCTCACATTAAGGAAACTAAAAAGCAATACATGCATGTGCATTTGCATTAAGACTGCATACTAAAGTTAATTTAGGAAAAGTGCATCTAGTGTGTGCTCTCTGCTCTATGTTGAAAGAATTTCATTTCTCTTTCCTTAGTAGCTAGGATTTTCATTGCAAAAAGAAAGTAAATGATTGTTTATCATCTTAGATTTCATATTTAGGAATTGTATATCTACATCACGCGGTGAACCTTAAAGGCAAACTTCTTAAGAAGATCAACTGTAAAATAAACTTCAATGAACATCAAAATGCTTTGGAACCTAACACACAACATCTAGAAGTCTAGGCTAGAGACGTATTCCGGCGTCGTAAAGCCTGGTAACTATCGCTTTCATCGTAGGTTGGGTGATTCCTCCTCTTTGAGATGACAAGTGCCAGTACAGACTTGTGCTCCCACGTACCGTTGAGTATATATTGGGAGAACACAATAGGCTACATCCTTTATCCTTAGGAAGTCGTGTCTGTCGCCCTATCGATCGCAATGCATGAACACAACATTCGGGAAGATTGACTGCCGTACTGTAAAAGTATTCTGCAGTTTTGCGATTGGTTCGATAATCCCTCTGTCTAGATTTCCAGAGTAGTCACTTTCATTCCTTTTCAGACTCCTTAAAAGAAAAGGTCCATCTGAGCACTTGTCACTCCAGGCTCATTAAAAATCGAAGGCGACTAGAGTCATCTTTAGCTTTTTCTCAACTCTTAAAAATTGAAAAAGCAAGTTGTGTCAAAGCGTCATAAAATTCATTTAATTTGGAATAACATTTTCCCTCTTTTTATTTTGAGTTGATCAAGTAATCTGCAATCATGGAAGAAAGTCAATCAAAACCCCATCATTCACGGAGACTAATGAGTCAACCGTCTTTGACTCCAAAAACGAAACCATTATGGGCTAAACGATCTCGTTTAACTGGGTCAAAGTCTCCTAGTTTGTTTGAAACTTGTGTTTCAACATCCTTAGAAACTCCAGTTACTCCAACTATTTCTCGTATCCCTGCCTCTATAGAAGAAGTTCCATAGTTACAAGAGGACACTAGAACTAATCCTACTGTAACGGTAAACACAGCTATTCCTGAACTAGCTCCATCTAGGACTGATTCGAAAGGTGTTAAACCTCCAACATCTGTCGCTGCAGAGTGTCCACCTTCTTCGGCACAAGAAATATTTTATGGACTTGACAGTCTACCTCTTCCACCTAGACTGATTGCAATGGAAGAGATTGTGGAGGATATTCCATCCAATACCCCACTGCATTTTGGAACTAGGATCCACCTATATCCTTCTAATTCAGAAGATAGTCAAACTTCATCGCAAGTTCCTGTAGGATCACTAGGAAGTCTTTTGGATAGACTCAATATGTCTGAACAACCATCGACATCTAGGACTGTGTCATCCAATACAGCAGTAGTAGAACTTCGTGCCACTACTCTGACAATGTTCGTTGGTGTACCATCTGTCCCAATTAGCTCTCAACCGCTAGATGGAGTCCACCCAGGGACTGTTTCGACAGTATGGTCTGTTCTCATTTGTTCATCTAGAATAATATCTAGAATTTCTTATGTTAAGTCTCAACAAATTGATCCTCCACAACAATATCAATTTGTGCAGTCCAGTCTACAAGGACCAATATTTTCCTTTGAACACTGGATTGCATCCATATGGGGGGCAGTATGCCTTTTCATTGTTCCCTCCAAGGGAACAACCATATGAGAGTTCACAACAAAATTTGGGTCAAGCTGGAATTGCATCCAGTGGTTGGGTGCCAATACTACCTCAACAACCAAGAGTTGTATATTCAATGCAACCGAATCTACTTGTGTCGAATATTCCCACTACACCGGCTATTGTAACGGTGTCGCAAGTACAAGCGTTGCCTGTTGTATTTCAACCTCAAGTCTCTCAGGTCGTAATACAACAGCCTCTTGTCTCAACAACTCAACCAAAATCACCGATTAGTGGCTCCTTCACTGAAGTGACTCAAGCTCAAATGGGTACTATCACCCCTCATCTTAGTCAAACATCCAGTATTGGATAATAGCAAATGGCTTCACAACCATGGCTGGTGCAATATCAAAAACCGCAATTCCAACAAGCTTACCAAGGACCTGAGCAACAAAGCTTTGCGGGTAATGGGCAGCCATATATTCAAAACGGTCACCATCAATCATATCATAATGGTTATGCCCATCAACCTTATCAAATTTATCAGCATTAAATACATTATGCTAGTATGCAAAGACCCATTGCTCAGGCGATCCCATCTTATCTTGGGTATGCTTCACCAAACCTGAATCAATAGTTTCCTTTCGTCGCGATGTTGGAATTACCAGATCTGAATCGGCTAACAAATGATCCAATTTCTTATGCCCCTTGGTGGCCGACGATTCCTCATAAACGTTTGTCAGATATTCCTAAATTCAATGGAAATCTGGGTGAATATCCGTCGAATCATGTGATGACCTTTCATATGTGGTGTTCGTCCAACACTCTCAATGATGATTCAATTATACTTTGCCTCTTTCAGCGAACGTTAACTGGTCTCGTAGCAAAATGGTACATCGAATTTCCTAGAGCTTCATTCGATAACTTTAGCACCCTTGCCACAACCTTTTTAACCCATTTTCAGTTACCCATAAGATACGAAATAGGAATGGAGCTTCTTACCAATTTTAAGCAGATGACAGCCACTCACATATCTGATCATGAGTGGCGATGTCGTCGTCGAATGGTAAAAACATATGTCCCTGATCAGCTGCTAGCTGAATGGTTTATTAAGTCATTATTCCCTTTTATTACAGAAGATGTGGCTAACGGGGGGGGGGGGGGGTTGTCACTGAAGAGCAAGTCATTGCTCATGCATAATATCTAGACTTGATTTATACTTAGTATAGCACACTCTACAACAAAATCCCTGATGCTTCTAGACCAGAGTTTTCTGTTCCTCCTCCTCCTAAATCAAACAAAGACTCTCATGCCAGTGATGGCATGATAGATACTACCAGCACGAAAACCACAAAGGCTACATCTAAGAAAGCCTGTACGGTTTTTGGTCAAAATGCAAATGAAGAACTTCTTGCCTCGGAGGTTAATGCCGTGTTGACCGACAAAGGCAAAGAACGAAGCAGCCAGGCGACAAGAAGAAAGGGAAAAGAAAAAGGAAGAAATAGGATGATTCATCTCCTGAAAAATCTTCTGCAAACCCTTCTGGACAAAGGAAACCTCCTGGGCCATGTCACATATGTAATGAGGACCATTGGACGAAAGATTATTCGTATAAAGCTGAGATTAAGAAGTTCTTTAAGAATTCAAAAACCTCAGCGGTATTGACAAATCTGTTTCCAAACCCAGAAACCAATATGGTTTCTAGCGACAATGCTTCCCCTTCCCAAGTGCTTATGTTGTCCGTTTTGAAACAACAAAATGATGCTTTGATATCGACAAAGGAATAAAGATTACGAGAATCCACAGCTGTCGAACAACAAGGCTGCAGATCAACCTAGTAGTTCGACAACAACTTCAATCGAAGTCGTGCCACCCATCATTCTTGAGCTAACAATAAAGCCACCAAAGTGAGTAGTACACAAATCGACATTTAATCCTCGTGCCCGAGCAGCACAGAATTATAATATAGTAGAGGATCTGGCCCAATCACCGTCCGCTATGTCGACACTTGAAGTACTGCAAAATTGCCCCTCCCAAAAGTTGGCTCTATTATCGGCAATAGGTGGGATTGACCCAATGGATTCCAATCTGGTGGCCTTTAATCATAAAGGATTTGAACGTCAGTTACCAGCTCAACTCACTTTCCTCATCCAAGTGAAAGCCCTCAACAAAATTGTTCATCGAACAATTATTGATGAGGGGGAATCTACCTGCATTATGTTAATGAGTTGCTGGAAAAATTTAGGATCACCACCCTTGTCAAGGTTAGCAACGACACTAAAAGCATTCGACAGACGAACATACACCCCATACAAGATTTTAAGTAACTTAAAAGTTGAACTGGGGGGAAAAACAGTAGAAATTGATGTCGAAGTTATCGATGAAAAACTCAAATACAATATCTTACTGGGAAGACCCTGGATTTATGCCATGGTTATTGTTGTATCAACTTACTTTAGAAAGATTTCATTTCCTTTCCATGGAGGAATTACGATCATTGATCAACAAACCTTTCTCCCCAATAGTTCACAAGTTATAAGAAGCATTACAATGATCCATGGAAGCTCTCATTCACTTCAAAATGTCGGAGTAGGCCTACTGAAAGACCCTATCTTGATGGGTACTTTTTCCCTACCGCCTCCAAGTAATCTGGCGGAAGTGGCAATAATAGGAACCTACAATATGATATCTTCCATTCAGAATATTTCTGAACATTTTATTAACATGGATCATCAACAGGTTTTGCCTCCAAGCCAATAGAGATTTTGTAGCAATCAATTTTCTTAGCTTGGGCGGCAAACCCAAATCAACGCTCATCAAGTGTTTGGGTAGATAGGTCAAAGGAATATAGCACCTCTTCAAATCCTTGGTCACATGTACATTCTACAGACGAAGGAATTATTTAGTCAATGATGATAGGAGAGGCACCATGGGAAGATTACCACCATCATTCCCATCTTCCGGATTACAACAAAGATTATTCCAACGACCTTGATCATCCTTCAGTTTTTGATTTTGTATCAAATACTATAAATACGGTGGATTTCGAGAGAATTCTATCCAATATTGAAGAAACTTTCGCCATAAATATCTTGATTAAACCTAATGTTGTAGAGAATATTCATGTCAGCAAATCTTGTTCTTCTTTAGAACTTGAAATATATTGCGCTCTCTTTCGCGAATTCAGAGATGTCTTTGCATGGTCATACGAAGAAATGCCAGGCATTGACTCGAGCATAGTTGAACATGAAATCAAGATGTATCTAGATGTCAAACTGGTACGACAACAGCTTCGGCAGGTGCACCCGAAGAAAGCCGCTGCCATCAAGGTAGAAGTTGAAAAAATTTTACATGCTAGTTTCATTTACCCAATTCCTCTAACTGATTGGGTATCGAATATTGTTCCTGTGATGAAAAAGCAAGGAACAATTAGAGTGTGTGTTGATTACAGGGATGTAAATCAAGCTTGTCCAAAGGACAACTACCCTACACCCTTCATTGACCAGATAATTGATGAATGCGCCAGATGCGAAATCTTTTCGTTTATGGATGGATTTTCCAGGTATAATCAAATAAATATCCGCCCACAGGACCAGTCGAAGACTGCATTTATATGTCCATGGGGCACATTCACGTACCGCAAATTACCTTTTAGTTTAAAGAACGCAGGGGCAACCTTTCAGAGGGCTATGAATTATGCCTTCCATGACATCAAGAACATCGTTCAACCATATCTCGATGATCTTTCGGCTCATTCGCAAAAGTGAACTGATCATCCGCGGCATTTGAGAGCTATATTTCTACATTGCCAACACTACAAGATACGACTCAATCCACACAAGTGTGTGTTTTGTGTCGGTTCTGGTCGTTTACTTGGCTTCATGGTTTCTAAGGACATAATTCAACTCGACCCATGTAAGGTTCAGGCAATCATCGATATGCCTCCACCTTAAAATTTGCTTCAGATTCAGAAACTCCAAGGGAAAGCAAACTTTTTGAGGAGATTCATTCCAAATTACGCAGAACTTACTAAAGGTTATACGCGTCTTTTGAAAAAAGAAATACCCTTAAACTGGGATCAGGTTGCGCAAGCTTCCTTTGATGCTCAAAAGGAATCCCTAATAAAAGCATCATTAATGTACGCTCCTAATTATCAAAAGGACTTTAACCTGTATCTAGCTACAGCAGATACAACCATTGCAATGGTTTTAGTTCAAGAAGACAATGGAATCAAACATCCTATCTATTATTTAAGTTGAAACTTAAATGATACAGAAAGCAAGTACTCCTATGTTGAAAAGCTAGCTCTTGTAGCTATTCAAGCAGTGTAGATATTTCAACACTATATCCTCTTTTTCAAAACTACCATTTTATCAGATTGCAACCCTATGAATTACATTCTGTCGCGTCAGTTACTCAGGGGCAAATATTCGAAATGGATAGCTATTTTGCAAGAGTTTGATCTGGAATTCATAAAATCCAAATCAAAGAAATCTCTAATTTTCGCGGAGTTACTATGCGACTTCCCATCGTTGTCCAACGATTCAACATCCAAAGCAACAATCGTGGATGAGTCTTTGTTTCTGATATCATCAAGCGATCCGTGGTACAGAGATATAATAATCTATCTCCAAACCCAAACATACAGGCCTAATACTTCTCGCTCTAAACAATGACGTACTCGATACCAAGCAAAAGACTACATGATTGTCGGTGATACGCTTTACCATCGTGGTATCGATACAGTTCTGCGAAGGTGCCTCACCCATGAGGAGGCCGAAAAAGTCCTGAATGATTTTCATTCAAGTGCATGTCAGGGGCATCAATCTAGTTACACTACAGCACAAAATTTTTTACGAGCAGGTTACTTCTGGCCAACAATGTTCAAAGATTGCATAACCGCAGTCAGAATTTATCATGCTTGTCAAATCTTTGACTGCAAAACTAGAATACCACTCGCACCTTTGCAACCAGTAGTTGTTTTTGGGCCATTTTCCAAATGGGGCATAGATTTCATGACATGTAACCCCACCTCGGACGGGGGGCATGGGTATATCATAGTCGCAGTTGACTATTTTACGAAATGGGCCGAGGCGATGCCTACATTAAACAACACCGAAGAAACGGCTGCTCTTTTCTTTTTCAATCATGTAGTCTCTAGGTTCGATGTTCCACAGGCTACAGTCACAGATCATGGATCGCATTTTCACAATCACATGATGGTCGAATTGGCTGCCAAACTAGGATTGTCCCATGACAGTTCTACTCCGTATTATCCGCAAGCTAACGGATAAGTTGAGGCCATCAACGAAGTCCTAAAACGCATGCTGCAAAGGATCATTGGAATCCACAAACGGAGTTGGCAACTAATCCTATACTCAGCCTTGTGGACGTACAGAACCTTGGTAAGAAATTCGACCAGATTTACACCCTTTCAGCTAGTGTATGGCCTAGAAGCCATCTTACCAATTCAATGTGAGATTTCATCTCTCAAGCTCACAATCGACCTTCTCCCCAGAACTTCAAAGAAAGAGGCTCATTTATTGTAACTAATCCAATTGGATGAAACTCGTCGTGATGCCTCCTTGGCTAATGAAGTCCATAAGAAATGAGTTAAGGCGTAGTTTGACAAAAATGTCAACCCCGTGTCTTCTCAGAAGGTTACCTGGTCTTGATTTACGATCAGGAATCTAATAAATTGGGAGCAGGTAAATTCCAATATTTGTGGATGGCCCCCTACATTGTTAAATGAGTGTTAGCAAAAAGAGCCTACAAGCTAGTAGATTACGATGGAATTCCACTAGCGCAACCCCAAAATAGGTTGTACCTTAAGCGTTACTATGCTTGACTAAGTGTAGTAACCTCTTTATATTCTTTTGTTACATTTTTGTTTTCATCAAGAGTGATCATTTTGGTTAGGTAATCCAATTTTACATTTTTTGTAGATGTCGAACCTATTAGAATCATTTGTTGGATATGCCGACAGAGCTAGTCGTAGTATGCGGAACCTATCTTCTACGGCCTGGGCCATTTTTTATCCAAGCGGCGAGTTAGTGAGTTTCAGAGGAGTGTGTATTGGTCAATCAACAAAAAACATCACTGAGTATAGCACGTTGATAGAAATTCTCTCTGATGCCATCGCACATGGCATACGCCGACTTCTTGTCAGGCTAGACTCACAACTTGTCATCCTACAAATTACTGGCATATATTCTGTTCGGAATCCAACTATCTATCATATGTTCCTAAGGGTCAGGATTTTGGAAACACAATATGATTCTATTCAATATCAATACATTTCCAGAAACTTAAACAAATTAACTAATTCATTAGAAAATTATGTGTCAGATAGACATTTTCATCATTCATAAAAGAAAGCATTTCAATCAACATTTGCATCAGGATCATATAATTTAACCAAAATAAAGATCTGAAAATCAAAAATATATATAGCTATTTATAGTTTATCAAAGATGTTCTATGTCCAAGATAAAATCGGTCACATGACCCAAAAACTCAAAAATGCAGGAAAGCACCCTAGACTAATGGTGCTGGTGATAAAAAGTCACCACCTGTGCAATCATACGTAAGAGCCTAGTCCATCGAATCGGCACGCCAATAGTATGGCGTTGTAATCTCAGAGGTAACTCATCGGTCCTCACATCCTGGATACCAAGGGTGAGACCCTTGATATGATCCTGTAATACTGCAAGGGTCTTAGCTATGTCCATACTGTGAAGGATAGTCCTCCCTACAGCCTCTCCTGCTGGAATGGCAGCTGCTACCCTCGGGCGCACTATTGGTCACACTAGTCCAATATCTACATGAATATATGAGTTTTATTAGTCTTGATAACATGTAAAAGACATAAGAACATTATAAAAACAATAAATAGAGATATGGTCAGATCTTTTACCTATAACACCCCACTGCTCGCTAGCCGACAGCACCAAATCTGGGTCACCCCGGAAATCCATCCCAATGCATGGATACTCAGCAAAGACCATCTCCTGACGGTCGAACCACTCAAAGAAGGCATCAGAGAATGAAATATGTGACTGACCAGCATGTATGGCCATAAGATTGACCCATCTCTGCATTCGTGGTTCTGTCGGTACTGGCGATCCGAGTGAAATCTACTGTGGCTACATCAGTGGAATCTTCTCCAAGGCGAAAGCAGTCAGAATAGAACCATAACCAAAGTTCTTAGATCTGTCGTTCTTCACCATGGTAAGCTATTCTTTTATAACTGGAAGTAATGCATCACACCAGTTGAATACCTTTGGTTCAAGGCATTCCAGAGCATACTGTTACAGGGAAAAGTGTCTATTTAGAATTGCTCTATCCCACTAACGTGTGACAGCTACCTTAGAAACAAACAGAGAAAAACTACTTTTGTATTTCCTTTATGAACTATAGATAGAGAGGAATAGAAAGAACCAACCTGTGTCTTGCGCTAATCCTTTGATCCAATCCCTCTCTTCTTTGATAGTCTCTAGCTACCTGCTCCCTTACTTGCCCAGCTTCACAAAGTACCTATAAGATCACAGAAGAAGAACACTATACAAAGACATGGATCTATATTCATAAACAACTTAGGATCAGATTTAAGTTAACCATACAAATGTAACAAGCATCAATGATACAAAATCATGGAGGAAAACTCAAATAGCTTTTATTGATAAACAAGAAAAGATCCAGGAGGAGTTACAACTAGTGGTTCCTGACCCAGCATCAACCTCCCAGCAAAGAAGCCCCTCTTCACCTCAAACAAAGCATAGATCACCCAACAATCTGATGTTTGTCTCAAAAAACCAACAACAATTTTTTACAATATGAAAAATTCCAGCCTCTAGATCTCTGGGATGAGGGATCGATATATAAATATCTGTAAGGAGGATGAGTCAACTTGTGATTTGATTAGTGTCTTCTCTCTGTCAGTTCTTGCTTCCACTTGGAGACTGAAGGCCTCTTACTCATCCTTGGTCGAATTCAGTGAGGCAAGTGTCATAGGAGAAGATTCTGGAAGCTTCCATTGTCTCTCCACCTCGTGGAATGACACTGCCATTTGTCATTTCTCGCCCATCGCACCCCACAGAAGGGACTTTTGAAATTCAACACACCCTCACAGTGTATTTAGGTGCAATGCAACGCACCTAGCCAGTGGAGCAGCTGAAATGATCCTGTATTGACCTATTCTGAGTAGTTTCTGGTGGAGAACTTCTAGGAGAAGCTATAATCTGTTGAACTTGTTCCTTTAGGGGTTAGAACAACACTTTTAGGGACTTAGGAGCCCTTGATTTATGGACATTTCATGCTTGGAGTTGTAGGGCACAAGAATGTCTATAACAGTTGCCCCCTAAAGTATGAGGCCGTTAACCTTTTGGTGTCGGGTGAAATGCTTTATTATGAGGATCCGAAGTTCTTTCAATGCTGGGAGGAGACCTATAATAAGATGCAATACAATACATTATCTTCATACTATTTTCATGATCTAGCTGAGGCGGGAATTCCCATGCTCAGCTTTATAAATTCATTTTCATGTACATAGGACAGACAATCGTCTGAGTGTAGACTGATGATTCTAGTAGAGCCATCATCCTTTTGAGTGGATGATTATCTGTTCAGCAATGATGTACATTTAATGTCTTTATTTTCTTTAATATATATCGCAGCCTAGATGGATGAAACTAGATCCGGGGTCTTCAATCTCGTCCGATCTTCACTCTAAGTACAAGTCGATCCATGTGAGAAATGTTCTGAAGTCGAACATGGAAAGACATTGCTTGATTACCATTCAATGATGTAAACTGTTAACAAGCGCGAGAGGAATCACCGATAATGATAATGATCCTCAAGGTACTGCAGTACAATTCACGTGGTGTGAATAAAGGACTTGGCGTCGAACACCATGCAAAATCTTTCGGTCGAAGGCCATTGATGTAAACCTGTCGCCGGAAGTGAGAAACTTGCCATTGAGGCATGCAAGCTTCAAAGTACTGAATGGGGTGTTCCTAGATCAACTTCTTGGATAATGAGCTGATGTCGACAAGAAGTGATCCGTCACAGGAGGGCCTTAATGAATCCCACATCAATGACACAAAATGGAGCAAATGATTTTAATGGAGGTGAAAACGATCTGGTGATATAAGGTTCAGGGTGGCGGTCATGAAAGAATGGAGTATAATGTATGGTAGTGGGTGAGACACAGGTGACTTCTCTTGATGACTTCTCTTGAACATATTGGCGACACTGATGTGATGGATTGGTAGCATTAACCCCAAATGTGGATGGTATGGCATGACCATGGTGATGTGACCGGTGAATGAAATGACCCAACCCGACTCGGACACGAAGTGGAAGTGTCATGTTCAAGAGCGACTTGCTACCAATAAAGTTTCTTTGAGTTTTCTTCCCAATTTCCCCAGTCATTGCTGACCAATACCTCTTTATTTTTGTCAAGCTTGAGGAGGATAACATATGATTGTTCTATAATTTTCCCTTCGGGCAAACCCATCGCTATGTTTTAACGAGCCTAGTGATAGTGAAACTCGTTCTCGTCTATAGACAAGTTTGTCGCTATTAATATTTTTAACGAGTTTAACGACAAAGATAACTCGGTCCTTTTCAATTTTAGAGAGTCTGAAAAGGAATGTAAGAGAAACTCCAAAATTCCTTTTTCGTCATCTAATCCCTTAAGTCCGAAAAAGTATAAAACAATACAGAAGGGATGAATTTTCGATACTTTTAACGAGCCGAATAAAACAAGCGCTCGATATTTTTGTGTAATAATCCCTCAAGTCCAAAAATATTAAAATCTAGAGGAGGGATAGCACTTCCTGTCCCTTTAACGAGTTGGAAGGCCAAGGAATCGACAATCTTTTCATATTTTACGAGTCAATTGAAAAGAGCTTAAAGGAGACTCGTCTTTTGAGGAACAAGTGATAACATGGGTAGTAGCTGATTCCAGGTAAGGTTTGGAATTTTCCAATCACGGCAGTGTCACAAGGATGGCTAGTGAGATCACTCTTCGCAGCTGTTCCTCAAAATGGGTAAACAATCAAATGGAGGTGAATGATCGGCCAATGAAAAAGTGGAGGTGACGGTGCAAACACGACCAATGCTTTAATGGATAAAGTTCTACATTCACGATGGTTATTTACCGGGGAATAGTTCATTTTTTAACGAGCTTAAATGCGGGTAGAAACATTTGCTCATGTCTTATGTTTATTTTTTAATGAGCTTGAACTATGTGCTAAAACTACTCGATTAAATGGTCCCTTTCTTATTTTACCATAAATATCTTAGTTCTTTCAAAGATTGTACTGTATTTTCAACTACTTCATCAAACTAGTTAGAAATGAACAATATATGCTTGAAAACGAGTTAGAACACTAATATTTTACTTTGAACTACGTAAAAAGTAATGAAAAAGTGTTTTTACCTCTCATTTTACCATTTCATTTGAACTTTGGTTTGTTGGAGCTTTGGAGGTGCTTTTCCCCCTTGATTTTCATCAGCTGATTTCGGGAGATTCTGTGGACGATTCCTGGCACCGTCTGGACCAAGTAGGAGCTAAACCTGAGCTCTTTCATTTCATGGTTTCCATTTTGCATTCTGAACTTGATTCCTAGTTTTTCTGAGCCCCTGGGGTTTGAAAAACGCGTTCTGCCTTCAGCGCACCCTCTGTGTATCGAAAGGTGCGTTGAATTTTGGCCATTGTGAAGGCCATATGACATGCAACACACCTAGAGTACTGTTGTAGGTGCGATGGGCACAGAGAAGGAATTCTGTGCACAATTTTTGATGGAAATTTTGCCTGTTTCTTGCCAAAATCAGGATCTAACTCTTCTCTTTGTTTGTTTTTCAGAGATCTTTAGAGCAAGATGACCATTACATGGCAAGAATGTGAGCATGAAGAAGAGGACATGCTTTCCCTACATGATCCAGTTACAGTAAACGCATTGCGGAACTGTGGCTTGCTGAAGTTTTTCCGCATTTCTAGCATGAGACAACAGATCAACTTACTGCAGTATTTGCTCAATGCTTGGGATCCTACCAACCAGGTTTTCCAGATCAGGGGCAAATCTATCACCTTGACTGTAGTAGACATCTATTTCTTGACCAGTTTGTCGAGGCGGGGTGCCCCCATCTCTTTATCAGGTTCGGCCCGAGGAGGTGACTCAGTGAGAGATTATGTTCGTCGGTACTGCAGAGAAGGATCTCAACCGAGTAAAGACGGCAAGATCATCATCTGTGATGTTACTGACAGGTCCCTCGGGACTATTATGTTTAATTTTGGTAGGATGGACGGTGGTGTGGCTCTTCATGTAGCCAACCGATCTTATATGCAGTATGCCTTGGAATGCCTCCAACCGAAGGTATTCAACTGGTGTGATGCAGTACTTCTTGTGATGAAAGAACAGTTGACCAAGATAAAGAGTGGGAGGTTGAAGAACTTTGGGTATGGTTCTATTTTGACCGCCTTTGCCTTGGACAAGATACCACTGATGCAGCCGTAGTACATTGCACTCGATTTACCTTCTCCTACTGAACCACGTATGCAGAGATGGGTTGACCACATGTCTAGGCATGCTGGCCAGTCTCAGATTTCATTTTCTGATACCTTCTTCGGGTGGTTTTACCATCAGGAGATGGTCTATTCCGAGTATCCATATGCTGGCATGGACTTCCAGGGTGATCCAGATTTGGTACTGCCAGACGGTGAACAGTGGGGCGCCATTGGTAAATTTTTTGACCATATTCCTGTTTATTGTTTTTTTGTCTATAATGTCCTTGTGCTTTACTCTATCAAGAATTTAATCAAACTCATGTGTTCATGCAGATGTTGGTCCTGTCTATCCAGCAGTTCGCCTGAGAGTACCAGCTGCTACCCCAGCAGGAGAGGCCGTTGGAAGGGCTATCCTTCGTGACCTTGATGTGCCCGAGACTCTTGCAGCATTACAGGAGTAGGTTGAGGGCCTCACTCTTGGTATTCCAGATGTGAGGACTGACAAGCTACCCTTGAGGCTACAGCGGCATACTACTGGTGTGCCAAGACGTTGGACTCGTCTCTTGCGCATGATCGAACAGGCTGTGACTTGCTATCATGAGCATCATTAGACTAGGGTGCCCCCTAGCATTTTGAGTTTTTTGGTCATTTGACCGATTTTGTCTCGGTTACAGAACATTATGTGTAAACCATAAACAATTATATATATTTTTTTATTTTCGGAGTTTTATTTTGGTTAAGTTACATGATCCAAATACAAACATTGATGGTATGTTTCTTTTTATAAATGTTGCAAATGTCTATCTAACTCATAATTTGCTAATGAGTTAGTTAATGTGTTTAAGTTTATGGAAATATGTTGATATTGAATAGAATCAAATTGTCTTTCCAAAATCTTAACCCTTAGGAACATGCGATAAATAGCTGGATTTCGGACAGAATAGATACCAGTGAGTTGTAGTATTACGAGTTGTGAGTCTAGCCTGACAATTAGTCGGTGTATACCATGTGTGATGGCATCAGAGAGAAGTTCTATCAACGCGCTATATTCAGCGATGTTGTTTGTTGATCGACCAATACATACCCCTCTGAAACTTACTAACTCGCCGCTTGGATCAAAAATAGCCCAGGCTACGGAAGATAGGTTCCGTGAACTATGACTCGCTCCGTCGACATATCCAACACATGACTCCAATAGGTTTGACATCTGCAACAAATGTAAAAAGTGGATTACTTGACCAAAATAAATACTTTAGCGAAAAAAAAAACATAAGAAAAGCATACAGGTCACCATTACACATAGTAATGCTTGAGGTACAACCCATTACGAGGTTGTGCAGTGGAATTCCGTCATAATCCATTAACTCGTAGGCTCCTTTTGCTAACACTCGTTTAACAATATAGGGGCCCATCCATAAAGACTTAAATTTACCTGCTCCCAATTTATCGGATTCTTGGTTGTAAAATAAGACCAAGTCACCTTCTGAGAAGACACGGGGTTTGACATTTTTGTCGAACTGTGCCTTGACTCGTTTCTTATGGGCTTCGTTAGCCAAAGCGGCATCACGACGGGTTTCATCCAATTGGATTAATTCCAAGAAACGAGCCTCTTCTTCTAAAGTTCCGGGGAGGAGATCAATTGCGAGTTTGAGAGACGAGATTTCACACTGGATTGGTAAGACTGCTTCCAGGCCGTATACCAGTTGGAAAGGTGTGAACCCGGTTTCATTCCTTGTCGATGTTCGGTAAGCCACAAAGCTAAGTACAGGATTAGGTGCCATATTCTTTTGTGAACTCCAATCATCCTTTGCAGCATGCGTTTCAGGACCTTGTTGATTGCTTCAACTTGTCCGTTGGCTTGCGGATAATATGGAGTAGAGCTGTCGTGAGACAACCCTAGTTTGGCAGCTAATTCGACCATCATGTGATTGCGAAAATGCGATCCATGATCTGTGACTATAGCCTATGGTACGCCGAATCTGGAGACTACATGATTGAAAAAGAAGAGGGCAGTTGTTTCACCAATATTATCTAATGTAGGCATCGCCTCGGCCCATTTGGTAAAATAATCAACTGCGACTACGATATACCCATGCCCCCCGGTCGAGGTGGGGTTACATGTCATGAAATCAATGCCGCTATTTGCGAATGGCCCAATAGCAACTATTGGCTGTAAAGGTGCGGGTGGTCTTCTGGTTTTACTATCGAAAATTTGACAAGCATGGCAACTTCTGACTGCGGTTATGCAATCTTTGAACATTGTTGGCCAGAAGTATCCTGCTCGTAAGATTTTTTGCACTGTAGCAGATCCAGATTGATGCCCCCCACACGCGCCTAAATGACAATCATTTAGGACATTTTCTGCCTCCTCATGGGTGAGGCACCTTCTCAGAATTGTATCAATACCGCGATGATAAAGTGTATCACCGATGATCATGTAGTCTTTTGCTTGGTATCGAATACGTTTTTGTTCAGAGTGGGAGGTGTTGGGCCTATATTTTTTGGTTTGGAGATAAATGATTATATCCCCATACCACTCATTGCTTGTGGATATCAGAAACAAATTTTTGTCCATGATTGTTTCTTCGGATGTGTCATCGTTGGACGACGATGGGAGATCGCACAATAATTCTGCGAAAACTAGAGCTTTCTTTGATTTGGATTTTACAAATTCCAGATCAAACTCTTGTAGGATTGCTATCCATTTTGAGTATTTTCCCCCCAGCAACTGTCGCGACAATATATAAGTCATGGGGTTGCAATCTGACAGAATGGTAGTTTTCCAAAAGAGGACATAGTGTCGAAATCTCTGTATCGCTTGAACAGCTGCAAGCGCTAGCTTTTCAGCGTAAGAATATTTTCTTTCTATATCATTTAAGTTTTTAATTAAATAATATATAGGATGCTCAATTCCATCGACTTCTTGAACTTAAACCATTGCGATGGTCGTATCTATTGCAGCCAGATACAGGTTAAAGTCTTTTTGATAATCAAGAGCGTACATTAATGATGCTTTCATTAGGGATTATTTTAAAGCATCAAAGGAAGCTTGCGCAACCTGATCCCAGACAAAGGGTACTTCCTTTTTCAAAAGACGTGTATAACCTTTAGCAAGTTCAGTGTAATTTGGAATGAACCTCCTCAGAAAGTTTTCTTTCCCTTGGAGTTTCTGAATCTAAAGCAAATTCGAAGGTGGAGGCAAATTTATGATTGCCTGGACCTTACATGGGTCGAGACGAATCCCATCCTTGGAGACTACAAAGCCAAGTAAACGACCAGAACTGATGCAAAATACACATTTGTGTGGATTGAGTCGTATCTTGTAGTGTCGGCAACGTAGAAATATCGCTCTTAAATGCTGTGGATGATCAGTCCGCTTTCGCGAATGAGCCGGAAGGTCGTGAGGTACGGTTGAATGATGTTTTTGATGTCATGGAAGGCATAATTCATTGCCCTCTAAAACGTCGCCCCTGTGTTCTTTAAACCAAAGGGTAATTTTCGATATGCGAATGTGCCCCACGGACAAATAAATGCAGTCTTTGACTGGTCTTGTGGGCAGATATTTATTTGATTATACCCGGAGAATCCATCCATGAATGAAAAGATTTCGCATCCGGTGCATTCATCAATTATCTGGTCGATGAAGGGTGTAGGGTAGTTGTGTTTTGGACAAGCTTGATTTACATCCCTATAATCGACACACACTCTAATTGTTCCCTATTTTTTCATAACAGGGACGATATTCGATACCCAATCGGTTAGAGGAACCGGGTAGATGAAACCAGCATGGAGAAGTTTTTCAACTTCTGCCTTAATGGCAGCGGCTTTCTTGGGGTGCACCTGCCTTAGCCTTTGTCGTACTGGTTTGACATCTGGATACATCTCAATTTTGTGTTCAACGATACTCGAGTCAATGCCTGGCATTTCACTATATGACCAAGCAAAGACATCTTTGAATTCGTGAAAAAGAGCGTTATATATTTCCAGTTCTGAAGGAGAACAACATTTGCCAACATAAATATTCTCTACAACATCTGTTTTGGTCAAGATATTTATGGCTATAGTCTCTTCAATGTTGGACAAGTTTCGCTCAGAATCCACCATGTTTACAGTATTTGATAGGAAATCAAAGACTAAAGGATGATAAAGGTCATCTTCAGTATCTTCTCCACAATCCGGAAGAAGGGAACGATGGTGGGAATCATTCCATGGTGCTCCTTCAATTGCCATTGATTGGAGAATTCCTTCGTCGGTGACATGCACTTGCGACCAAGGATCTGAAGGGGTACCATATTCTCTAGACCTATCTATCCAAACGCTTGATGAGCGTTGATTTGGGTTTGCCTCCCATGCTAGGAACATTGATTGCTACAATATTTCCGTTGGGCTTGGGGGAAAAGCCATTGCATGATCCATGTCGATATCATTTTCTGAGATCTTTGTAGAAGATATCATGTTGCAGGTTCCTATCGACGCTACTTCCACCAAGTTGATTGGAGGTGGAAGGGTGAAAGTTCCCATTAGTATAGGATCTTTTAATAGGCCTACTCCAATATTTTGAAGCGAATGAGGGCTTCCATGGATCATGGGAATGCTTCCTGTAACTTGAGAACCATTGGGGAGGAATTTTTGTTGATCGACGATTGTAATCCCTCCTTGAAAGGGAAATGCAATCTTCCTGAAATAGGTCGACACAATAGCCGCCATAGCATATATCCATGGCCTTCCTAGTAGGATGTTGTAATCAAGATTGCCATCGATTACTTCAACATCTATTTCTATCGTTTTCCCTCCTAGTTCAACTTTCAAGTTACTTAGAATACCATATGGGGTATATGTCCTTCCGTCGAATGCTTTTAATGTTGTCGAAGATTGCGACAAGGTTGGAGATCCTAAAGTTTTCCAGCAACTCATCGACATAATGCATGTCGATGCTCCCTCATCAATAATTGTTCGATGAACGGTTTTGTTGAGGGCTTTCACTTGAACAAGGAAAGCTAGTTGAGCTGGTAATTGAGGATCGTATCCTTTATGATCGAAGGATACAAGATTGGAATCCTTTGGGTCTATCCCACCAATGGCTGATAATAAAGCCTGCCTTTGGGATGGGCAATTCTGTAGTACTTCAAGAGTTGACATAGCGGATGGCAATTGTGCCAAATCTTCCACTATATTATAATGTTGTGCCACTCTAGCGCGGGGATTAAACGTCGACTTGTGTACTACTCCCTTTGGCGGTTTTATTGTCAATTCAGGAATGATGGGTGGCGCAACTTCCGTCGAAGTTGTTGTCGAACTACTAGGTTGATCTTTATCCTTTTTGTTCGACAGCTGTGGATTCCCATAATCTTTGTTCCTTGTCGATATAAAAGCATCATTTTGCTGTTTTGAAACCAACAACATTAGCACTTGAGACGGGGAAGCATTTTCACTTTCAACCAGATTTGTTCCTGGATTTGGAAACGTATCGGTTAACACTGCAGAGGTTTTCGAATTCTTGAAGAATTTTTTAACCTCAACTCTGTGTGGACAACTTGTGGTCCAATGATCCTCATCGCATATGAGACATGGATTTTTTGGTTTCCTATCTCCAGGAGGGTTTGAAGAAGATTTTTCAGGTGATGATTCCTCCTGTTTCTTCTTCTTCCCTTTACCTTTCTTCTTGCTCCCTGGTTGTTTGGTTTCTTTGCCTTTATCTGTCGATACGGCAATTACTTCCGAAGCAAGAAGCTCATCATTTGCATTTTGAATTGAAATCTTACAGGCTTTTTTGGATGTAGCCTTTGTCGATTTCGTGTCTGTTGTGCCAATCACGCCATCGCCGGCATGAGAGTCATTGTTCGATTTAGGAGGAGGAGGAATTGAGAATTCCGGTCTAGGGGCATCAGGTATTTTATCGTAGAGCGTGCCAGACTGAGTGTAAATTAAGTCCAGATATTGTGCACGAGTGATAACTTGCTCTTCTGTTACGACTCCCCCTTTTTCCACATCTTCCGTGATGGAAGGCAGTAATGACTTGATAAACCATTCAGCTAAGAGCTGATCGGGGACGTACGTTTTACCATCCTACGACGACGTCGCCACTCATGTATATGATCAGATATGTGAGTGGCCGTGGTCTGTTTGAAGTTGGTAAGAAGTTTTGTTCCCGTTTTGTACCTTATTGGTAACTGAAAATGGGTTAAAAAGGTTGTGGCTAAGGTACTGAAGTTGTCGAATGAAGCTCTAGGCAATTCGATGTACCATTTTGCCGCCGGACCCGTTAACGTCCTCTGAAAGAGGCGAAGTCTTATCGAATCATCATTTAAGGTGTTCGATGAACACCATAGATGAAAGGTCATCACATGATTCGATGGATCTTCACCCAGATTTCCATTAAATTTAGGAATATCTGATGGAAGTTTATGCGGAATCGCTGGCCACCAAAGTGCGTAAGCAATTGGATCATTTGTTAACCGATTTAAATCAGGTAACTCTAAAGTTGCCACAAAGGGTAACTGTTGATTCAGGTTAGGTGAAGCATACCCAGGATAAGATGGGATTGCCTGAGCAGTTGGTCTTTGCATACCGGCATAATGCATCTGATGCTGGTATGTTTGGTAAGGTTGGTGGACATGACCATTGTAAAATGGTTGATTTTGACCGTTTTAAATGTACGACTGCCCACTAATAGCAAAGATTTGTTGCTAAGAACCTTGGTATACTTGTTGGAATTGCGGTTGTTGGTATTGTACTAGCCATGGTTGTGAAGCCATGTGCTGTTGACCGATACTAACAGTTTGACCAAGATGAGGGGTAATTGTACCCGTCTGAACCTGTGTCATTCCACCAGTCGGCGACTATGGTTGAGTCGCAGGGTCAAGGGGCTGTTGCATTACAACCTGAGAAACCTGAGGTTGGCATACAACAGGCAGCGCTTGAACTTGCGACACCGTCACAATAGCTGGCGTAGTCGGTATGTTTGACATAGGTAAGCATTGTTGCATCGAATATACAACTCTTGGTTGTTGAGGTAGTATTGGTACCCAGCCGCTTGAGGTAATTCCAATATAACCTGAATGTTGTTGTGAACTCACGTATGGATATCCTCCCGGAGGGGATAATGAAAGGGTATACTGCCCCCCATACGGTGGTAATCTAGAACTCAAAGGAATGGTTTGCCCTTGGGGGCCGGACTGCCCAAATTGACCTCCAAATGGATCAATTTGTTGAGACTCAACATAAGAGTTTCCGGATATTATTCCGGATGAACAAACAGGAATAGACCATACTGTCGAAGTAGCCCCTGAGTGGGCTCCTTCTAGCGGTTGAGAGCTAGTCGGGACAGATGGTATACTGGCGAACATTGTCGGAGTGATAGCAGGGAGTTCTGCCATCGCTGTGTCAGACACCACTGTCCTAGATGTTGACGGTTGTTTAGACATTTGTAGTCTATCCAAAAGATTACCTAGCGATTCTACAGGAGCTTCCGCTGGTGGTAGACTAACTTCTGATGAAGAAGGATATAGAGTGATCCCGACTCCAAATTGCGTTGGAGTAGTTGTTGGAGGATCTTCTACAATTTCTTCTATGGCAATCAGACCAGGTGGAAGGGGAAGACCGTCAGGTCCGTAGAATATTTCTGGAGCCCAAGAAGGTATGGAATTAGCAGCGAGAGATGTTTGAAGAGTAAGACTCTCCGAAACGGTTGTAGATGGAACTGGTTCGGTAACACAAGTGTTTACTCTCAGATTAGGATCAATATCACTGTCCCTCTGTGGCTGTTGAACTTCTTCTGTAGAGGCAGGGATTCCAGAAATGTTTGGAGTAACTGGAGTCTCTGATGTCGTTGGAACACTTGTTCTAACTTTAATAGGAGATTTGGAACCGGTTAAACGAGTTTGCTTTGTCTGTACTGGCTTCGATTCCGGAGAAAAAGACGGTTGACTCGTAAGCCTCCGCGAACGACGGGGTTTCAATTGACTTTCTTCCATGATTGCGGATTACTCGATCAACTAAAATAAAGGGGAAGTATGGTTCCAAATTAAATGAATTTTAGACGCTTTGACACAACTTTTTTTTTCAGTTTTTAAGAGTCGAGAAAAAACAAAAGATGACTCTAGTCTCCTTCGATTTTTAATGAGCCTGAAGTGACAAGTGCTCAGATGGACCTTTTCCATTAAGGAGTCTGAAAAGGAACGAAAGGGAGTGCTCTGGAAGTCTAGGTAGAGGGAGTACCAAACCAATCGCAAAACTGCAGAATACTTTTTATGGTACGGCAGTCAATCTTCCCGAATGCTGTGTTCAGTGCATTGCGATCGATAGGGCAGCAGACATGGCTTCCTATGGATAAAGGATTTAAGCATATAGGGGTCTCCAAAAATATACTCGACGGTACGTGGGAGCACAAGTCTGTACTGGCACTTATCGTCTCAAAGTGGAGGAATCACCCAACCAACAGTGAGAACAACAATTACCAGGCTTTACGATGCCGGAATACGTCTCTAGCCTAGACCTCTAAATGTTGTGCGTTAAGTTCCAAAGCGTTGTTAGATTCATTGAATTTATTTTGAGTTGATCTTGCTTATGAAGTTTGCCTTTTGGGTTCACCACGAGATGTAGATGTAATTCCTAAAATGCAATCTAAAGATGATAAACAAACTTTTTATCTCTTTTATGCAATGAAAATCCTAGCTACTAGGGAAAAGAAAGACAGAATCTTTTCACACAGAGCAAAGAGTACACTGTAAATGCACTTTCCTAAATCAAGCCAAACAGACTGTCTATATGCAAATGCACATGCATGTATTTGTTTTCAACTTTCTTAGTATATGGATGCTAAAAAGAAAGTTGATGCACAAATCTGAATTTGTTTTCAAGCGACAAACACAAACAAGCTTCTTTTCGAAATCAAAAGATAGAGACGATTACGACACCTTACGATTTTGAAATGAATACTTGTTTTTGACACTAGAAAATCACAAATTCAGACCAAAAGCAATAGTAATAGGATAATCAACCATCAACAGCAATCAAACTCTTTCCTACGATTGAAATCGACACTTACGACAGATTCAAATCAAAGGACGACAGTACGATTACGCTACTTTTGCTAAGGAGAACTGTAAATGACTCAACAAACACACAAAAACATCTACAGTTCTTTTGTACAAAGGAGGTGGAATAACAACAAGGAAAAGGGGTTTCAAACAGACATATACTAATCACAGGCAGCAAAATTCAGAGATAGAACTGGAAAGAATGAAGCATAAGAACCACAGCTACACAGGGCTAGTCTGATCAGCACACCTGTAACACAGAGAATCTGAAATGCAGCGCAGGTTGCCCTTTCGGGAAGTGCGCTGAAATTCAGGATTTCTTAACAGCACCTGCGCTGGGCCAGAAACGAGACTCTGTCCGGGTTCCGGGTCACAATTTGCAGTTCAGTCCTTGGTTTTTGGTCGAGTAAAAAGAAATCAGTAATTCAACAATCAGGGGTAGATCTAAGGAGGATCTAAGAGCTATCACAAGGGCAATCAGATAGTTTGTGAATCAGTTGTTTAAATCATAAAAGGATCCAGTGAATGGATTGAAGCAGCAGATGTCTACTTTGCATTTGTTATGGCAAATGTAGTTCGAATGCCACTTATAAGTTTATGAAACAAACAAAAAAAGAATGATAAACAAACCAACTAATTAGCTCCCCAGCGGAGTCGCCATTTTGTTACAGGGAAAAGTGTCTATTTAGAACTGCTCTATCCCACTAAGGTGTGACAGCTGCCTTAGAAACAAATAGAGAAAAACTACTTTTGTATTTCCTTTATGAACTATAGATAGAGAGGAATAGAAAGAACCAACCTGTGTCTTGCGCTAATCCTTTGATCCAATCCCTCTCTTCTTTGATAGTCTCCAGCTACCTGCTCCCTTACTTGCCCAGCTTCACAAAGTACCTGTAAGATCACAGAAGAAGAACACTATACAAAGACATGGATCTATATTCATAAACAACTTAGGATCAGATTTAAGTTAACCATACAAATGTAACAAGCATCAATGATACAAAATCATGGAGGAAAACTCAAATAGCTTTTATTGATAAACAAGAAAAGATCCAAGAGGAGTTACAACCAGTGGTTCCTGACCCAGCATCAACCTCCCAGCAAAGAAGCCCCTCTTCACCTCAAACAAAGCATAGATCACCCAACAATCTGATGTTTGTCTCAAAAAACCAACAACAATTCCTTACAATATGAAAAATTCCAGCCTCTGGATCTCTGGGATGAAGGATCCATATATAAATATCTGTAAGGAGGATGAGTCAGCTTGTGATTTGATTAGTATCTTCTCTCTGTTAGTTCTTGCTTCCACTTGGAGACTGAAGGCCTCTTACTCATCCTTGGTCGAATTTAATGAGGCAAGTGTCACAGGAGAAGATTCTGGAAGCTTCCATTGTCTCTCCACCTTGCGGAATGACACTGCCATTTGTCATTTCTCACCCATCGCACCCCACAGAAGGGACTTTTGAAATGCAACGCACCCTCACAGTGTATTTAGGTGCAATGCAACGCACCTAGCCAGTGGAGCAGCTAAAATGATCCTGTTTTGACCTATTCTGAGCAGTTTCTGGTGGAGAACTTCTGGGAGAACCTGTAATCTATTGACCTTGTTCCTTTAGGGGTTAGAACAACACTTTTAGGGACTTAGGAGCCCTTGATTTATGGACATTTCATGATTGGAGTTGTAGGGCACAAAAATGTCTATAACACATACTGCATATGGGACCTGTTGGCCAAATGAAGAGCCATGCTACCAGCCAATCTAGCAAAGGTAAATAAGATAGTCCTCAAGGACCACTCAGTGACATCTCAAATAATGATCTTGTCGTCCCTGCTCGTCTGAGATCCATCTCTACAAAATCGACGAATATAATCCCTCACGATTCACCTCCACGGGCGGATCCTGATAGTGAGAGAGGGGCACCACACCTCGATAAACTGATCAAGAAGTAGATATCCTCAACTGTCAAAGGGATGGATTTTCCTCGAATCTGGAACACTTGGTTGGTAGGATCCCATGCATCAAGAAAATATTGCAACAAATTGATTTGTTGCCTCATGCTGGATATGCGAAAGAATTTGTACAAACCATAGTTCGACAAAGAAGTCACCCTACTCGGATCATGTAAAGCAACCATGTCCTCTTCTTCATGCTTTTGTTCATGCCATGTAACAACCATCTTGATCCAATGAATCTCTAAAAAACAAACAAGAGGAGAATTAGGATCCTGATTTAGGCAAAAACAGGCAAAATTTCCATGAAAAAATAGTTCATAAACTTTCCTTTTTGTGCCCATCGCACCCCAGCTGTGTACTGAGTGAGATGCATCCTGACTGGCCAATGGTTAGCTCAGTATGTGTCACACCTTTTGATGTACATTGGGTGCGATGGGGAGAGAATGAATTTTTCAAACTCCAGAGGCCTAAAAGAATAGGAAAACATGCTCAAAATCAGAAAAGGAAAGAATGCAATTGAAGAGCTCAGGGTTAGCTCCTACCTGGTCTAGACAGCGCCGAAAATAGTCCACAGAATCTCCCAGAATCAGTTGGTGAAAATCAAAGGGGAAAACACCTCCAGAGCTCCAAAAATCCGAAATTTGAATGAAATGGTAAAAATGAGAGGTAACAACTATTTTTATGTTACTATTCACGTAGTTCAGGTAAAATATGGTTGTTTAACTCATTTTTCTAGCATGTATTTACATTTCTAATTAATTTGATGGAGTAATTGAATAGGTAGCACGACCGTCAAAAGAACATAGTGTTAATGGTGAAATCAATGTCTCTGACTATTATCACGAGCAGTTTTACGCAAAGTTCAAGATAGTTAAAAAATAAACCTCGCCATGAGCAGTTTTATGAAAAATTCAATCTCATTAAAAAATAAACCTCGCCACGAGTAGTTTTATGCGAATTTCAAGCTCGTTAAAAAATAAACCTAGAGATTAGAAAGTGTTCCCATAGAGTTTAAGCTCATTAAAAAATTAACCCCACCTTCAGTAAATAATCTTTGCGATCGCATAATTATCAGCTTTTGAACCTTGGTCGTGTTCTTACCATCACCTCCACTCTTTTTTAGCTGATCTTACACCTCCATTTGATTGTTTACCCCTTTTGAGGAACAGCTGCGATGAGTGATTCTATTAGCCACCTTCTTTACACTGTCGTGATTGAAAAAGTTCCAAACCTTACCTGGAACCAACTGCTATCCAAAAAAATCACTTGTTCCTCAAAAAACGAGTCTCATTTAAGCTCTTTTCATCTGACTCATAAAACATGAAAATATTGCCAAGAAATTGGCCTCTCCAGCTCGATAAAGCGATTGGAAGTGCCATCCCTCCTCTAGATTTTAATCTTTTTTGGACCTGAGGGATTATTACACAAAAAGATAGAGCGCTTGTCTTGTTCGGCTCATTAAAACTATCAAAACGTCATCCCTTTCGTATTATTTTACACTTTTTCGGACTTAAGGGATTACATTACGAAAAAGGAGCACTGGAGTTGCCTTTCCGTCCCTTTTTATACTCTCTAAAATTGAAAAGTACCGAGTTATCTTTGTCATTAAACTCATTAAAACAATAGCGACAAACTTGTCCATGAAGATAAGAGCGAGTTTCACTGTCACTAGGCTCGTTAAAACATAGCGATAGGTTTGCCCGAAGGGAAAATTATAGAACAAGAATATGCTATCCTCCTCAAGCTTGACAAAAATAAAGAGGTACTAGTCAGCAATGACTGAGGAAAAAGGGAAGAAAACTTGAATAGATTCATTGGTAGTAGGTCGCTCTTGAATATGACACTTTCACTCCATCACCATGATTGAGTCGGGTTGGGTTATTCCGTTCACCAGTCATATCATCATTGGTCCACTGTACCATCCACCTTAGGGTTAATGCTACCAATCCATTTCAGTGTCGCTAATATGTTCAAGAGAATTCACTCAGAGAATTCACCAACCTAGCTAACGTCTCATCCACTACAATACCTTCACTCTCCATTTTTCATGACCGCCAACCTTAACCTTGTATCATTAGATCATTTTCACCTCCACAAAATCATTTGCTTTGTTCCATGTCGTAGATGTGGCATTCATTAAGGCCCTCCTATGACGGGTCACTTCTTGTTGACAACAGCTCATTATCCAAGAAGTTGACTTAGGGACAACCCTTTCAGTACTTTGAAGCTTGCATGCCTCAATGACAAGTTTCTCACTTCTGGCGATAGGTTTACATCAATGGCCTTTGACCGAAAGATTTTACGTGGTGTTCAACATAAACTCATGTATTCACACCACGTGAATTGTACCGCAGTACCTTGACGGTCATCATCATTATTGGTGATTCCTCTCATGCTTGTTAACAGCTTACATCATTGGCTAGTAATCAGGCGATGTCTTTCCATGTTCGACATCGGAACATCTTTTCACATGGATCGACTTGTACTTCGGGTGAAGATTGAACGAGTTTGAAGACCCTGGATCTAGTTTCATCCATCCGGGCTGCGATATATTCAGGAAAATAAAGACATCAAATTTCACAACTGCACAGATAATCGTCCAAGCTAAAGGATGATGGCTCTACCAGAATCATCAATCTGCCACACAGACAATTGTCTGTCTTATGTACATGAATATGAATTTATAAAGTTGAGCATGGGAATGCCTGCCTCAGCTAGATCATGAAAATATTATGAAGATAATGTATTTTATTGTATCTTATTATAGGTCACCTTCCAATTCAAAAAACCTCAGATCCTCATTATAAAGCATTTCACCCGACATCAAAAGATTTATGACCTCATGCTTTAAGGGGCAACTGTTATAGAAATATTTGGGCACTGCAACCCCAATCACATATGTCCATAAACCAAGGGCTTCTAAACCCCTAAAAGTGTTGTTTCATACCCTAAAGGAACAAGGTCAGCTGATTACATCATCTCCCAGAAGTTCTCCATGAAAAACTACTCAGAACTGCTCAAAACTGGACCATATAGACTGCTCCATCCATAGGGCGCAATGCATCTCACCTATTACACATGGGGGGTGTGATGCATACTAGACAACCCTTCTATAGGGTGCGATGAGTGAGAGCAGACAAATGGCAGAAGCAGTTTGCTAGGTGGAAACCTAGAGAATCTTCTAGAAACTACACATATGACACTTGCCTCTCTGAATTCGCCCAGGGATGAGTAAGAGATCTGAAATTTCCAAGTGGAGCCAAGAACTATTAGTGAAATGACACTAGTAAAAATCCCAGAAGCTGACTCACTCTCCTATAAACACCTATATATGGATCCCTCATCCTAGAGATCCAGAGGCTGGAATTTTGTAATTTGCAAGGAAGTGTTGTTGGTTTCTCTTTGAAGACATTGTTGGGTGATCTTGCTTTGTATGAGGTGAAGAGGGATTTCATGCTGGGAGGATGATGCTGGATCAGACAGCTTGGTTGTAATCCTCTCTTCTACTACTTATATCAATAAAGCTATTTGAGTTTTCCTCCATATGCTTGTATATCTCTGAATCTTGTATTTGTATATGCATTTATATGGTTAATGTACATTTGATCCTACATTATTTATGGTTATAGATCTCTATGCTTTGATGGTATTTTTCTGCCTTGACTCTACAGGTGTTCTTTGAAGTGGGACAAGTGAGAAAGGAGTGGTGAAAGCTCTATCAAAGGAGAGAGGAAATGAGCAAGGAGACTAGCGAAAGACTGAGGTTGGTACTCTCTGCTTCTCTCTCATCTATCTCTCATAAAGGAAAACACAAGTAACTTTAGTTTGTTTGTTTCTAAGATAGCTACCCTTCTTAGTGGAACTAGCAGCTCTGAATGGACACTAGTTTTCTCGATAACAGCGCCCACACTTTGCAGATCTTTACAATAATATTATTCAAAACTTGGGCTTTGAGCCCCAAAACATGTTGTGGGAGGATTCCATGCCCAACAGGCCCCCAATAGTAACATTGTGACTCGTCCTCAAGTCACTCTGTTGGCGTGGTGATCTTGGCATGGAGTCCCTCCAATTGGTTCCGAACTATCCCGATGTCTGCAACGCACTGAGCCACTGCTTGTTGAACCTACTGCATTCTCTCTTCTGAAACCTTTGTAACTAAAATGTTCCCATACAGCCATACCGATATGTGTTTATAGTCTCACGCCCTTGTTTGGCTCCTTGGAGCGTGAAGACTGTACTATTGTCGGCTAGTCAGATAGCCAGCCCTCCCGTGTAAGGCTTTAAGCGGCCGCTGTTCACTTTTCTTGGGGAGGGCTCTCCATTTAATTGAATGAGCTGGACCGTGCCACTGTCTGTGACTTCCTTAACCATGTATGGTCCTAGCCAATTCATTTTGAATGTGCTTGGAAAATTTTCAAACTTACTGTCATATAGCAGTACTAAGTCATTGACTTTGAATGTGCACAACTTAATATGGTGATCATGCCAACCTTTTTCACATTGTTTTTGAACCTGCTAATGAAAACCCGCCAAGAATCATTCTTCCTCTAGTTCTTCCAATTACGCGAGTATTTCCTCCAGAGCTTCGTAGTCCGTCATTCCTGTGAGTACTGCTATTCGTAGGCTCGGTACAATATGTTCCATTGGCAGTACAACCTCCATGCCATAGACTAACCATGATCTGGAATTTATCTAGGATAAAGAATGAAAGGTATTATAGACTCATGTGCATCGATGTGCCTATGTTACTTATGCAACGGATCAATAAGATTGCTAGAATACATAGACACTGAGGCAATCAGAGAAAACATAACAGTCAAACATGTAAGCAAAACAAGTTTAACAAGGATTTCACCCAATGCTACTGGGCTACGTCTCCTGGCTTAGCCTTTCAGTGGTGGCCTCTCTATTATGTTTTAAAGCAGAGTTTTTCCAACAGTGAGCTCGATTCGAGTCTCACTAACAGAATGAAGTCAGTAGGAATGGAGTGCATAGACTCTTCTTACTGAAACTCGACCTCTGAGGGTCACAGTAGTATGATAGGCCTATGTTGAGGAGTTAGCTTGAACCTCTCAAACCTTCAATGGAGTACACAGACTCTTTGACTCTCTCTGGATCTGTCTGGCTCGATGTTGCCTTCAGGTCAGCTCATCTTCTACTCTTTGTTCTCTACTATTAGCTTTCTGCATCTCTTCATTGTCTGCCTCTTATGTTCTGCTTCTGTCAGTTCATGGCTTTAAAGCCATTCTGCTCTTTGACTGCTCATTTCCGCTTCCCAGCCTTCTGGTTTCCTTTCCTCTATTTGTTCGAATTCCTCTGCTCTGCGTCATCATCACTAGGTAACGCCTCACAGGGAGGTGGCCACCTGTTTGCTAACGAACTAGGTGTCAGATTCGCTAAATCATACTCGAATGGTCGTTAAATCTGTTTTCTTCAAGATCGCTCATGAACACGAATCATTTTCCAACTCTTCATCCATGTCAGATGTCAAATCCCTGTCATCTTTCTTTTCAACTTGTCAAATCCAGTCAGTCATCGGGATGTATCTCCATCGTCGATATGGAACCCCCAGATCCTATGGTCATCCTTCATATCGGGCGGACAAGTCGCATGACGTTTTCTTGTCTGATGCAGGCGGTTTTCTCTCTCTTCCTCCAGATGCATGTTGCTCGATGTGTGGCATCGCATGGGACTCAGTCAAAACTACTTACCACCTCAAAGCCTTCCGATATCTTGCCAGTTTTAGGGAATCCGCACTACGAAACCGAAACAGTTACTTTTCCAAATTTTATAGTGTTTTTGGGTCCAGGCGCTTTAGGGCTTTCCTTCACTAAGGGGGATGCCCTGCGATATGCTATTAGCGCTTAGGCACTGATCATGTATCAGAATCCACCTTCGTTCCTTGATCTGGCCTCCGGTTTTGCCAGTTTTGTTCCATTGCGCTTTACCATGGGCCAACGGTCTGCGCGCTCAAGTGAAGGTCCTCGTTGCTTCGCTCTGGCCACAACTGCAATTGTTATGAGGATTATTTCTGATAGCTTCGATCTTTTCTAGGAATTGAATCTTTTAGCATAATTGAAACACTCATGAAAACTTAGAGAGTTTTAGGATCTAATTCGGATCATGACCTTCCCACTAAAAAAGCTTTTGGACAACCAAAAGTTGGTTTTCTTTCAACCATCAATCGAGGGTATTGCTTCCTTGCTTGCTCAATTTCTATCCATCCCTCACTTCTTGGCTTCGAACCTTTGAGTCCGATTCTGAGGTACTCAACATCCCCTCTGTGTGTAGTTCTTACCTTCTTGTCTAGAACTGCATCTTACTACAACTCATTAAGATATTCACGTAACAGATCATCAATATAAGACAATTGACCCTACTCTTCGGGATCTTCAACTAATGAAGGTTCAAATAGTCTCAAGATATCTGCATTAACAACTGAGTAGATGTGCAAGTAAGCTGGTAGATCAAGGCAAAAAGCATTGTCACCAATTTTCTCAAGTATCTTGAAAGGTCCATACTTTATTGGCTTCAACTTCTTACCTTCACCTTGCATTTTGTCTTTGCTGATATACAGCCAGACTTGGTCACCAACTTGGAAACTATGCTCCATCCGATGCTCGTCATGCCTTACCTTGTACTTGGCCTGGCTCTTTTCCGGTTGTTCCTGTACTGCTTGGTGAATCTCTTGGATTTATTCAATGAACTTGGTTGCCTTGTCCACATCACTGTGTCCATCAACTGCTATGTCTTTACCAAAGACAAAATCCAAGGGAGAGCTTGGTGTGAAACCAAAACAGGTCTCAAAAGGAGATCTCTATGTAGAAGAATGTTTAGCTTAGTTGTAAGCATGTTGCACATAACATAAATGTTCATCCCAAAGTTTGGGATGATTGCTACAATAGCCTCTGAGTAGCTAGATCACTGTCCTATTGACCACTTCTATTTGGCCATCTGTTTGCGGATGAAAAGCTGTGCTTTTCTTCAGCCTGGTGTCCATCAATTCCCACAAACTTGACAAAAATTTCCCAACAAATCAGGTATCTCAATCAGATATTATGGAAGTGGGTAATCCAAAATGAACGCATACATGCTGAAAGAACAACTTTGCAATTTGTTCAGCTGTAATCTATTTGTTACAAGGTATTAAAATACACGTTTTGTTGAACCTATCCACAACAACATATAAATAGTCATGACCTTTCCTAGATTTAGGCAGTCCTCTGACAAAGTCCATGGAAACACTTTCCCAAGGATGAGAAGGAACTAGTAGTGGAGTGTACAAGCCTAGTTTTCTATTGCTGGGCTTGCTTTTAGCACACATGGTACACCCTCTTATATATCTAGAAACTGTCTCATTCATTTTCGGCCAATAACAAAATCTTTGCAGTTGTGAAACCGTTTTACTTACACCAAAATGACCTGATATTAGAGAAGTGTGTGTCCAATTCTTCCACTCATTTGCCTTGACTTAGAGTTGCATATACATCTTTAAAATCTATATCTTGAGCATATTGTTCAATGTAGCTCTCATGCAATACTGAATTATGCTTAAGTATAATAGATGCATTTATAATTGGTCTAGATAACATATTTGCAACTTTATTGTGTATGCCCTTTTTATATCTGATGACTAAATGAAACTATTGTAGAAAACCCATCCATCTATAGTGCCTTGATTGCTACAACTTAGTTTGGGAGTGTAGATATTGAAGTGGTTGATGATCAGTATGTATAACTATCTCTTTGCCCATTAAGTAATGTTTCCAAATTTTCACACTTTGTACTAATGCATACAATTCTTTATCATATGTAGGATAGTTAACTACTGCAGAATTAAATGTCTCAGAATGATAACATATGGATTTACCGTGCTGCATCAACACTGCTCCCATGGCATAGTCACTAGCATATGTTTCAATCTCAAATGGTCTTTGAAGATTGGGCAGTGCTAGTACTGGTGTTGTACTAATCTTTTCTTTCAAGGTGTCGAAGGCTTTTTTCTATTTGCCTCCCCACTGAAACACCGTTCAATCCTGTTAAAGCATGTAAGGAATCTGCAATTAAGGAAAAGTTAGAAATAAAATTTCTCCAATATTTTGTTGCTCCTAAGAAACTTCTAACCTTTGTATTAGATTTGGGTTTAGGCCATTTTACAATGACTACAACCTTAGAGGGATCTATCTTCAATTCACCACCCCCTACTATATGTCCCAAATAATTCAAAGATGTTTTTCCAAATTCACATTTTGAGAGTTTAACATAAAGTTTTTCTCTTTCCAAAACATCTAGTGTCTACTTAACATGCTTTAAATGTTCTTCCCGTGTTTTGCTAAATATAAGAATGTCATCAAGATATACAATAACAAAATCATCAAGAAAAGGTATGAGTACATCATTCATTACTCTCATGAAAGTAGAAGGAGCATTAGTTAAGCCAAAAGGCATAACCAGCCACTCATACAATCCCTTCTTTGTTTTGAAAGCAGTCATTCATGCATCTTGCTCTGCAACTCTGACCTGATGATATCCACTATGCAAGTCTAACTTGGAAAAATAAACAACTTCTTTTAACTGATCTAATAGTTCATTTATGCAAGGAAGGGGATAACGAATTTTTATCGTTATCTTATTCAGTGCTTGGCAATCAATGCACATTCTCAATAAGCCATCTTTCTTTTTCACCAAAACAATTGGAGACCCACATGGTGATGTGCTAGGTTTGATGAACTCCTTCTCAAGCAGCTCTTGTACTTGCTTCTTGATTTCTGCATTCTCTAAAGTGGACAACCTTTTATACCTGTGGCTGCGACTGTTGCTTCATCTCCTGAGTCTGACCCCAAATCCTTTTGAATAGCTGCAGCAATCTTCTTCTTCTTGCCCTCAAACTTCTTAGGTTTCAGCTCCAAATGTAGAATCTAGCAGTGTTTATCATCATGCCCATCCTTCTTATAGTGAGTTCATGAGGACTTGATCTTCTGTACAGTGTTTGTCTTCCTCTCTTTCCAATTCTGTTTTCTTTTCTCCTTATTTTTGCTTGCAGTGGGTTGGGATGATCCCTCAACTTCTGGGTTCTCGTTCTTACCTCTAGCTTCTAGATGCATAGCATGGACGAATACCTCATCTATGCTAGTGGGATTAAACATGAGGATAGTGTGCCTCATGTAACTATGTAGACCACCTATGTACTTCAACAGAGTTTCAGGTGAGTCTAAAGAAATTCCTAGAATCAAAGCTCTTTTCCTAAATTCTTGAGTGTAACCTTGTACACTTTGCCCTTTTAGTTGTCGAAGAGTTTGCCAGCTCATCATGGCTTGCTGCATGTAGGCTAGTGGATAGAATTTCTTTTTAATTGCAGAAATGAATTGAATCCAAACAGAAAGAATCTTACCATGTTTCTTCATGTCAGCTTGTGTCCTGCCTTCCCACCATACCAAGGTAGTACCCCCAAGGCATAGGTTGGCCAGCTGAATCTTACTCTTTTCTGAGTCAATGCTCTGCACTCTACAATAAACATCAATCTGTTTGATCCAATTATCCAACTTCTCTGCATTCAACTCTCCATCATATATTGGTAAATCAAATTTAACATCTAATTTAATCAAAGATGTCTTCTTTTCATTTTCAAGGCTATTAGGAGGCGTGAGAAATTTTTCTTCTTTCCCTTTGCCTTTGGAGTGGTCATGGAGGAGAGATTCTTCTACTCATTTGTCTTGTTTTGAGCTTGATGAATCTTCATCTCTATGTTTCTTATAGTCCCTATACATTTCCTCCACCATGGATTTTAGGGTCATAAAACTATCCATGAACTGGGGGTCTGATTCCAAGGGATTTTCTTCTAACTTTCTCCTCTTAGAATAAACTCTTCCAATTTTCGAGTTAGTTTCATCAAATTCTCCTTCTCCTAGTTTAAGCTTTGATCTAGTTAGCATTCAACAACAAAATCTAGCACAAGCTTCTCTAACCTTAATAAACTTGAGCTCCAATACCACTTGATCTGGAATTTTTCCAGGATAAAGAATGAAAGGTATTACAGACTCATGTGCATGGATGTGCCTATGTTACTTATGCAACGGATCGATAAGATTGCTAGAATACATAGACACTAAGGCAATCAGAGAAAACATAACAGTCAAACATTTAAGAAAAACAAGTTTAATAAGGAGTTCACCCAATGCCCCTCGGCTACATCTCCTGGTCCAGCCTTTCAGTGGTTGCCTCTCTATTATGTTTTCAAGCAGATTTTTTACAAAAGTGAGCTCGATTCAAGTCTCACTAATAGAATGAAGTCAGTAGGAATGGAGTGCACAGACTCTCCTTATTGAAACTTGACCTCTGAGGGTCACAATATTATGACAGGCCTATGTCGAGGAGTTATGTTGAACCTCTCAAGCCTTCAATGGAGTACACAGACTCTTTGGCTCTCTCTAGCTTTGTCTGGCTCAATGCTGCCTTCAGGTCAACTCAGATTCTACTCTCTGTTCTCTGCTATTAGCTTTCTGTGTCTCTTCACTGTCTGCCTCTTATGTTTTGCTTCTATCAGTTCATGGCTTTAAATCTAGTCTGCTCTTTGACTGCTCATTTCCGCTTCCCGGCCTTCTCGTTTCCTTTCCTCTATCCATTTGAATTCCTCTTCTCTGCGTCATCATCATTGGGTAATTCCTTGCAGGGAGGTGGCCACCTCTTTGTTAACAAATTGGGTGTCAGATTCCTTGAATCATACTCGAATGGCAGTTAAATCTGTTTGCTTCAAGATTGCCCGTGAACACAAATCATTTGCCAACTCATCATCCACATTGGACATCAAATCCCTATCATCTTGCTTTTCGACGTATCAAATCTGGTCAGTCATCAAGACATATCTCCACCGTCAATCTGGACCCCCCAGATCCTACTGTCGTCCTTCATATCGGGCCGACAGGTCGCACAACATTTACCCATGCAATGCAGGCGGTTTTCTCTCTCTTCCTCCAGACATGTTTCACTTGATGTGTGGCATCAGGTGGGACACAGTCAAAACTGCTTACCACCTCGAAGACTTTTGATATCCTGCCAGTTTTGGGGAATCCGTGCTACAGAACTGAAACAGTTACTTTTCCAAATTTTATATCATTTTCGGGTCCGGGCACTTCGGGGCTTTCCTTCACTGAGGGGGAATCACGTATCAGAATCCACCTCCGTTCCTTGATCTGGCCTCTAGTTTTTCCAGTTTTGTGCCATTGCACTTTACCATGGGCCAATGGTCTGTGCGCTCCACTAAGGGTCCTTGTTGCTCCACTGTGGCCACAACTGCAATTGTTATGAGGATTCCTTCTGATAGCTTCGATCTTTCTAGGACTTGAATCTTTTAGCATAATTGAAACAATCATGAAAACTTAGAGAGTTTTAGAATCCAATTCCGGATCAAATGGGAAGGGTGTTTGTCCTGTCAGTTTTTTGCACGTCGTTCTGTAAGCCCATAACACTGTCGGTACGCGTAGGTCCCAATCACTTCGCTGCGCGTTGCACACTTTGGTCAGCGCGGCTTCAAGTATCTTGTTGAATGCTTCTACTATCCTATGAATGCTTCTACTATCCTATCCACTTGTGGATGATACGGTGTACTCTTAGGATAATATACCTAGAATTCTTCTGTGAGCACGCTGATGGTTTCATTCAAAAAATGTGTTCCAAGGTCACTCATTAAAATCTTTGGATAGCCAAATCGAGTCAACACATTGTCAAACAAGAACTTCGCAGTCGTAGCGACTATGCAATCTTTAACCAGCTACACCTCCACCCATCGTGTCAAGTATTCCATTACGGTGATGATGTAGCGCGCACCTGTCTTTCCTTGAGGTTTTATGGGTCCCACAAAGTCGATTGCCCATTTCTCGAATGGCTGTAGTGTCATTTGTGGATTTAATGGCATCTCATCCCTCCGCGATGGTTTCCCCATCCTTTGACATATATCGCAGGCCTTACAGTATGCTTTTGAATCCTGGTGCAAAGTTGGCCACCACAATCTTGCACGGAGAATCTTTTGTGCAGTCACATGTCCTACATAGTGTCCTCCTGCCACGCCCCCATGTGCTTCTGTGAGGATCTGAATTCGTTCAAATTCAGGGACGTATCTTCACAATATCTCATCATTACCCATTTTATATAGGTGCCCCGCGATGACAGAAAAATCTGATGCGTGCACCACCAATTCCTTCTTCTGTTGGATTGAGTATTCCTTCGGCATGGTCCCTGTAGTCAGAAAGTGTATTATATCCTCGAAGTGTCCATCCACGATGCGCACAACAAACAACTGAGCATCAGGTAGTCCCTCCTCCAAATTAGTGGGTTCCTCGCCTGTTTCAATGCGCAACAAGTGATCCAGTCCTGCATTCAGGCATCCCGGATTTACCACGACCTCAAAGTCATATTCCTAAAACAATAAGAGCCATCTACAGATGCGCCCCCCCAACACAGGCTTATTGACTAGGTATTTTAGCACAGAATGGTTGGTATACATCTTGAAATGTCCTCCTAGTAAATAGTGTCGATATCTTTGGAGCGCATACACCATTTCCAACCCCTCGATCTCAGTGGTGGAATAGTTCTTCTCGGCTTTAGACAATCTTCGAATTGCAAACGCGATAGGGTGATTTACGCCCTCTGCACCCTCCTACGTGAGTACTGCTCCGAGCGCAATACACAATTCATTAACATGTATTTGAAACTTCACATCCCATTTTGGGAAGACCAAGATTAGAGCGAAGGCTAATTTTCCCTTTAAGACATCCAAACTCTTCATGTAATCGTCATTTCAGAAAAATGTAACATCCTTTTTTAATAGCTTTTCCATTGGCGCTGTTATTTGGGCATAGCTTTTGATGAACTTTCTATAGTACCTTGTATGTCCCAAGGTAGTGCGTAGTTGTTTAACACTTCGTGGTGCTTCCAAATTTAGAATAACGAAAATCTTCGCAGGGTCCACCATTAGCCCTTGTTTGCAGACCACATGTCCCAATAGGTTCCCAAAGGGAACCAAAAATGTGCACTTCTTAAGGTTCAACGCAATCTCGTGTCATCAACAAGTATCCAACATTAAGTGTAAGCTTTCTACATGGTGCTTAACCAATCCAAAGACTGTCCAGTCATCCAGATAGGCCTCCAGGAACTTGTGGATGTATTCTTTGAATGCGGAAAAAATGATACGTGAGAAAATAGCTGGCCCGTTCTTCAATCCAAATGGCATGATGGTGTATTGAAAGCATCCCCATTCTGTTGTGAAGGTTGTTTTGTTCCTATCTTCCGACGCGATCTTGATCTGGTGATATCCTGAGAACCCATCTGTGAACGAGTATGCTTCTTGTCCACCAACATTTTCCAATACCTCATCTGTGAATGGTGTCATGAATGGATCATGCACACAGGCATCATTCAGCTTCTTGAGGTCCACACATATTCTTATTTCACCCTTCTGCTTTTTCTCTTGTACTACCATAGGACTCACCTAGTTGGATTCTTCCACTTGCTCAATAATTTCGGCTGTGAGCATTTTGTCTAGTTCTACACGGACCTTTTCCTCCTACTTCGGATTCAGTTGGTAAGGCCTCTCCTTGACCGGCTTCATGTCAAGTTTTAAGGTGATATTCATCATTCCTAAGTCACCAACGATCCCTTTTAAATCAGTAATTTTGGTTGGGAATAAGTCTTGGTATTCACGAAGTAGCTCCGCGACCTTATCCACCGTGGCATCATCCCAATAATCTCCAAGTGTGGCATAATTCGGCTCCACCTCCTTCCCAATGTTTACTTGCTTTGTTTTTAGTGGCATGGTAATGTTAGGATCTTGAATCAAGGGTCCTCGAACCTCATGACATCCTTTCGTTTCTGGAATGTTAATATTCTGAGGATCCTCATCACCCTCTTCCATGTTTACATTGTAACATTCTAGCATGTAGCTCAGTTTTTTCGCCCATTTTCGTTGAAGTACTTTTGTTGGTTCCTGAGGTACTTTAAAAATAGTTTCTTTTACTACTTGTAGTGCATCATTAATAGTATCCCACAATCAATCTTCAAATGTGAAGGTTAACAGAAATCCCTCACACAGTATATCCAATTCACTCGTTCCATGGCGGAGCTCTGTCTCAGTATACCAATTCATGGGTATGACATCCAGGGTATGATAGAACAAATGCACCCATTCAGACTATGGATCTCCCTCATAGGCCTTGTGTTACAGGGAAAAGTGTCTACACAGAACTGCTTATCCCACTAAGGTGTGGTAGCTACCTTAGAAACAAACAAAGTAAAGCTACTTTCGTTTTTCCTTTATGAAATATAGATGAGAGAAGAACAAAGAAGACCAACCTCTGTCTTGCGCTAATCTCCTAGTGCGGTTCCTCTCTCTCTTGATATCCTTTCGCTACTTGCTCCCTTGTACGCCCAGCTTCATAGAGTACCTGTAAGATCACAGTGGCATAGCACTATACAAGAACATGGATCTATAATCATAAACAATCTAGGATCAGATGTAAATTGACCATACAAATGCATAAAACATAAATGACACAAGAGTATGGAGGAAAACTTGAATAGCTTTTATTGATAAACAAGAAAGAGTCAAGGGAGTTACAACCAGTTGTTCTGACCCAAAATCATCCTCTCAGCAAGGAAGCCCCTCTTCACCTCATACAAAGCTTAGATGACCCAACAATCTGATGTTGTCTCAAGAAACCAACAACGATTCCTTACAATATGCAAAATTCCACCCTCTGGATCTCTGGGATGAGGGATCCATATATAGATATCTGTAAGGGAGATGAGTCAGCTTGTGATTTGATTAGTGTCTTCCCTCTAATAGTTCTTGCTTCCACTTGGAGATTGATGATCTCTTACTCATCCTTGGTCGAATTCAGAGAGGCAAGTGTCACAGGAGAAGTTTCTAGAAGTTTCCATGCCTCTCCACATCGCGGAATGACACTGCCATTTGTCACTTCTCGCCCATCATACCCCATAGAAGGGCTTTTTGAAATGTAACACACCCACACAGTGTATTTAGGTGAGATGCAATGCACTTTGCCTATGGAGCAGCTGAAATGATCCTGTTTTGATCAGTTCTGAGCAGTTTTTCATGGAGAACTTCTGGGAGAAGCTGTAATCAGTTGACCTTGTTCCTTTAGGGGTTAGAACAACACTTTTAGGGACTTAGGAGCCTTTGGTTTATGGACATCTCATGCTTGGGGTTGTAGTGCCAAAAAATGTCTATAACAGTTGCCCCCTAAAGCATGAGGTCGTTAATCTTTTGATGTCGGGTGAAATGCTTTATTATGAGGATCTGAAGTTCTTTCAAGCTGGGAGGAGACTTGTAATAAGATACAATAGAATAAATTATCTTCATAATATTTTAATGATCTAGCTAAGGCGGGCATTCCCATGCTCAGCTTTATAAATTCATTTTCATGTACATAGGATAGACAATCGTTTGAGTGTAGACTGATGATTCTGGTAGAGTCATCATCCCTTTGATTGGATGATTATCTGTGCAGCAATGATGTACATTTGATGTCTTTATTTCCCTGAATATATATCGCAGCCCGGATGGATGAAACTAGATCCGGGGTCTTCAATCTCGTTCGAACTTCACTCGAAGTACAATTCTATCCATGTGAGAGATGTTTTGGAGTCGAACATGGAAAGACATCGCCTGATTACCAGCCAATGATGTAAGCTGTTAACAAGCGCGAGAGGAATCACCGATAATGATAATGACCCTCAAGGTACTGCAGTACAATTCACGTGGTGTGAATAAAGGACTTGGCGTTGAACACCACGCAAAATCTTTCGGTCGAAGGTCATTGATGTAAACCTGTCACCAGAAGTGAGAAACTTGCCATTGAGGCATGCAAGCTTCAAAGTACTGAATGGGGTGTTCCTAGATCGACTTCTTGGATAATGAGCCGATGTCGACAAGAAATGATCTGTCATAGGAGGGCCTTAATGAATCCCACATCAATGACACGGAACGGAGCAAATGATTTTAATGGAGGTGAAAACAATCTGATGACATAAGGTTCAGGGTGGCGGTCATGAAAGAATGGAGTGTAAATGTATTGTAGTGGGTGAGACACAGGTGAATTCTCTGAATGACTTCTCTTGAACATATCAGCGACACTGACGTGATGGACTGGTAGCATTAACCCCAAATGTGGATGGTGTGATGGGACCATGGTGATGTGACCGGTGAATGAAACAACCCAACCCGACTTGGATGCGGAGTGAAAGTGTCATGTTCAAGAGTGACTTGCTACCAACAAAGTTTCTTCAAGTTTTCTTCCCAATTTTTCCCCATCGGAATCACCATTTTGTTACAGGGAAAAGTGTCTACACAGAACTACTTATCCCACTAAGGTGTGGTATCTACCTTAGAAACAAACAAAGTAAAGCTACTTTCGTTTTTCCTTTATGAAATATAGATGAGAGAAGAACAAAGAAGACCAACCTCTGTCTTGCGCTAATCTCCTAGTGCGGTTCCTCTCTCTCTTGATAGTCTTTCGCTACTTGCTCCCTTGTACACCCAGCTTCACAGAGTACCTGTAAGATCACAGTGGCATAGCACTATACAAGAACATGGTTCTATAATCATAAACAATCTAGGATCAGATGTAAATTGACCATACAAATGCATAAAACATAAATGACACAAGAGTATGGAGGAAAACTTGAATAGCTTTTATTGATAAACAAGAAAGAGTCAAGGGAGTTACAACTAGTTGTTCTGACCCAACATCATCCTCTCAGCAAGGAAGCCCCTATTCACCTCATACAAAGCTTAGATGACCCAACAATCTGATGTTGTCTCAAGAAACCAACAGTGATTCCTTACAATATGCAAAATTCCAGCCTCTGGATCTCTGGGATGAGGGATCCATATATAGATATTTGTAAGGGAGATGAGTCAGCTTGTGATTTGATTAGTGTCTTCCCTCTGATAGTTCTTGCTTCCACTTGGAGATTGATGATCTCTTACTCATCCTTGGTCGAATTTGGAGAGGCAAGTGTCACAGGAGAAGTTTCTAGAAGTTTCCATGCCTCTCCACCTCGCGGAATGACACTGCCATTTGTCACTTCTCACCCATCGCACCCCATAGAAGGGCTTTTTGAAATGCAACGCACCCACACAGTGTATTTAGGTGAGATGCAACACACTTTGCCTATGGAGCAGCTGAAATGATCCTGTTTTGATCAGTTCTGACCAGTTTTTCATGGAGAACTTCTGGGAGAAGCTGTAATCAGTTGACCTTGTTCCTTTAGGGGTTAGAACAACACTTTTAGGGACTTAGGAGCCCTTGGTTTATGGACATTTCATGCTTGGGGTTGTAGTGCCCAAAACTGTCTATAACACCTTGGTCCATTTTGCGAGGTGTGTGCCCAGATCATCGCGTTCATCATATTTGTCTGTCAGCCATCCCTACGGTTTCCCAAACTGTAGGCGCATCATTCTTCTACAGTTGCGCCAATCCTTGAAACTCTGCTGGTGCATACCCCACCACCTTGTGGGCGTAGTGCGCAGTGCCCATTTCAGAGCATCAAAACGTTGTTGTTCTGGCACTTCGCTTTCAAATTTGTTCAGGAATTCCTCCACCGATGTCAATCCGTCATACATAGGTAGATCCCTTTCTTCTATTGCTACGCAGTGTAATGATCTTATCATCATGTTACAATTTAACGTGGTTACCTCATGTAACCGGTTTTTCCATCGTTCTACTTCCTCATCTGAATCTGAAGTGTAGGAGTTGTTGCGCTCCCATGAAATTCTATTGTTTTTTGTTGGATTCACCCAATCCTACTCTCACGTGGTTATCTAATAGATATGATTGAGATCGTCATCACTATCATTGTTGTGCATCGATTCAGTGTATCGCGCCTTCGGCAAGATCTAGTGGTACCACTATGCGTAGTGACGTTTTCTCGAAAATCATTTTGCGCTTCTTCAGGTTTATGACTTCGTTCATATCAGTGGCCCAGTCTATGTCTAGTAGCATGGGATAGGGATTGTTATCATAGACAATCTCTATCACTTTGAAATCCACTAGCGCGCTCGCACCTTCAATATCGACCATTACTCCTTGCAATCTTCCCTTCGGTAAGATCTTTTGTTGGTTTTCCATTTACAATTGAATAGGAGACCACTGCAACGCAGGCCTACCGATGGATTCCCATGTTTGCTTTGGCAGTACATTCGCATCCAATCCTAGATCCATAATTACTTGATCCATTTCATACTCTCTGATTTGCGCAATTAACCTAATTTCCCTTCTTGTTCGCAATGTATGTTTTCCGAGCTTTCATACTACGTGTGGCTCTCCTGACCCAGCGCACCTAGTGATAAGTTCCTGCAGTCCTTTCACAATCCTGCTGTCATGCAAAAGCTTCATACATGTGTCCGAAAAGGTAGTGAGCATTAAAGGATCCATCTCCAATTCTAGTTGATCCTTATTACCTGAAGTGGAGGCCTCCGTGAAGCTCTTCTTAGCTTCCATGAATGTCTCCTTCATGTATTCCAAATCAAATTAAGGTTCCTTTACAGGAGCCTTGCGAACCCACGCACTTTCTTCAGGTTGCTTACCTTTGTCATCCCTGGTCATGATACCGCTCCGAAGCACGATGTTCACGTTTAGGTCCTCTTCGCATGGTTCAGACCTCATCATTTGGAGATTTTGAGTCGGGGGAGGCTGGATTATTCCCTTGTCGCGCAACCTCGCTATCAGTGTGGGGAAATCCTCCATCTCATGATTGAACTGAGTACATTATAAACATGACACTCTTTTCGGATTTGTACAATCGCGGGCATAATGTCCTAGCCCTCCACAATTGTAACAAATCAATTGTCCGCGACTTCTTCCTAGTCCCATTCCACCTCGACCTTGGTCGTGCCCCTGAAATCCAGCGTGCACCATTCCTGCATTTTGATCAAGGGCTCATGTTTCAGTCTGCACCCTGTAGGTAGGGGTTTGATCCATCATTAGGTCATAACTTCTGCAGGTGCGCTCGTCATGGCCTACTGACCTGTAGAAATTATAGAATAATTGTTGGGATGTCTATGTATATTTATGTAATAGGTGACAGTTGTCTGTAGCATGTTTTCCTTTGATCTGATAGATTGTGCACCATAATGCAGGTGCCGTGCTCAACCCTGCTTGTGCCTTTGGTCTCGATGGCATCAACTCTCTCGTCGCCAAATAGTTCGTGAAGACTAGAGAGTGATCCTTGTCATGTCCTTACCCCTTGCATTTGATGCACCATATCTCTTCACGCACCTCTGGGCGAGTCGTCCTGTCCTGTTTTAGACTCTACATTTCCAGGCATAAATTTTTCAGTTGTGCATGGATTTGTTGAACTCCTAGACCAAGATCTTGTATAGGGTCTCATGCAGTCTCATCGCAATCTCCAATGCTTCGGCATAGGTGGATAACTTCTACTGCGAGAGTGTTGTTCTTAGGTGTGGCATTAGTGATGATACAAACCATGTGCGGCATTGTGCATTCGTCAAGGTCATGTTGGCTTCGCGAATCATTCCCTTTAGCCTCTAATCTAGTTCCCATGGGGTCTCGCTCAGCAGCATCATGATCGCCTTAAACCCAATAATCGACTATGTCTCCGACTTTGGCCTGCTAAACTCCCTGTTCAGCACGGCTTTAATTTATGCAATTCCTGTGTTTGGATTGTCATTAGAGTGCTTAATGTACCACGTTAGTGTGCAGTCTTGCAACATGATTACCAATGTTGCCTTCTTTATGTTGTCCTTTGTAACCCGTTGCACTTCCATACTACCTTCACCATGAACCAAAATTGATCTGGGTCTTCGTTCCCTACTCTTTTGAATACCAGTAATTTTATTGCGCTCACCATACTAAACTATGATGATGGCAGAGGTGGTGTGGGTGGAGATGGAGTTGACGATGGTGAGATGGGTGGTGGTGTAGGTGGGGGCGGTATGCGTGGAATTCACTGCCTTATCGGACTGATTGTGCTTCTCAGAGAAACTTTCCTGAGCTCCTCCTCACTCTCTCGCGAGGGTGAAATCAAAGGACTAGTCTGTAATTCTTTGCTACCTCCATTTCTATAGATCTTCCCACTTCGCGTAGTCCCAAACATTAATTTATTCACATAACTCACTTTTCACAAAGTAGCATTTTAATCCAGGTATTCAAAGATTTAATGTACTTACCCCGTGGTCCTTAGAGGAAATGTCATTCCGCCTAGTTGTAGCTGACTGATGTGTCTATCATGAACTCATTGATGAACCCTCCTATAATCCGATCGAGCCAATGGTCCACAGTGCACACGGTCTTATATTTTGATGCTTCTAGTCTGCGCACCAATTCTAGACTCCACACAATTGGTTTGTCGAGCCTACACCTCCCTTGACTGTCTGGTAGCTTCACGATCCACTCATATAATTCAGAGGGGAAGGACGCAAAGAAAATCTCGTGGATTTCTATATATACATTGTGCTCTAACCATTGTTCCTTTAATACTCGCGGATTCCTGTTTTCTTGTTCCGCAAACTCATGAATTTTTCTGTCCAACCACTTTTCAATTTCTTTCTTCATCGGATTCTAATGACAAGACATTTGACATCCCTTATGCAGATCCCAGTCCCAGCAAAGGAACCATTTTTTGGCTTACTGGGACCTAACCCAGGTTTCGAAGTGATTTAGCTAAACAAATCCCGGTACTACTGGCCCTCTCGGCAATAGTCTGTAGAGCACGGACTGAGGTCTCACTCAAAGTAGCATGGGAGGGTGCTAGAACCAGGTTTCTGCACCCTAGAGATGTCTAATGATTTCAAGTGGTCTGTGGTTCGACCTAGTGCGCACGTTGCTACGTGCACTTACCCGCACCTCGCAGCCTGAGATGCTGCCCTCAGGCAGCCTTATTCAGGGGCCAAGCAGTGTTATCACCCAAGTCCTTACCCGTAGTCCAATATTAGTTCATCTTCTTAACTTATTTGTACGTTTTAGTTATACTTAACAATATTCACAATACAAGTGTGTGTCGCAAAAAAGCGTATAATTAACTTAAACAGTATAAAAGCAAGTAATATCAAACATGTAATAACTCAGGACAGATACATATAATTGGTAAAGAAACTTCTCTTTATTACTTTCTTCCTTCGGATACAGACTCGACTCTACCCAGCGCACTCATCTGCAGGGGTCTGCGCACTTAGCTACGGACTCTACTAAGCCTCTTTGCACTCAGCTGCAAAGCCTCTTCCTACTACTATGACCCAAGATACATAGACTCTGCTCTATACTTCATTAACCATTAGATTTTATCCATTCATTCCATTACTTCTCTTTGCTACTTTATAACTTAGAGCCTCGCTCTATTTATACAATCCCATGGTCTGCGGACCATGGGTAGGCCGACACTAAATTCAAAACTTAGGGTGGATAGCCCTATGACTCTAACATGCAATTCATGCTCTACGCTTGCACTTCGCAGATCTTTACAATAATATTATTCAAAACTTGGGCTTTGAGCCCCAAAACATGTTGTGGGGGTATTCCATGCCCAACACATCATGTATACACATATCACATCAGTTTAGGTCAAAACACAACCATCATAAATCAAAATCATAAATCACATGTAACCATCATAAACTAGAATCATAGATCACATGTGATCGTCATATACAAAAATCATAAATCACATGCATAATAAAACTAAAATTAAATACTGATACTTATCCTTTAATCAATCCTTAGCTTCTACCTTTGTCCTTATTCCATTCGCACATCAGATCAGTTGCCACACCCAACAAACACCTAGTTCCTTCTCTTCAACCATGTACACATACACATAGTGTACATCCCACACATACAACCACAAACATCATACAACACCATGTAATACATGCACCTACACCTAACATACAACTCATACACCTAAACCCAGTTTAAAACACAACACATACATACACATACACTCGGTGTACGATACAACACAATACATACACACACCTACACCCGGTGTATGATACGACACAATACATACATACACCTACACCTAATGTATGATACAACACATGTACATGCACAAAGTACAACACAATGAATATACATGTCACAATACCACGACTACACAATGCACCTACATAGTACCACATACCCGCAACACAACATGTATGACATGCACACAATACCACATGTACATCAACACCATATGTACAACATGTACACAATACCATTTATACACAACACCACCTGCAAAAAGTGTGCACAGTATCACATATACATGACACCACCTGCACAACGTGTACACAACACAACTTGTACACCACACCACTTGTACAATGTGTACACAATACCATATGTACACAACACCACATGCATCACATGCAAAACATGTACACGACACCAAATGTACACGGCAGCAGACACATGACATGTACACAACACCACTTGCACACAACACCACATGTACAACATGTACACAACACGGCATGCACATAGAACCACATGTACAATCACGCACACAACACTATATGTACATAGCACCACATGCACAACATGAACATAACACTATATGTACATAACATTGCATATACAACATATATATAGCACCATATGTACACAACACTGCATATCCAACATGCACAAAACACCATATACACACAACACCGCATATCCATCATGCAAAAAATACAATATGTGCACAACATCGCATATCCAACATATACATAGCACCATCAATACCCAGCACTGCATATAAAATATTTACACAACACTATCTGTACCACCCTATACATAACATTACATAAACAACATGTACACACACTATATATACACAATATTGCATGCGCACAACATCATAGATGCAACATGTACAACATATACAACATATACAAAACAGTAGTACCACACATCCAAAACCACACTGTATCTACCAAGCAACCTTGCTTCTAGTGTCTTATCCATGCTTGTCTCAGCATGTCGTAGACCACACTACTTTCATTTCGCTGATGTATCCCTCATTATAGCTTATCCATAACACATACATAATATAATCACATAATATCAACTAATAACCACATGATACTGACCTTATAGATTTGTTAGGACTACTCTCCCACTTGATTCCTCATAAAATAGGAACCTCTTCATGTCATTCACCTACGTAAGTAATCATTTCTCCACAAGAATGATTCCTAACGACCTTGTCAGACAACAATATATATTTATCATGATCTTGTCAGACAACGACATACATACATACATATATACATGCATATATATAAACATTAGCATAAACATGATCGTAATATAATTACCAAATATCATAAGGTCAAGGTTAAGAGAACTCCCTTTATGCATGCACAACATTAAGAACAATCATCCCCAAGGAATCAGATTCCTCACATCCATTCACTTTACCTTTCATGTTAGCTTTCTCATGATTGTCTTACCACCATCCATTTACACTAGTGGACCTAACCAACTTACCTAATTGTCATACTCTTACCTTTAGCTGCCCTTACGTATGCACTAGGTTCATCTGATTCTTTCATTACTTGTTTGGTTCCATAGAGCTCTCCCAAAGTTTCATCAACTTTCTTCTTTCCCTACCAATTCCCAACACCCTCAAAACATAAAAGGGAAGAAAAAAAAAACAAATAAGAACAAAATAATGAAAACCACTAACAATATGACACCTCAAACAAAGAAGCATGATCATGCACTAGACATAACAAAACTATAAATCAAGTGCAAGAAAATGACAAGGTACTGAAAGCACAAGACTCTCAACAAAAACCATGACTCAATCCCCATGGGTTCCTAGTGCTTCCAAGGGAAGGTTCAACTCGAGCCTTCTTGAAGATTCCATGGCAATTTATTTTCCATGCAATTCTCTGTATCATACTGCGATAACACATAATTTTCACTACATAAATAAATGTAAAAATATGCCAATTATCTTACATTGTTGTTGATGAGCACCCGTATTGCAACAAGAATGTTGCAACTCCTAGGGCTACCAATGTTACTTTATCAACTCGGGGTTCATACAAACTTGGAGGTGATAGTGTTGTATACACAAGTAGATGTGATGGGTCTACTCTTTGTCACTGTTGAGTAGGCGATAGACCACTATGGTTTCTCAAACCAACCTTCTATTGATATAGAAGAAGTTTGATTACCAATGAAGGAAGGGGAATTTTGCACTAATTGGGGGAACTAAAATATTGTCTACTACAGTAAGGAAAGACTGAAATCAATACTTTAAACACACCACTCATCTAACTAATTGTTAAGAGATATCTTGCTTCAGAAGAATTCTAAGCTAGCATATGTGTAATCCTAACTGTCATATGCATGCAATCTGAAATAACCAAACATTCTATTCTTGTGCATATGAATGAACACAATAACTCCTTTTTTCGTTTTGTCCTTTTTTTTGAAAATGTGAATGCTAAACCTTCTTGGTGATGTGGCAGGTGGGTTAGAGACGGTTATGGAAGGTCAAATGGTTTGGGAGGAAAGTAGGGGTCTTCTCCTATCTTCCTAGATGCTTTTTCCATAAATAGTCCTCAAAACAAGCCACTACAGGTCATCCTGCAGGATGTCCTAATGCTTCCTGCACGATGTTCTAATGCTCCTACAAGATCCCCTGTATTCCTACAAGATCCGGACGAGAGAAATAGGAGTGATTTGGAAGGTAGTATAGGGCTTGGGGAAGGTGAATGATGGAAGAAATAGGGCAAGGGAGTGGCTAGGACTTCTTCAGAGCTCAAAACAGAGTTTGTAAGATGGTTGGATTTGCTCAACAAACCTAGAAAGTTGTTCTTATGGAATGATGAATTGGTTGAGGGACTTGGTGGATTTTGGTGATCATGGATGGATGAGATTAGGCTGGGGTTTCTGGCATGAGATCTTCCTACACTATTGAAACTCTTGCAATACATACATTACTGGCATTTATCCATGAATCATATCAAACAAGGAAGATTTCCAATCAACTTAAGAAAATAGAATTTCATTATTTAGTTTCCTAGTTCATGCATGGAAATACTTGCAAAAGATTTTGAAACACCATGAGATCCAATACAAAGATGAAGATATCATAAATGAAATTTGAAACCTATCTTTGAAAGCAGAAAAGACACTGACTTAAGTAGTAGAAAACCATAAACTCCATAAGAAATCAGAATTATGTCTTTTTGGGGCTAAATAGGAGTTTTTCCTCAAACCATGTCCCTGAAGGGAGGAGTGAGGCAAGATCCACCTGCTATCAGCATTTTTGGTATTCCTTTACCTCTCTAAACTACTACTGAAGCTATGCACAAATGGAAGCAAACTAATCCAATTTACCACTACTTGTAATGAAACAATGCTAAAACCAATTCAACACTTAATCTATGAAATAATCTAAACATATAAGTACAAGAAGAGGAGCCTTTTATGCTAGGGTTGGGCCCTAACCCAAGAGCTTCAACCCTCTGAGTCAATTCAATACTGGATCAAGGAAATACTCATTCTTATTATCATATCAGAAAAATTACATAACAATGTTTTGCCACAAGGCTTGAACTCAAAAATGATTAGTGCTCTTACATAAAAAATCTGAATCCTAATGAGGATTTAGGCCTCCTTATTTATACAAAGGAAGTCTCCAATAACCACCTTAAATCTAGGGAGTCTTGGCTCAAAAACTCAAGATGAACTGGTTCTTAACTCTCACTGGCTCGATTGCCCATGATCTCCATGACTCGGCTACTTGCAACTCCGAGCTAGTGTGATTTGATTGAGGAATATTTGAATGAGTGAGGATTTAATGAGGAGGATCTATCTCCTATAATCTCTTCTCCTTGTATCCTTCAAGTTTCTGCCCTTAATTAGCCAAAACTTCCATGATTTTCTCTCAAAAACTTGCAATCAATGCACATTAGACCACTAGACATACATCTTACTTTTACTCATCTCATTAAGCAAAATATAATTAAAACATGTAAGGAATTATGAGAAGAGTTGATTTTAATAAGCTTGGAGGTGTATTAAGGTCCATATAGTTACACAATGATTAGGCTCATCATCACCCCCCTATTGAAAGTGTTTCTCATCCTCTGAACAACTTAATATATATCCATGTCCTTCATTGCCCTGGTGGCCTCCCTAACATCTTATGCTTCTGTTGTAGTTTCTTCTTCTTGTGAATAAAATCCTGCCTTGCTCTCTATCTCTTCCCACTGCTTTCTTTCTTCTTCTTCTTTCCTTCCTTCCAACATTCCTAAAAGAAGTGGTGGACTAAGTCTCAATACAATCTAATTGACTTTGAGTCTTTGTAGAGCTTTCTTGTACATGGGTGTTCTGTTTAGTGCCTCTCTCATTCTCTGAGGAGAATGGATTCCTTTGCTTTTTAGGCTGTAAGGCAAGGTGTTCCATCTCCTTTGGAAATATTTCATGTTGTCATCTCCTAGAAACTTGAACATGTCTTCAAAGTGTGTGACTTCTTGCTCTTGTGTAGTAAGGTACCTAGGTGCAAGCTTAGGATCATTTGCAATTAGGTTGTGGGTGTTGATGACAACCATTTGATTAGATTGTTCATCTACAATCATAAGTGGTTTTGTCTCTTCTCTTGCCATTACCTTTTTCATATATGTAGCTCTCACCTCCTCATGACTTATCCATGATGCTAATGCCATCAATTGCAAATATTTGAGCTTTGAATTTGGGTCCCACACATTCAAATCTATCAAGGCCAAGTTGTGTAGGTAAAAATCAAACATCTTTGCTCTATATTTCAAGGTGCTTTGATCACAGAGATCAATAAATTTTCTATAGTATTGGAAGGGCATAGTGCCTCTCTTTGACAAAGTCTTCATTTGGAATTGTATCCATTATTCCTTAAGATACAAGGCATAAGACTCGGCTGGCATCCTGCACTGGATTGCCTCTAAGGATAAACTGGCCATAGCTCCCAACTAGATTTTCCTTTCTTGTAACTTTCCCCTTGTTACACTAAAAAATGTCACCATGACTATTTGCAGTTATTATGGCTCCATCAACTGTCATACTATCCTCCTTGGAAAGTCTCATGCCTCTGTTTTCCATGTCAAACTCAAAGAAAGAGAGAAAAGTCATTTAAAGTCAATTATCTCTGGGTACACAGTTTCTCTCAGCCTTACCTACGTGTACGCAACCCAAGTTCACAATACCTGCGTACTTGTACGCTTTGTCTGTAAAGCAATGGGTGCGTACTCCTGTAAAGGTCAATAAGCGCAAGTTTCAATCCAAAAAAGTTACTTGTGGTTATTTCTAGAGCATTCTAGAAGCTTGTTTGACGTGTATGGAGCGCCTCCAGATGGTTCATGTATCCCTATGGAAGAGGAACTTATCCCATCAAGAGGGGAGCTAACCCACCCAAAGAGGGGCTTATCCCATTGATGGTGGACCTGATTAACTTCCTCTACAGCACTATAAATACAGGCATTGGGCCAAAGGGAGGGGAGGTTGAAAGCTGAAAATTCCTAAGGGTAGATGCTGCTGAGATTAGGACTTCCTTGTAGAAACTTGTGAGGAGAGATTGTCATCCTTTCTTGTTTCATTTGGAAGTGGGTGAGCTGATCAAAGTAAAGGAAAACTCTTGTTGGACCCTGGGAGGAACTTGCACAACCCCAAGGCTCAGGTTGTAATGGTTTCTTTTGTTTCCTATTAATACAAATAAGTCCATTCTTCTCAAAAATTTGTTATTTATGAGTTGTTTCATATACTCCTTGGTCTGTATGTTAAATATCTTTTGTTTTATGAGATATTCAGGTGCTATTTAATCGTTTGATTGTTAGTGAATGCAGGTTTCGAAGAGAAGGAGGAGCTCATCCGGATCGACGAGGCTGGACTACTACAACAGCGTTGGATTACAGGTAGGATCTAAACACTTGATTTCTTGTATGATAAATGCATATTTAGAGAAGGATTGCTCTTAATTGTCTTGTTTGTCACTAGAAAGCCTTAAGCTTCTAGGGAGGTTGGTTGTGTCCGCACTATCGACTCTTTCCGCATGACAAAATGGCGACTCTGCTGGGGAACTCCATTGATGTGAATGTTTTTTCCTTTGTCTAAAACTTTGATCTAAGAAAAGTCTTTTTCTTTCTAGTTTTTGGTTGTCTGACTATGTGTTTGGGTGGGCTAGCTTAGGGTTAAATTAGTTTTTAGTTTTTCTTAGTTTTGCTAGAAGTACGTAGCCTCTGAGTTCAGCACAGTGCGTACTTGTACGCACTGCGACTGTGTGCACAGAGCGTACCCGCACCTGTGTAAACAGGTTGCCTGCGTACCCTGTCAAAATTGAGAAAATTTCAATTTTCTCCTTTTTGCCTCTTAGATTTTGCTTTTAATTTGTTTTTTCCACCCAGATCCACTGGTTACCTACCAGAGATCTTCATCTGAACTTGTTTCGTCAGTGTCAAGTGTTTTAGTGGAATTCATAGAGATTTTGCCTTAGGGTTTGATTTTTAACTGGTCCTGTAGTGACTTTGGCATTAGAGGTTGTCAAACTTTGGATCTCCCTGGTTTTGTTCAACCCTCTTAGGAGTCGGGCCTGCCATAGAATTCACCCTTGTGAGAGACCTACCTTTGTGTCTTCTCTTTGCAAATCTCGAGAAAGTTTGTTGATTGAACTTTGAATTTTATTTTTGAGTAAAAGAACAAAAGATTTTGATTTTTGTTTTTGACTGGTTTTTGGTTCTGCATTAACTAGTCCTTAGTTGCATTTTGATTAAGTAAAACATCCAGGAATCATCTTTAGTAGGCTTTTGCCTCATTAGATTTGCTTATTAGGTGAATTTCGTTTGATTTTCTTTTAAGTAGCTTTGATTTAATTGTCATAGATTTGTAAAGGTTTGTTTTTTGATTTTTAAATGCTTTGTTAAGTAGGAAAAAATCCAAAAATCTCCTTTGAAAGAAAAGTTTGCTTAGTGGCATTTGAGTCTTTGAATGAAAAGGGCATTTTCGCAAAATAATTAGTGGTCATGAGTTGCATGTTTTGGAAAAGATAAAGAGATTGTTTCTTTGATTGTCTGTTAAGAAAGTTGCTTTTATCAATTTTGCATTTTCCAACTCTCTTAGCTAGGGAATTCATTGAAAAAGAAAAGTAGCATAAATCATCCTAAGTGCATCTTTGTAGTGGTTTGAGTCGAGTCTACACACCATCAGTTTCATCTCCGCTACCTTTTGTCTTAAAGAAAAGCCATAAAAATTAACGCTTAAAGTAAAATCAACTTAGTAACTTTTTATTTACTAGGGCTCTGAAACACCAATATAGATCAGGCTAGTGTCTTGGAGTAGGAGAGTAATTAACTCTCCAAGACAGCAAAATCAAACAAGTAGCTTATCTTGTGGTAGGATAAATCCAACTGTTGCATTTATACTCTGGGAAAGCTCCTCTTAAAGGAGAAGCACGAGCTCGTGTCCGAACCAGTGAGGGGATCAATCCTCCCTCATTGGGAACGACGCCAGACACGCACGTATTACAAACAGTAAACCTCGGATTAACCATTGTCGAGGAGCCAGGGGTCACTTGTCGGTAAACCTTGGATTATTGTCGAGGAGCCGACAAGGGGATTGAGCTTAATACTCTGCCCTTGCGTGCTGTCGGAGTGTAGACTGTTCCCCCAGGTGTATTTGTTGCTGTTGGTAACCTTAGTGACCATTATCTTTAGGATTCTACCCGAGGTGACGGTGGAGGGAAGATCCCACTGTACCTGGAGCAGACGTCGGCTAGACTCACTTGGATTTTCCGGGGGGTTCACTTCACTCGAGACGGTTAAAGTGGAGGAACTTGTGCCGGTCTATTCATTAAGCAGGTTGCCGAGGTAACTGTTCTACCCACCACTTCTGTACTGAATTCGTCGATGTTGGGCTTCATCACCAACTAGTGTTTTCGGTCCGGAAGGCTACTGTTTGTGCATGGTTTGACGCCCTAGATTCTTTAGGCGTGTGATTCAAATTTGTTTGGTTATTTAGAGACTTTAGGTGTTTTGTTTTGAGATTTTTACTTTGTTTGGTGTGTGGTAGTTAAAAGTTTTTAACTGTGGCGGAATTACCGAGACAGTCCCGTAGACTTCGGGGCCAGTCTCCTGAGATTGTTTCTGTGGCCGAATTGTTGAGGAAATCTCGTAGAATTCGGGGTGAACCTTCTCAAGACGTCCCGAGTCATTACGAAGGTTTGAAAGTCCTTGTAACTCCTCCTAGTGGCAGTAAAGTAGGTTCACCTGAAGAAGGAGAATCTTTGTTGGTAGTTCATCCAGATTACCAAAGTCTAGAAACAGGTTATAATCCTAAAGCTATTGCAGTTTCTGAGCTTGCTGGTAGTTTTTCATCTACTAGTGATATAGGCGAAGAACCTGAAATATCTGAACCTGTTACTCCAACTTCTAGTGTTCCTGATTCACCTAGGGTAGAAAGAGTCATAACCGAAAATCTTCCTTCTGGTTTGATAGCTATTGAAGAACTTGCTCCAGAAGAAGAAGTAGGCCCTATTCTTGAAGATCAACCTACTATTGAGCTAAGAGAGCGTGAATCTATCTTTTACAGTCCACCTAGAAGTACTACTTGGTACCTTTCGTTAACTAATTACTTAGACAACTCAGGGATAGGTTTTTCTCCACCTCGTACTCCTTATCCACCCGGAGGTATTTATACTCCTGTAAATATGTCTAGTCAGTCGTCCGTGTTTACTCAACCCCCTGAATCTTTCTTGTATGGTGGTCCTTCTGTTCCTACTGGGTATCAATCACTTTCTGGTACCTTTGCAGGAGCATCTCCTCAACCCATTGGACATGGGTCATTAGCTGGAAACAATGGTAATAAACCGTTGGGTGTAGGAGACATTTATATGATGTCAGGTTCAATTCCCGGTTCTCAACCTCAAGGTGGTCAATTACCGCCTGGGGGGCAACCTCAAGGTACACAACTTGCGTCTGGGGGGCAACCTCAAGGACAGTATGTACCCATGGTACAGTACATTCCTCAAGGTTAACCCCAGCCTCAATATGTACCCCAGGGTCAACCTCAGTACCTATATATGCCCCAAGGTCAACCCCAGTATCCGTACTTACCCCAAGGGTATCTACCCCAAGGTCAGTACTCGAGTCAAGGTTATCAACCACCTCAAGGTCAATCTTACGTTCAAGGTATGGGAAATGTACCTATCAATTATCAATCCTACCCTCAATCCGGTTATGGATCTCAATATCCTCAACCTGTCATGGGTCAATACCCTGGAATAAATGTAGTGTGGGATCCATCGCAAGTTCAACAAGTGTTGCAGCCAAGCGTACAGTTGTCAACTCAAACTGGACAACCTGTGGTTTCTGGTCCACCCCAGCAACCAGTCCAGTCTAGTGTTCAAACTTCTGTACCTTCGGTAGTTACTCAGTCACCAATTGCACCTAGTACTCCATCTCAAACGACTGCTGCAACTACCGCAACATCTGTTCCTTCCACCACACCTACTTCTGGAGTATCGACAGCTCCGGTTTCTACTGTCTCTGCCACTACTCCGCAGACATCTTTACCATTGTCTGGATCTACGGTTCAAACTACAGTTCAGATGCCTGTGGGGCAGCCTGGTTTAAGTACGGTTGTTACTTCTCAACCACAATTTTTTTATCAACCGTACCAGGGATAGTACCAATACGGGCCTGCTGTCCAACAATCGGTTTACCAGTATCAACCGTATCCTGGGTACACTTATCAACAACCACAACAACCCCAGTACGGTCCGGTTAATCCTGGTTTTCCGGGAGGATATAATATCCCGAATGCGATTCCTGTTCCAAGTTATCCTGGATATCCTCCTCCTGGGACTGGTCTTGTGACCCAGAGTTTTAGGGATCCTAACCAGCAATTGCCGTTTATCGCAACTTTGGATTTACTAGACTTGACGCGCCTAACGAACGATCCAATAAATTATCTTCTGTTCTGGCCGCCAATGCCAAATAAGTTGCCCAGTGACATACCCAAGTTCGAAGGTAAGTCTGGAGAGGATCCATCAAATCACGTGATGACTTACCACCTCTGGTGTGCTTCAAATTCTATCTCGGATGATTCGATCCGTTTACGTCTTTTTCAGCGTATGCTCATTGGTCTCGTGGCCAAGTGGTACATTGAGTTACCACGGGCCTCTTTTTATAACTTTAGTCAGTTAGCTACCTCGTTCTTAACACATTTTCAATTGCCGGTCAGATATGATAATGGCACCGAGTTATTAACTTCATTAAAACAGTCGACGTCCACTTATATTTCTGACCATATGCATGAATGGCGACGTTGAAGGCGTTTAGTGAAAGTTTTTATCCTGGACCAAATCTTAGCTGAATGGTTTGTTAAATCATTATTACCGAAGATTACTGAAGACGTAGCTAAGGCCGGAGTAGTTACTGAAGAGCAAGTCATAGCTCAAGCGCAGTACCTTGACTTAGTTTATACTCAGTCGGGTACGTTACACGAAAAGATCCCAGATCTTCCAAAGTCGAATCAAATCGCTGCTGCTCCTTCGGGATCTCATGTTGCTGATGGCATGATTGGTACGGTGAATACTAAAACCAAGAAGAAGTCTTCAAAGAATTCTTCACCCATTATCACCTTACCCGACTCCCCGACAGGAGAATCTTCTCCTGAAATTTCCGCTGATATTCATGCTGTCGAGTCATCTACGGCCAAATCAAAAAATGGTGGGAAAAAGAAAGGTAAGAAGAAGGATAAAGCAGACAAGGCTCCAAAGGAGAAAAAAGAAAAGTCAGAAACCAATGACGAAAAACACAAACCTTGATATCCTTGTCTTATTTGTGAAGAGGATCATTTTACAAGAGATTGCCCTCATCGGGCCGAGGTTGTGAAAATCGTCAAGGGTTCCCCAACTCCTGCTATTTTGAAAGATCCATTTCCAAAGCAGGAGAGTAAGATGATAGGTTCTTCCTCGAGTGCCAGTGAAGAACCCATATTGATGATGTCTCATGTACGGATTGCGACTCGATCACATGATTATGGTAGTAAAAGTCCTGTTGATGGATCGAAAGAAGTAGAATCTTCTCAGTCAAGTCCATCAACCTCAGCTCCCGGTTCCGATCCACTACAGATCGAGAAACCTAACCCTGACTTAGTAATCAAACCACCCGCTAAGGGTGTACTTCGAAGGTCTGCTTTCAATCCACATGCGAGAGCGGCCCAGAATTACAACATTGTTGAGGATTTAGCTGTTTCACCCTCAGCGATGTCGGCTTTAGAAGTGCTGCAATCATGCCCAGCACAACGAAAATTACTTTTGTCGGCTATAGGAGCTGTTGACGTTCAGGACCCGAACCTGATAATCTTTGATCTAGAAAATAGTACACCGCGTCTCCCTCATCAGATGGCTTTCCAGATTCCAGTGATAGTAAAAAACAGGCCTATTCATCGGACTGTAATTGATGAAGGAGCTTCCACGTGTATTATGTCGATTCAGTGTTGGAGATCACTTGGTTCTCCTTCACTAAACCAATCCCCAACAATCCTTAAGGCCTTTGATGGCCGTGGGTTCCATCCGTTTGGCATTCTACAGGATTTGCCTATAGGGGTTGAAGGAAAAACCATTAGTTTGGATGTGGAGGTGGTTGATGCCCCTCTAGACTACAACCTTCTCTTGGGTCGAAGTTGGTCTTACGCTATGACAGTGGTCGTCTCATCGATCTTCAGAGTTATAAAGTTTCCACATAATGGCAAGATCGTGACAATAGACCAGCTGGCTTTCTTTTCATCTGACCCAGCCTCTTCAGAGAGTATCCAGCATGTCGGTAAAACGACTATCCCTTATAAGGATGTTAGCGTAGGATTAGTTAAAGATTCCGGTTTACTAGGAACTTTTCCTTTTCCTCCAATCAATGCAGACCCTTCATTCGCATTCATTCATATGATTACATCAGATACTATTATTTACGATGATCCTTGGATTGTCCCATCTGAATCTGAGATAGACTCATTCGGTGATGCTATGCCTTTGAGTCCATATGAAATTGCTTGTGAGGCCGTGCAGTCTTTTACCGACCCTCATTCAACCCAAATCGACCAAATGAATGTGGTCGGTGAGGAATCACTTTTCACATCAACCTCAAAACGGATAGCATCTCCCGAAGTCGTGTCATCTGACGAGAAACTTCGCGAAATCCTAAGTGTAGACGATCTACCATGGGAAGATCTCCATCATAGATCTTCGTTTTTACCTGAGGGTGATGGCTTTGAAAATGATTTTTCATCAATCTTTACGGCTGAATATGTCAAGGACGCTCAGAATCCCATGAAACATCCTGATTCAGAGTTGAATTTGGGAAACATTGTTGTGGGGAAAAATGCCTATGCAGGACGATCCTATCCACCTAAGGTGTGACAGTGCCTTAGCAACAAACAGAGACAGCTATTCTAGTATTCTTCCTTTATGAATTAAGAATGAAGAGAGATGGATGGACTAACCGGTGTCTTCCGTTTGTCCCTCGATCCAGTTTCTCTTCTCTTTTGGAGTTCACAGCTACTTGTCTTCTCGCTCGCCCAGCTTCAACAGGTCTCTGCAAGATTACAAGAGAAGAACACTACACAAAGACATAGATTCATAAACATAACTAGTTCAGGATTAGAAGTAAACTAAACATACTAATGCAATCATACATCAAAGATACATCAGTATATAGGAGAAACCAAGATAGCTTTATTGATGAATAATAAGGTTCAGGAAGAGATACAACCCAGAGGGCTCCAATCCAGCATCTCCTTCCCAGCAAAATGGAATTCCTATCTTCACCTCCCTTCAAAGCATTAAGCACCCAATGATTCCAGTCTCAAACCAACAGCAATTCTTTGCAATAACAAAATTCCAGCCTCTAGATCTCATGGAGGAGAGATCCATATATAGATGTTTGGAGAGAGGATGAGTCAGCTTGAGATCTGACTAGTGTCCTCTCCCTCTGTCAGTTCTTGATTCCACTTGGAGGTTCTTGCTTCCACTTGGAGATTTGGAACCTCTTACTCATCACCAGTCGAATTCCCTGAGGCAAGTGTCATTTTGGAAGCTTCCTGGGTTTTGACACCTTGAGAAATGAGCTTGCCACATGTCCACTCTCGCTCAGCGCAGGTAGCCAGTGTTGGCTTTGACATTCAGCGCAGGTAGCCAGTGTTGCCATTGACATTCAGCGCAGACAGTCAGTGGAGCCATTGACATGATCCTGAATTGACTTGTTTTTGAGCAGTTTTTGGTGGAGAACTTCTGTGAATTGTTGTGGTTTGTTAGCCTTGTTCCTCTAGGGGTAGGAACAACATGTTTAGGGACTTTGGATCCCTTAGATTATGGACATTTCATGCTCAGTGCTGTAAGGCACAAAAATGTCTATAACAGTTGCCCCCTAAAGTATGAGGCCATTTATCGGGTGAAATGCTTTATCCAGGAGGGTCTGAAGTTCATCCAATGCTGGGAGGAGACCTGTAATAAGATACAATACAATACATTATTTTTCATACTGCTTTCATGATTTAGCTGAGGCAGGCATTCCCATGCTCAGCTTTATAAATTCATTTTCTGTACATAGAACAGACAATCGTCTGATGGTAGACTGATAATTTTGATGAAATTATCATCCTTTGAGTAGGATGATCATCTGATGCAATGATGTACATGTCAAATGTCTTTATCTTTCCTGAATATATATCGTAGCCCGGATGGATGAAAATAGATCCGGGGTCTTCAAACTCGTTCGATCTTCACTCTAAGTACAAGTCGATCCATGTGAGAATTGTTCTGAAGTCGAACATGGAAAGACATCGCCTGATTACCGGTCAATGAGGTAAACCGTTAACAAGCGCGAGAGGAATCACCGATAATGATAATGACCCTCAAGGTACCGTAGTACAATTCACGTGGTGTGAATAAAGGACTTGGCGTCGAACACCACGCAAAATCTTCTGGTCGAAGGTCATTGATGTATACCTGTCGCCGGAAGTGAGAAACTTGTCATTAAGGCATGCAAGCTTCAAAGTACTGAAGGGGTTGTTCCTAGATCAACTTCTTGGATAATGAGCTGATTTCGACAAGAAGCGATCCGTCAAAGGAGGGCCTTAATGAATCCCACATCAGTGACACGGAACGGAGCTAATGATTTTGATGGAGGTGAAAACGATCTGTGACATATGATTCAGGGTGGCGGTCATGAACAGATGAAGGATAATGTATGGTAGTGGATGGGACACGGTTGACTCTTTTTGAACGAATTCTCTTGAACATATGGCGACACTGATGCGATGGATCGGTAGCATTACCCCAATTATGGATGGTATGGCGAGACCATGGTGATGTGACCAGTGAATGAAACAACCCAACCCGATTGTGGTACGGAGGAAAAGTGTCATGTTCAAGAGCGACTTGCTACCATCAAAGTTTTCTTGAGTTTCTCCCAATTTTTCCCCAGTCATTGCTGACCAGTACCTCTTTATTTTTGTCAAGCTTGAGGAGGATAACATATGCTTGTTCTATAACCTGCCCTTCGGGCAAGCCCATCGCTATGTTTTAACGAGCCTAGCGATAGTGAAACTCATTCTTGTCTAAAGACAAGTTTGTCGCTATTTAGTGATTTTAACGAGTCTAACGACAAGGATAACTCGATCCTTTTCATCTTTAGAGAGTCTAAAAAGGTACATAAAGTTAACTCCAAAATTCCTTTTTCGTCATCTAATCCCTTAAGTCCGAAAAAGTATAAAACAATACAGAAGGGATGAGTTTTCGATAGTTTTAACGAGCCGAACAAACAAGCGCTCGATCTTTTTGTGCAATAATCCCTCAGGTCCAAAAAGATTAAAATCTAGAGGAGGGATAACACTTCCTGTCGCTTTAACGAGCTGGAAGGCCAAAACTCGGCAATCTTTTCATATTTTACGAGTCAGTTGAAAAGAGCTTAAAGAAGACTCGTCTTTTGAGGAATGAGTGATAAACAGGGTTAGCAGCTGATTCCAGGTACAGGTTGGAATTTTCCAATCACGGCAGTGTCACAAGGATGGCTAGGTGAAATCACTCTTCACAGCTGTTCCTCAAAATGGGTAAACGATCATATGGAGGTGAACGATCGGCCAAATGAAAAGTGGAGGTGATGGTGCAAACAAGACCAAGGCTTTAATGGCAGATAAGGTTACATTCACAGTGGTTATTTACCGGAAGATAGTTCATTTTTTAACGAGCTTGAACGCGGAAAAACACTGCTCAATCTTATGTTTATTTTTTAACGAGCATGAACTATGTGCTAAAACTGCTCGGATCTTGCGTTTATTTTTTAACGAGCATGAACTGTGTGCTAAAACTGCTCGATTATACCAGTCATATGATAAGAGTGTCTCATTGAAGATGCTATTTTTTAGGGAGCTTAGATCTTACGTAAGCTTTGCTCCGGATCCTTTCGTTATGCAAGTTCGGAAACGACTAATCCTACGAGTTTAAAGGGTTAGACCTACAGGTTTAAAGGGAGGACCTAAAAATTTAAAAAATAAATAGCCGCCCCTTGCTTGCACTCCAAAAGGTTTGCATGCCCCCAGGCATAAAGTACGATTTCAAGGTTACCTCTACTTCACTTCCGCCAAAACATTTGTTTTAACGAGAGAGGCTTACCTCTTTCAGGTTACCCAAAGATTGTCTCGTTCGCGGAGCAAACAAAACATTTCTTCGGCGATGTCTACCGAGATAAACAAAGGTGAGCGACGTAGCCCGCCAACTCACATAACTTTGACAAAAGAATCTTATTCTAGAACAACCCTCTTCCTAGACGGATGGGGTACGGACTAGTCATATTCTCCCGCGGAAACCTACCCTATACCCAAAGTTTCCCTGCCGAAGCAGACCAGGACGCATGCCCCCTGGGTTCCAGTCATATCCTCCCAGATTACTTGCGCTCATCAGGAGGATGGACCGTGGGTTGAGACACTTCTTGCATGAATAGACCATTTAGGGATGGTTCATGACTATTTGCGATGCGTGATCCGGGAAACGAAAGTTGGTCCACGAGCTTGACCACTCTTCCTTCATGCGGAAAACACATTACTCTAAAGAGTGAGGAAACGACGGCTCCCATGCAATATATATAGTCTCGTCCAAGGAGTAGGTTATAATCCAAGGGTCCTTGAACGACCATCACGTTCATTTGAACGGTCTTCCCTTTCAATGTGATTGGCACATTGGGGAGGATCCCTAAAGGTCGACTGGTTCCTTTATCAAAGCCTGATAGATTTCTCATTTCAGGCAAAAGCGCAGGTGAACCAAGCGCTTTCCAAGCAATAGAGGAAAGGATACTCACAGCTGCCCCTTCATCAATGATAGTGCCAGCCATTACCATTCGGTATATTTGGACGATAATTCTGAATGGTATACTGGCTGGCAACCGGGGTCTGCCTAGTTGGTTCCAGTCGAACGAGACAACTAGGTTGCTTGGTGGTGGGACCGAATAGACAGTTGGATATCGCTCTGATGAACTTCCTTCCTGCGATAAAGGAATGGGGGCATTGCCCCCTTTTTCATCAGAGTCAGTGTTGATGAAGAGAATTTGGATGGTGTCGTCTTTATTCTCCTCTATGATGGTATCATTCGAAGATAGAGCCTCTGAAGGCAAAACCGGGTCAACTGCCGCCTCAACCTTTTGATTTTCATCAAGTATGGATTCAGACGGTTCATCTCCAATGATAGGTGCTTCGGCTGACCACCTGAGCGGGCCAGCCAGGTTCTTAACTAGCGAAGGACTTGGCAGGAGTCTTTGATATCCAGGAGGAAGTTGCGCTCGTAAAATCGGGCGATCTTCCAGAACTCTTTTTGCCTCATCTAAGAAGGGGCAACGGTGGATGGCATGATCACCTTCACATAGTCTGTAGGGAAATTTAGCTTTCCCTCTCTGTCCTAGGGCTTCACTCCCACTAGTTGACGGTGAGCAGTCAACATGGCTATCAGAGGTCGATGCTACCGAATTGTGCAAACGGGGGGACCAGTCCCTTAGTATCCTAGGGATACAGGGACAATCTCTGTGGAAGTGGTCTCCCTTGCATATGACACATGGCGATTTAGGCCTAGTGAGTGCTGTGTGTGGATTTTTGTCAGACGACACTTGTTTGCCCCCAGTCGCCTTTGGCTCCTTCTTCTTCTTCTCCTTCTTCTCCTTAGGAACTCGGTTTTTTGTTCTACCAGTTCCGTCAAGCGAAGAGGAAGGAGGAGAGGAAGAATTATATGAAGTCGAAGGCTGGTGGGTAACTCTTGTCTGGTCTAACTGTTGACTCGACTATTTAGGAATCGTGGTGTTCTGAACGACATTGGTTGAAAAGAGCCAGACTGGTAGGCCAATTGTCAGTCCTGGAAGCAACAATGTGGCCATGTGGGGCGCACCAACATCTCCCCAAGAGGAGAAGGGACTAGGATTTCCACCAAGGGGAATTCCTTGGTTGGTGTGCTCCATCTTTTCAACCTAAAGATCAACGCAGGAATAAAGGGTGATTGTTCCGTTTAAAATAAATTGTTAACGACGCTTTAGACACAACTTGCTTTTTCACTTTTAAAGAGTCGAGAAAAAGCTAAAGATGACTCTAGTCTCCTTCGATGTTTTAACGAGCCCGAAGTGACAAATGCTCGGATGGACTTTTTCTGTTATAGAGTCTGAAAAAGGCCAAAAGGAACTGCTCTGGAGTTCTAGGCAGAGGGTGTGCCAAACTTTTCGCAAAACCGTAGAATACCTTTTAGGGTACGGGCGGTCGATCTTCCTGAATGCTGTGTTCAATGCATTGCGATTAGTAGGGCGGCCGACACGCTTCCTAAGGATAAAGGTTAAATTCCTGTAGGGGTCTCCCAATATATACGTGACGGTACGTGGGAGCACAATCCGTACTGGCGCTATCGTCCCTCAGGAGGAATCACCCACCTTCCACGAGATCGACAGTCACCAGGCTTAACGACGCCGGAACACGTCTCTAGCCTAGACCTCTATGTTGTGCGTTATGTTGCAAAACGTTGTTAAGTTCATTCAGTTTATTTTAAGTTGATCTTTTTAGAAGTTTGCCTTTCTGGATCACCACGAGATGTATGATACAATTCCTAAATGCAGTCTAAAGATGATAAGCAAGCTTTTATATCTTTTCAACTTTGAAAATCCTAGCTACTAAGGGAAAAGAAAGACACCATCTTTTCTCAAAGAGCAATCAGCACACTCTAATGCACTTTTCCTAAATCAAGCATGCAAACTATCAAAATGCAAATGCACAATGCAGGTGTTTGTTTTCCACTTTCTTAGTATTGATGCCTACAAAGAAAGCTTTTTGTACAACTTTGAGTCTGCTTTTAAATGACAAATACAAACAAGTTTACTTTTTCGAAATCAACAAGGGTAGAAGAGATTACAACACTTTGCGACTTTCGAAATGAACATTTGTTTCGACACTCAAAAGAGACAAACTCAAACCAATAAGCAAAAGCAAATGTATAATCAACTGTAAACAGCCAATGAACTCTCCCCTAAGATCACAATCAACAGATCTGAATCAAGGGCTACAGGATGATTATTTCGCTCATGCAAAGGAAAACTGCAAATGACGCCACAAACACATAAAAACACTCACAGTATTTTTGTACAAAAGGAGGTGGAAATTAAGCAGAGAAAAGGAGTTATCAGACTGGTACCTATGCTGGTTACAGGCTGCAAAAAACAGAGATCAAAACAGGGCAACAGAGAGCAGAGAACCCCAGCTGCACAAGGAAAAAATGGTTCAGCGCAACCTCAACACTGTGGTTTTGACATTCAGCGCAGGTAGCCTTCACGGGACCTACGTTGAAATGCAGAATGCCTTCACAGTGGTCGCGCTGAAGGAGAAACGAGAGTTTCTCACTGGGTTCTGGGTCACAGATTGCTAATTAATCAACGGTTTCAGGCCAAATCAAAACCACAAGCAAGGTACAATCAAAGGGATGCTTTGAGGGGGTACTAAGATCTATCACAAAGGATCATCAAATCATTTGTGAGTCCATTGTTCAGATCATAGACAAATCCAGTGATTGGATCAAGGCAGCAACTGTCTACTTTGCAACTGAGAATAGCAGAAGCAGTTCGATTGTTGCTGTTGAGTCTATGAAACAAACAATGATAGAGACACAAATAAAATGACTAAAACAAATCTCCCCAGCGGATTTGCCAATTTTTTTTGGGGAAAAATCCCTATGCAGGATGATCCTATCCACCTAAGGTGTGACAGTGCCTTAGCAACAAACAGAGACAGCTATTCTAGTATTCTTCCTTTATGAAGTAAGAATGAAGAGAGATGGATGGACTAACCGGTGTCTTTCGTTTGTCCCTCGATCCGATTTCTCTTCTCTTTGGGAGTTCAAAGCTACTTGTCTTCTCGCTCGCCCAGCTTCAACAGGTCTCTGCAAGATTACAAGAGAAGAACACTACACAAAGACATAGATTCATAAACATAACTAGTTCAGGATTAGAAGTAAACTAAACATACTAATGCAATCATACATCAAAGATACATCAGTATATAGGAGAAACCAAGATAGATTTATTGATGAATAACAAGGTTCAGGAAGAGATACAACCTAGAGGGCTCCAATCCAGCATCTCCTTCCCAGCAAAATGGAATTCCTATCTTCACCTCCCTTCAAAGCATTAAGCACCCAATGATTCCAGTCTCAAACCAACAACAATTCTTTGCAATAACAAAATTCCAGCCTCTAGATCTCATGGAGGAGAGATCCATATATAGATGTTTGGAGAGAGGATGAGTCAGCTTGAGATCTGACTAGTGTCCTCTCCCTCTGTCAGTTCTTGATTCCACTTGGAGGTTCTTGCTTCCACTTGGAGATTTGGAACCTCTTACTCATCACCAGTCGAATTCCCTGAGGCAAGTGTCATTTTGGAAGCTTCCTGGGTTTTGACACCTTGAGAAATGAGCTTGCCACATGTCCACTCTCGCTCAGCGCAGGTAGCCAGTTTTGGCTTTGACATTCAGCGCAGGTAGCTAGTGTTGCCATTGACATTCAGCGCAGACAGTCAGTGGAGCCATTGACATGATCCTGAATTGACTTGTTTTTGAGCAGTTTTTGGTGGAGAACTTCTGTGAATTGCTGTGGTTTGTTAGCCTTGTTCCTCTAGGGGTAGGAACAACATGTTTAGGGACTTTGGATCCCTTAGATTATGGACATTTCATGCTCAGTGTTGTAAGGCACAAAAATGTCTATAACAAACATTTCCCAAACTATTGCCATTGACATTTCAGTCAAAACTGGAATTGTTGAGAACATTCATATAGGTGCCTCGTGTACAGATGACGAGATTCAAACATACAAGGCCCTATTTCAAGAATTCCGTGACGTGTTTGCTTGGTCCTATGAGGAAATGCCAGGAATTGATCCCTCCATTGTTGTTCATGAGATCAAGACTTACCCGGACGCTAAACCCGTTCGGCAACGTCTGCGTCAGATACACCCTCGAAAAGCGGCTGCAATTAAAGCAGAAGTTGAGAAGTTGTTGAAGGAAGGTTTCATTTATCCGATCCCGTTAACGGATTGGGTATCGAATATTATTCCTGTTAACAAGAAGTAGGGAAAAATAAGAATATGCATCGACTATAGGGATATTAATCGTGCTTGTCCTAAAGACAACTATCCCACTCCCTATATCGATCAAATCATTGATGATTGTGCCAGCAGTGAAATATTTTCCTTTATGGACAGTTTTTCCGGTTACAATCAAATCAATATTCTACCTGCCGATCAACCAAAAACGGCTTTCATTTGTCCTTGGGGGACATTTGCTTATTGCAAATTACCTTTTGGACTTAAGAATGTCGGAGCCACTTTTCAAAGGGCAATGTCTTACGCGTTTCACGACATCAAACACATTGTGCAACCGTACCTCGATGATTTGCCTGCTCATTCCTTACATCGAGCTGATCACCTTGTCCATTTACGAGCAATTTTCATGAGGTGTAGGCATTATCGTATACGTTTGAACCCACACAAATGTGTCTTCTGTATAGAAGTGGGACGATTGCTGGGATTTGTAGTTTCAAAAGCCGGCATTCGCGTCGATCCCTCGAAGGTCGAAGCTATCATCAAATTGCCTCCCCCTTCGAGTCTTCGCCAACTCCAAAGTTTGCAAGGGAAAGCAAACTTTCTACGCCGATTCATTCCTAACTACGCCGAGGTTACAAAAGGTTTCACATGGTTGTTGAAACAGAACACTCAATTCGCTTGGGATGAGATAGCTCAGCAATCTTTTGATGCACTTAAACACGCGTTGACCCATGCACCGTTGTTGCATCCTCCCAACTACAACCAAGACTACTTTTTGTACCTCGCTGCCTCTCATTCCACGATTGGGATGGTATTAGTTCAGGAAGACGAATTCGCCACGGAACATGTGATATATTATCTTAGTAGGACGTTAAATCCCACTGAGCTAAAATATTCGCATGTGGAGAAATTGGCCCTGGCAGCCGTTCAGGCTGTCCAACGTTTTCGTCATTACATTCTTCTCCGTAAAACTACAGTCATTTCAGATTGCAACCCTATGATCTACATTTTGACTAGATAATTGCTAGGGGGCAAGTACTCTAAATGGATCGTTATCCTGCATGAGTTCGACTTAGAGTTTGAAAAATCTAAGTCTAAGAAATATTTAGTTTTTGCCGAGTTGATGTGTGACTTCCCGCGTGCTGACACGGAAACTGTGGCAGAGGAACCCATTGCGGACGAATCTTTGTTTCTCATCAGCACTTTAGATCCGTGGTATGGGGATATAATTGTCTATCTCCAAACCCAATCCTTTCGGCCCGAAGCTTCTAAGACAGAACGTCGGAAAATTCGATTCCAGTCCCAGCAGTATAAAATTATTGGAGATACTCTTTATCGCCGTGGGGCGGACTTGGTTTTCCAACGTTGCTTAACTCATGAAGAGGCAAAAAAGGTTTTGAATGACTGTCACTCTGGGGTGTGTGGCGGTCATATGTCTGGGTATGCCACAGCTCAGAAGGTGTTGCGTGCTGGCTATTTCTGGCCGTCCATGTTTAAAGATTGTATCATTGCGGTCCGAAAATGCCACAACTGTCAAGTGTTTGATCGCAAGATGCGCGCACCACCAGCTCCTCTCCACCCTATAATTGCCGTCGGTCCTTTTGCTAAATGGGGTATCGACTTTATTACATGTAACCCTCACTCGGCCGGGGGGCATGCGTATATCATCCTTGCGGTTGATTATTTTACTAAGTGGGCCGAGGTGATGCCTACATTCGAGGAAGACGGCAAGACAGCTGCGAATTTCGTATTCAATCACATTATTGCTAGGTTTGGTGTCCCACAAGCGATAATCACTGACCATGGGCACCATTTTCGAAACATTATGATGACAGAACTTACAGGCCAGCTTGGTTTGCACCATGATAGCTCAACTCCTTATTATCCACAAGCCAACGGTCTGGTTGAGTCCATCAACAAAGTTTTGGTCATCATGATCCGACAAATCATTGGTATTCATCGGTCGAATTGGCACAACATGTTATTTTCCGCGCTTTGGGCATATCGAACTTCAGTGAAAACATCAACAGGGTTCCCTCCTTTCCAACTAGTTTATGGTTTGGAAGCCGTGCTGCCCATTGAATGCGAAATCCCATCACTTCAAATGGCTGTCAAATTACTTCCAGCTACTTCCGAAGAGGAGAAGCGTTTATTATACTTAGCTCAATTAGATGAGACTCGACGTGATGCTGCACTGGCAATCGAGACTCATGCAAAACGAATGAAAGCTCAGTATGATCGAACTGTGACCCCTCGAAATTTTTCGGAAGGAGACCTAGTGCTATTGTATGATCAAGCTAACGATAAATTAGGTGCTGGAAAATTTGTTCCTATGTGGCATGGACCCTACATTGTTAAGCGAAAGCTAGCAAAAGGGGCCTATGAGCTGGTTGACTTTGATGGGGACTCTTTGGGTAAACCCAGAAATGGACTTTACCTAAAGAGGTACTATGCTTAAATGGTAGGTGTGAAGATTTTCGTTAGGATAGTTAGGTTAATTTTCTCTTTCTAGCTAGTGTGTTTGTTAGAATAGACAGTGTGCTTAGTTTAGAAAGTGTGTTTTTCGTCGTTATTCTGCTTATCTTGGTTTTACCTTTGATGTTTGCAGATGTCGATGCCTCTCCAAACGTACATTGGATTTGCTGATGGTGCTTGTCGTAGTACACAGAATATCTCTTCCGCAGCTTGGGTTATCTATTCGCCCTCTGACGAGTTAGTTTCTATGCATGGGGTGAGCCTCGGTCAAACAACAAAAAACATTGCAGAATACAGTGCAGTGATTGAGTTATTATCTGAATCTATTTCGTTTGGGATTCGGAGTTTGATAGTGAGGTTAGATTCTGAACTCGTTGTATTACAACTTAATAGAGTTTATGCCATTAGAAATCTAGTGTTATTAAGGTTATTTTTGAGAGTGCGTCTTTTGGAACGTGAATTTGATTACATCGAATATCAACATATTCCAAGGTCTTTTAATACATTAGCAGATGCAATTGCTTCTCGAATGTTAGACAGACATTTGCGATAATCATACATGTAAATTTAAAAACATTAACATTTAATCACACATGTTTAACAAGATAAGCCGGTAATAATGATATATATAGATAGGAGTGTGTCAAAATATACATCGTCTTCGATCATAGGTTGAAAAACACCTTATGATCGGCAAAAATGATAAGTACAAAAAACCAAAAATGTCATATGTGTCTACAAAAAGTGACTAGCCAATCACTGGTGGTGCTCTCTATACGAGACCACTGCCCGCGCTACCCTACACAGGAACCTCCTGAAAGGTCCTGGGACTGCGACCACATAGCGTTGAAGTCGGATAGGAATATCGTCTATAGTCGTCTCTGGTATGTCTGCCGTGAGACGCTCTAGGTCCTGTTCCAGCTTGGCTAAGGTCTCTGCGGCCGCATCCTGTGGGGCCGGTGCTGGTGCAACTGGTACTCTTCTCTCGAATGGCCGGAGATTGGCCGGACGCTGTGGACCTACATCTGCATTTTGAAAATTGTCACTGTCAGTTTTGAGACGATATAAAAACAAATAAAAAGTAAATAATTTAAAAACTTGTGAAAAATGAAGTACCTCTGTCGTCCCATTGTTCTCCCTGTGGAAGAACCATGTCCGGATCACCGCGAAAATCTACTCCGGCATAAGGAAAATCCTGGATCGCAAAGACCTGGTTCTCCAACCAGTGAAAGTAACCCGCAGGAAATCGAACAACTCCCGCTCCCTCATCAGGATGCCGGGCCATCACCGTAACCCATCGTATCAACTTTGGCTCCCGAGGTGGCCCAACCGCAACAGTGAGATGCTGAGGGATAAGCATCGGAACTCTCTCTAGGGCAAAGCTCACAACTAAAGGCCCATATCCAAAGGTCTTTAATTGCCTGTTCTTTGCCCTAGTTAGTTGGCCCTTCATGTTGGCCAACACAGCATCGCACCAGTTGAAAATGGTGCCTCGGTAGCAATCTATCGCCATCCGCATTTGGGACCCGGTGGCAATGTGCAAGGCGGCTGCGCCGCAGAGTCTGGTAACTGTAAAGGCAATTACCATAAGTTCAGGCAGGGATATATATTTGATTTCTATCCCTTTCTCCTGGTTCTGATTGTTGCACCACTCTAGCCGGAGACTAGCAAGGGATTGACCACCCGGCCTAGTCTCGAACAGAGACAGTTGCTCGCCCCTATTAGGCAAACCAGTGAGAAAATATATGTCAAAGGGCTCTATCTCGAGCTGGTGCCCTCCGATGTAAAAGCATTGTTCCTGGACGTTCCACCTTTCAACCAGCCACTCTAAGAATGGCACCTGGGCCCTCATGCCAGGTATGGCCCAGTACTTGTAGAGACCGCATGCCTTCAAAGCATCAATGGAAGGTTGATGATCTATTGCAGCCAAATTGACATCTTCGTGTTCTGTTTCGCGCCAATCAAGCATGGTGGGCAGTCTACACACCAAAAAACATTGATTAGAATTCATTAAATAAAAAATTGATGGTTAGATTTTGAGTTTGGGGTTTGGAAAACCGCTTTGCTCGGAGTACGCACCCCGCGTTCAGAAAACAGAGCGTGGGTACGCAGCTGTTCTGAAGGTGGGCTACATACTCTGACCTTTTTCCATATATGAAAAATTCGGGGTACTCAGGTCACCCATGGGGCACCTGCGTACCCCGAAAAGCGCATCCTAAAACCCCAAACCCTCTAAAAAATAAAACTAAAACTTGAAATGAAATTCTAAACGGATGAAATTGAAGAGGAGGATGTTGTGAAATACCTGAAAGAGACGGCGCTCGCTTCCGACGGTCGGATTCTCTGCAAAGTCCACGGGAAGTTTCTTGTCAAAAGCCCTTTTCTCTCCCTCAACAGTAAAATGGTAAAAATGACATGGTAAAAAGTCTTTTTATAGGTTTTTTGGATAAATGAATGCTAGGTTTGTTTATTTTTTACCATAGAGAGATATTTTTCAATGTATTTTTGCCTATCTTAAACAGGTATGAGTAATGTGTTGTTTTTGTGCAGGACAAAAGGACCTTCAGAGAAAATTATCATTTTTCACGAACCAAAACATCAGAGTCATCTTTTAAGCCCTTTTCTGACTCCTAAAACATGAAAAGATTGCCGAGCGTTTCTTTTACACTCGTTAAAACGGAATTAAAAGACGGTCCCCTTATAGCCCTTTTCTGACCGTAAAAATAGGAAAAGATTGCCGGGTTTTTGTCGTTTCAAACTCGATACTGGAAATAAAATGACGTGTCCTTGATCGCTTTTTACTTTTCAGGTCAGAGGCACTAATCATGAAAGTACTCCTTGGTTGCAAGATCAAGCGGTTCTCTCAGGTATTATTTTATACTTTTTCGGGCTTGAAGGACACAAATTTACGAAAAAGTTCAACCCTAGAGTCTTCTTTAGTTTTTTCAGACTCTCTAAAATTGAAAAACGCCGAGTTTCTCCTATACTGGACTCGTTAAAATTTCACAGTAAAGGACCTGTTTGATTACAAACAGGAACGAACCACTCCTTCTTAGGGTTCGAATCTAAACTAAGTTGGACTCATCCGAAGGATGAGCTTATAATCAAGCATATGTTATTCTCCTCAAGCTTGTAAAAAATAAAGAGGTACTTGCCAGAAATGGTGGGGTAAAAGAGAGAAGAATGAGCCTATTTTTTATCTTTGTCACAGAAAAATCTTATTACCACTCTTGAACATGACACTTTTCATTCACCTGGGTTGGGAAATCCCTTGTCTTAAAGTTGATTAAACCACTTTGAAAGTCTTCAACCGTTTTTGGGTATTAACTTTGGGTCAATCGTCGCCAAGCCATCTGTCGTGTCGTTATGTGTTCAAGAGGTCTCTGCAAATAAACCATTCATATGCAAAATACTTGTTATCCATTTTGACCATCCCTGAGTCAGTCCTTACAGCAACATTTCTTCAACTTGAACTATGATTTCGTGTTGTGGGCTTGCCTGCAACGGGTCGCTTTCTATCGACATCAGCACATTATCTAGAGAGATGACTTAGAAATCGTCAGTACCTTAAATTCTGCATGCATCAATGGCAGGTTTCTTGCCTTTGATGACAGTTTACATCATTGACTTTCGATCGAAGGATTCCATGACGTGTTCGACATCGACTCATTCATTCACATCTCATGGACTGTACTGGGTACTTTGAGAACCATTGACATCACTGGTGGTCTCTCTCACACTTGTTAACGGTTTACATCATTGACTGGTAATCAAGTGGTTTCTACCATGTTCGACATCAACTCATTTATTCACATGGATAGAATCGTACCAATTTGGGAAGTAGAAATGAAGACCCTGGATCTAGTTTCCACCATCCAGGCTGCGAGGAGTTTTGTATTCATTGTATAAGTAGACTAACTATAAACAGATGGCTGCGTCCATACTGTGTCTACATGAGTCTATGATTATGATGTATTGCGAAATCATTCCTATATCAGAGCAGTAGTTAGATTGTTAGTTAAAGTTTTCAATCTGAGTATGGGAATGCCTACCTCAGCGATGATATCATCTTATATATGTATTTTGTGTTGAATATTTGCAGGTTCTGACCAGGCTCTCCACAAGATAATCCTTGAAATGATAAAGTACTTCACCCTTCCTAGATGATTTGAAACCCTAAATCTACTTCAGGCTTCACACTTTAGGGGGCAATCTGTTACACTAAAAAATGTCACAATGACTATTTGCAGTTAGTATGGCTCCATCAACTGTCATACTATCCTCCTTGGCAAGTCTCATGCCTCTATTTTCCATGTCAAACTCAAAGAAAGAGAGAAAATTCATTTAAAGTCAATTATCTCTGGGTACGCAGTTTCTCTCAGCCTTACCTGCGTGTACGCAACCCAAGTTCACAATACCTGCGTACTTGTACGCTCTGTCTGTAAAGCAATGGGTGCGTACTCCTGTAAAGGTCAATAAGCGCAAGTTTCAATCCAAAAAAGTTACTTGTGGTTATTTCTAGAGCATTCTAGAAGCTTGTTTGACGTGTATGGAGCGCCTCTAGATGGTTCATGTATCCCTATGGAAGAGGAACTTATCCCATCAAGAGGGGAGCTAACCCACCCAAAGAGGGGCTTATCCCATTGATGGTGGACCTGATTAACTTCCTCTACAGCACTATAAATACAGGCATTGGGCCAGAGGGAGGGGAGGTTGAAAGCTGAAAATTCCTAAGGGTAGATGCTGCTGAGATTAGGACTTCCTTGTAGAAACTTGTGAGGAGAGATTTTCATCCTTTCTTGTTTCATTTGGAAGTGGGTGAGCTGATCAAAGTAAAGGAAAACTCTTGCTGGACCCTGGGAGGAACTTGCGCAACACCAAGGCTCAGGTTGTAATGGTTTCTTTTGTTTCCTATTAATACAAATAAGTCCATTCTTCTCAACAATTTGTTATTTATGAGTTGTTTCATATACTCCTTGGTCTGTATGTTAAATATGTTTTGTTTTATGAGATATTCAGGTGCTATTTAATCGTTTGATTGTTAGTGAATGCAGGTTTCAAAGAGAAGGAGGAGCTCATCCGGATCGACGAGGCTGGACTACTACAACAACGTTGGGTTACAGGTAGGATCTAAACACTTGATTTCTTGTATGATAAATGCATATTTAGAGAAGGATTGCTCTTAATTGTCTTGTTTGTCACTAGAAAGCCTTAAGCTTCTAGGGAGGTTGGTTGTGTCCACACTATTGACTCTTTCCGCATGACACCCCTTACCCATTCATTCTCTGCTTCTAACTAAGCTTTCATCATTGCCTCTCCATCCCTTATGCTGCTCAGTTCTCTACCCATCTCCTTCAAATTTTCCTCTGTGTGGCTTACATCCTCCACTCATTTTGATTTGGCAATTTGCATCCACCTATGTGTTCTTTCCCTTTCTTTCTTAAGTTCAAAGAATAAGGGGATGGAAAAATTCTGTGGGATGAACCTACCCCCTCCAATGAACCTGTAGGAAGAGCTGAGGTTGGGTTGTGGACTAGGCTCTCTGAGATCTTAGTCTTCCTTCTTTTTTTCTTGATGAGTGATACCTTCTTGGTCCATTTTTTGAGTTTTTTGTAGGTTTAACAAAGTTTCCTGTAGGATGGCCTCTGCTGCCAATAGGTCTTTTTGTGTCTCTTGTAGGATACCTTTTCCCTTTGATGAGGAAGACCTTGTGACATGCCTCCTAGCATATGTGATGGGAGATTTGGGAGAGGCTTGTCCTAATGATCCTTCTCCTTGATTTTTCTTAAGAGGAGCTATCTTTTCTTAATGCTTTAGTGAGTCTTCAATAACAATAGGAATTTTGGTGGGTGTTTGAGGACTTCCTTCCCTTATCCTTATGCTCTTTCTTGTCCTAAACTAAAGTGGGGTTTGTCTTTGTCCTTTTCCTTTTGACTTGATAGGTGTACTTAGGACAGTAAGAGCAGTTGTTGCCTTCTTCTCTATGGGTTCTAGAGATACCCTTAGTGATTCTTCCCCTTCTTTGCCTTGAACTGTAGACCTCTATTCTTCCTTTTGGTATGTCTCCTCTTTCCCATTCTCCTTCTCATCCTTGTCTCTCTCTTTCTCTTCTTCCTCTAGTTCCTCACTATGCTCATATGTCTCCTCTTAAGTTTCTTCTTTTGTCTCTTCTTCATTTTCCTCTTCCTTTTCTTCATATTTTTCCTCCTCTGTTTACTCTTCATTTTATCCCTTTGTTTCTTCATCCCTCTCACTAGCAGTGGGGCTTTTGTCATAATCAAGAGCTTGAATTGCTCCCTCTACTTGCATGTCTCTAAAAGTTGTCCATGTAATAGGGAGCCTTAGGTTTTGTAGAGAATCTGCTAGGATTAGTTTCATCAACCGATGATGGGCTAGTTGTTGATGTTTTCCCTCCTTCACTTTCATGCTCACATCTATCATAGATTGAAGAAGAAAGTAGGGTATACTTAACCTATTTTGAGGAGGTGTGTCTGCTTCAAATCTTAGTTCTTGGAGGAGTCTGAAATGGTATCCATACACCACACTATATCTCCCTTCACATGATATATATTTAATGAGGTGGTAACTAACTTCATTCCAAGGGTATGGAATGTTTTCTCTTTTGACCCCACTTTTTTCCTCCATTGCCTCCTCCCCTTCCAAAAATAATTTCTTCTTTTCAAGGGTGTTGTTTCCCTTATGTTTCTCCAAGGTAACCCTAAAGGGAGTGTAGTGATTTTTCTTATAACTTCAGGGGTGATTTCTACTAAAAGGCCTTTCACCACAGTAGTGGCATGGGTCCTAGTGAGGGGGATGAGTGAGAGAGAAAATTATCTACCCACCTCATCATCATATCCTCTCATTCTTTCAAAGAAACCCATCCAATTGTGCCTTGTGAAAATTTCTACTACAAGAGGGTGATGATGAATTCTTACTATGTTTGTGGGTTCCCTCTTGTTAAAATCCCCTGTCATCTTTCCCTGGTAATTGTGGAGGCTTGTATGGATATAATTCAAGAATTCTAGTGGGTGAGAGATTTAAATGATAACTCTACAATATAATTCTCCTAGACTGCAACTTCCTTAACCAAATGGAGGATTTTTCTTCTTTTTTTTAACTGGAAAATATGGGAAGGTATAGCTCCTACCTCACTGGTTACTATCTGATGAGGACAACCTTTGATCTCTCCTCCCTTAATGCCCACTAATAATCCTATAGATGACTACTTTGTATCCTGTAGGTCTTCCTGTAGGATCCTATAGGTTTCCCTATAGGATCTTATAGGTGCCTCTGTGCTGCAAAATGCTCATTGTCACTTGTAGTTGTTGCTTCAAGAAGGCCGAGGTAATCCTCTTCTTGTTGAATTCTCAAGATTTCTAATGCTCTTTTAGTGTGGGAATCAGTGTTTTATTTCCTTATACGGATGATCATGTGGGATGGTGTGATAGTTGTCGAAGTACGAGCACCTTCTTTTGGACCGTTGGTCCCACTATCAGTCCATCATTTCACTCACCTCATAATCATCTCCCACTTTGTTCCTCCGTAACTTAACCATTTTTGATATTATCTCCTTTTTCTTTTGGTTTGACTGTTGCCACATGTGGAGTTTTCTAACTATTTTATCCTTGTAGACTAGATGAAGGTGGCCACGTTAATTTGCCACCATTGCTTATAAAACCAACTCTTACATAATCCTACATTTTTTTATCATATCATGCTAATGATATTGCATGAGTAAGATGACATACTTGTGGGTAAGATGCCTTGATGATGATGCTTGTTGGAGAATGATGTCCCTGTGCTGTGTATTTGCTGCAATTTTTTTTTATTGGCCTCTTTTGATGGTTGTTTCCTTGGGTGTGCAGGTACTGGAGAGTGATGTTGATGATCTTGCTACTGTTGTTGAGATTTGGAGGAGCTTCCTTAACCTTGGAATCTCTAAGCTGAAGATGTCTACAGCCTTGTGAAATTTCCTAGGTGGGATAGGCTGCTACAGGATTTTCTACAGGAAACCTACAGGATGTCTTGTAGCTGCCTCTCCCCTAAAATTTCATACCATTTTTTTTCAGTTTTGGAGCATGAATATTGTTGAAAAGAGTAGAGAAGGGTTCATGTGAATGGTAGGTGAGAGGTATAGCCCTCAGGTATTGCCCCTATGTCCTTTGTTCTCATCCTCTTCTGTTTTTTTTCTTTTCTTCGAAAACTATATATTTTTTTAAATTGACTTATTAGATGGATGCAAGGGTAACAAGGTGATGAAAGGCATGGTGTTGATGTGGTGGAGTGATTATTTTAATTTTTGACACAGGTAGTTCATCCCCTTTCTCTAGGGTCACTTTTCTTGGGATTCCAAAGCCACTGTAATTCTTAGGGAAACTCCTATAGGTTTTCAAAGAATCCAGTAGGATTACAGGGAATCCTGTAGAAAACACAGAGCCTGTGTAAACTGAGCTGGAGGAGTTCATAAATAGAGGGATTGATGGGACAATGAAGAATATGGGATGAAGGAATGAAAATATGGATTGTGTAGGTCCTTTTATTCCTCTCAATTTGCGCTAATCCTCCTCCTGCTGACCTGCAAACAACATTTTGAAACTTTTTGTTTTCTCTCTTTTTTTCATATTTTTTCTTTTTTGAAAACAACTAGTTTGCCTCCAAGAGGTTTTCATCCTAGCTGCTTGCCCTGGGTGCCTCAAAAGAGGTTTTCACCCAGAGATATTTTTATTTTTTCTTTTCTTTTCAACACCATTGGGCCACCTCAAGAGGTTTTCAACCCAAAAGTGGGGCTTAGGTGCCCCATGGAAGTTTTCACCTGAGTCTCTTTATTTTTTTTCTTTTTTTCTTTTTTTTTTTTGCTTTTTTCAGAGACTTTATGGGGTAGAAGCTGAGACTTTCTCAACCACCATCACTGTCTTGCTGATGCCATTGATGAATTATTGCTTTGACAAGGGCTTCTTTTAGACCTTCAATCTGTACCCATTGACAAGTAAAGGGATAGCCTCTGCATCAATGGTCCTTATCTATACTAAACCATTATCATGACATTTTTCTATGACATAAGGCCCTAACCATCTAGTCCTTAATTTTACTTTAAAATCCTTGAATCCAGAATCATACAACAAAGCCCAATCACCTTCTTGGAACTGTTTGTCCTTTATGTTCTTCTCATGCCAAATCTTCCCTTAGCATGTTGCATAACTCTTCTTCTTGGTGTACAGAAATAGGGGTTGATTTTCAAAGTTCTTTTAGGGCCGAATTCTATTTTCTTAACATGATTAGGGTTTGAATCAACTAAGCATAGATCAATATGATGTTTTATCTTGGTTTCCTTCACCACTTCCTCTACGGATGAGGTGTTGGGAGTTGGATTTTAGAGTATGTTTTCAATCAAATCATATTCATCTGATTTTCCTCCTCCCATGGCAGATTCTAGGGTATAAAGTTGGGCTGAGTAGAATTCATCTTCTTCCTCCTCTTCTAGACATAAAGGTAAATCATGTTCTAAATATGGCTGAGCAGGAGGGTGTCAAGCAGTAAAAAGGGTTGTTTTTACCTCTATTTACCCTACATTAATTGTCAATCCAGGAACAATTTGTCATTTAAAAGAGTGTACTCAGTTTGAGGCAGTCATTTGTCAGAGTAATGCTAGTAGTATAGTGCTCTTTAATACAAGAGTAAACGGATGCTTCGAATGAAACTTATTTGCAAAAAGAAACCTAGGATTCAAATCATGCATTCAGAAAATTCATCAATCAAGGGTACAGTAACAGTAACTCTTCCCTTTGTAAACTGATACAATAAAAAAGGCACTCAAAGGAAGGATTGTCAAACTGGGAACTAGACAGTGTATGTCGATGTTCACTATAGTCTCAGACCTTTTGCACACCAAAGCAATGATATTCTTCAATTGACAGGAAATAGAACAACAACTATCTCTATTTAACCGGATTGAACAGAAAACCCTTAATCTACGGAAATGAATGCAACAAGAATTATAATCTACAGAAATTAAGTAACAACTTTCGAATTGAACAGCAAACAAAAATGGAACAACAGACTGTTAGAAATAAAGTATGGAACAACAACTCGGATCTGAATGTACAACAACTCAAGTTAAACACGCAACACACTTAACATCAAAGAGAACAGTAATCTGAGCTTCGATACAATACGCATGAATCACAGTTATAAAGTAACAGTAATTATAACAGAACAACAGTTGTAACGAAACAACAATTCCGAATGAACAACAGTCACAATTTAAGAATAAATCATACGGTAGTACCGATTTAGGAACATACAACGCAGTTGAACTATAATTGAACGGCAATCTGTAAGGAACAGCAGTGTTATATCAATTGTCAAAAGGAACAACAATGCGATACAATGCTAGAACGATAACATAGCATTCTTGTTACAGATAACAATAGTATTTAACCAAGTACATATAACAGAACTGATATGTAAAACAGTAAAGCACATCAGATTACTGAATAGAATAAATGAAATAAATCAAACCACACATGAATCAAAGGTATGATACAGGAGCGAGTGATCCACCAGGGCTAGGCCCTTAGCCTCCAAGGACACACCGCTTGAAATTACTCCAGAATCAGAGATAGAACGACAACCAGATTTATATTAATACGTTAAAATAGAGTTACAGTGGATCAATATTCAACGAGAATCGATAATAAAAGTTTCAAATACAAATAAAAGTTACAAAATATGACAGTTAGTCCCCCTCGGGCTAGCAATGTTGCCCCTTCTTATAACAGCCGAACGACGATACCAACAATACAGAGAATTGTTAAGATAGCGATCCCTCAGGATCGAAGGATCCTGAGGGATTCACCAAGCTGTTAATTTGCAGTTATCCTTCTGTTCTGTTGCGCCGATTGGAGATTTCCTTTTCCTTTTTTTGACAGTTACACTCCAAATTGGATCCCCTTGTTTGAACGCGGTTCCCTACCAAAGGGACAGCAATTAACTTGGTATCATTCTTTCTTTTGGGATGACGGTCTTCCGTTTTCTCCTTTTTCTGCATAGAAAAAGGTAATTATTAGCTATTTCATATTACATATAAATCTTCTAGATTCTATCATATTCTTGTGTCATATGCCTAGCTCATGATGTGAAAAGGTTGCGAGTTTTGAAGAAAAGATAACAAAGTAAATGAAAATAACATACCTTCTCCAGTGCCCAACACACCCCCCTGCTTACCCTTTTTCATGCCCTCATGAAAACATTGTAGTTGACATGCAAGGCGGTGAGAGAGTAGGCCGGAGACAAGATCTCATGAGGTAGTCTACAGCCATGATGCCTAGCTAGGTGTTCAAAAAGATGCCCTGTCTGACCCTCAGGCATTTCATACAAGGCTTGGTATCTAGGTGCGGGGTGCCAGATAACCGGACTGTGGAATCTATAACCTAACCAGGATGGCCCTTCCCTTGAAATAAGATCACCGTAGAGGCTCAAGCGATTAGTAGCTAACTTAAAGTTCTCATAATTGAATGGTTCCCTAAGTTGGATATTCGGATTAGAAGTCTGATATCGAAATTTAGCACCTGCAATGGCAAGGTCTTTGATGGTAAAAAAGTATTTTATCCGTTGCATGTCGTGATTTTTCATGCTTCGGGCAACATCATGTAGTAGAGAATTTAAAAATGCAGGAAAATTCACAAATCATTTCTGTTTTAATACAGTTAAAAGTTTAAGGTGTCGTGGTCTTACCACATCTTTCCTACCTTCATAGGTGATGTAGCTCTGGATGACTCTTGCCAATTCTGCCCACGGTTCTCCCAAGGCTGCTGGTAGAACTCCTTTTCCACTTCGAGTCAGGTTCTGACCTTCATCTTGGAAGATTTTTATGGCGTCTCGTAGCCTTACTTTCTTCTGAGTCCACACAGATCCAGTGGTTGGTAGTCATGAAACTTCTGCAATTATGTCGTCGGTGACTGCAATCTATCTCCCCCTTACCATGGAGTGATATTCTTGCAGGTTCTGTAAAAATTCAATTGCCACAGTCTCGTTGGATTGTTGCAGACGATCGAGATAAGCTATCCATCCTACCCTTGTTAGAATTTCCCGTGTGACATCAAAGATTGTCAACACTTGTGGTTCTCTATGAATTGATCTTCCTCCCATGCTTAGCAAACTATAAAAACACAGAGACTACAATGGAATAGCAGGTTGTTCAAGCTGTTAGCAACCACAGAGAAAATGATGGAACAACAAGCTTATTTAGAGTTCAAATTATTGCTAATTGTTGCAGAGCATAACATGGAAATAATTTTGAAATAACAATCCATGCAAGTTGGAAAATGATATGCCGTTAGGCCTTGCTATTCCCAAGTAAAATTTCTCCAAATGAAAAATTGACACGTATGCCAGTGAATTATGAGGTCACCTGCTCCCCCCTACAATGTGATAGGCCGTCCTCGGCCGTCAAATGAGGGAGTGGTGTGCTGGACTGACATAATATAGAGTCAGAAAGGAACATCATATACCGAGATGCCATGTTTACAAGAACAAGGGGATTATTGAAATCGAGGCATATCATAGAATCGCTTAATAAATAAGATAATACCATGATATGATGCGAGATTGGGAGGATAGGATAGCTGACGTGCGCAAAAAGTTCAGTGAAGTCACGATCAACTTTTTCCGTCATGATTGATTATAATAGATTTCATGTATTAGCGGTTCGAAAGAATTATGTTCATAATCTTTTTTGACCGATTACAAAGGCAGAAGAAGGGATTCACAAGTGCTATTGGTGTATAAAGAATGTGACCTCAATACCATCAACAGAGCTTTGTTGCCCACAGGTGTCCATAACCTTGACAGAGTCGTTTATTTCGCCCATGGAACCATGATCCTTTGTGTATGCATAGGAAAGTGTTGTGGAATGTCAGAATGGAGGCCATTATGCTGGCTTGGTAACCAGATAGATCATAATGCCATTCACTGGGAAGGAGTGAAAGGTGGGTAGGCCGGCTCGTGATGAGACCTCCTATTCCAAGGACTTTTTTATTTTGCTAATGTGCCTCTTGGATCATATCCTTGGTTTGGTGGCCATAGTGGGAATGCCACTTCACTTTCTTCCTTATGATCATGGTAGGTTGGCTCCCAATGAGACCCCCTATCCTTCATTGACAAACCATGTTAGCAAACTATATAAACATTTTTCTTTTCATTACTTTTTTTCTTTTTATAGAGGACTTTCTCTATTTATACACAAAGTGTGGTTCAACACTCCTTAAGAGTAGGGATGGTGGAAGAAGTCTTAACATCTCAATAGAAAAATATGCCCTTCCTTCTTATTGTTAATAGTGATCAAAGAGGATTATGAGATTTTAGAAGGAACCATCATGATAAAGATAACCAACCATATCAGTATTAGTAAAACAGTGACAACAAGATAATCAATAGTTGTGTCCTTTCCTCTTTTCTCTTATCAATTCAGAGAAAATTCTTGTAAAGATAGCAAATTTTTATGTAATTTTGTGATTTCAGTATCTTTTAGTTCTCATATTCATTTCATAAGTGTATAGTTGTTTTTCAAACGTGTTCCGAATGATAGAACACACAGACACACACAAAAAAAGAAAAAGATAAAACAAGTGCTATGTACAAAATCGCAAGCAAAAAGGAAGAAAAACTCTTAACTGTTGTGCACTAAGAAGAATATTAGCAAAGAAAACAAGCACAAGTGAAATAATGCAAAAATTATGTGTTTTTCGAAAAAGGAACAATAGAAATTGCAAGTGTTGTTCCTCCGCAAAAAGGAATAGCAGAAAACAAAACACGCCGTTCAGAACAAAAATGTTGTTCCTTCGGGAAAAGGAATAGCAGAAAATAAGAATGTTGTTCCTTCGGAAAAAGGAACAGCAGAACAAAAATGTGCCATTCCTTCGGGAAAAGGAACAGCAGAGACGAAAATGTTGTTCCTTCATAAAAAGGAACAGCAAAAAAAAGAATGTGATGTTCCTTCAGAAAAAGGAACAGCAGAAACAAAAATGTGTTGTTCCTTCAGGAAAAGGAACAACAGAGACGAAAATGTTGTTCCTTCAGAAAAAGGAACAACAAAAAAATGCAAGTGTTGTTCCTTCCGAAAAGGAATAGCAAAACGGCAGAAATGTTGTTCCTTTTAAAAGGAAAAGCAGTAAACAAAAATGTTGTTCCTCTGAGAAAAGGAACAGCAAAAAAATTCAAGTGTTGTTCCTTCCGAAGAGGAACAACAAAATGGCGTAAATGTTGTTCCTTTTAAAAGGAACAACAGTAGTGCAAATGTGTTGTTCCTTTTTTAAAAATGGAACAACAGAATGGTGAAAATGTTATTCCTTGCGAAAGGAACAACAAAGTGCAGAAGTACCATTCGTTGAAAAAGGAACAGCAAAATGGTGAAAATGCTATTCCTTTTGAAAGGAATAGCAAAGTGAAAATGTTATATAACTGTAAGAAAATATATACAAAAAAAAATAATTATGTACAATGTGTAAAAGTAGTCGAATTACTTAACCAAAGGTGAGGAAGATTTCTCTTCCTCAACCAGAATCTGCATGTCAGAGTCTTTGCGGAGTTGTTGGTAGAAGGATTCCCGAGTAAGTGGTTTGCTGTATAATCAAAATCGATGGCTGTTTACCTTAAAGGTATGTTTGGATCCATAAATGGTGGTTAGAGTAATGGTGCCATATCATGTACCTTCTGGATTTCGTATTGTCCCAGCCAGCGAGTCTGAAGTTTCCTGGGGAAATCCTGGAACCTAGAGTCATATAGGAGTGCCCAATCTCCTTCGCGGAAGACTTTCTTTTTAATGAGGGCGTCGTGCCATTTGGCTCGTTGTTATTGTATTAACGCAGTATGTTGAAGGGCAGAGAGCCTGATTTCATCTAGCTCATTGATCTGCTATAATCTATTAGTTTGAGCCTCGTCTAAATCTAGGCCAACCTCTTGTGCTATTCGTAATGTCTGTATTTCAAATTCTATCAGAAATATGGGTTCCTTTCCAAAGACTAGCTGATATGGTGAATAACCAGTAGTACTTCTCCATGTTGTTCTATATGCCCACAATGCTTCTGGCAGTCTTGCAGCCCAATCGCGTTTGTGTGACACAATGGTTTTTGTCAGTATTTATTTTATTATTTGTTGTGCTTTCTACTTGACCATTTGCCTGTGGGTGGTATGGAGTAGTAATTTTATGCTGGATATGATAATTTTTCAGTGTTGTAGCAATCTTGTTACCAGCAAACTGTGGTCCACCATCTGTAATTATATCTCTTGGGAGGCCATATCACAAAAATATGTGGAACAGGAACTAAATGATAGAATCCTCTGTAGCTCTCAATAATGCCTCTACTTCAACCCATTTGGTGACATATTCTATTGCTACCAGAATGTATGTTTTCTGATTTGATGATGGGTTGATTGGACCAACAAAATCGAGTGCCCATCATTCAAATGGTTCAATAACTAGCTGTGGGTTCAGGGGCATTTCATCAGCCTATCCAGGGCGTCCTGCTCTTTGGCAACTGTCACAAGCTTGAACAAACTTCTTTGCATATTTGAAGATCGTGGGCCAATAATACCCTATTTGTAGCACCTTGTGTCCAGTTCTTCGATCGGCGAAATGTCCGCCACACAGTCCGTCGTGACAAGCTTTCAAAATGTCAAAAATTTCGTCTTCACAGACGCATCTTCTGATGTGCATATCTGCCCCTGTATGAAACAGGTAGCCCCTAATCCAAGAAAATCGAGTACTACGCTGAACAATCTGCTTTCGTTCATTGGGGGTCAGATGTTTTGGTAATTTTCCTACTGCTAAATAATTTGCAACATCAGCGTACCAAGGTGTTTTAATAGTGATAGCGAACAAATGTTCATTTGGGAATTGATCCTCGACCGTTGTTGCATCCACTGGTTTTGGCATTCGCGAGAGAAAATCAACTACATGATTTTCTTTTCCCAGTTGGTCCTTTATTGTGATATCAAATTCCTGCAATAAAATCAGCCATCTAGTTACTCTACCATTTGTGATTGGTTTATTTGCTAAATATTTTATGGCAGAGTGATTTGTATATAAAATGACAAGATATCCAGTGATATAATGCCTAAATTTGTTGATGGCATGTATTATAGCTAAAAATTCCTTTTCAGTCACAGTATAGTTCAATTCAGCAGGCGACAAATTTTTGCTAATATAATAAATTGCATATGGTTTTTTATCTTCTTCCTGCCCAAGGACTGCTCCAATAGCTGTGTCTGAAGCATCTGATGAAATTTGAAATGGCAGGTCCCAATTTGGTCCTCGGAGTACTGGGGCTATTGACACGAGTTTTTTTAGATTCTCGAAAGCATGGTCGCATTTTTCTGTCCAAACAAAGTCAACATTCCCTGTCAGTGCATATAAAGGTGCAACAATATGAGAAAAATGTTCTATAAATCTTCTATAATAACCATAGAATCCAAGAAAATTATGTACCTCCGTTTGAGTGGTAGGAGTAGGTATTAACAAAATTATTTGAATTTTGGTTGGATCTACCTGTATTCCAGCTGTTGAAATATCATGGCCTAAAATAAGTCCTTCAGTCATCATCATATAGCATTTTTTATGGCTCAGATAGAGCCTGGTGGCAATGCATCGCTGCAAGACTTTTTCTAGAGTGTCTAATGCTAGGTCGAAATCATCCCCGTATGGTGTAAAATCATCCATGTATAACTTCAAGCCCTTCATTTATTAAATCTAAAAAGATGCTGAGGATAGCCATTTGAAATGTGGCAGGGGAATTGCATAGGATAAAAGGTAAAACTCTGTAGGAAAATGTTCCCCAAGGACAAGTAAAAATGGTTTTGTCTTGGTCTTCAGGGGCAATCTGAATCTGATTGTATCCACTGAAGCCATCTAAGACAGAAAATAATTTCTTTCTTGCCAAAGTGTCTAATACTTGGTCAATGAATGGAAGGGGAAAGTGGTATTTTTGTGTTGCTTTATTTAGCTCTCTATAAGCCACACAAATCCTCCACTTTCCATTCTTCTTTGGCACCAAAACAAGTGGAGAGACCCATTTACTATCGAAGATAGGGTAGATGAAGTTCACATCTAAAAGTTTTTGAAGTTTAGTTTTTACAATGTCTTTTAGATGAGGGTTAAGTCTCCTTTGTGGTTGGCGAACGGGTCTTGCATCCTTCTCTATGTAAATGTGGTGTGTACATAACTCGAGATCAATTCCTTTCATGTCAGGGTAGTCCCATGCAAATGCTTCTTTTTATTTCCTTAGTAGCTAGATTAGCTTGTATTCTTGTTCATAAGTCAGGTTGGCATTGATGTTTAAAGTCTTTCCTGGCTTTATTTCTACAATTTTGCTATTTGAGACAGAGGTAGTAGGTATTGCTTGGTCATGAGTATCTTTAAGAGGATCTTCTTCTAACTCATTATCAAATGCTGCTTTTATCATATGACATTGTATGTGGGATCTGGATTTAGTCTGGCTAAGAAAGTTTTTAATGACATCATCCTCTGTTTGGTCTTCGAAATCAAGGGCATCTTCTATGGTTAATGGGGATATAATGTTTTCGGTGAGGTATGATATAGGATGTTTGTTAGTTTTTATTATTGTGACACTTAGCTGGGCTGGAGGATATAAAGCTAGATTATTGATATTGGCTCCTCTAGTTATGGTCATATTGCCTTGTCAACAGCTAATATAAGCATCAACGGTTGCAAGCCAAGGTCTGCCTAAAATCAATGGATGTCCATCAAGTCAATTTTTGGGGTTTATTATCAGAAATTTGGCAGGATACTCCCAGGAATCAACGGATACCATGACATCATGTAATGTGCCCTCTGGCCTAACCACAGATCGGTCAGCCAATTCTAATAAAGTGGAAGTCAGTTCTATTGATGTAATTCCCAGTTTTTGACAAGTGGTGGTTGTTAAGATATTGATTGCAGCTCCTAGATCAACTAAGGCATTTGAGAAAGTTTGTCCATTGATTTGTACTATTACTATTGGATTTCCTGGGTCTTCATATTTAACGGGTGTTTCTTTTCCTGATAATAGATCAAATAGAGTACCAACTACTTGGACTGTTGGGTTATTTGCTATTCTCCTCCTTGGCTTTTTTATACATAGCTCTTTAATGGTCTTCACATATATCGGGATGTCTTGGATGGCTTGGAGGAGTGGAATTTTTATGTACAGATTTTTAATTTCTCCCAGAATGTCGAGATCAGGATGTTGTAGAGGTCGAGGTATAGTTAATTTCTCTAGGAATGGAGGGGAAGATGTGATTACTTGATTATGAGTTTGTTGTCTAATCACATCCTCTTCTTGTAGTGGTTGTTCTATAGGTAACTGATTTTCAACTTGAACGGTTTTATCTCCCTCTGTTTCAATGATGTGCCCAGATCTTAATTGGATATCATTACACTCCCTTAGATCGGTTCCTATCTCTGGTGTTTCAATTATTTGAATAGATTGGACCGATCTATTATTCGGATTAGGGTTGGGTTGGGCTGGGAGTTGCAGTCTTAAATTAGGCTGGGGGTTTTGTTGTAATGCTGGCAGTGTAGGTTGAGGGAGCGGAATGGTTCCTACTGGCTGATTCATCGGTCTTTGCTAGTTTGTCTACCAGACTTGACTCTGTGAAGTAGGAGAGGACCATTGTGCGTGATATACATTGTTTTGCCAATATGGTGGGGTATAGGGAAAATTTGGCCAATTGGGTTGGCTTGCTTGATTCAACCATGCTGATGATGAAGGAAATGGTTGTTGTGACCAATTTGAGAATGGAGGTTGATTTTTCCACATTGTATTGTATTGTTGAGCATGATATTATGGAGGCTAAAAAGAAGAAGTTGGGTCTGGGAACATACCTAATTGTTGCGGCTATCATTGACAGTGCTGATTGAATAGGTACACCACTTCTGTCTCTTCTTCTGCTTCCTTATATACTACCTTTAATCCAGGATGTGAGGGACAACTCTTTGTAGAATGGTCTTTTGTACAAATGGCGCAAACTTGGACTGCATCTAATGGACACTCCTTGTGGCTGTGTTTCTTTCTACATCTGGGACAGAAGATTGCCAAAATTTTTTCTGCCTCTGCTTCCTTTTGTTTGGCCTGCATAATATCAAGTTGTGTCGTCAGTGTCCCCAATATGCCAGTTTTAAAATTTTCTAATAAATTTCCAATTTTTGCGCGAGTTACTCCCTTTGCAGAGATCTAAACCTGTCATGTTCCACTGGTTTTAGTCTTGCGCTACCTCTCGAGCTCCTAATACATAAATCAATAATGTCAGCAAAATTTTCCTTATAAATATCTCCTTTTCCCATAATATTTAGTGTTTCAATCCATTATTCCTTCATTCCTCTAATTAATGTTGTTTTTAATACATTATCAAGTAAGGGTAATGATGCATAAGAAGATCTTTGAAGATTATACTGAAAACACTCAACATATTCTTCTAATGTTTCATTTGGTCTAGCTACCATCTCAAATATTTCATCTTTTAACTCTCTAGACCTGCAATAATCCTGATATTTTTTTTGAAAAGACTCCTTCATTTGATCCCAGTTATTTATAACACTGCCACCCAATCCATAAACCATCTTAAAGCAGGCCCTTTTAATGTAGAGGGGAACAATTTCAGTTTCTGGGGATCAGTGGTATAGTCATATCCCCTACATAGCACATAAAATTCAAATAGGAATGCATCCAGATCTTCTGATGTAAGGCCATGGAATGTAGGGATATGCTGGAGAGGGATTTCTTTCATAGGTGCATTAGCTGCAGTATCCACAATGGGGTATTGCACTGTAGAGGTTTGGATGTTTGGCTGGTTCTGGGCCATTTGGTCAAATATATGCCAATAACCTTCTGGGATATCTAGGAGGGTATTCCTAGGCTAAGAAGGAACGACTTTAACAGGAATGGCCTGAACAACACTTCCTTTATCTGGGACGATGAGAGTGCCTAATGTCTGGGGAGATTCTGGTTCTTGACGTTCTTCAACTTCGTTATAAACGATTTTTGAAGCACTTCCCTTATCTGGGCTACTTAATGGCTGAATTGTCCCAAGAGCAGATCTTGGTTCTTTAGTTTCTCCTGTTTCTCCCCTTCCTTCACAAAGGTTGCTAAGGTTCCCTTCTTGCAATGATTTTGGGCTAGAATTCTCAATTTCTTGAAAATCTTGCTCTTCAGTATGACTATGCAACTCAGCAAAGGCTACAGATGGTGATCCTGTGACCTGAAGGAAACTACTAGGTTGTCTAGAAGCAGCTTTTCTAGGTCCTACTGAAGGCTGAGATTCTTCTTTCTTAAGGATTTCGTTTATAAAGGTAAATCGGCCAAGGGTCACCGGCCCGTTAGCTTTATCAGGTTTGGGTATAGGTTTAGGATTCTTTTCAGGGTTTTTCTGCTTAGTCATGCACATAAATCAAATGCTAATTTCTACTCAAAGAAAACAACAACAAATCTGCAAGAAAGTGGGCAGGGGAGCAAGGCTATTACATGCTCCGTACACAGGTTCTTACCTTTAGTTTTTAAAACCCAGTTCTCTCCTAACAAGTTCTTACATCACTCTGGAGAAGAAACAAATGGCTACACTCTTCCCCGGCAATAGTGCCAAAATGTCGAGCAGTAAAAAGGGTTGGTTTTACCTCTATTTACCCTATATTAATTGTCAATCCAGGAACAATTTGTTATTTCAAATAATGTACTCAGTTTGAGGCAGTCATTTGTCAGAGTAATGCTAGTAGTATAATGCTCTTTAATACAAGAGTAAACAGATGCTTGGAATGAAACTTATTTTCAAAAAGAAACCTAGGAATCAAATCATGCATTCAGAAAATTCATCAGTCAAGGGTACAGTAACAGTAACTCTTCCCTTTGTAAACTGATACAATAAAAAAGGCACTCAAAGGAAGGATCGTCAAACTGGGAACTAAACAGCGTATGTCGATGTTCACTACAGTATTAGACCTTCTACACACCAAAGCAATGATATTCTTCAATTGACAGGAAATAGAACAACAACTATCTCTATTTGACCAGATTGAACAACAAACCCTTAATCTACGGAAATGAATGCAGCAGGAATTATAATCTATAGAAATTAAGTAACAGCTTTCGAATTGAAAAACAAACAGAAATGGAACAGTAGACTATTAGAAATAAAGTATGGAACAACAACTCAGATCTGAATATACAACAACTCAAGTTAAACACGCAACACACTTAACATCAAAGAGAACAGTAATCTGAGCTTCGATATAATACGCATAAATCACAATTATAAGGTAACAGTAATTATAACGGAACAACAGTTGTAGCAAAACAACAATTCCGAATGAACAGCAATCACAATTTAAGAATAAATCATATGGTAGTACAGATTTAGGAACATACAGTGTAGTTGAACTATAATTGAATGGCAATCTGTAAGGAACAACAGTGTTTTATCAATTTTCAAAAGGAGCAACAATGCGATACAATGCTAGAATGATAACATAGCATTCCTGTTACAGATAACAATAGTATTTAACCAGGTACATATAACAGAGCTGATATGTAAAACAGTAAAGCACATCAGATTACTGAATAGAATAAATGAAAGAAATCAAACCACACATGAATCATAGATATGATACAGGAGCGAGTGATCCACCAGGGCTGGGCCCTTAGCCTTCAGGGACACACCACTTGAAATTACTCCAGAATCAGAGATAGAACAACAACCAGATTTACATTAAAACGTCAAAACAGAGTTACAGTGGATATATATTCAACGAGAATTGATGATCAAAGTTTCAAATACAAATAAAAGTTACAGAAAATGACAATCAGTCCCCCTTAGGCTAGCAGTGCTACCCCTTCTTATAATAGCCGAACGACGATACCAACAATACAGAGAATTGTTAAGATAGAGATCCCTCATGATCGAAGGATCCCGAGAGATTCGCCAAGCTGTTAATTTGCATTTATCCTTCTGTTCTATTACGCCAATTGGAGATTTCCTTTTCCTTTTTCTGGCTGTTATGCTCCAAATTGGATTGCCTTGTTTGAACACGGTTCCCTACCGAAGGGACAGCAGTTAACGTGGTCTCGTTCTTTCTTTTGGGATGATGGTCTTCTGTTTTCTCCTTTTTCTACATAGAAAAAGGTAATTATTAGCTATTTCATATTACATATAAATCTTCTAGATTCTATCATATTCTTGTGTCATATGCCTAGCTCATGATGTGAAAAGGTTTCGAGTTTTGAAGAAAAGATAACAAAGTAAATGAAAATAATATACCTTCTCCAGTGCCCAACAGAGGGTACAAGACCAACTTCTTGGACAGATTCCCACTTTTGATAGTCATATTTCTAGCCCTACAGCTTATGTAGGCATCGGCACTAGCTAACCAAGGCCTCCAAAGTATGAGAGGATAGCCATTAAGCTTGGCCTTAGGCTAGAGAACTAGGAAGTCTGTAGGGTACTCCCAAGAGTCAATGGAGACCATCACATCCTCAAAAGTCACCTCAGGGGCTACTGTGGAATGGTCTACATGCTGCAAGACTATTGTGGTCTTTCTTAATGAACCCTGAAGATTTAGCTTGAGCATGGTGTCCTTAGTAATCACATTAATGGAAGCCCCAAGATCAATCAAGGTGTGTGGGAAAATGGTGCCATTGATGTGCACATCTACTACAGGGCTTCCAGGGTCTAAATAATTTGAGAAAATAACCTGCCCCAGCATTAAGTCGGATAGCTATCCAATGACATTAATGATAGGGGTGTCTCTTTTTTTCCTCCATGGATGTTTTAAACACTACTCTTTAATCAGTTTTTTGTAAATAGGTACATCCTCAATGGCTTCTAGAAGTGGAATTTTGACACATAGATTTTTCAATTCACCGAGAAGTTCATTCTCTTCTGGGGTATGTTGGACTAGATGAGTTAATCTTTCAGGAAGGGGTAGTGGATTCACTCTAGTCATACTTTCCTCTCTTTCCTTCTCACTCTCCCTAGGTGGAGATGGAGGTTGGTTGTCCGGGAGTAGTCTCCCAGACCTTAGGTTGATTTCCTAAATTTCCACATCATAAGAAGGATAGGATGTCTCTCCACTGTATACCTATTATGCCTATCTATTGTTCGGGTTTGGATTTGGCTGGGCAGGCATTTGAGGTTTTTTAGGTGGAGCAGGGTGTAAAAGTTATGTTTGAGTAGGAGGTGAAGGCAATAAATATGAAGCATTGTTGTATGGGAGTCTCCACCCTTGGGGTGGTGCATTCCACTGAGGTTGTGGAGGAGTATATGGCTAAAATGACTGGTTGGTCGGATGGAAATGGTGCTGAGGTAAAAAAGACCAAGGAGAAGGTGTAGACCAGGAGGGATAATCAGGGGCCACCCAAGAGGGAATGGATGTGTTTTGGTTAGGGTTGTAATATGCATAAGATGACCCTTACTGATCTGAAAATTGATCTGAGACAAACAATTAAGGTATTACAAACTCGTGTGCATGGATGTGCCTATGTTATTTTATGCAACGAATCGATAAAATTGTGAAATACACAGGCACTGAAGCAGTTAGAGAAAAATAACAGGCAAACATGTAAACACAACAAGTTTAATAAGGAGTTCATCCAACACTCCTAGGCTACATCTCCCTATCCAACCTTTAGTGGTGGCCTCTCTATTATGTTTTCAAAAGCAGAGTTTTTACAACAGTGAGCTCAATTTGAGTCTCACACAGCAGATACAATTCAGTAGGATTGTACTTGGATCCCCCAAGTCCTTGGAGTGCTGTTGGGTCCCTATAATACTAGTGATTACCCCATTACTATTGTAGTTATACCCCCTATTTATATTGTTGTGCCCCTATTACCCCCATATTGTTATTTCTGTGCCCCATAGAATCCCTCTATTGTTATTTTTGTGGCTTTATATTATTATTGTTAGGTCGGCTGGATTATATTGTGACTCCTTAGACTCCTATATATAGAAAGGAGGTTTTGTCATTTGTATCATCCAAGAATTGTTCATTTATGTAATGTAAAGGAGGTTGCCCCCTCTAAGAGGCTGAATTATAAGGCGTGGATCTCTCTTTTCTATCTTTTTGTGAGCTGGTTTCATAACATTTGGTATCAGAGCTTTAGATTCTAGGGTTTCGCTGCTCCAAACAGGTCATCGTGGAATTTTCGCTATAACTTTTTTTCTGTAATGTTTCAGAAGTCACAAAAAAAACCCATTTGAGAAGAATTGGCGCTAAACTTTGGGTCCGAATTTCAGAGCTTTTCGCGTGACATTTTCGGAGATATGATCTAAGGAAGTTGGCCTTTTTGCAGACTCCTGAATTACATTCAAAACAGGTGACCTGGGGAAAATCGTCATAACTCTCTCTCTGAGGATCGGATTGAAATTTCATAAAAAGGTACGGAAATAGGACGGACTGTAGTTTCTTGTGTGTGTGTTTCAGATTCAAAGGTTGAAACAGTGACTCGTGGCACCTCATACAAGTTCGCTCTACTGAACCAGTCTAAAAGCAAGTCACTGTGGGAGATTTCACATAACTCTTCCTTGGAGAATCCAATTTGGCTCAGACTTGTGGCATTGGAAAGAGGACGCAGAAGGCTACTACAGGTAGCAATTTCAGAATTGGATGATCCGAAATTATAGAGATACATCAGATTCAATATCAGGCTTCTATAAAGTGAAAAAAGGTGTGTAGTTTTTTTTAAATTTTTGTGTAAGCTTGGTTTAACGGAATTCAAAGGGCATAGTAAAACTTTATTATCGGTAACTGATGCCCCGAGGAAAGAAAATGCAAACACCTAGTAAGGAACCTGAAAGCTCTAGCATGACTCATGAAGAAGAGGAAGAAATGCTACATGATATATCAAAATTACAAGAACAAGTGCAACAAATGTCACGCTCACAAAAGCTAACAGAAGCTAAGATAAGTGGCGTGGAATCTAAGGTAAATGGCGTGGAATCTAAGATAAAGGGAATGGAAGATAAGATGGATGGCATGGAAGCTAAGATTGATGCTAAAATTGATGGCATGGACGCTAAAATTGATGGCATGGATGATAAGATGGATGAATTGAAGAAGTTGCTACAAGAAAGGGTCACTAATGGTGAAAAGGTAGTAAAGGAAACTCATGATGAGAACAAAAGAAATGTTAATCATGATTCCATAGACTCTAATGTTGGATCGAAGACTCACCATGTTCCAAAAATCGATATGAGGAAGTTTGATGGCAAGGATCCCGCCACATGGATATTACAGATGGAGCAATTCTTCGATCTCAATAATGTGCAAAACACACAAAAGGTACGTATGGCAACTTTATATTTGGAACCAAATCAGTTTGTATGGTATCAATGGCTTTGTTCTCGTAAACAATTTATCACTTGGGCAATTTTTACGGAAGAATTGATAGCACATTATGAGGATACAAAAAGCAACACTTTTTTTAGCCAATTGATAAGTCTCAAACAAAAGGGTTCAATAATGGAGCACATTGAGGAGTTCCAAAAATTGAACATAAGGGTAAAAGATATTCCAGAGGAGCATAGGATTGATGTGTTCATAGGGTCTTTAAAGGATAATATCCAACATGATGTGCGCCTTTGGGAACCTGATTCATTAGAGAAGGCATTCAGGTTAGCAAGAAAAATGGAAAGCAAAATTATGGCAACTAGGAAGCATACCATTCACAACTATAAAGACGGAAGTGTTGTTGCCCATAGTCTTCCACAACCTACAAGGTTGACACCACAACAATTGGAAGAAAAAAGAGCAAAAGGGCTTTGTTACAATTGTGATAGCAAATACACAAAAGGTCATAAGTGTGCTGAGAAGAAATTATTCTACATAGATTGTGAAGAGGAAGAAGAAAAGGAGCAAGAAAGGTCAAAAGAAGAGGATATATTCCAGGAACAAAGCCTAGATGAAGAACAAATAAATCCGACCATATCTTGTAATGCATTGGCGGGAATTACCACTCCTCAAACCATCAAGATAGAAGGACAAATCAAGAAGAAAAAGGTAATAGTGTTGATTGATTCAGGAAGCACCCACAATTTTATTCATTGTAGGGTAGCAAAAGAATTGAATTGCTTCCTATATCCAGCACCAGAGTGTCAAGTGATGATTGCAAATGGAGGAACAATAAATTGTTCTGGAAAGTGCCATAATATCAAGCTATCCATGGGAGAATATGTATTGACTAGCCCAATGCTTTCCATTCCAATGGGAGGTGCTGATGTTGTACTAGGAGTCCAATGGCTACAATCCTTGGGTACAATAGCTTTTAATTTTCAAGAACTTTTCATGAAATTTTCTGTGGAAGGAAAGGAAGTTGAATTAAGGGGTATTGCAGGGAAACCAGGAAAGATAATCAGCTCTAATGGCATGACAAAGCTTCTAAAAAAGGAGCAAAGAGGTGTAATTGCACAATTATGTTCGCTAGATGTTTCCACATTGGAATCATCTATTTCTCCAGATCTCCAAAAAGTCCTGGACAATCATTCCAAGGTATTTGAGACTCCCAAAGGTCTCCCACCTATGCGTGATCATGATCATGCTATTCATCTGATTCCAGGAAGTGTTCCTCCAAACATCAGGCCGTACAGATATCCATATGTCCAAAAAAGTGAAATTGAACGTATGGTTGCAGAAATGCTAGAGGCTGGTATAATTCAACCGAGTCAAAGTTCTTTCTCAGCTCCAGTAGTATTGGTGCACAAGAAGGATGGATCATGGCGCATGTGTCCAGATTATAGGGAGCTCAACAAGCTCACTATTAAAGATAAGTTCCCCATTCCTGTTATTGATGAATTACTGGATGAATTGCATGGATCAATTTACTTCACCAAGTTGGATCTTCGTTCAGGATATCATCAAATCAGAATGAAGATTGAAGACATTCCGAAAACAGCATTTAGAACTCATGAGGGTCATTATGAATTTTTGGTCATGCCTTTTGGCCTTACCAATGCACCTTCAACATTTCAAGGTTTGATGAATTCAATTTTCAAACCATTCCTTAGAAAATTTGTGTTAGTATTTTTTGATGATATACTAATCTACAGCAAGTCTTGGAAGGATCATGTTGAACATGTTGACAGGGTGCTACAACTATTGGAGGAGAAACAATTATATGCAAAAAGATCCAAATGTTTCTTTGGAGTCCAGGAGGTGGAATATTTGGGTCATATTGTATCTCATGAAGGAGTTAAGGTAGACCCTAGCAAAATTAAAGCCATTAAGGAATGGAAAATCCCCACATCCATAAAGCATCTGCGAGGATTTCTTGGGTTGACAGGGTATTATCGCAAGTTTGTTAAGAATTATGGGAGAATAGCAGCACCTCTAACAACATTATTGAAGAAAGATTCATTTTCATGGACTTCGGAAGCAACAAAGGCCTTTGAACATCTTAAAGAGGCAATGTGCCAAGCACCGGTCTTAGCTACACCGGACTTCACAAAAACCTTTATTGTGGAATGTGATGCTTCAGGAAATGGAATTGGTGCTGTTCTAATGCAAGATGAAAGACCCATTGCTTTTGAAAGTCGTCCAATCAAGGGAAAGTTTTTAAGCAAAGCTATTTATGAGAAGGAAATGTTGGCAATACTCCATGCACTTAAGAAATGGCGACCCTACCTAATGGGAAGACACTTCAAGGTAAAAACGGATCATGATAGCCTTAAATACTTTTTAGAACAAAGATTATCCTCTGAAGAGCAACAAAAGTGGGTCACAAAGATGTTGGGTTATGACTTTGAAATCATCTACAAAAAAGGGAAGCAAAATGTGGTGGCAGATGCACTCTCAAGAAAGGATGAGGATGTGGAAGCATTGTTGTGTGCCATTTCTATTATCCAACCAGATTGGATAAACGAAGCAAGGGAGGAATGGAAGAATGATGAAGAAGTGTGGGCACTTATTCGAAAGCTACAACAAGATTCCAGTACTTCTGATACATTTAGCTGGAAAAATGATTCGTTATGGTACAAAGATCGCTTATACCTCTGTAAGAATTCCCAGCTAAAACAAAAGATTCTTATGGAATTGCACACTTCTCCCTTAGGAGGGCACTCAGGATTTTTAAAAACTTACCACAGGGTTAAGAAGGAATTTTTTTGGGATGGCCTTAAATCAGATATTCAAAAGTTTGTGGCGGAATGTTTGGTTTGCCAGCAAAATAAAGTTGAAACAATTAAGACACCAGGTCTATTACAACCTTTATCCATTCCAAGCCAACGTTGGGAGGAGGTTTCAATGGATTTTATCACAGGTTTACCCAAGTCTGAGGGAAAGAGTGTCATCATGGTGGTAGTTGACAGACTTACCAAGTATGCACACTTTTGTGCATTATCACATCCATTTAAAGCCAGTACAGTTTCTACTGCATTTATGGAAACAGTTCAAAAGCTACATGGAAACCCAAAGATTATTGTAAGTGACAGAGATCCCATTTTCACTGGAAATTTTTGGACAGAATTATTTTCTTGTCTTGGTACTCAGTTAGCTCATAGCTCATCTTATCATCCTCAATCTGATGGGCAAACTGAGATAGTAAACAAATGTTTGGAAGGATATCTTCGTTGCTTTGTATCTGATAAACAGACACAATGGGTCAAATGGTTGCCTCTGGCTGAATGGTGGTATAACACTTCCTTCCATACAGCAACAAAAATGACCCCATTTATGGCACTTTATGGGTATCAACCACCATCCATCACATCATATTTAAGAGAAAATTCTAAGGTTCAGGCAGTGGAACATCACATCGAACATCAACAACAAGTCCTCCAACTCTTAAAGGATAACCTCGTGTTGGCACAAAATAGAATGAAACAACAGGCAGATCAACATCGCAGTGAAAGAAGTTTTGATGTAGGTGATTGGGTATTCCTACGGCTACAACCATATAAGCAAATGTCCCTAAAGCAAGCTAAGAAGGATAATAAATTATCACCAAAGTATTATGGTCCGTACAAGGTGTTGGAAAAGATTGGTACTATGGCATACAAATTGGAGCTTCCTGCAGCTTCTCGATTGCACCCAGTTTTCCATGTTTCATGTTTAAAGAAGGTTATAGGTGACAAGCTCCCAATTCAAACAATATTGCCAGAACTTGACGAGGAAGGAAAAATTATATTGGAACCGGAAGCAGTCACAGAAACAAGAACTCGACAGCTACGAAATCGATCAATTTCAGAGTATCTTATCAAGTGGAAGAACTTATCCGCTGAAGATTCCACATGGGAGGATGAGAATTTTATGCAGAAGTATCCAGAACTACTCAAGCGTTGAGGAAAACACTTTTTTGAAGGAGAGGGGCATGTTGGGTCCCTATAATACTAGTGATTACCCCATTACTATTGTAGTTATACCCCCTATTTATATTGTTGTGCCCCTATTACCCCCATATTGTTATTTTTGTGCCCCATAGAATCCCTCTATTGTTATTTTTGTGGCTTTATATTATTATTGTTAGGTCGGCTGGATTATATTGTGACTCCTTAGACTCCTATATATAGAAAGGAGGTTTTGTCATTTGTATCATCCAAGAATTGTTCATTTATGTAATGTAAAGGAGGTTGCCCCCTCGAAGAGGCTGAATTCTAAGGCGTGGATCTCTCTTTTCTATCTTTTTGTGAGCTGGTTTCATAACAAGTGCACAGACTCTCCTTACTAAAACTCGACCTTTGTTGGTCACCGTAGTATGAGCCCAATCTTAGACTCATACCTGACAGGCATATACAGAGGAGTTTTCTTGAACCTCTCAAGCCTTATCTGGAGAACACAGACTCTCTGAATCTCTCTGTCTCTGTCTGGCTCAATGTTGCTTTTGCCTCTACAAGTCAGCTTGGCTTCTTCTCTCCACTCTCAGCTTTCTGCGTCTAACTAACTCTGACTAACTCACTTCTCTCTTTCTTTTTCAGCTCATGGCTTTAAAGCCAATCTGCTTTCTGACTGTTTGTTTCCACTTCCCAGCTTTCTGGTTCCCCTTCCTTTGTCCGTTTGAATTCCTTTGTTTTGCATCATCATCACTGTATAACGCCTCATAGGGAGGTGGCCAATTGTTTCATAATGAACTGAGTGTCAGTTCTCTTGGATGTTTTTGAACGACTGTTTTTATCGTTAACTCTAAGAATTCCTGCGAACACGATCTTCTGCCAATGCATCATCCACGTCGGACTTCAAATCTTATACAACTCTGCCTGTTTACCCCATCGAATCTAGTCATCCATCGAATTGTGTCTCTGCCATCCATCTGGAGCCTCCAGATCCTATGGTCATCATTCATATTAGGCGAGTAAGTAACATGACGTTTACCCATATGATGTGAATGGTTTTCTCTCTCTTCTGCCGGACGTGTGTCACTCGTTGTGTGGCATCAGGCGGGACTTCGTTGAAACCACTTGCCACCTCGAAGCCCTTCTGATATCTTGCCGATTTTGTGGGACCCCGCCTCTAACGGAATCGGTACGATATTCGTTATGTTTTATAACTTTTTGTGTCTAGGTCGCTCAGGGCTTTCCTAATCTGAGGGGTTTTCCCAGTGATATGCGATTAGTGACTTGTCACTAATCGCATATAAGAAACCACCCCCATTTCTCAAAAAGACCTCCCATTTTTCCAATTCGTGACAGCGTGCGTTACCATGGGCCAATAGTCTACACGCTTGACTGAGGGTCCTCGTTGCTCTGCATTGTTCACAAATTACAACTGTTTCGAGGATATTTCTGATAAGCTCATTCTTTGTAAGCCTTTGAAACTTTGGCATGAATTTTACAGAGTTCATGAAAACTTAGGGTGTGTTCTAGGATCCAATTCGGATGATGGCCTTCCCACTGAAAAAGCTTTTGGACCACCAAAAGTTGGTTTTTAAGCATCAATCAAGTGAGGGTATAGATTCCTCACTTGCCTAATTTCTATACATTTTGCACTGCTTGGTTTTGAACCTTTGAGCCCCGTCCTAAGGTACTCAACATCCCCTCTGCATGTGGTTCTCACCTTCCTGTCCAAAACCGTATCTTCCTACAACTCATTGAGATATTCAGGAAATAGATCATCAATAGAAGGCAATTGGCTCTGCTCTTTAGGATCTTCAATCAATGAAGGTTCAAATAGTCTCAAGCTATCTGCATTGACAACTGAGTAGATGTGCATGTAAGCTGGTAAATCAAGGTGAAAAGCATTCTCACCAATTTTCTCAAGTATCTTGAAAGGTCCATACCTTATCGGCTTTAGCTTCTTACCTTCACCTTGCATTTTGTCTTTGCTGATATACAGCCAGACTTGTTCACCAACTTGAAAAGTGTACTCAGTCTGATGCTTATCATGCCTTGCCTTGTACTTGGCTTGGCTCTTTTCTTGTTGTTCCTATACTGTCTGGTGAATCTCTTGGATTTGTTCAATGAACTTGGTTGCCTTGTCCACATCACTGTGTCCATCAACCACTATGTCTTTACCAAAGACAAAATCCAAGGGAGACCTTGGTATGAAACCAAAATAGGTCTCAAAAGGAGATCTTTGTGTAGAATAATGTTTAGCTCGGTTGTAAGCATGCTGCACATAACACAGATGTTCGTCCCAAGTCTTGGGATGCTTGCTGCAATAGCCTCTGAGCAACTGGATCATTGTCCTGTTGACCACCTTTTTTTGGCCATCTGTTTGTGGATGAAAGGTTGTGCTCTTCTTCAGTGTGATGTCCATCAATTCCCACAGACTCTACCAAAATTTCCCAACAAATCGGGTATCTCGATCGGATACAATGGAAGTGGGTAATCCCAAATGAACCCATAAATGCTGAAAGAACAACTTTGCTATTTGTTCAGCTGTAATCTATTTTTTACAAGGCATTAAAATACACATTTTGCTAAACCTATCCCCAACAACATATAAATAGTCATGACCTTTTCTACATTTAGGTAGCCACCCAACAAAGTCCATGGAAATATTTTCCCAAGGATGAGAAGGAACTGGTAATGGAGTGTACAAGCCTAGCTTTCTATTGCTGGGCTTGCTTTTAGCACACATAATAAACCCTCTTACATATCTAGAAACTGACTCATTCATTTTTGGCCAATAACAAAATCTTTGTAGCTGTGCAACTGTTTTACTTACACCAAAGTGACCTGATATTAAAGAAGTGTGTGCTTCTCAAATTATCTTTACTCTTTTGGTTTGGAGAATGCATAACCTTCCCAAATGATACAAGAGTTGGTCCTTATCATGATAATCCAATTCTTCTACTTGTTTACCATGACTTAAAGTTGCGTATACATCTTTAAAATCTATATCTTGAGCATATTGTTCAATGTAGCTTCCATGCAATACTGAATTATGCTTCAGTATAGTAGATGCATTTATGATTGGTCTGGACAACATATCTGCAACTTTATTGTGTATGCCATTTTTATATTTGATGACAAGATGAAACTGTTGTAGACAACCCATCCACCTATAGTGTCTTGATTGATGCAACTTAGTTTGTGAGTGTAAATATTGAAGTGGTTGATGATCAGTATGTATAACTGTCTCTTTGCCCATTAGGTAATGTTTCCACTTTCACACTCCGTGCTAATGCATACAATTCTTTATCATATGTGGGATAATTAACTACTGCAGAATTAAATGTCTAAGAATGATAACATATGGGTTTACCGTGATGCATCAACACTGCTCCCATGGCATAGTCACTGGCATCTGTTCAATCTCAAAGAGTCTTTGAAGATCAAGTAGTGTTAGTACTAGTGTTGTACTAATATTTTCTTTTAAGGTGTCGAAGGCTTTCTGTTGTTTGCCTTCCCACTGAAACACCTTGTTCAATCATATTAAAGAATGTAAGGGAGCTGCAATCAAGGAAAAGTTAGAAATAAACTTTCTCCAATATTGTGCTGCTCCTAGGAAGCTTCTAACTTATGTAGCAGATTTGGGTTTAGGCCAGTTTACAATGACTACAACCTTAGAGGGATCTATCTTCAATTCACCACCCCTACAATATGACCCAAATAATTCAAATATTTTTTTCCAAATTCACATTTTGATAGCTTAACACAAAGTTTTTCTCTTTTCAAAATATCTAGAGTCTGCTTTACATGATACATGATTCAAATGTTCTTCCCATGTTTTACTAAATATAAGAATGTCATCTAAATATACAATGACAAAATCATCAATACAAGGCCTGAGTACATCATTCATTATTCTCATGAAATTAGCAGGAGCATTAGTTAAGCCAAAAGGCATAACCAACCACTCATATAGTCCCTGCTTCATTTTGAAAGCATTCTTCCATGCATCTTGCTCTGCAACTCTAACCTCATGGTAGCCACTATGCAAGTCCAACTTGGAAAAGTAAACAACTTCTTTCAACTGATATAATAAATCATCTATGCGAGGAAGGGGATAACGATTTTTTATCTTATCTTATTCAGTGCTCGGTAATCAATGCACATTCTCCATGAACCATCTTTCTTTCTCACCAAGACAATTGGAGACCCACAAGGTGATGTGTTAAGTCTTATGAACCCTTTCTCGAGCAGCTCATGTACTTGCTTCTTGATTTCTGCATTCTCTAAAGCGGACAACCTGTACATTCTGATGTTAGGCAATGGAGCATCTTGCTGCAAATTAATATCATGTACTATTTCCTTTTTGGGTGGCAAAACTTTAGGTTCTTGAAATAGTATATCATATTTTGAAACAAGCTTTTCTAAATCAGCTTGTTGTTTAGCATTACAGCCTTCAAATACATTGGTTTTATCAGGTTTCCTTTCCTTTACAACCATTAGTAAAAATTGCTTGCATGAGTTTACAATTGTTTTCATCTGCCCTGAGTTTATGAGAGTGTTATTATTCTTGAGTTTATGAGCTCTTACAGTATATTCAATTCCATCTTTAACGAGTTGATACTTGTTTTCAACTCTATAGAAAATGGATTTTCTATCATACAAGTAAGGACTTCCTAAAAAAATTCCACATATATCCAAGGGAACAATATCTAACTCAACCTCATCTACAAATGTTGACCCAAAATAAAACCTAAGTTTACATTGTCTAGACACTTGTAGCTTTGCTTTATCATATAACCAACCTAATGGATATGGCTTTTTGTGAGGTGTGGTTAGTAATCCCAGTTTCTTTACAATTGCTTCAGAAATTAAGTTTACTTGTGAGCCACTATCAAACAAAGTATCGATCTTTTGATGCTTGGAAATAACTCTAATATGAAAAATCTCATGTCTTTTCCTCTCATTTTCCTCGTTATCAGTAGATTGTGCAGAATTACTAGTAGATGCTTAAGAATTTATACCTTTTATACCTATGGCTATGATTGTTATTTCATCTCCTGAGTCTGACCCCAAATCCTTCTAAATAGATGCAGCAGTCTTCTTCTTTTTTCCATCATACTTCTTAGGTTTCAGCTCCTGATGCAGAATCCAGGAGTGTTCATAATCATGCCCATCCTTCTTACAATGAGTGCGTGAAGGTTTGGTCTTTTGTACAACATTTCCTTTGTCTCTTTCCATTTTTGTTTTCTCTTTTCCTTGTTCTTGTTTGTAGTGGGTTTTGATGATTCCCCAACTTCTGGGTTCACATTCTTGCCTCCAGCATCTAGATGTGTAGCCTGAATAGATACCTCATCTATGCTAGTGGGATTAAACATGAGAATGGTATGTCTTAAATAACTACGTAGACCACCTATATACTTCAACAGAGTTTCAAGTGAGTCTAAAGAAATTCTTGGAATCAAAGCTCTTTTCCTAAATTCTTGGGTGTAACTTTGTACACTTTGCCCTTTCAATTGGCAAAGAGTTTTCCAACTCATCATAGCTTGCTGCATATAATCTAGTGGATAGAAATGTTTTTTAATTGGAGAAACAAATTCATTCCAGGTAGAAAGAATTTTACCATGTTTCTTAATATCAGCTTGTGTCCTGCCTTCCCAGCATATCAGGGCGGTGCCTCCAAGGCGTAGGCTAGCCAGCTGAATCTTGCTCCTTTCTGAATCAATGTTCTGCACTCTGCAATATACATCAATTTGTCTAATCCAGTTATCTAGCTTTTCCACATTCAATTCTCTGTCATAAATTGGCAAATGAAACTTCACATCTAATTTAATCAAAGAAGATTTCTTCTTTTTCTTTTCAAGGCTTTCTTTGTGTGAAGAAGATGATGATGAAGGTGATGATGGGGGAGATAGTGGAGAGGGATTCTCTTCTTTTCCTTTGCCTTCTGGGTGGGCAACTAGAAGAGGTTCTTCTACTCCTTTATCTTTTTTGGAGGTTGATGACTCTTCACCTCTACCTTTCTTAAATTCCCTATATATTTCTTCAACCATAGCTCTCATTGTCATGAAACTGTCCATGAAATGGGAGTCTGATTCCAAGGGACTTTCTTCTAACATTTTCTTCTTAGGATAGACTCTTCCAATTTCTGGGTTAGCTTCGACCAACTCTGATTCTCCTAATTGAATCCTTGATCTAGATATCATTCAACAAAAGAATCCAGCACAAGCTTGTCTAACCTTAGTAAACTAGAGCTCTGATACCACTTGATCTGAAATTGATCTAAGACAAACAATTAAGGTATTACAGGCTCATGTGTATGGATGTTCCTATGTTCTTTTATGCAACGGGTCGATAAGATTGTGAAATACACAGGCACTGAAGCAATTAGAGAAAACATAATAGGCAAACATGTAAACACAACAAGTTTAATAAGGAGTTCACCCAACACTCCTGGGCTATGTCTCCTGATCTAGCCTTCAGTGGTGGCCTCTCTATTATGTTTTCAAAAGCAGAGTTTTTACAACAGTGAGCTCAATTTGAGTCTCACACAACAGATATAATTCAGTAGGACTGTACTTCGATCCCCCAAGTCCCTGGAGTGCACAGACTCTCCTTATTGAAACTCGACCTCTGTTGGTCACCGTAGTATGAGCCCAATCTGAGACTCATACCTGACAGGCATATACAGAGGAGTTCACTCGAACCCCTCAAGCCTTCTCTAGAGCACACAGACTCTCTGATTCTCTCTGTCTCTGTCTAGCTCAATGCTTCCTTTGCCTCTGCAAGTTAGCTCGGCTTCTTCTCTCTGCTCTCAGCTTTCTGCATCTAACTAACTCTTACTAACTCGCTTCTCTCTTTCTTTGTCAGCTCGTGGCTTTAAAGCCAATCTTATTTCTGACTGTTTGTTTCCACTTCCCAGCTTTCTGGTTCCCCTACCTCTATTCATTTGAATTCCTTTGTTCTGTGTCATCATCACTGTATAATTCCTCACAGGGAGGTGGCCACCTGTTTCATAACGAACTGAGTGTCAGTTCTCTTGGACGTGTTTGAACGACTGTTTTTACCGTTAACTCTAAGAATGCTCGTGAACATGATCTTCTGCCAATGCATCGTCCACGTTGGACTTCAAATCTTATACAACTCTACCTGTTTACCCCATCGAATCCGGTCATCCATCGGATTGAGTCTTCACCGTCGATCTGGAGCCTCCAGATCCTATGGTCATCGTTCATATCGGGCGGGTAAGTAACACGATGTTTACCTGTCTAATGTGAGCAGTTTTCTCTCTCTTCTAACAGATGCGTGTCAATCGTTGTGTGGCATCAGACGAGACTTGGTTGAAACCACTTACCACCTCAAAGCCCTTTCGATATCCTGCCGATTTTGTGGGACCCCTCCTCTAACTTAATCAGCGTAATATCCATTATGTTTTATAACTTTTTGGGTCTAGGTCGCTCGGGCTTTTCCTTCTCTGAGGGGTTTGCCCATCCGAGTTGCTAATCGCATATGAGAAACCAACCCCATTTCTCAAAAAGACCTCTTGTTTTTCCAATTCATGACAGTGCACGTTACCATGGGCCAACAGTGTGCACACTTGACCGAGGGTCCTCATTGCTCCGCACTATTCACAAATTACAACTGTCTTGAAGATATTTCTGATAAGCTTGATCTTTGTAAGACTTTGAAAATTTGGCATGAATTTTATAGAGTTCATGAAAACTTAAAGTGTGTTATAGGATCTAATTCGGATCACTTGCATGCCCTACTAGTATGATCGAGGCCCATGAGGTCTCCTTTGATTTATGTAGCAGATCTATTCAATCAACCCTTTAGTTCCCTAATACAAAACTTTTATTCTAGGTAGAGAAGGGCACTTGTCTGTGGAGTGGTTTTCTTCACAGACTAAGCATATTTCTATAAGGTTTAATGGAAATTCATTCCTTGGATGCGTCCTTGTGCATCTAGGGCAGAAGATTGATAATTCTCTCTCTACTTCCTCATGCTTTCTCTTGATTTGCATAGTGTCCATTTGTAGGGCGAGGGTTTGTAGCATTTCACTCTTGAAATCTTCCAACATATTTCCAATTTCACCTTTTATGGATGTGTTGGAAGAGGATGAGTTGGCCATTGGTTGACTACCCCTACCCTTTTTCCTAGCTGCCCTAGAATGATTCTTAAAGACACTCTTGATATCTTCTTAGGGTAGCTTGCAGATGTCCCCACCTACTAGCGGGTTTAGGGTATCCAGAAGATCTTCCCTTACCCCTCTGAGCAGGAATAGCTTAAGTGACTCAGGTTCAAGTGTGCACCTAGCCCTTTTGTAGCTAAGATGGAATCTTTCCTCATAATCCTCCAAGGATCCATCATGCCCCAAGGTCATTCTAAAAATTTCCTCTTTAGTATCTTTGGACCTGAAATCGTCCTGATACTTATTGTTGAAGCCTTGTTGAATCTGAGCCCAAGTTGTGATGTTATCCCTAGGTAAACCCATGAACCAGCACAAAGTTGCATCCTTGAGAGTGGATGGGAATAATTTCAACTTCTGATCATCAGTGGTGTAATAATAAGTTCTGCATATGACAATGAACTCAAACAAGAAATTATCTAGATCTTTTGAGGTTAGGCCATGGAAGTGAGGAAGAGCAGAGGGGATTATGTTTTTCATCTTGGCATCCCCATTGGTTTCTTTGATGGGAAAAGCACCCTCAATTCTTTCTCTATCTCCTCTTTCATTCCTATTTTCAGCCATTAGGTCAGTTGGAATGGGTTATCCTTCTTCTTCTCCCCCTGTAGGCTCTTCAAAAATCTCTGGTTGTTCACCTAAGGGGTCTTCCAGTTCACAACCACAGAAAAAGAGGGAAGGTTAGTTGTTTGAAGTGGTGGGGTTATTTGGAAGAAATTTTCCTAAGTTATCCCTATTTCTACGAGGCATGAAAAAAGTGCTTTTGTTTGTTTTGTGTTTTTTTCAAGATTTTAGACTAATTTTAGAATTGAAATAACAAATTGAATAGATTACAACTGCTGAATGAAATCTCACTTGCAAAATGGAAAAGAAAGAAAACCAACTTACAATTACTCTTGCAGAAATGAAGCTAATAACAGAATGAAAGAGATAAGAAATGGAAGAAAGAAAGAAGAAATCACATCTTACTCAGACACCTCCCCGGCTATGACGCAAAAAAGTGATGAGCACCAGTGTTGCAGCAAGAATGTTGCAACTCTTGGGACTACCAACTTTACTTTATCGACCCGGGGTTCGTACAAACTTGGAGGTGACAATGTTGTATACACAAGTATATGCGATGGGTCTACTCTTTGTCACTGTTGAGCTGGCGATAGACTGGTATGGTTTCTCAAACCAGCCTTTTATTGATTCAAAAGAAGTTTGATTACCAATGAAGGAAGGGAAATTTTGCACTAATTGGGGAAATTGAAATATTGTCTACTGCAGTAAGGACAATACTTTAAACACACCACTCATATAACTAATTGCTAAGAGAGATATTGCTTCAGAATAATTCTAAGCTAACATGTGTGTAATACTAACTATCCTAGCCATGTAATCTAAAATAACCAAACATTCTACAGCTGTGCATATGAATGAACATAATAACTCTTTTTTTATTTTTGTCCTTTTTTTGTGAAAATGAGAATGCTAAACCTTATTGGTGACGTGGAAGGTGGGTTAGAGATGGTGATGGAAGGTCAGATGGTTTGGGAGGCAAGTAAGGCTCTTATTCTATCTTCCTAGATGTTTTTTCCACAAATCAGCCTCAAAACAGGCCACTACATGTTATCCTACAGGATGTCCTAATGCTTCCTACAGGATGTCCTAATGCTCCTATAGGATCCCATGTATTCCTATAAGATCTGACAAAGAGAAATAGGAGTGATTTAGAAGGTGGTATAGGGCTTAGGGAAGGTGAATGGTGGAAGAAATAGGGCAAGGGAGTGGCTAGGACTTCTTTAGAGCTCAAAACAGAGTTTGTAAGATGGTTGGATTTGCTCAACAAACCTGGAAAGTTGTTCTTATGGAATGATGAATTGGTTGAGGGACTTGGTGGCTTTTGGTGATCATGGATGGATGAGATTAGGCTGGGATTACTGGCATGAGATCTTCCTGCACTATTGAAACTCCTGCAATACATACATTATTGGCATTTATCCATGAATCATATCAAACAAGGAAGATTTCCAATCAACTTAAGAAAACAAAATTTCATTATTTAGTTGCCTAGTTCATGCATGGAAATACTTGCAAAATATTTTGAAACACCATGAGATCCAATAAAAATCTAAAGATATCATAAATGACAATTGAAACCTATCTTTGAAAACTGAAAAGATGCTGGCCTAAGTAGCAGAAAACCCTAAATTCCATAAGAAATCATAATTCTGTCTTTTTGGGGCTGAATAGGAGTTTTTCCTCAAACCATGGTCCTTAAAGGGAGGAGTGAGGCTAGATCCACCTACTATCAGCCCTTTTTGTATTCCTTTACCTCTCTAAACGACTACTGAAACTATGCACAATTGGAAGCAAACTAATCCAATTTACCACTGCTTGCAATGAAACAATGCTAAAACCAATTCAACACTTAATCTATGAAATAACCTAAACATATAAGTACAAGAAGAGGAGCCATTTCTATTAGGGTTGGGCCCTAACCCAAGAGCTTCAGTCCTCTGAGTCAACTCAGTGCTGGATCAAGGAAATTCTCATTCTCATTATCATATCAGAAAGATTACATAACAATGTTTTGCGACAAGGCTTGAACTCGAAAATGCTTAGTGCTCTTACATAAAAAATCCAAATCCTAATGAGGGTTTAGGCCTCCTTATTTATACAACTGAAGTCTCCAACAAGTTCCTTAAATCTAGGGAGTCTTGGCTCCCAAACTCAAGATGAACTGGCTCTTAATTGTCACTGGCTCGGTTGCCCATGATCTCCATGACTCGGTTGCTTGCAACTCCGAGCTAGTGTGATTTGATTGAGGAATATTTGAATGAGTGAGGATTTAATTAGGAGGCTCTATCTCCTATAATCTCTCCTCCTTGTCTCATTTGAATTTCTTCCCTTAATTAGCCAAAACTGCCATGATTTTCTCTCAAAAAACTTACAATCAATGCACATTAGACCACTAGACATACATTTTACTTTTACTCATCTCATTAAGAAAAATATAATTAAAACATGTAAGGAATTATGAGAAGAGTTGATTTTAATAAGCTTGGAGGTGTATTAAGGTCCATATAGTTACCCAATGACGAGGCTCATCAGTTTTGTCAATCACGCTACCTTGTAATTGAACGCACATGTCAGACACATGTTCCAAAGATCAAGAAAACATATTTACTAATTTCAAATCAACCTTTACCAAGACTATAAATCATGTCATAATCCATCGTCAATTCATAGTTATTGGATATAATGCTACAACTGTCACCTACTTACACTCAAGTACGTATCAACTATCTCAACACATATGTGTGAGTAAAACCATTTTAAAACAAGATCATTCCTTCGAGCAATCTTACATACACATAGTCATATTATGAAATTCATCAAACATTCAACCAACTTGCAAACATACCATGTTAAATGAATCAACTAAATGACATAATCAAACACTCAAACATCAAATAGATGACATAGTCAAACTCATACCTTAATCTCATAACCTTAACTATCTATATATGCTAATCCAATTTAGCATGATACATATAACATCAAGATCTTAATGCAATGAACCTAATAATTAACTAACATATACCAACAAGAAGTTAGCATATAGCATGCTCATCGAAAAAATATAACATAATCATCAAGTTAATTGTCATAAAACAACAATAGAAATGCATAAAACCACAAGTTACTATCATTCATGACTATCTGACACATGTGCATACGACTGCACTAATGAACTAGCATTTAGCATACATGTAACCATAATAATAATAGAATGAAAAGCATATCAATAACCCTAATGCTTATAACAAACATTAAACAACATACCTGCATGCCCACCATACAAACCTATATGATGATCTGCTCTTACCCCGAAGTCCATTGTTGCAACTTCACTTTAATGATCTGCATCTTGTGCTCTATCGCAACCAACACATTAGCATCATAACATACCAATATCATCATGATGACCTAATTTCATACAATGACCTTATGCACAACAACCTTCACCATGAAAATGTGCATAACAACATATGGACACTGCATGCATATACACCCATACACTCATGACGACACGTCCCATAACAACACCATCAACCTTCACATGATGACATTACTACAACCATGATCAACACCATGCAAATGAAACAAGCACATGGACTACAAGCATAAGGAACACATATGCAACTAACACGAATGCATGACCAACACATCGCCCATCTAGTCTGAGGGGTGAACCATGCTATGATACCACTTTGCAACACCCTCCTCCCACATCTACCCAAGTAACTAACCAATTGGGGTAAACATGTGACAAGAAGTTACTATGATATGATTCGACTCCCAATGTGTTAGTTAAGGAAGTGGAACCAATGGAACATGTTAGAGCCTAGATTTTCCTCAGGTTGAAAAGACAAGGTTCTAGGTCCACATCAAACCACGCTCAGCCTCGTAGCTAGCCCTACGAGGACAGGAGAGGGCTCTCTCCGGGTCAATCTCGGCAAAAGATAATCGATGGGGCTCGATATGACTGTAATAAAAGCTAATCTTAGGCTAGGTATGAAGTGCAAGGATTAGATTTGAGTTTTTGGGGGTTTTGTTGGAAAAAAGGGACAGACAAATTTTGGGTCTGGGGATGAGGCTAGATTTTTGTAGAGTTCTGATTGGGGCAAGGAAGGAAATCATTTTGATGCTTTGAATTGAATGAATGGGTGGATCATACTGGTGAGGATCCAAGGAGGGAAAGAGGGTCTCAAGAGTCCTCCTCAAATAGATGAAAACATGAAGAATTAAATAAAATTTCAAGGCAGGGCATAACAGTCCAATGAGTTCTACCTTAATCACTCATTTGTTTAATTGCAGAAGACAAGAGAAGGGAAAATGATACACATAAACATCAGTGAACTTACTAATACATAGGGAAACACACCATCAAAACATAGAGCCACATGGATCCCAACAAGTACTGCAAAACCCTGGTCTTTCCTTTGCCAAAATTGCAGAAATGAAATGTACAATAGAGTGCTAAGCAATTCCAAGTATCCAACCCTGAAAATGACTTAGAAAATACGTGATATAGAATAGCCCAACCCATTCCCTTGCTTCTATGGGTCGAGCTCATCATTCTAGGAGCTGTTTGAACTAATTCTAAACAAGGAACTGAAATCTAGGTAGTCAAACAACTTACCCCTATATGCTAGGAAACTGATTCATTCATTTAATTTTCACCTTTTAGTGAATGAATCCTCTAGAACGAATAAATATGTGCCAAAATTACATCATAGTCATCAAGTTACATCAAGATAGATCAATAATTACATCAAAAAGTAAAACTGGTCAAAACTGGGCGAAATTCTGAGTTGTTGAGTGAAAAACAGGCCAAAATTCTCTATGCGTCGCGCCAAAATGTGTATGCATCGCGCCACTTTGGAGCTGATTTTGAGGCACTTCCTGAATTCCAAATTGGGCCCAAGTGTTCTTGTTGGAAATACTTTCCTGTCTACTTTCCAACCCAAGTGGAATTTCTAAATTTGGATGTCACTTTCCCCTCCAAAACCTCAATCTCCCAAGACTGCTTCCTGTGTGTCAAAATAGGGGCAGTGAGGTCATTTTTAGGGTGTTTTTGACCCTTTAGGCAACCCAGAACTTGATGAAATCCTTAGGTAATCCATGAGAATACTTTTGATGAAAAATCCAAAAAATATAAAGTTTTCCTCCTGGAGATCTCCCAATTATAAGCGTGCACCAAGTGGTGCTACACGTTGGGCAAAAAAACTTGTTTTAAAGCCAAAAAAATTCAAAATCGACAAAATTTTCTCCAAATTTCTTGAAATTTGGGTTGTAGGTCCCCAATCAAGTACCATGCTCAGCCAAAGAAGCTTCAGCCAAAATTTGGAATCGATCATGCTCCTTTTGCCTCTTTTTCTTTTTTGTCGCCTTATTCAATTTTGCCTTTAGATTCCTTATTTGTGCCTTGGAACTCATATGCCACACCTTGTAATGGAAAACCATGTGTGTCAACAATGTTGTATCTCTATCGGCCTTGTCTAGCAGTCTCTCCAAGTGGATGTTGATTCTTTCGAGCCAAGACTCCTGATCCTCATTAATCTCTTGCTCCAATGAAGTGAGCTCAATCCTCCTCCTTTTTGTAGCTTGGCGATTCTCGCGGATGTTTTGTAACTCCATGATTGCTTGCTGATCTTCAAGTTGTTTTTTCCTCTGCTCCAAGTATTTCATAGTCCATTTAGCCCTCTCCAAGTCAATGGATAAGGCTTTGATCTTTGTTTTCTACTCTTGGATAATTTCTCTAAGTTTGGCACTTTCTGGGCCCATATCTGTATCATCATCATGAATGAGAATGAAGTCCGTCTCTCATTCACCTGAAGGCCCCTCATCCTGAATTGGCCTCTTGCCTTTGTTTTGTACCTGTGGTGCTGATGGAGGAAGCGAGGCCCCTTCCACCTCGGGTGGAGATAACACTCGCTTTGCTGCTGCAAACAATCCTCTCATGCCTCTTTGATAGGTGACATATGCCGGCACACTAGTAATCTCTGCCTCCTGACCTCCATTCTAATATGAAGGTTCACGGGTATGATGAACAACCTCCTGATGAACTATTGAAGCTGTGAAAAACTTAGGGGAAATGAAATCTTCCCATGTGATACCCTGCAAACCAAGCTGATGCACAACAATGATCTTGATGAGCGCATAGTGGTAAATGTTGTTGTACTGCTGTTCCAGAGTCTTCTTCTGCACAAGAGTGGTCATCCTCTTGATGTTTTGTCACATGAAATATGGAATGTTCATGAACCTCACTCTCGTGAAATGCATCAATAACCTGATATGGTATGCATAGAGGCGTGAGAAGCGACCTACACAACTAAAGTATCTGATAATGAGTCTCATCAATGGCGCATAAGATTCCTTCAGAAACTAAAATGGGAATACTCTCTTGAGTTGTCTCAAATAACTAGGCTTGATGTAAGGTTCATAATATGATCTATCCAGCTGCTGCCTCTTGTTCCACTCTTCCCCTATATTCGGTATCCTGGTGGCCTGAGAGCTGGTATCTGGTGTTAAGGTAAAGTTTACTCCAGCAAGAGTAACATGACTATCATGCAAATGTAAAACAAACAACCGAACTAACTCTTGATGATGCTGGATATGAGCAATCATCTCACAATATTGAAAGCATGACATTTGTTGAAAGCATGTCATTGCAAGCGGGCAGGCCTGCAATTGAGTTAAGGAAGTAGGCTCTTCTCTGACATGTCTGCCACCTTTTCGAGGCCTTCTTGGCACATTAAGCTCAGTGGTTGAGTCACTACCTTGCTCATATTCTTGCTCATATGATGAATCTGTCTCTGTCATGGTGCTGCAATGTGTATGTTTGACTGGTTTGACAAAGAGAAATAGGTGATGTGTTTTTCAATGCCGAATGTGCCAAAGGGAAATGGGACTGTGAGGAATATGGGACAGTGGGAAAAGCGGATGATGGAGTTTGTCAAGTGAAGAAATGTGAAAACAATCACTTGACTGTGTTTAGGGAGTGGGGATTTAAGGATTTTGTGAATGATATGAGAGATAAATGATATAGGAGTTTAGTATAGGGAAAATGGGAAGTAGGGATATGAGTGTTTTGGGAGTTTAATAATGATAGGATTATGAAAGGGAAGGGATCACAAGTGGGAGAGGAGACTTGGCACCAAAATCATCATTTGAAAACACCAAATACAAAACCCTATGGAGCATATTTTGATATAAATGTAGGGTTTATATTTTCACACTTCAAACCTTTAAATTCTCCCTCCAAGCAACACTCAACACAAGATAAATTCAATAGCAAGAAGGCTCAAACTTACTTGGAGAAAAAGACATGGCGCTATTGAGTTTTGATGACTGCAGGGATAAAAAACCGGCCTGTCGGTTGTGTGCGCCGCGCACAAACCCAGTGCATCGCACCTCCTGGATGCACCGTGACAGTGTAATTTAACACTGCGGAATTTCGCTTGATGTGTCGCGCGGACTGTGTGTGCCACAACCTCCTCCAATGCACCGCGCGACCCTTCAAACACAAAATTTTCTCCTCTAACCCTCAAATCAATATCCTTTGACCCCTTGGCTTAGCAATTGATGTTTCAAGCAATAAAAATGCCTCATGGAGTAATGAGTTTGATTTTGATTGAGGCCACAATGATTTTTTGTGTTGGAGGTTCTGTGCACCGCGCGCAAGCCCAGTGCGCTGCGTGGCCTGGATGCACCACACCCTTTGTGTTACAGGGAAAAGTGTCTATTTAGAATTTCTCTATCCCACTAAGGTGTGACAGCTACCTTAGAAACAAACAGAGAAAAGCTACTTTTGTTTTTCCTTTATGAATTATAGATAGAGAGGAACAGAAATACCAACCTCTGTCTTGCGCCAATCTCCTGATTTGATCCCTCTCTTCTTTGATAGTCCTCTGCTACCTGCTCCCTTGCACGCCAAGCTTCACAAAGTACCTGTAAGATCACAGAAGCATGGCACTATACAAAGACAAGGATCTATAATCATAAACAATCTAGGGTCAGATGTAAATTGACCATACAAATGTAACAAGCATCAATGACACAAAAGCATGGAGGAAAACTCAAATAGCTTTTATTGATAAACAAGAAAAGAGCCAAGAGGAGTTACAACCGGTTGTTCTGATCCAGCATCAACCTCCCAACAAAGAAGCCCCTCTTCACCTCAAACAAAGCTTAGATCGCCCAACAATCTGATGTTTGTTTGAGGAAACCAACAGCAATTCCTTACAATATGCAAAATTCCAGCCTCTGGATCTCTGGGATGAGGGATCCATATATAGATATCTATAAGGGGAATGAGTCAGCTTGTGATTTGACTAGTGTCTTCTCTCTGATAGTTCTTGCTTCCACTTGGAGACTGATGGCCTCTCACTCATCCTTGGTCGAATTTAGTGAGGCAAGTGTCACAGGAGAAGATTCTGGAAGCTTCCATTGCCTCTCCACCTCGTGGAATGACACTACCATTTGTCATTTCTCACCCATCGCACCCCACAGAAGGGAATTTTGAAATGCAACGCACCCTCACAGTGTATTTGGGTGAGATGAAATGCACCTAGCCAGTGGAGCAGCTGCAATGATCTTGTTTTGACCAATTCTGAGCAGTTTCTCATGGAGAGCTTCTGGGAGAAGCTGTAATCTGTTGACCTTGTTCCTTTAGGGGTTAGAACAACACTTTTAGGGACTTAGGAGCCCTTGGTTTATGGACATTTCATGCTTGGGGTTGTAGGGCCCAAAAATGTCTATAATAGTTGCCCCCTAAAGTATGAGGCCGTTAATCTTTTGGTGTCAGGTGAAATGCTTTATTATGAGGATCCGAAGTTCTTTCAATGCTGGGAGGAGACCTGTAATAAGATACAATACAATACATTATCTTCATACTCTTTTCATGATCTAGCTGAGGCGGGCATTCCCATGCTCAGCTTTATAAATTCATTTTCATGTACATAGGACAAAAAATCGTCTGAGTGTAGACTAATGATTCTGATAGATCCATCATCCTTTTGATAGGATGATTATCTGTGCTGCAATGATGTACATTTGATGTCTTTATTTTCCCTGAATATATATCGCAGCCCAGATGGATGAAACTAGATTCGGGGTCTTCAATCTCGTCCGATCTTCACTCAAAGTACAAGTCGATCCATGTGAGAAATGTTCTGAAGTCGAACATGGAAAGACATTGCTTGATTACCAGTCAATGATGTAAACTGTTAACAAGCGCGAGAGGAATCACAGATAATGATAATGACCCTCAAGGTACTGCAGTACAATTCACGTGGTGTGAATAAAGGACTTGGCGTCAAACACCACGCAAAATCTTTCGAAGGCCATTGATGTAAACCTGTCGCCAGAAGTGAGAAACTCGCCATTGAGGCATGCAAGCTTCAAAGTACTGAATGGGGTGTTCCTAGATCAACTTCTTGGATAATGAGCTGATGTCGACAAGAAGTGATCCGTCACAGGAGGGCCTTAATGAATCCCACATCAATGACACGGAACGGAGCAAATGATTTTAATGGAGGTGAAAATGATCTGGTGATATAAGGTTCAGGGTGGCGGTCATGAAAGAATGGAGTATAATGTATGGTAGTGGGTGAGACACAGGTGAACTCTCTGAATGACTTCTCTTGAACATATCGGCGACACTGATGTGATGGATTGGTAGCAATAACCCCAAATTTGGATGGTATGGCGTGACCATGGTGATGTGACCGGTGAATGAAACAACCCAACCCGACTCGGACACGGAGTGGAAGTGTCACGTTCAAGAGCGACTTGCTACCAACAAAGTTTCTTTAAGTTTTCTTCCCAATTTTCCCCAGTCATTGCTGACCAATACCTCTTTATTTTTGTCAAGCTTGAGGAGGATAACATATGCTTGTTCTATAATTTGCCCTTCGGGCAAACCCATCGCTATGTTTTAATGAGCCTAGCGATAGTGAAACTCGTTCTCGTCTATAGACGAGTTTGTCGCTATTAATCTTTTTAACAAGTTTAACGACAAAGATAAATCGGTCCTTTTCAATTTTAGAGAGTCTGAAAAGGAACGTAAAGGTAACTCCAAAATTCCTTTTTGGTCATCTAATCCCTTAAGTCCGAAAAATTATAAAACAATATAGAAGGGATGGATTTTCGATACTTTTAACGAGCCAAACAAAACAAGCACTTGATCTTTTTGTGTAATAATCCCTCAGGTCCAAAAAGATTAAAATCTAGAGGGATGGCACTTCCTGTCTCTTTAACGAGCTGTAGAGGCCAATGGCTCGGCAATCTTTTCATATTTTACGAGTCAGTTGAAAAGAGCTTAAAGGAGACTCGTCTTTTGAGGAACGAGTGATAAAATGGGTCGCAGTTGATTCCAAGTAAGTTTTGAAATTTTCCAATCATGGCAGTGTCACAGGGATGGCTAGTGAAATCACTCTTCGTAGCTGTTCCTCAAAATGGGTAAACAATCAAATGGAGGTGAATGATCGGCCAATGAAAAGTGGAGGTGACGGTGCAAACACGACCAAGGCTTTAACGGATGAAGTACTACATTCACGATGGTTATTTACCGGGGAATAGTTCATTTTTTAACGAGCTTAAACGCGGGGGGAAACATTTGCTCATGGCTTATGTTTATTTTTTAACGAGCTTGAACTATGTGCTAAAACTGCTCGATTGAATGGTCCCTTTTTTGATTTTACCATAAATAGCTTTGCTCTTTCAAAGATTGTTCTGTATTTTCAAATGCTTCATCAAACTAGTCAGAAATGAACAATTTATGCTTGAAAACGAGTTGGAACACTAATATTTTACTTTGAACTATGTAAAAAGTAATGAAAAAGTGTTTTTACCTCTCATTTTACCATTTCATTTGAACTTTGGTTTGTTGGAGCTTTGGAGGAGCTTTCCTCCTTTGATTTTCATCAGCTGATTTCGAGAGATTCTATGGACGATTCTCAGCGCCGTCTGGACTAGGTAGGAGCTAAACTTGAGCTCCTTCATTTCATGGTTTCCATTTTGCATTTTGAGCTTGATTCCTAGCTTTTCTGAGCCCCTGGGGTTTGAAAAACTCGTTCTGCCTTCAGCGCACCCTCTTTGTATCGAAAGGTGCATTGAATGGTTGCTTTTCTAAAGGCTATCTGACCTGCAACGCACCCAGAACACTACTGTAGGTGTGTTGGGCGCAGAAAAGGAATTCTATGCACAATTTTTGATGGAAATTTTGCCTGTTTCTTACCAACATCAGGATGTAACTCTTCTCTTGTTTGTTTTTCAGAGATCTTTGGAGTAAGATCACCATTACATGGCGAGAACGTGAGCATGAAGAAGAGGACATGCTTGCCCTACATGATCCGGTTACAGTAAACGCACTGCGGAATTGTGGCTTGTTGAAGTTCTTCCGCATTTCTAGCATGAGACAGCAGATCAACTTACTGCAGTATTTGCTCAATGCTTGGGATCCTACCAACCAAGTTTTCCAGTTTAGGGGCAAATCTATCCCCTTGACTGTAGAAGACATCTATTCCTTGACTGGCTTGTTGAGGCGGGGTGCCCCCATCTCTTTATCAGGTTCGGCCCGAGGAGGTGACTCTGTGAGAGATTATGTTCGCCGGTACTGCAGAGAGGGATCTCAGCCGAGTAAAGATGGAAAGATCATCATCCGTGATGTTACTGACAGGTCCCTCAGGACTATTTTGTTTACTTTTGGTAGGATGGCCAGTGGTGCGGCTCTTCATGTAGCCAACCGATCTTATATGCAGTATGCCTTGGAATGCCTCCAACTGAAGGTGTTCAACTGGTGTGACGCAGTACTTCTTGTGATGAAAGAATAGTTGACCAAGATAAAGAGCGGGAGGTTGAAGAACTTTGGGTATGGTTCTATTTTCACCACCTTTGCCTTGGAGAAGATACCACTGATGCAGCCACAGTATATTGCACTCGATTTACCTTCACCTACTGAACCACGTATGCAGAGATGGGTTGACCATATGTCTAGGCATGCTGTTCAGTCTCATATTTCATTTTCTGATACCTTCTTCAGGTGGTTTGATCGTCAGGAGATGGTTTATTCCGAGTATCCATATGCTGGCATGGACTTCCGGGGTGATCCAGATTTAGTACTGCCGGATGGCGAACAGTGGGGCGCCATTGGTAAAATCTTTGACCATATTCTTGTTTATGGTTTTTCATTTATAATGTTCTTGTGCTTTATTCTATCAAGACTTTAATCAAACTCATGTGTACATGCAGATGTTGGTCCTGTTCGTCCAGTAGTTCACCTGAGAGTTCCAGCCGCTGCCCCAGCAGGAGAGGCTGTCAGAAGGGCTATCCTTCGTGACCTTGATGTGGCCGAGACTCTCACAACATTACAGGAGTAGGCTGAGGGCCTCACTCTTGGTATTCCAGATGTGAGGACTGAAGAACTACCTTTGAGGTTACAGCAGCATACCACTGGTGTGCCAAGACAATGGACTCATCTCTTACGCATGATCGCATAGGCTGTGACTTGCTATCACAAGCATCATTAGACTAGCGTGCCCCCTAGCATTTTGAGTTTTTGGTCACTTGACCGATTTTGTCTTGGTTACAGAACATTATGTGTAAACCATAAACAGTTATATATATTTTTGATTTTTGGAGTTTTATTTTGGTTAAGTTACATGATCCAAATGCAAACATTGATGGTATATTTCTTTTTATAAATGTTGCAAATGTCTATCTAACACATAATTTGCCAATGAGTCAGTTAATGTGTTTAAGTTTCTGGAAATATGTTGATATTGAATAAAATCAAATTGCCTTTCCAAAATATTAACCCTTAGGAACATGCGATAAATAGCTGGATTTCGGACAGAATAGATACCAGTGAGTTGTAGTATTACGAGTTGTGAGTCTAGCCTGACAATCAGTCGGCGTATACCATGTGTGATGGCATCAGAGAGAAGTTCTATCAATGCACTATATTTAGCGATGTTATTTGTTGATCGACCAATACATACCCCTCTGAAACTTACTAACTCACCGCTTGGATCAAAAATGGCCCAGGCTGCGGAAGATAGGTTCCACGAACTACGACTCGCTCCGTCGGCATAACCAACACATGACTCCAATAGGTTTGACATCTGTAACAAATGTAAAAGTGGATTACTTGACCAAAATAAACACTTTAGCGAAAACAAAAACATAACAAAAGCATATAGGTTACCATTACGCATAGTAACGCTTGAGGTACAACCCATTACAAGGTTGCACCAGTGGAATTCCATCATAATCCATTAACTCGTAGGCTACTTTTGCTAACACTCATTTAACAATGTAGGGGCCCATCCATAAAGACTTAAATTTACCTGCTTCCAATTTATCAGATTCTTGGTCTTAAAGTAAGACCAAGTCACCTTCCGAGAAGACACGGGGTTTGACATTTTTGTCGAACTGCGCCTTGACTCGTTTCTTATGGGCTTTATTAGCCAAAGCGGCATCACGACGGGTTTCATCCAATTGGATTAATTCCAAGAAACGAGCTTCTTCTTCTGAAGTTCCGGGGAGGAGATCAATTGCGAGTTTGAGAGACAAGATTTCGCACTGGATTGGTAAGAATGCTTCCAGGCCATATACCAGTTGGAAAGGTGTAAACCTGATTGCATTCCTTACCGATGTTCGGTAAGCCCACAAAGCTGAGTATAGGATTAGGTTCCATCTTCTTTTGTGAACTCCAATCATCCTTTGCAGCATGCGCTTTAGGACCTTGTTGATTGCTTCAACTTGTCTGTTGGCTTGCGGATAATATGGAGTAGAGCTGTCGTGAGACAACCCTAGTTTGGCAGCTAATTCTACCATCATGTGATTACGAAAATGCGATCCATGATCTGCGACTATAGCCTGTGGTACGCCGAATCTAGCGACTACATGATTGAAAAAGAAGAGGGCAGCTGTTTCACCAGTATTATCTAATGTAGGCATCGCCTCGGCCCATTTGGTAAAATAGTCAACTGCGACTATGATATACCCATGCCCCCTGGTCAAGGTGGGGTTACATGTCATGAAATCAATGCCCCCTTTGGTGAATGGCCCAATAGCCACTATTGGCTGCAGAGGTGTGGGTGGTCTTCTAGTTTTGCTATCGAAAATTTGACAAGCATGGCAACTTCTGACTGCGTGTTATAGACATTTTTGTGCCTTACAGCTTTGAGCTTGAAATGTCCATAATCAAAGGGATCCAAAGTCCCTAAAAGTGTTGTTCCTGCCCCTAAAGGAACAAGGTCAACCAATGACAACTTCGCCCAGAAGTTCTCCACCAAAAACTACTCAGAATCAGTCAAATCAGGATCAATTCAAGTGCTCCACTAGTTGTCTACGTTGCAAAGCACCCCAGTACACTAGCTAGGTGCGTTGCAACGCACCTAAGTGCACTACCAGGGTGCGCTGAGCGAGAAATGCCAAATGGCAGTGTCATTCCGCGAGGTGTACAGACAATGGAAGCTTCTAGAATCTTCCTCAATGACACTTGCCTCACTGAGTTCGACCAAGGATGAGTAAGAGGCTCTCAGCCTCCAAGTGGAAGCAAGAACTGACAGAGAGAAGCCACAAGTCAAAACATAAGCTGACTCATCCTCTCTGCTTACATCTATATATGGATCCCTCATCCCAGAGATCCAGAGGCTGGAATTTTGTACTTTGCAGAGAATTGTTGTTGGTTTGAGATTGAGATTAGTGCATTGGGTGATTTATGCTTTGTTGGAGGTGAGGAAGGGATTCCTTTGCTGGGAGGTAGATGATGGATTGGGACTCACTTGGTTGTATCTCCTCTTGGACTTTCTTATTATATCAATAAAACTATTTGAGTTTCTCCTACATGCTGTGTATCAATGATGCTTTGTTATATGTGCATGTTTAGCTTAAATCTGATCCTAAGCTAGTTATGAATGTAAATCTATGTCTTTTGTGTAGTTTTCCTCTTCTATGATCTTGCAGGAACTTGGTGAAGCTAGACCAGTAAGGGAGCAGGCAGTGGGAAGCGAACAAAGAGGAGAGCGATTGGATCAACAAACTAGCACAAGACACAGGTTAGTTACATCCTTCCTCTTCGTTTACATTTCATAAAGAAGAAGACGAAAATAGTTTTCCTTGTTTGTTGCTAAGGCACTGTCACACCTTAGAGTGGGATAGGGGCATTCTGAATAGATACTTTTCCCAACAACAAAATGGCGACTCCACTAGGGAACGTATCTAGTTAGTTTATTTGTGTTTCTATTGTTGTTCTTCTCGTAAACTTAGGAGTGGCGAATCGAATTGCATTTGCCATTTACAAATGCAAAGTAGAGATATGCTACTCTAGTCCATTCACTGGGCCTGTTTATGATCTGAACAGCTGATCCACAAATGCTCTAATTGCCCTTTGTGATAGCTCTTAGTCCTCCTTTAAATCATCCCTCTAATTGTACCTTATTGATAGCTTTTATCCGGCCAAAAACCATAGATTAAACTGCAAACCGTGACCCAGAACCCAGAGAAAATTCTCGTTTCTGCTTCAGCGCAGGCTCTGTGAAGAGGTTCTGCATTTCAATGCAGGTCCCGAGAGGGCTACCTGCGCTGCAATTCAGTTTCTCTGTGCAACAGGTGCGCTGATCAGCCTTTGCCCTGTGCAGCTGTGGTTCTTTGCTTCATTTTGTTCAGTTTTATCTCTGATTTTTGCAGCCTGTTATCAGTGTGTGTACCTATCTGAAAACCCCTTTTCTTTGCCTTAATTCTGCCTTAGTTGTATAAAAGAAACTTTACTTGTTTTTGTGTATTTGTTACATCATTTGCAGTTTCCCATTACAAAAGTAAACTAGTCATACTGTCGCCCTTAGATCTAGACATGTCGTAAGTGTCGTTTTGATCTTAGGAGTAAGTTTGTTTGCTGTTGATAGTTGATTACGCTTTTACTTTTGTCTTTTGGTTTGAATTTGTGAATTTCTAGTGTCGAAACAAGTGTTTACTTCAAAATCATAAAGTGTCGTAATCGTCTTTTTGATTTCAAAAAGAAGCTTGTTTGTGTTTTCACTTGAAATCGAATTCAAATTTGTACAACAACTTTCTTTTTAGGCATCAATATTAAGAAAGTAAAAACAAATACATGCACAAGTGCATTTGCATTTTGACAGTTTGTATGGTTTGATTTAGGAAAAGTGCATTTACAGTGTGCTCTATGCTCTTTGAGAAAATATTGTGTCTTTCTTTTCCCCTTGTAGCTAGGATTTTCATTATTGAAAAGAGATAAAAGCTTGCTTATCATCTTTAGACTGCATTTAGGAATTGTATCTACATCTCATGGTGATCCAAAAAGGCAAACTTCTAAGAAAGATCAACTAAAATAAATTGAATGAACTTAACAACGCATTGGAACTTAATGCACAACATAGAGGTCTAGGCTAGAGACGTGTTCTAGCGTCGTAAAGCCTGGTAACTGTTGTCCTCACTGTTGGTTGGGTGATTCCTCCACTGTGAGACGATAAGTGCCAGTACGGATTGTGCTCCCACGTACCGTCGAGTATATATTGGGAGACCCCTATAGGAATAAAACCTTTATCCATAGGAAGCCGTGTCAGCTGCCCTACTGATCGCAATGCACTGAACACAGCATTCGGGAAGATTGACCGCCCGTACCCTAGAAAGTATTCTGCAGTTTTGTGATTGGTTTGGCACACCCTCTACCTAGAACTCCAGAGCAGTCCCTTTCGTTCCTTTTCAGACTCCTTAATGGAAAAGGTCCATCTGAGCACTTGTCACTTCAGGCTCATTAAAAATCGAATGAGACTAGAGTCATCTTTTGCTTTTTCTCGACTCTTTAAAATTGAAAAAGCAAGTTGTGTCCAAGCGTCGTTAAAATTTATTTTAAACGGAATATTCATACCCTTTTTCTTGCGTTGATATTTAGGTTGAAAAAATGGAGCCTACCAACCAAGGAATTCCCCTTGGTGGAAATTCTAGTCCCTTCTACTCTTGGGGAGATGTTGGTGCACCCCATATGGCCACATTGTCGCTTCCAGGACTAACAATTGGCTTGCCGATCTGGCTCTTCTCAACCAATGTCGTTCATAACACCACTATTCCTGAACAGTCGAATCAGCAGTTAGACGAATCCAGAGTTTCCCACCAACCCTCTACTTCTTCTAATTCTTCCTCTCTTCCTTCCTCTTCGCTTGACGGGACTGGTAAAGCTAAAAACCAAGTTCCTAAGGAGAAGAAGGAAAAGAAGAAGAAAGAGAAAAAGAAGAAGGAGCCAAAGGCAAATAAGGGAAAACAAGTGTCGTCTAAAGAAAATCCACACACAGCACTGACCAGGCCTAAATCGCCATGTGTCATTTGCAAGGGAGACCACTTTCACAGAGATTGTCCTTGCATCCCTCGGATACTAAGGGACTGGTCTCCCCGTTTGCACAATCCGGTGTCATCAACCTCTGATGGCCATGTTGAAAGTACATCGTCAACTAGCGAAAGTGAAGTTCCAGGACAAAAAGGGAGAGCTAGACCTCCCTGTAGATTGTGCGAAGGCGACCATGCCCTCCACCGTTGTCCCTTCTTAGACAAGGCTAAAAGAGTCTTGGAAGATCGTCCGGTTTCACCGTTACGACTTCCTCCTGGATATAAAAAACTCTTGCCGAGTCCTTCGTTAGTTGAGAATCCAGCTGGCCCACTCAAGTGGTCAGCTGAAGCATCTATCATTGAAGATAAACCAACTGAATCCATACCAGACGAAAGTCAAAAGGTCGAGGCGACAGTTGACCCAGTCTTGCCTTCAGAGGTTTTATCTTCGAATGATACAGTCACTGAAGAGGATAAGGATGACACCGTCTAAATTCTCTTCATCAACACAGACTCTGACGAACACGGGGGCAATCCACCCATTCCTTTATCGCAGGAAGGAAGTTCGTCAGAGCGATACCCGGCCGTCTACTCGGTCCCACCTCCAAGCAACCTAGTTGTATCCTTCGACTGGAACCAACTAGGCAGACCCAGTTTGCCAGCAAGCATACCATTCCGAATTATCGTTCAAATATACAGAATGGTCATGGCTGGCACCATCATAGATGAGGGGGCATCTGTGAGTATCCTTTCCTCTATTGATTGGAAAGCGCTTGGTTCGCCATCGCTTTTGCCTGAGATGAGAAATCTGACAGGTTTTGATAAAGGAACCAGTCGACCTTTAGGGATCCTCCCCAATGTGCCCATAACATTGAAAGGGAAGACCGTTCAAATGAACGTGATGGTCGTTCAAGGACCCTTGGATTATAACCTACTCCTTGGATGAGACTATATATATTGCATGAGAGCCATCGTCTCCTCACTCTTTAGAGTAATGTGTTTTCCGCACGAAGGAAGAGTGGTCAAGCTCGTGGACCAGCTTTCATTTCCCGAATCATGCATCACAAATAGTCATATACCATCCCTAAATGGTCTCTTCACGCAAGAAATGTCTCAACCCACGGTCCATCCTCCCGATGAGCGCGAGTAATTCGGAGGGATATGACTGGAACCCAGGGGGCATGCGTCCTAGTCTGCTTCGGCAGGAAAACTTCGGGTATAGAGTAGGTTTCCGCGGGAGAATATGACTAGTCCGTACCCCATCCGTGATTGGAAGAGGGGTTGTTCTAGAATAAGATTCTTTTGTCAAAGTTATGTGGTTGGCAAAGCTAAGTCACTCACCTTTGTCTGCTTCGGCAAGCATCGCCGAAGAAGTGTTTTGTTTGCACTGCGAATAGAACAATCTTTGGGTAACCTGTAAGAGGTGGTACCCTTCCTGATAAAACAAATGTTTTGTCAGCTCGAATAAAGGGTGACCCTTCCTGATAAAATGAAAATTTTGTCAGCTCGAATAGAGGGAGATCTCGAAACTCTGTTTTATACCTGGGGGCATGCAAACCTTTTGGAGTGCAAGCAAAGAGCGGTTATTTATCTGTTTTTGGGATTAGTCGTTTCCTAACTTGCATAAAGAAAGGATGTGGGGCAAAAATCTAAAAGTTGCCATTTTTATATGAGACATTCTTATCATATGACTGGATTAATCGAGCAGTTTTAGAACATAGTTCATGCTCGTTAAAAAATAAACATAAGATCGAGCAAGTGTTTCAACCTGCATTTAAGCTCGTTAAAAAATGAACTATCCTCCGGTAAATAACCACCGTGAATGTAACATTATCAGCCATTAAAGCCTTGGTCGTGTTTGCACCGTCACCTCCACTTTTCCATTGGCCGATCGTTCACCTCCATTTGATTGTTTACCCATTTTGAGGAACAGCTGCGAAGAGTGATTTCACTAGCCATCCTTGTGACACTGTCGTGATTGGAAAATTCCAACCCTTACCTGGAATCAGCTGCTACCCGTTTTATCACTCGTTCCTCAAAAGACGAGTCTTCTTTAAGCTCTTTTCATCTGACTCGTAAAATATGAAAAGATTGCCGAGTTTTGGCCTTCCAGCTCGTTAAAGTGACCGGAAGTGCTATCCCTCTAGATTTTAATCTTTTTGGACCTGAGGGATTATTGCACAAAAAGATCGAGCGCTTGTTTTGTTCGGCTCGTTAAAACTATCGAAAATTCATCCCTTCTGTATTGTTTTATACTTTTTCGGACTTAAGGGATTAGATGACGAAAAAGGACTTCCGGAGTTACCTTTACATTCCTTTTCAAACTCCCTAAAAAGGAAAACGACCGAGTTATCTTTGTCATTAGACTCGTTAAAAAGATTAATAGAGACAAACTTGTCTTTAGGCGAGAACGAGTTTCACTATCGCTAGGCTCGTTAAAACATAGCGATGGGTTTGCCCGAAGGGCAAATTATAGAACAAGCATATGTTATCCTCCTCAAGCTTGAAAAAAATAAAGAGGTACTGGTCAGCAATGACTGGGGAAAAATTGGGAAGAAACTCAAAGAACCTTTATTGGTAGCAATTCGCTCTTGAACATGACACTTCCACTCCGTGCCTGAGTCGGGTTGGGTTGTTTCATTCACCGGTCACATCACCATGTTCTCACCATACCATCCACCTTTGGGGTAAATGCTACCAATCCATCATATAAGTGTCGCCGATATGTTCAAGAGAAGTCATCCAGAGAAGTCACCCGTGTCCCATCCACTACCATACATTATACTTCATTCTTTCATGACCGCCACCCTGAACCATATATCATCAGATCGTTTTCACCTCCATCAAAATCATTTTCTCCGTTCCGTGTCACTGATGTGGGATACATCAAGGCCCTCCTTTGACGGATTGCTTCTTGTCGACATCAGCTCATTATCCAAGAAGTTGATCTAGGAACACCCCCTTCAGTACTTTGAAGCTTGCATGCCTCAATGGCAAGTTTCTCACTTCCGGCGACAGGTATACATCAATGACCTTCGACCGAAAGATTTTGCGTGGTGTTCGATGCCAAGTCCTTTATTCACACCACGTGAATTGTACTGCAGTACCTTGAGGGTCATTATCATTATCGGTGATTCCTCTCGCGCTTGTTAACAGTTTACATCATTGACTGGTAATCAAGAGATGTCTTTCCATGTTCGACTTCAGAACATTTCTCACATGGATCGACTTGTACTTAGAGTGAAGATCGGACGAGATTGAAGACCCCGGATCTAGTTTCATCCATCCGGGATGCGATATATATTCAGGAAAAATAAAGACATTGACATGTACAGCATTGCAGCACAGATAATCATCCTACCAAAAGGATGATGATTTCATCAGAATCATCAGTCTACCATCAGACGATTGTCTGTCCTATGTACATAAAAATGAATTTATAAAGCTGAGCATGGGAATGCCCGCCTCAGCTAGATCATGAAAATAGTATGAAAATAATGTATTGTATTGTATCTTATTACAGGTCTCCTCCCAACATTGAAAGAACTTCGGATCCTCCTAATAAAGCATTTCACCCAATAAATGGCCTCATACTTTAGGGGGCAACTGTTATAGAAATTTTTGTGCCTTACAGCTTTGAGCATGAAATGTCCATAATCCAAGGGATCCAAAGTCCCTAAAAGTGTTGTTCCTGCCCCTAAAGGAACAAGGTCAACCAATGACAGCTTCTCCCAGAAGTTCTCCACCAAAAACTACTCAGAATCAGTCAAATCAGGATCAATTCAAGTGCTCCACTAGCTGCCTCCGTTGCAAAGCACCCCAGTACACTAGCTAGGTGCGTTGCAACGCACCTAAGTGCACTACCAGGGTGCGCTGAGCGAGAAATGCCAAATGGCAGTGTCATTCCACGAGGTGTACAGACAATGGAAGCTTCCATAATCTTCCTCAATGACACTTGCCTCACTGAGTTCGACCAAGGATGAGTAAGAGGCTCTCAGCCTCCAAGTGGAAGCAAGAACTGACAGAGAGAAGCCACAAGTCAAAACATAAGCTGACTCATCCTCTCTGCTTACATCTATATATGGATCCCTCATCCCAGAGATCCAGAGGCTGGAATTTTGTACTTTGCAGAGAATTGTTGTTGGTTTGAGATTTAGATTAGTGCATTGGGTGATTTATGCTTTGTTGGAGGTGAGGAAGGGATTCCTTTGCTGGGAAGTAGATGCTGGATCAGGACTCACTTGGTTGTATCTCCTCTTGGACTTTCTTATTATATCAATAAAACTATTTGAGTTTCTCCTACATGCTGTGTATCAATGATGCTTTATTATATGTGCATGTTTAGCTTAAATCTGATCCTAAGCTAGTTATGAATGTAAATCTATGTCTTTTGTGTAGTTTTCCTCTTCTGTGATCTTGCAGGAACTTGGTGAAGTTGGACCAGTAAGGGAGCAGGCAACGGGAAGCGAATAAATAGGAGAGCGATTGGATCAACAAACTAGCGCAAGACACAGGTTAGTTACATCCTTCCTCTTCGTTTACATTTCATAAAGAAGAATACGAAAATAGTTTTCCTTGTTTGTTGCTAAGGCACTGTCACACCTTAGAGTGGGATAGGGGCGTTCTGAATAGATACTTTTCCCAACAACACTGCGGTTATGCGATCTTTGAACATTGTTGGCCAGAAGTATCCTGCTCGTAAGATTTTTTGCGCTGTAGCATATCCAGATTGATGCCCCCCACACGCGCCTGAATGACAATCAGTCAGGACATTTTCGGCCTCCTCATGGGTGAGACACCTTCTCAGAACTGTATCAATACCACGACGGTAAAGTGTATCACCGACGATCATGTAGTCTTTTGCTTGGCATCGAATACGTTTTTGCTCGGAGTGGGAGGTGTTTGGCCTGTATTTTTGGGTTTGGAGATAAATAATTATATCCCCATACCACTCATTGCTTGAAGATATCAGAAACAAAATTTCGTCCACGATTGTTTCTTCGGATGTTTCATCATTGGACGACGATGGAAGATCGCACAATAATTCTGCGAAAACTAGAGCTTTCTTCGACTTGGATTTTACAAATTCCAGATCAAACTCTTGTAGGATTGCTATCCATTTTGAATATTTTCCCCCCAGTAACTGTCGTGACAATATATAAGTCATGGGGTTGCAATCTGACAGAATGGTAATTTTCCGAAAGAGGACATAGTGTCGAAATCTCTGTATCGCTTGAACAGCTGCGAGTGCTAGCTTTTCAACGTAAGAATATTGGCTTTCTGTATCATTTAAGTTTTTACTCAAATAATATATAGGATGTTCAATTCCATCGACTTCTTGAACTAAAACCATTGTGATGGTCGTATCCGCTGCAGCCAGATACAGGTTAAAATCTTTTTGATAATCAGGAGCGTACATTAATGATGCTTTCATTAGTGATTCTTTTAAAGCATCAAAGGAAGCTTGCACAACCTGATCCCATATAAAGGGCACTTCCTTTTTCAAAAGACGTATATAACCTTTAGCAAGTTTGGCGTAATTTGGAATGAACCTCCTCAGAAAGTTCGCTTTCCCTTGGAGTTTCTGAATCTGAAGCAAATTAGAAGGTCGAGGCAAATTTATGATTGCCTGGACCTTACATGGGTCGAGACAAATCCCGTCTTTTGAGACTACAAAGCCAAGTAAACGACCAGAACTGACGCAAAATACACATTTGTGTGGATTGAGTCGTATCTTGTAGTGTCGGCAACGTAGAAATATCGCTCTTAAATCCTGCGGGTGATCAGTCCACTTTCGTGAATGAGTCGGTAGGTCGTCGAGGTATGGTTGAACGATGTTTTTGATGTCGTGGAAGGCATAATTCATTGCCCTCTGAAACGTCGCCCCTGTGTTCTTCAAACCAAAGGGTAATTTTCTATATGTGAATGTGCCCCGCGAAAAAATAAATGTAGTCTTTGACTGGTCCTGTGGGTGGATATTTATTTGATTATACCCGGAGAATCCATCCATGAATGAAAAGATTTCGCATCCGGCGCATTCATCAATTATCTAGTCAATGAAGGGTGTAGGGTAGTTGTCTTTTGGACAAGCTTGATTTACATCCCTATAATCGATGCACACTCTAATTGTTCCTTATTTTTTCATAACAGGGACAATATTTGATACCCAATCGGTTAGAGGAACCGGGTAGATGAAACCAGCATGGAGAAGTTTTTCAACTTCTGCCTTAATGGCAGCGGCTTTCTTGGGGTGCACCTGCCTTAGCCGTTGTCGTACTGGTTTGACATCTGGATACATCTTAATTTTGTGCTCAATGATACTCGAGTCAATGCCCGGCATTTCACTATATGACCAAGCAAAGACATCTCTGAATTCGCGAAAAAGAGCATTATATATTTCTAGTTCTGAAGGAGAACAACATTTACCAACATAAATATTCTCTACAACATCTGTTTTGGTTGATATATTTATGGCGATAGTCTCTTCAATGTTGGACAAGTTTCGCTCAGAATCCACCGTGTTTACAATATTTGATAGGAAATCAAAGACTGAAGGATGATAAAGGTCATCTTGAGCATCTTCTCCACAATCCGAAAGAAGGGAACGATGGTGGGAATCATTCCATGGTGCCCCTTCAGTTACCATTGATTGTACAATTCCTTCGTCGGTGACATGCACTCGCGACCAAGGATCTGAAGGGGTACTATGTTCTTTAGACCTATCTATCCAAACGCTTGATGAGCGTTGATTTGGGTTTGCCTCCCATGCTAGGAACATTGATTGCTACAATATTTCCGTTGGGCTTGGGGGCAAAACCATTGCATGATCCATGTTGATATCGTTTTCTGAGATCTTTTTAGAAGATATCATATTGCAGGTTCCTACTGATGCTACTTCCGCCAGGTTGATTGGAGGTGGAAGGGCGAAAGTTCCCATTAATATAGGATCTTTTAGTAGGCCTACTCCGATATTTTGAAGCGAATGGGGGCTTCCATGGATCATGGGAATGCTTCCCGTAACTTGAGAACCATTGGGTAGGAAGTTTTGTTGATCGACGATTGTAATCCCTCCTTGAAAGGGAAATGCAATCTTCCTAAAATAGGTCGACACAACAGCAGCCATAGCATATATCCATGGTCTTCCTAGTAGGATGTTGTAATCAAGATTGCCATCGATTACTTCAACATCTACTTCTACCGTTTTCCCCACTAGTTCAACTTTCAAGTTACTTCGAATACCATATGGGGTATATGTCCTTCCGTCGAATGCTTTTAATGTCATCGAAGATCGCGACAAGGTTGGAGATCCTAAAGTTTTCCAGCAACTCATCGACATAATGCATGTAGATGCCCCCTCATCAATAATTGTTCGATGAATAGTTTTGTTGAGGGCTTTCACTTGAACAAGGAAAGCTAGTTGAGTTGGTAATTTAGGATCGTATCCTTTATGGTCGAAGGATACAAGATCAGAATCCTTTGGGTCTATCCCACCAATGGCTGATAATAAAGCCTACCTTTGGGATGGGAAATTCTGTAGTACTTCAAGAGTCGACATAGTGGATGGCGATTGGGCCAAATATTCCACTATATTATAATGTTGTGCTGCTCTAGCGCGGGGATTAAACGTCGACTTGTGTACTACTCCCTTTGGCGGTTTTATTGTCAATTCAGGAATGATGGGCGGCGTAACTTCTGTCGAAGTTGTTGTCGAACTACTAGGTTGATATTTATCCTTGTTGTTCGACAGCTATGGATTCCCATAATCTTTGTTCCTTGTCGATATCAAAGCATCATTTTGTTGTTTTGAAACCGACAACATTAGCACTTGGGACTGGGAAGAATTTCCACTTTCAACCAGATTTGTTCTCGGATTTGGAAACGGATCAGTTAACACTGCAGAGGTTTTTGAATTCTTGAAGAATCTCTTAACCTCAACTCTGTGTGGACAACTTGTTGTCCAATGATCCTCATCGCATATAAGGCATGGATTTTTTGGTTTCCTATCTCCAGGAGAGTTTGAAGAAGATTTTTCAGGTGATGATTCCTCCTGTTTCTTCTTCTCCCCTTTGCCTTTCTTCTTGCTCCCTGGTTGTTTGGTTTCTTTGCCTTTATCTGTTGATACGGCATTTATTTCTGAAGAAAGAAGTTCATCTTTTGCATTTTGACTTGAAATCTTATGGGCCTTTTTGGATGTAGCCTTTTTCGATTTCGTGTCTGTTGTGCCAATCACGCCATCGCTGACATGAGAGTCATTGTTCGATTTAGGAGGAGGAGGAATTGAGAATTCCGGTCTAGGGGCGTCAGGTATTTTATCGTAGAGCATGCCAGACTAAGTGTAAATCAAGTCCAGATATTGCGCACGAGCAATAACTTGCTCTTCTGTTACGACTCCCCCCTTTGCCACATCTTCCGTGATGGAAGGTAGTAATGAATTGATAAACCATTCAGCTAAGAGCTGATTGGGGACATACGTTTTTACCATTATACGACGATGTCGCCACTCATGTATATGATCAGATATGTGAGTGGCCGTTGTCTGTTTGAAATTGGTAAGAAGTTCTGTTCCCATTTCGTACCTTATTGGTAACTGAAAATGGGTTAAAAAGGTTGTGGCTAAGGTACTGAAGTTTTCGAACGAAGCTCTAGGCAATTCGATGTACCATTTTGCTGCCGGACCCGTTAACATCCTCTGAAAGAGGTGAATTCTTATTGAATCATCATTTACGGTGTTTGATGAACACCATAGATGAAAGGTCATCACGTGATTCGATGGATCTTCACCCTGATTTCCATTAAATTTAGGAATATCTGATGGAAGTTTATGCGGAATCGCTGGCCACCAAGGGGCGTAAGAGATTGGATCGTTTGTTAACCTATTTAAATCAGGTAACTCTAAGGTTACCACAAAGGGTAACTGCTGATTTAGGTTAGGTGAAGCATACCTAGGATAAGATGGGATTGCCTGAGCAGTTGGTTTTTGCATACCAGCATAATGCATTTGATGTTGGTAACTTTGGTAAGGTTGGTGGGCATGACCATTGTAAAATGGTTGATTTTGACCATTTTGAATGTACGGTTGTCCACTATTAGCAAAGATTTGTTGCTCAGAACCTTGGTATACTTGTTGGAATTGCGGTTGTTGGTATTGCACTAGCCACGGTTGTGAAGCCATGTGCTGTTGCCCAATACTAACAGTTTGACCAAGATGAGGGGTAATTGTACCCGTCTGAACCTGTGTCATTCCACCAGTTGGCGATTGCGGTTGAGTCGCAGGGTCAAGGGGTTGTTGCATTACAACCTGAGAAACCTGAGGTTGGCATACACAGGCAGTGCTTGAGCTTGCGACACCGCCACAATAGCTGGCGTAGTTGGGATATTTGACGTAGGTAAGCATTGTTGCATCGAGTATACAACTCTTGGTTGTTGAGGTAGTATAGGTACCCAACCGCTTGAGGTAATTCCAGTATAACCCGAATGTTGTTGTGAAATCCCGTATGGATATCCTCCCGGAGGGGATAATGAAAGGGTATACTGCCCCCCATACGGTGGTAATCCAGAACTCAAGGGAATTGTTTGCCCTTGGGGGCTGGACTGCCCAAAATAACCTCCAAATGGATTAGTTTGTTGAGACTCAACATAAGAGTTTCCGGATATTATTCCAGATGAACAAACAGGAACAGACCATACTGTCGAAATGGCCCCTGAGTGGGCTCCTTCTAGCGGTTGAGAGCTAGTCGGGACAGATGGTATACCGGCGAACATTGTCGGAGTGATAGCAGGGAGTTCTGTCATCGTTGTGTCAGACGACACAGTCCTAGATGTTGACGGTTGTTCAGACATTTGTAGTCTATCCAAAAGATTACCTAGTGATTCTACAGGAGCTTCCACTGGTGGTAGACTAACTTCTGATGAAGAAGGATATAGAGTGATACTGACTCCAAATTGCGATGGAGTACTCGTTGGAGGATCTTCTACAATCTCTTCTATGGCAATCAGACCAGGTGGAAGGGGAAGACCGTCAAGTCCGTAGAATATTTCTGGTGCCGAAGAAGGTATGGAATCGACAGCGACAGATGTTTGAAGAGCAAGACTCTCCGAACTGGTTGAAAATGGAACTAGTTCGGTAACACAAGTGTTTACTCTCAGACTAGGATCAGTATCACCATCCTTCTGTGGCTACTGAAATTCTTCTGTAGAGGCAGGGATTCCATAAATGTTTGGAGTAACCGGAGTATCTGATGTTGTTGGAACACTTGTTCTAACTTTAACAGGAGATTTGGAACCAGTTAAACGAGTTCGCTTTGTCCGTACTGGCTTCGATTCCGGAGACAAAGACGGTTGACTCGTAAGCCTCCGCGAACGACGGGGTTTCAATTGACTTTCTTCCACGATTGTGGATTACTCGATCAACTAAAATAAAGGGGAAGTATGTTTCTGAATTAAATGAATTTTAGACGCTTTGACACAACTTGTTTTTTCAATTTTTAAGAGTCGAGAAAAAACAAAAGATGACTCTAGTCTCCTTCGATTTTTAATGAGCCTGAAGTGACAAGTGCTCAGATGGATATTTTCTGTTAAGGAGTCTGAAAAGGAATGAAACGGACTGCTCTGGAAATCTAGGTAGAGGGATTACCAAACCAATCGCAAAACTGCAGAATACTTTTTACGGTACGGCATTCAATCTTCCCGAATGTTGTGTTCAGTGCATTGCGATCGATAGGGTGGCAAACACGGCTTCCTATGGATAAAGGATTAAGCCTATTGGGGTCTCCCAAAATATACTCGACAGTACGTGGGAGCACAAGTCCGTACTGGCACTTATCGTCTCAAAGTGGAGGAATCACCCAACCATCAATGAGAACAACAGTTACCAGGCTTTACGACGCCAGAATACGTCTCTAGCCTAGACTTCTAAATGTTGTGCGTTAAGTTCCAAAGCGTTGTTAGATTCATTGAATTTATTTTAAGTTGATCTTATTTATGAAGTTTGCCTTTCGGGTTCACCACGAGATGTAGATGTAATTCCTAAAATGCAATCTAAGATGATAAACAAACTTTTTATCTCCTTTATGCAATGAAAATCCTAGCTACTAGGGAAAAGAAAGACAGAATCTTTTCACAAAGAGCAAAGAGCACACTCTAAATGCACTTTCCTAAATCAAGCCAATCAGACTGTCTATATGCAAATGCACATGCATGTATTTGTTTTCGACTTTCTTAGTATATGAATGCTAAAAAGAAAGCTAATGCACAAATTTGAATTTCTTTTCAAGTGACAAATATCAACAAGCTTCTTTCGAAATCAAAAAATGGAGACGATTACAACACCTTACGATTTTGAAATGAATACTTGTTCTTGACACTAGAAAATTACAAATTCAAACCAAAAGCAATAGTAAGAGGATAATCGACCATCAACAGCAATTAAACCTTTTCCTACGATTGAAATCGACACTTGCGACAGATTCAAATCAAAGGAAGACAGTATGATTATGCTACTTTTGCAAAGGAGAACTATAAACGACTCAACAAACACACAAAAACATCTACAATTATTTTGTACAAAGGAGGCGGAATAATAGCAAGGAAAAGGGGTTTCAAACAGATATATACTGATCACAGGTAGCAAAATTCAATAATAGAACTGGAAAGAATGAACCACAGAAGCCACAACTGCACAGAGCTAGTCTGATCAGCGCACCTGTAACACAGAGAATTTGAAATGCAACGCAGGTTGTCCACTCGAGAAGTGCGCTGAAATTCAGAATCTCTGAACAGTACCTGCGCTGGGCCAAAAACGAGACTCTGTTCGGGTTCTGGGTCACAGTTTGCAGTTCAGTTCTTTGGTTTTGGCCGAGCAAAAAGCAATCAATAATGCAACAATCAGGGGTAGATCTAAGGAGGATCTAAGAGCTATCACAAGGGAAATCAGATAGTTTATGAATTAGTTGTTTAAATCACAAACAGATCCAGTAGATGGATTGAAGTAGCAGTTGTCTACTTTGCATTTGTTATGGCAAATGCAGTTCGAATGCTACTTGTAAGTTTATGAAACAAACAACAAAGAATGATAAACAAACAAACTAATTAGCTCCCCAACGGAGTCACCATTTTGTTACAGGGAAAATTGTCTATTTAGAACTGCTCTATCCCACTAAGGTGTGATAGCTGCCTTAGAAACAAACAGAGAAAAGCTACTTTTGTTTTTCCTTTATGAATTATAGATAGAGAGGAACAGAAAGACCAACCTCTGTCTTGCGCCAATCTCCTGATTTGATCCCTCTCTTCTTTGATAGTCCTCAGCTACCTGCTCCCTTGCACGCCCAACTTCACAAAGTACCTATAAGATCACAGAAGCATAGCACTATACAAAGACATGGATCTATAATCATAAACAATCTAGGGTTAGATGTAAATTGACCATACAAATGTAACAAGCATCAATGACACAAAAGCATGGAGGAAAACTCAAATATCTTTTATTGATAAACAAGAAAAGAGCCAAGAGGAGTTACAACCGATTGTTCTGACCCAGCATCAACCTCCCAGCAAAGAAGCCCCTCTTCACCTCAAACAAAGCTTAGATCACCCAACAATCTGATGTTTGTCTCAGGAATCCAACAGCAATTCCTTACAATATGCAAAATTCCAGCCTCTAGATCTCTGGGATGAGGGATCCATATATAGATATCTATAAGGGGAATGAGTCAGCTTGTGATTTGATTAGTGTCTTCTCTCTGATAGTTCTTGCTTCCACTTGGAGACTGGTGGCCTCTTACTCATCCTTGGTCGAATTCAGTGAGGCAAGTGTCACAGGAGAAGATTCTGGAAGCCTCCATTGCCTCTCCACCTCGCGGAATGACACTGCCATTTGTCATTTCTCGCCCATCGCACCCCAAAGAAGGGACTTTTGAAATGCAACGCACCATCACAGTGTATTTGGGTGAGATGCAACACACCTAGCCAGTGGAGCAGCTACAATGATCCTGTTTTGACCAATTCTGAGCAGTTTCTTATGGAGAACTTCTGGGAGAAGCTGTAATCTGTTGACCTTGTTCCTTTAGGGGTTAGAACAACACTTTTAGGGACTTAGGAGCCCTTGGTTTATGGACATTTCATGCTTGGGGTTGTAGGGCCCAAAAATATCTACAACACTTTGGAAAATGCATAGTATATTTTGGCTCTATGCACCGCGCTCTGTGGGTGTGCCGCGGCCTATCCCAATGCACCGCGCTGTATTCCAACACACAGTCGGCCTTCTAAACTCAAAGTTTCATCCCTTCAAACTCCAAAATCGACTTCTCTCTTAGATTTTTAAATGTCTCTTGATGCAAATGGATTAATAACTTCAAAAATATCTTATATAGAGATGGATTAAATTTTTGCTTCTCAATAACCCATTTTGTAATGTTTTTAACTTTGGCACTTTTTGCATTTAATAAAAATTCTGTCTTTTCAAATTTCCTTATGATTTGTTACTTGAATAATGAATCTTTTGGCAATTGTTGCAGGGATAATGGCATATTTTGACAAAGGAAGACTAGGGCTGCGCCTGGAGATTTCAACAACTGAAAAATTCTGAAAATTACATGGCAATTTATTCCAAAACGGAATGACAAATTTTCTTCAAGAAAGAGTTTTGAAGAAAAGTCATAGTCAAGCATTTGATGATGAAAATATTGAAAATGAAAACTTATTAAGGACCTCCCTCATGAGTCATGCTGGCATTGTTGTACATTGTTGAAGATAAACTTAACTAACCCTAGACCTAGTGACTGAATTGACTCTGCTGATCAAAAGACTTAAACAGGACTGTAAGTGACTTTAAAAGCTTGATTAAAAGACCTGAGCCAGCAGGTATAAGGCATGAGGGGTAATGAATAACAAGATCCTCCCGTCAGATTATGGCATGCCCCTAGCAGAATGCAAATAAAAGAACTGAATGAGACACCTAAAAACAAAACGCAACAAGAGAACTGATCTCTGACGGAGGGATATAAAGACCAACTCTAACATTGGCTCCAATGGGGATGGTAGCTCCTTGGAGGTGCCAAGAACGACAGATCTCTGGGAGAGCTAGACAGTGCCTTTGTCCATTGGGATATGGAGTCATTATTTCGACAAACAACACAAGAATTTGACTCTTTTATTGACTAAAACCTCACTCAAAACGACTCGATGATGAAACTGAAATGACTGGAAAACTGAATCGACAAAATGAACTCAAAACTAAAATCTTTCTTCAGAATTATAGCCTTCACTTCGGGCCCCAGACTGAAGAAAAGATCATAGCACACACTTGCAATGATACTGAAATAAAATGGTATTCACGGTGACAATATAAACAGCAGAAATAACTCAAAAATGATACCGCTTGAGCAGTCGACCATTGACCGGCCCTCCTGGACAATCTTCCCCATTCATCTCCTTCAGAAGAAAGGCATTCTGACTGCGATATGCTGCAATATTAAAAGGACCTTTCCAGAGATTTTAAAACTTACCGTGCTTGCCCTTTTCCTCATTCCTTGCATCCCACTTCAGCACCACATCATCCAACTGAAATTTGTCCACCTTTGCTTTTCTGTCATAAATCTTCTTAATTCTCTCCTGCAACTTGAATGTGTTTGGAAAAAATTCTTCCCGTGTCTGCTGCAAATGAATCATTTGATTTAGTCTTCCCTACATTGGATCATCTTCACTACCAGCATCCTGTTAACTACCGGAGCTGCGAGAGAGGTAGGAAACACTGTATCAACTCCATAAACTAGCTCAAAGGAGGACATACCAATGGATTTCTTCTGACTCACTCGATTTGCCCAAAGTTCATGGACCAACTTCTTATGCCAACTTTTCTTATTTATTTCCAGCAAATTTTTAATGATATTGACCAAAGATTTATTGGAAGACTCCGCCAATCCATTGCCTTGTGGATGATAGGCGGTTGAGTGCCCTAAAGTAATGTGATATTTATTACAAAACTCAACCATCCTTTTTGACTTGAAAGCTGCTACATTATCAGTGATTAGCTTATTCGGGCAACCAAAACGAGACAAAATATTATTCTCAAGGAATGAAATTATTACCGCACCTGTAGCTTGCCTAGCGGGAATTGCTTCGATCCACTTCGTGAAATAATCTGTTGCTGTGAGGATCCATTTATGTTGACCTGAAGAAGTGGGATGAATTTCACCAATGAAATCTAACCCCCACTACTGAGAAGGAGCACTCACCTCAATGGGCTTAAGTGGGAAAGGCTGTAATTTCTGCTTTCCTTCAAAAATATGATAGTTATGACAGCTCTTGATAGTCTTGAACACATCAGCGAACAATGTTGGCCAATAGTATCCGACTCTCAGAATTTTATTTGCCGTTGATTTCCAAAAAGGGTGACCGCCAAAATCTCCTTTATGGAAATCTTCCATGACCTGCTTTGCTTCTTCTTCCACCAAACAATTCAACAAAACGCCACTGGGATCTTTCCAATAAAGTGCAGAATTCAAAATACAAAACTTAGAAGCCTTTAACTTAAGAGTTCTAGCTTTGTTTCTAGCCATACCAGGTGGTGAGGACAAATTCTGAAGCACATATATGATATCTGAATACCATGGAGAAAGAACAAAGATTTTAGCTACCTGAATTGACGGACCTTGCTCATTTGCATCGGAATAACAGCAATCAGATTTATGTCTAAGACGTGCAGATTTGATTCAGCCATTAACTTTGCCAATCCCTGTCCTTTAACAAGATTTTTAGGCTTTATCTCCACATCATACTCCAGCAAAGCTGTAATCCACTTGCCACATCTTCCTTCCAGATCTGTTTGTACCAAAATATCTTTGACGACAGCATTAGGAACATAAGCCAAAACATGGGAATGCAGAATATATACGCGAAAATCTTTCAATGATTTTACAAGTGCAAGGTCTTGCTTCTCAATAATGGTGTATTTCAAAGTTTCATCTCTTATGGTTCGGCTAAAGAAAGCAATTGGTCTTTCATGCTCATCTTTTTTCTGCATTAATACAGCTACCATAGTATGCTCTGAAGCAAATGAAAACAATATAAAATCCTGAGTGTAATCCAGGCTAATTAGAACTGGAGCTGAAGAAAGAGCCAATTTTACTAGATTGAAAGATTTTATAGCCTCTTCGGTCCATTTCATTTGGCTTTCCTTCTTAAGCATGTTTGTAATATCTCTTAGGTGTTCAGCAAGATTAGGTACAAAACGGCGTAAAAAATTCATCTTACCATTAAAATATTGAATCTCCTTCTTGTTCCGGGGAAGATCAATTTGTTGAATCACTTCTACACGTGCTAGATCAATACGAATGGCATCTTTTGATATGATGTGTCCAAGTAGTTTTCCTTCATCCATGGTTAACAAGCTCTTCTTCGGATTCAATGACACGCCATATTTTCTGCATTTCTGAAAAACAGTTTTCAAATGATACATGTGTTCTTCGTCTGAATTAGAAAACACCGTCAGATCATCAAGGTACACAACGAAGAAGAAATCCTTCTCATTTGTGAAAGCCATATCCATTGCCCGTTGAAATGTGGCACATGCGTTCTTCAAACCGAAAGGCATTTTAGCGTAATGAAAAGTCCCCCACGGAGTGGTGAACGCTGTTTTGTCTCGGTCATCTTCATGGACTAAAATTTGGTTATATCTGGAATAACCATCAAGTAGTGACATACGAGATGCTCCAACTACTCACTGAAGTATGTGATCCATTTTTGGCAGCGGATAATTATCCTTCAATGAAACTTTGTTGATATTCCTAAAATCAATGCACAAATGAATCTCACTTGTCTTCTTTTGTACGGGCACCAAATTGGATATCCAATTAGAAAATCGGATGGGGACGATGATTCCTGATTTGTACAACTTGTTTACCTCCTTCTCAATCGATGGCAGCAATTTTGGATTAAGCCTTCTTAACTTCTGTCTGAAAGGTTTCTGATTTGGCTTAATAGGAATTGTGTGCTGAATTATATTGGTATCATATGTCTTCAAGTCGGAATAGTCCCAAGCAAACACATCGGCAAAGGATGACAACAAATTGATATATTTGGCCTTTACCTTTTGTGGCAATGTTTTGGACAACTTTACCATCTTCGGATGTTCAACTGTTCCAATATTCACCTCTTCAACCCCCTTCTTTGTTGGCTGCAATGTTGGTTTGCAGGCTACATAATCATGATCAAAGAGTTCTTCTAAAGGTATCAAGCCTTTAGGGATCACATTATCCTTGAGCTGCAACACTTCCATTTGATTGATCTGCACATCACCTTTTCCATCATCATATTCTACATCAATTGAGGTATCTTTGATCTTATCTTCGTTTTGCAGAAAATCATCAATCTCCTCATCATCTTGGAAAACTTGCCAATATCTCTGATTGTTCGGGACAGTCGGCGGATGTTTCACATGGATTTCAAATTTATTACTTGAGTTCATAGGAATTTTCAAATTACTCACTGCCTTAGCAAGTGCATCTGCGATACTATTTTGAATACGAGGCACACACGTCAAGGTATAATCTGAAAACAGCTTCAAAATGTCTAGAACAACATTCCGATATGCCCGCTTCCGAGGATGCTTTGCTTGATATTTTCTTTTAACTTGCTTAATCACCAATTCAGAGTTGCCATATACAGCAATCCTCTTAGCATTCAACTTTCTTAGGATTTTTAGGCCAGCAATCAAAGCTTCATACTCAGCCTCATTGTTTGAGCAATCAAAAGAAAGCTTGTAAGAACATACCCGCACATTACTAGGCACTTTGTTCGGAGTAGAAAAAGGACTGCGTACCCAAATACCAATTCCAACACCATCATTTCCCACTGCTCCATCGAAATCCATGGTCCACAGACCATCTTCCTCTTCTTCTAAGTGCTGAAACTCTGTTTGTTGTATTTTTTCTGCGTGTTTTCCATTATCTTTTCCTGATCGCTGAGTGGTATTGTCCTTTTCTTGACTTTCTTTCTTCAAAACTTCTCTGAAATTTTCTGCTATTTCTGGAATATCATCTGTTGCAGCTAATTGATTATCAATCTCATTGAAACTATCTGAATACAAAACAAAAGACTCTAAAACTGTATGTACATAATTAATCGGATGATTAATTGGTTTCTCCTTGCTTGTAATCATGTATTTCATTTTTTGCTCCCGATAAAGTTTTCTCATTTGGCCAAATACAGGAATCATTGCATAGGAGAAATCAAGTTGCATTGTTCCTTTAATCTTTTCTCCCCAAGATCTGGAAAGAAGCATGCCAAATCTGGGAGGTATATCCGCCACCACCACATCCATCAAAACGTTTTTTGTTGGAATCTGATCCAAACTAACCACCAAGTCTTTAATGGGACAATACATCTCACCCTGCTAGGATCAAATGAATAAAGATCATGGTATTTCCTAGTGATGTCCAAACCCAACTTCTCCATGATAGCCTTCGTCATAAGATTTTGGGAGGCTCCGAAATCGAACATAGCATTATGCAACACAAACTCATGCACTCTCAAACTGATATAAAAAGGAGGCCCATCACTGTCTGGAGACTCACCATTCAATGCGGGTCCAAAAATCAGTTCAGGTTGATCATCTTCCACACTCACCATATCAGACATTGGATCAAAATTCAAAATTTTGGAAACCTAACCTCTATAACTGTTGTTCCTCATCAGTTCAGTCAAGGGAATGGATACCTTTAATTTAGAAATTTCATTTTTTAAACTAAAAGTAGAAGTCTTTTCTACTTCTTTGGCTAGAACATCTTTCTTTTTAGCTTTATCTCTTGATACAATTGGCTGATCGACTCTTTCATTTGCTGGTGGAGATTTTCTAGGCGTAGGATCAACAACTTCTTTTCCTTTATTTGGTACAAAAAGTGGCTCATTCTTAGATGTTGGAACTTCCTTTCTCTTCTGGATTGGATTGATGGGGAAATTTTTGTTTCTTAGTGAATATTGACCCTGCTGGGTGGACAAGGCATGCATATAACCTCTCTGATACTCATCCGACTCCTCTTCAAGAGCTGTGTCATTTGCCAAGATAAAATCTACATCCTGTTGTACAGTTGAACTTTCTGCATAATCATCATCTTCAGTGATAAAGGTGGGCATGTCATCAGGAGTAAAGAAGTGATTTTCTTCTCCTATTACATTGTCTTCATCATCAGATTCGGGACCAAAAAAATTCTATTGAAGAGGTGTCTTTACTTGCTGCTGTTGTGATGCCGATTCTTGTGCTCGCTGCTCACGCTGTTTGATCTTGAATTGAGGTTGTTGTTGTCCACAGAAATTAGGATTCCGGATCTGCGGTTCAGGCTTATCAACTGTTAACCTTTCAATCATCTTTTCTACCTTGCGAAGCACCTGATCTGATGTAGAAGCTTCTTCCTTTATTGAGACTCTCTTCTCAGCTTTCAATCTAGCTCTCTTGTCATTCAAATTTGCCTCAACACTAACGGTGATTTTTTGCATTTCTTCTAAGGTAGCTGGATCTCTCTCTCTTAATTGATAAACCATGTCCAGATCAAAACTGTCCGGGGACTTAAGCAAAGCTGACTTTCTAGATGGCCTTAAATCATCAGTAATTGCATTATAAATTGCATTGAATCTAATACAATAGTCTTGCATGGACTCACCAGCATTCCGCTTGATCTTGGTATATTCAGAAGTGATTTGAAGAGGATCTTTCTTAACTTCCCAGTGATCCAAGAATTGTCTTTGAAGCTCTTCTAATATGGGAATACTTCTAGCTGTCAAAGCTCTGAACCATTTTCTTACCTCACCTGCGAAAGTCTGCACGAATATTCTCATAGTCACGTTTTCTGCATCAATCTCATGAAGCTCGAAGAAATCTGTCATTTTGTCCACATGTTTCTAAGCCGTGGTACCTTGAGGAGTGCCATAAAACAAAGGAATTTTACTCTGATTGTTGACACCTAATATTCATGATTGGGAATTTTATGTAAATAAATTAATTGGGAAGGTGAACAGTCATCGGAAGATGAACTGAACAATCACTCCCTATTGTATATAACAATGGGTTACCTATGGAATAAAACATGAATCAGTTTTTTCTGCCTTTAGAGAGTTACTGCCTGGCCTGACATGGTATCAGAGCCAGCTCCATTTTTGGCATAATCTTGTAACTCCCTTCTGCTAGTTTCATGTAGTCTGTCCACTGTTGGGCTCTCTGTCCCTCTGTTCCCTCCACAGTGACTGCCACTGTCTAAACGCTGCACATAGACCAGTCCGCCCAGTCCGCCCTCTAACAGTTCGCACAATTTTTGCATGATTGTAACGTCTCAGTCTTCCAGAAGTGGAGCAGGAGTCGCCGGATTCACCTCGCCTCTGTCTTACCAAAAAAAAAAAAAATTCCTTTGCCCAGCGTTGTGGTACCAAAAACATATCGGAGTCGGAAGCCATGGATCTCTGTACTCTACGAGTCTCTGCCCTAGTGTTATACTTCTGTATACGCCGAACTTAAAATCTATTGTCTGCGCTTCCTCACTCTCACCCAAAAACAAGAACTCGGATGGTCTGGTATTCATATTTTCACGCGGGTTGACTTCTTTGAGGTCCTCCTCAATCTGTCCATACAGCTTCCTGAAGGTTGGAAGTGCGGCTAGTCGCATCCGCACCATAAGATCTTCGTCCCCACTTAAAGGGATTGATGAATGGAGAGTTACATACCTGCACATGTTTATAATACATAAGAAATGTCCTATATTTCTTTGATCCCAACAAAAGCACCGTCCATTCCAAGAAATCTGACGGTCTATTTGGAGTCCACGTTCGATATTTGATGGTTGGATCACACGGACCATAACAGAGTGCGTTGTGGTTGATATTCGAACAAATTTCAATTGTTCCAAACAGCTTTGAAATCCATGGGACCCCAATATTTGCTGCTTCTCATGATGAACGGATTATTGGCCGGCCGGCGTAGTCCCCCACGGTATTGAGAACGGATCCACCATCGATTTACAGAAGTCTCCCTCGCTCAGAAGTATTTTTTACAGAATGCATTCAATCATCTCTATGGTAGGAATAGTTCTCACTGGCAAGGAGAACTATCCTGAATGGTCCCGGATGATAAAACACACCCTCATCTTCAATGAGTTGTGGAAAGGAGTGTGTGTCGGAGAAGGAGACAATGACCCAGTGCAGCCTACATCAGACAAAGAGCTCGTCATTTGGAAAAACAAGAACAGCAAAGCATATGCATTAATCGCAGCATCTGTAAATGAAGAAGTAAGTCGCCATATTTCATCATATTCAACTGCCTTTGAAGCTTTACAAAAGCTGAAAGAACTCTAAGACTCACATTCTGCACTTGAAGTTGTTCAGCTCATGATTAAACTCTTCACTCTTGAACTGAAAAATAATGATCCTCTTGCTCTTGCATCTGAAGTAAAGTCTATAATGCATGATATTAAATCCACTAAGGTTGAGCTGGATATCCCTCTTATTGCTTTTCTCAAGGCACTCTATCCTACCTACTCCAATTATCTTGAGTCTTTACAAGCAAATGGAAATCTTAAAGATATAACCTTTGACTCTCTTGTGAAAAAGTTTGCTGAAAGAGAGAAAGCCTTTGGAAAGAAGACAGTCCCTGAATCTTCTGAAGAGACTATTTGTCTTGCTCATAAAGAAAAGCATCATGCTCAAGATTCTACAAGAGGAAGAGGTGGACGAAGAGGAAGAGGAAGATACTTCAGAGGCAAGGGGGGCAGACATTCTCAAGGAGAAAAGGCAGATCTGCATTGCATTCGCTGCAAACAAAATGGATCACATGATGCTTCTACATGCAAGCTACCATGGGACAAAATTGAGCAGAAAAGAAACCAGCAAAAAGGTAAAACTGATGATACAGACAAAGGTAAAGCACCTAAATCTCCTCACTATATTGAGGCACAATGTAACATTGGAGTAAATGAAGATTTTTTTAATGCTTCACTTGCTTCTTTGAAAAATGATTGGTTGCTTGATTCAGGAGCAACCTGTCATATGACTCATAGAAAAGATTTTTTTGAAGATTTCACTGACAATGTTGATGGAGCAGTATACTTTGCAGATCAATCAAAAATAAAGCCATCAAGGCTTGGCACAATCAGGCTTAAACTGCCTAGTCTTCCAGACTTTCTTCTGGATCATGTTCTATATCTCCCACAGCTCAAGAGAAACTTTCTGTCCTTGGTCCACATCCTCCAGCAAGGTCACTCCATTCATATGTTTGATGGCAAGCTTGAGGTAAGAAAAGCATCTGACCACTCACTTGTCATGAGGGGAATAGAAGAAGAAAGGCTTCTCAAACTGCAAGGAACCTCTGGTCATGCAAAACATTTCTCATATATTTCTCATCATGAAGAAGGTAAACTTCCATCAAGTTTATTATGGCATGCTAGATTTGTACATTTAAACTATGACAGTCTCTGCTTATTGAAGAAAAATGGTGTTACTGGTTTGCCTACAATTCCTAGGAAACATAAGCAATGTGATGCTTGCATTCTAGGAAAGCATAGCAAACAGTCTTTTCATGATTCACATTCAAGAGCACATAGGAAGCTTGAACTCATTCATTCAGATTTATGTGGTCCAATGCCTGTTCCTTCTGCAAATGGAAATAAATATATCATGACATTTATTGATGATTACACCAGAATGTGTTGGGTTTATTTACTGAAGAACAAATCTGATGCTTTTCAAACATTCAAGAATTTTCATAAATGGATTGAAAATGATGCACAATCTCATATTGGGTCTATTCGCACTGATAATGGAAAAGAATATACATCAAATGAATTTGAAAACTATCTTCGCCAACATGGGATCAAACATCAAACAATTGTACCTTATAATCCCCAACAGAATGGTGTAGCTGAAAGAATGAATAGAACAATCTTGAATATGGTACGATCCATGCTTTTCTTCAAAAATGTAAAGATAATGTTTTGGGCTGATGTTGTTCTATGTGCTGCATATATAAAGAATAGATGTCCATCTAATGCTATAAGAAACAAGACTCCTTATGAATTGTGGTATGGACATGTTCCTTCGGTAAAACATCTCAGGATCTTTGGTTCCACCTGTTATGATTTGATACCAAAGGTACATAGAAACAAACTTGGTGCTAGAAGTCGTAAGTGTATCTTCCTGGGGTATTCAAACACCTCTAAAGCATACCGCCTCTATGATGAAGTAAATAAAAAGTTTGTTGTATCTAGAGATGTCATTTTTCTTGAATCATCCAAATCTGACAATGTTGTTCAGCGGCAACTTGATCGCTTGGATAGATTCGCAAAAATGAAATCATTTCAAGAGTTTGATAATCAGATTCCACATCTTGAAGGGGGATTCCTATACTAGATCAACATGTGGAATCTTCTTCTGAAGAACAATCTCCCCTGCATGAAACTCCAACAACAGATGATGCTTTAAGTGATGTAATTGATAGAATTGGGAGACTCAATCTTGATTCAGTCCCAACTCAATCAACAGATCAGCCTGGACCATCTCAGAAAGGTCCCCCAAAATGGCTGACAAAGACACTTGAAAGTGTTCATCCTGATGAAATTGGAAAAATAGGAACCAGAAATTCAAACCGACAAAATGGAGGTGATGTAGATGACTCTAATTCACCTGTTTATATGAATGTTACTTATGATTGTGAATTGAACTTGTCTACAGATTTTGAACCAACTTCCTTCAAATAAGCTGCTTCCATGATGAATGGAAAGAAGCGATGCAAAAGGAGTATGATGCTCTCATAAAGAACGGCACTTGGAAGCTGGTTGACCCTCCATTTGGAACCAAACCAATTGGCTGCAAGTGGGTGTACAAGAACAAGTACAAAGCTGATGGCTCACTTGACAAGCACAAAGCTAGGCTTGTGGCAAAAGGTTTTGCACAGAAGGAAGGGGTCGATTATGAGGAAACTTTTGCCCCCACAGCAAAATGGGCCACCATTCAGACACTCTTTGCACTAGCAGCTCAAAACGGTTGGAAAGTCCATCAAATGGATGTAAAAACTGCCTTCTTGAATGGAGATCTAAAAGAGAATGTTTTTATGTCCCAACCTAAAGGATTTTCTGTGAAAGGACATGAACATAAAGTATGGAAACTTGTGAAGTCCTTGTATGGCCTCAAACAAGCACCACGAGCCTGGTATGAAAAACTAACTGAGCATCTTCTGAAACTCAACTTCAATCATTTTGATCTTGATGATGCAACTTTATTTGTCAAGAAAGTTGGCAAAACAGTTGTGTATCTTGTGGTATATGTAGATGATCTTTTAATGATAGGGAACAATGAAAGCTACATTGCATCCATAAAGAAGGAATTGTGGAAATGTTTTGAAATGACTGATTTGGGCTATGTTCATTACTATCTTGGCATTGAAGTAACCCAAAATCCAAAATCCATATTTCTTTCTCAAAAGAAATACATTGGAGATTTGTTAAACAGATTTGGCATGACAGAGTGCAATCCTCTTTCTACTCCAATCGAACAAAACTTAAAGCTCACATCTGTTGAAGGAAAGGAATTTGAGGATGCAACAAAGTATAGACATCTTGTAGGAAGTCTCATCTACCTCACTACTACCAGACCAGACATTTCATTTACTGTTGGAATCCTCTCCAGGTTCATGCAAAAGCCTTGTGAGGGACATTGGTTTGCTGCAAAAAGAGTTCTAAGGTACTTGAAGGGAACTCAAGACCTTGGAATCAAGTATACACAGGTGGACGACTTCAGCTTGATTGGATACTCTGATTCAGACTTCGATGGAGAAAAAGAAACTGGGGTATCTACTTCAGGATATGCTATGAGTCTTGGATGAGGAGCTGTCTCCTAGAGATCACGCAAACAATCAGTTCTAGCAGATTCCACAACAGAAGCAGAATACATGGCAGCAGTTGAAGCAACGAAAGAAATTGTGTGGCTCAGGAAAATTCTTGAATATTTGCAGGTAAAACAAGTACAATCAACTCCACTCATGATTGATAACACCTCTGCAATAAAGTTGGCCAAGAACCCAAAGTTCCATGATCGAACAAAGCATATCAATACTAAATATCATTTGATTCGACATCATGTTGAGGCCAAAACAATCCATCTCCGTCATTGTTCCACAAATGAGCAAATTGCAGACATCTTCACCAAAGCACTTGGAAGGGAAAAGCTTGAACGATTCAGAATGATGCTTGGACTCACCAACATCCCTTCAGATTAAGGGGGGGAATGTCGACACCTAATCTTCATGATTGGGAATTTTATGTAAATAAATTAATTGGGAAGGTGAACAATCATCAGAAGATGAACTGAACAATCACTCCCTATTGTATATAACAATGGGTTACCTATGGAATAAAACACGAATCAGTTTTTTCTGCCTTTAGAGAGTTACTGCCTAGACTGACACTGATAATCTGCAGGCATGTCACCAAAAACTTGAGGCAGCGCAAGAGGTGCAAACCGAGAAGCCATTGCTCTTGGTGGCGGTCTTGGTGAAGTTGGAGGAGTGGGTGCAGTTGATGTGCAAGGTGTGTGAGGAGGTGTATGCGGAGGTGAAGCAATTTTGGATGTAGAAGGAGTAGATGGAGGTGAATTTACAGCAGACTTTTGATCAGAAATAGTAGGCTGCGAGGGAAGGGTGGGAATGAAGGGAGGTTCAATAGGAATTTTTGAGGTGGATGCCATTATGGAAGATCCGAGGGATGCAGATGCAGCTTCTAGGAAATCAGTGATATTTGAAGCTTGAATTTCACTCTGAAGGTGCTTGAAGGTAAAATTCTCAATTGATTTATTGTTTCTTTCAACTTCAAGAGCTGCAGCAAAGTCAGGATTTGGGACTATAGAACCAAGAGCACTTTCGGATTTGGTTTCAAACAATGACAATTCAAACTTTTCATCAAAATCAAGCTCTTCAAGATACTTAAAAATTGCAGGACATGAATGAGATTTAAACACGGGAGTCACAGAGCTCTCTTGACGAAGGAGTCTTGGAATCAAATTGGGATTTTCGTAGACAGGGGGAGGATTTGGATCTGGATTAGCTCTGGTATATCTCTTTGAAGCCAGCGTGTTATTTTCAAGAAATCAAAGGGACATAAACAACTTGTTTAGCCTTTCAAATTCTAAACTTATCATCCAAAAGCTTAGAATTATCAAATGTACTGGGGCGATTTACAGGTCAAGTGTCACGATTACAAGCTAGACCAGAGATTGACTGAAGCAGCATTTATCTACTTGTGCTAATGCAAATCAAAAGCGTTTTGAAGGCTACCTGGCATAACTTCAGGCTCCGTCTGTAGCTTATAAAACAAATGACATCAACAAGAAAACCATTTTCTTCCATAGTACGGTCGCCACTATGTTAGAGCCTAGATTTACCTCAGGCTGAAAAGACAAGGTTCTAGGTCCACATCAAACCATGCTCAGCCTCGTAGCTAGCCCTACGAGGATAGGAGAGAGCTCTCTCCGGGTCAATCTCGGCAAAAGATAATTGATGGGGCTTTAGATGACTGTAATAAAAGCTAATCTTAGGCTAGGTATGAAGTGCAAGGATTAGATTTGAGTTTTTGGGGGTTTTGTTGGAAAAAAGGGACAGGAAAATTTTGGGTCCAGGGATGAGGCCAGATTTTTGTAGATTTCTAATTGGGGCAAGGAAGGAAATCATTTTTATGATTTGAATTGAATGAATGGGTGGATCAGACCGGTGAGGAGCCAAGTAGGGCAAGAGGGTCTCAAGAGTCCTCCTCAAACAGATGAAAATATGCAGAATTAAATAAAATTTCAAGGCAGGGCATAGCAGTCCAATGAGTTCTACCTTAATCACTCATTTGTTTAATTGCATAAGACAAGAGAAGGGAAAATGATACACATAAACATCAGTGAACTTAAAAATACATAGGGAAACACACCATCAAAACAAAGAGCCACATGGATCCCAACAAGTGCTGCAAAACCCTGGTCTTTCCTTTGCCAAAATTGCAGAAATGAAATGTACATTAGAGTGCTAAGCAATCCCAAGTATCCAACCCTGAAAATGACTCAGAAAATACATGATATAGACTAGCCCAACCCATTCCCTTGCCTCTAGGGGTCGAGGTCATCATTCTAGGAGCTGTTTGAACTAATTCTAAACAAGGAGCTGAAATCTAGGTAGTCAAACAACTTACCACTATATGCTAGGAAATTGATTCATTCATTTAATTTTCACCTTTTAGTGAATGAATCCTCTAGAAAAGTAAATATGTGCCAAAATTACATCATAGTCATCAAGTTACATTAATATAGATCAATAATTACATCAAAAAGTAAAACTCATCAAAACTGGGCGAAATTTTGACCTGCTGAGTGAAAAGCAAGCCAAAATTCTCTATGCGTCGCGCCAAAATCTGTATGCATCGCGCCACTTTGGAGCTGATTTTGAGGCACTTCCTGAAGTCCAAATTGAGCCCAAGTGTGCTTGTTGGAAATAATTGCCTGTTTAATTTCCAACCCAAGTGGAATTTCTAAATTTGGATGTCATTTTCCCCTCCAAAACCTAAATCTCCCAAGACTGCTTCCTGTGTGTCAAAATAGGGGTAGTGAGGTCATTTTTAGGGTGTTTTTGCCCCTTTAGGCAACCCAGAACTTGATGAAATCCTTAGTTAATCCATGAGCATACATAGCTTTTGATGAAAAATCCAAAAATATAAATTTTTCCTCCTGGAGATCTCCGAATTATAAGCATGTGCCAAGTGGCGCTACGCGTTGGGCAGAAAAACCTGTTTTAAAGCCAAAAAAATTCAAAATCGACAAATTTTCTCCAAATTTCTTGAAATTTGGGCTGTAGGTCTGTTACACAAAAATATCGTCACCATGACTATTTGCAGTCAGTATGGGTCTATCATCACTTGTACTGTCCTCCTAAGCAAGTCTCAGACCTCAGCTCTTCAAGTCAAGCTTTGATAATGAGAGAAAGACATTGAAAATCAACAAAGCTCTGGTTCCGCACTTTCTCTCACTCTTGCCTGTGGTCCCGCACCCCCTGTTCACAATACCTACGGACCTACCCACTCTGTCCCTAAAGGAGTGGGTGTAGACCCCTGTGAAAGTCAAAAAGGCGCAAGTTTATTCTAAAAAACTCACTTTGGGTTAATTCTAGATGATTCTAGAAGGAATTTTGACGTGGATTGTTCGCTCTTAGGTGGTTCATGCATCCCAAAAGAGAAGGAGCTAATCCCTTGATGAGAGGAGCTATCCCTTTGAAGGAGGACCTAGTAACTTCCCTCCATTGCACTATAAATCAAGGCATTGGGCTAGTTTCTAGGGAGGTTAGAAGCTGAACATTTTTGAGGGTAAATGCTGGTGGAATTGAGACTTCCTAGTTAAGCTTGAGAGGAGAGATCCGATACCTTTTTGGCTTCATTGGGAAGAGAGTGAAACTTGTCAAAGTAGAGGAGACTTCTTGTTGGACCCTGGGAGGAGCTTGTACAGCATCAAGGCACAGGTTGTAAAGTTCTTCTTTTGATTTGAATTAATACAATCAGATTCATTTTTCTCAACAAATTGTCTTATGTCATTTGTTTCATGAATTCCTTGATCATCATGATAAGTATGCTTTATGATATTTTCTTTTTAGGTGCTATTTAATTTGTTTGCTTGTTTGTGTTTGCATATTTGCGATAAGGGAGCTCATTTGGATCAAAGGAGCAAGGCTTCTACAAACTTGCATAAGGTAGGCCTAAAACACTTGTTTGCCTTTGTTTATATATTGCATATTTAGATAAAGATAGTTTTTGATTGGCTTGCTTGTCACTAGAAATTGTTAGATTCTAGGAAGGTCTATCTTGTCCGCAAGATCGACTTATTCTGTGTGACAAAATGGCGACTCCGCTGGGGACTTGATTTTTTTTCCTTGTTTTTACTTTGACCTGAGAAACTGTGTTTTTGTTTTTGTTTTTGGCTTGTTGTTTGTGGAATTGGGTAGATTTAGTAGATCTAGGATTATTTTTTGTTTTTCATAACTTTGGGAGAGGACCGCACCCTCGGCTTGAGACACAGTGCGGACCTATCCACACTTTTTCTTTTAGCACAGAGCGGTACGCACCTGTGTGAACGGTGGGCCTGCAGACCCTGTCAAAATTTTGGAAAACCTAAGATTTTCTATGTTAGTCAGCTTAGTTTTTATTTAGATGTTATTATCCCCTGCCCAGACCTACATATAACCTGTCAGAAGCTTTTCTTAGGTTAATTCCATTGGTGTTAGGATTTTAGGTGAAATTCATAGAAGTTTTGATTGTTGGGTTTGGTTTTCATTTTGGTCTTGTAGTAGCTCTGAGCTTAAAAGTTGTAGAAGCCTTAGATCACCTTCATTTTTACTAGCCTTCTTATGATTCTGACCATTTGCAAAATCTACCTTTGTTTAGGAATCCACCTTGTGTTTTCTCTTTACGAAACTTCGAAAAGGCTTGTGTTAAAAGTTTGGATTTCATTTTTAGAAAAGAAAACAAAAATTGGTTGTTTTTTGACTGATTTGTGATTCTGGACAGATTAGTCCTTAGTTTGCTTATAGCTAAGTAAAACATCCTTGAAAAAGACATCTTGTAAGCTTTGACTTCAAATAGTTTTTTTTTATAGTTTATAGATCTCAATATTAGTTAGTTCCATAGTTTTGAGTGTTTCTTTTTGAAAAAGTTTGTTTTTGTAGTATTTGAGTGTTTTGAAAGAAAAGGGAAATTTTTGTGAAAATAACTAGTTGTCTCATTTTGAGTGCATTGGAAAAGACAAAAACTCTTCTTTTAAGTTGTTGGTTAAGAAAGATTTGTATTTACAAGTATTTGCATTCTCAAACTCTTTCCTAGCTAGAAGTTCATTAAAGGGAAAATATTGCTTAATCATCTTAAGTGCATTTTTTAGTGATTTTGAGTCGAGTCTTCACACAACGAATTTCATCTCCACACCTCTTGACTTAAACAAAAACCAATAAAAATAACGCTTAAAGTAAAATCTATGTAGTAATCTTTTTATTTCTAGGGCTCTGATACACCAACACAACTTAGGCTAGTGTCTTGGAGTAGGGAGTAATTAACTCTCCAAGACAGTAAAACAAACAAGTAGTTGTATCTTGCGGTAGGAGAGAAATCCAATTGTTGCATCTATACTCTAGGAAAGTTCCTCTTAAAGGAGAAGCACGAGATCGTGTCCGAACCAGTGTGGGAATCAATCCTTCCTCATTGGGAACGACGCCAGATATTCACGTATTAAAAACGGTAAACCTTGGATTAACCATTGTCGAGGAGCCTGGGGTCACTTGTTGGTAAACTTTGGATTATGTCAAGGAGCCTTCAAGTGGATTGAGCTTGTTACTCTGCCCTTGCGTGCATATCAGATCGTAGACTGTTCCCCCAGGTATATTTGTTTCCGTTGGTAACCTTAGTGACCATATTCTATAGGCTTCTTCCTAAGGTGACAGTGGTGGGAAGATCCCACTGTACCTGGAGTAGACGTTGGCTAGACTCACTTGGATTTTCTGGGGGGTTCTCTTCACTCGAGACGGTTTAGTGGAGGAACTTGTGCCAGTCTATTCATTAAGCAGGTTGCCGGGGTAATTGTTCCAACCACCATTTCTGTATTGAACTCTACGACGTTGGGTTTCATCACCAACTATTGTTTTCAGTACGGAAAGTTACTATTTGTGTGTGGTTTGATCTCCTAGATTATTTAGGCGTGTGATTCAAATTTGTTTGGTTCTTTAGAGGCTTTAGGTGGTTTTCATTGAGATTTTACTTTGTTTTCGTGTGAAGTAGTTAAAATTTTTAACTGTGGCTGAATTACCGAGGAAGTCCCGTACACTTCGGGGCCAACCTCCTAAGTTTTCACCGAGCCAGCCTGAAGGGTTGAGAGCCCTCGTAACTCCTAGAGATAGTAGAGTTGGGTCACCTGAAGAAGGAGAGTCTTCTTTGGTGGTACATCCTAATTTTCAAGCTTTAGTAGCGGATTATAATTCACAATCGGTGTCTATTTCCGAAATTACTGGTAGCTTTTCATCTACTAGTGATATAGGTGAGGAACCTAAAATATCCAAACCTGAAAGTGAATTTGCTGCTACTCCAACATCGGGATTTACCTCTCCAACTTCTAGTGGTCCTGGTTCACCCAGGGTAGAAAGAATAATTACCCAATATCTTCCTTCTCGACTTATAGCTATTGAATAACTTGCTACTCCGGAAGAAGAAGTAGGCATCCCTATCCCTGAAAATCAACCTGTTATTGAACTTAGGGAGCGTAAATCAATTTTTTATAGTCCACCTAGGAGCAGTGCTTGGTATCTCTCATTGACAATTTTTTTGGAAAACCCAGGACTAAGTTTTTCACCACCTCGTATTCCTTATCACCCAACACCTAGAGGTTACTATCCTCCATTAAATATGTCCATACAGTTGTCCATGTTTTCTCAATCTCTAGAATCCTTTTTGTACGGCGGTCCTTCTGTTCCCTCTGGGTATCAGTCACTTTCTGGTACTTTTGCGGGAGCGTCTCCTCAACCCATTGAACAAGGGTTATTAACTGGAAATAATGGTACTAAGTCGTTGATTGTAGAAGATATTCTCATGATGTCAGGTACTATTCCTAATCCTCAACCTCAAGGTGGCCAATTACCGCCTGGGGGCAGCCTCAAAATCCTCAATTATCGCCTGGGGGGAAACCTCAAGGTACCCAATTTGCGCCTGGGGGGCAACCTCAAGGACAGTACATACCTACGGGACAATACGTTCCTCAAGGTCAACCCCAGACTCAATATGTACCTCAAGGTCAACCCCAGTATCAATATGTACCTCAAGGTCAACCCCAGTATCAATATGTGCCTCAAGGGTATCAACCCCAAGGTCAGTACTCGAACCAATGTTTCCAACCACCCTCCGGTCAATCATATGTTCAAGGAACGGGAAATGTACCTTTGAATTATCAACCCTACCCTAAACCCGGTTATGGTCCTCAATATTCTCAACCTGTTATGGGTTCGTACCCCAGAATGAACTTAGTGTGGGATCCATCGCAAACTCAACAGGTCTTGCAACCGAATGTACAGTTGTCATGTCAAACTGGACAACCCTTAGTTTCTGGTTCAACCCAGCAACCTGTCCAGTCTACTATTCAAACTTCTGTACCTTCGGTCTAGTACGCCTCGTACTCCGCCTCAAACGGCTGCTGCAACTGCTACAACATCTGTTCAATCTACCCCACCTACTTCTATAGTATCGATAGCTCCGGTTTCTACTATTCCTGTATCAACTCCTCAGACATCTTTACCTCAGTCTGGATCCACAATTCAAACTTCGGTTCAGATGCCTGTAGGACAACCTGGTTCAAGTACGGTTGTCACAAGTCAACCACAATTTACTTATCAACCGCACCAGGGACAATACCAATTCGGTCCTGCTGTGTAGCAGCCAGTCTATCAGTATCAACTGTACCCTGGGTATACATATCAACAACCCCAGTATGGTCCGGTTAATCCTGGTTTTTCAGGAGGATACAATATTCCAAACACAATTCCAATTCCTAGTTATCTTGGATATCCTCCTCCTGGGGCTGGTCTCATGACCCAGAGTTTTAGGGACCCTAATCGTCAGTTACCATTTATCGCAACTTTGGACTTGCCTGACTTGTTGCGCCTAACAAACGATCCCATTAACTATCTTCTGTTTTGGCCGCCAATGCCGAATAAGTTTCCTAGTGATATTCCTAAGTTTGAAGGAAAATCAGGAGAGGACCCATCGAACCATGTGATGACCTATCACCTCTGGTGTGCGTCTAATTCCATTTCAGATGATTCAATCCCTTTAAGGCTTTTCCAGCGCACTCTAGTTGGTCTTGCGGCCAAGTGGTATATCGAGTTACCGCGAGCCACTTTTTATAACTTTAGTCAGTTAGCTACTTCGTTTTTAACTCATTTTCAGTTGCCAGTCAGATATGACAATGGCACGGAATTACTAACTTCATTAAAGCAGTCGATGTCCACTTACATTTCAGATCACATTCATGAATGGAGACGTCGACGGTGTTTAGTGAAGGTTTTTATTCTGGATCAGATCTTAGCTAAATGGTTTGTAAAATCTTTATTGCCAAAGATCACTGAGGATGTAGCTAAGGCCGGAGTCGTTACTGAGGAGCAAGTAATTGCTCAAGCACAGTACCTTGACTTAGTTTATACTCAGTCAGGTACGTTACACGAGAAAATCCCCGATCTTCCTAAGCAAAATCAAATCGCTGCAGCTCCTTCAGGGTCTAATGCCGCTGACGGTATTATTAGTACGGTTAATACCAAAAGTAAGAAGAAGCCTTCCAAGAATTCTTCTCCTATTATAACCCTACTAGATTCCCCGACAGGAGACTCTTCCGCGGAAATTTCCGCCGATATTCATGTTGTAGAGTCATCTACAGCCAAATCAAAATCCGGTGCTAAGAAGAAAGCAAAGAAGAAAAATAAAACAGATAAAAATTCGAAAGAGAAACCAGAAAAAGTGGAATCAACTGAGGAGAAATGCAAACCTCATTATCCGTGTCTCATTTGTGACGAAGAGCATTTTACAAGAGACTGCCCTCATTGTGAAGAGGTTACGAAGATTGTCAAAGGTTCCCAAATGCCTGCTGTCTTGAAGGATCCTTTTCCAAGTCAAGACAGTAAGATGATAAGTTCTTCCTCAAATGCCAATGAAGAACCCATACTGATGATGTCCCATGTTAGGATTGTGACTCGATCGCATGATTATGGTAGTAAAAGTCTTGTTGATGGTAAAGAAGCAGAATCTACTCATTCTAACCCATCAACCTCAGCTCCCGGTTCCAATCCGCTACAGATCGAGAAACCTAATCCAGACTTAGTAATCAAACCGCCCGCCAAGGGTATACTTCGAAAGTCAGCTTTCAATCCACATGCGAGAGCGGCTCAGAACTATAACATTGTTGAAGATTTAGTTGTTTCACCTTCAGCAATGTCGGCTTTGGAAGTGTTGCAATCATGTCCAGCACAGCATAAATTACTTTTGTCAGCTATAGGAGTTGTTGACGTTCAGGACTTGAACCTTATAATTTGTGATCTAGAAAATAGTACACCGTGCTTACCTCATCAAATGGCTTTCCAGATCCCAGTGATAGTAAAAAACAGACCTATTCATAGGACTGTGATTGATGAGGGTGCCTCAACGTGTATTATGTCGATATAGTGTTGGAGATCGCTTGGTTCTCCTTCACTAAATCAATCCCCGATGATTCTAAAGGCCTTTGATGGTTGTGGGTTTCATCCTTTTGGCATTCTACAGGATTTACCTATAGGGGTTGAAGGAAAAACTTTTAATCTAGATGTGGAGGTGGTTGATGCCCCTCTAGATTACAACCTTCTCTTGGGTCGTAGTTGGTCTTACGCTATGACAGTTGTCGTTTCATCGGTCTTTCAGGTTATAAAGTTTCTTCATAATGGAAAGATCGTAACAATAGACCAGCTGGCTTACTTTTCATCCAACCCAGCCTCTTCTGAAAGCATTCAGCATGTCGGCAAAATGACTATCCCGTATAAGGATGTTGGAGTAGGACTAGTTAAAGATGTCGTTTTACTGGGAACTTTTCCTTTTCCTCCTATCAACGCATCGTCTTTTTTTGCAACCATTCAGATGATTTCGTCAGACACCATTTTTTATGATGATCCTTGGATCGTACCTTCTGAATCTGAGATAGACTCATTTGGTGATGTTATGCCTTTGAGTCCACATGAAATTGCGTATCAGGCCGTGCAGTCGTTTTCCGACCAATCTTCAACCAAAATTGACTTAATGAATGTGGTCCATGAGGAATCACTTTTCACATCAAACTCGGATTCAATGACGTTTTCCGAACTTGTTCACTCTGATGAGCAAATTCGTGAAATCCTATGTGTCGATGATTTACCATGGGAAGATCTTCATCACAAATCTTTGTTTTTACCTGAGAGTGATCATTTTGAAAATGATTTTTTCATCAATTTTTACGACTGAATATGTCAAGGAACCTCAGAATCCAATAAAAAATCCTGATTCAGAGTTAAATTTGGGAAACATTTCTCGAACTATTCCTATTGATATTCGCGGTTAAGCCTAGAATTGTTGAAAACATTCATATAGGTGCCTCGTGTACGGAAGATGAAAATAAAATATATAAGGCACTATTTCAAGAATTCTGCAACGTGTTTGCCTGGTCATATGAGGAAATGCTAGGAATTGACCCTGCAATTGTTGTTCATGAAATCAAAACTTACCCGGATGCTAAACCCATCTGGCAACTTTTGCGTCAGATTCACCCAAGAAAAGTTGTTGCGATTAAAGCAGAAGTTGAAAAATTACTCAAAGAAAGTTTCATTTATCCAATTCCGTTAACAGATTGGGTATCGAATATTGTTCCGGTTAACAAAAAGCAAGGAACAATAAGAATATGTATCGATTATAGGGACATTAATCGAGCGTGTCCAAAGGACAATTACCCAACTCCCTATTTCGATCAAATCATTGATGATTGTTCCGGTAGCGAAATATTCTCCTTTATGGATGGATTTTCCGGATACAATCAAATCAATATTCTACCTCCCGATCAACGAAAAACGGCTTTCATTTGTCCATGGGGGACATTTGCTTATTGCAAATTACCTTCTGGGCTCAAGAATGCCAGGGCAACTTTTCAAAGGGCCATGTCTTATGCGTTTCATGACATCAAGCACATTGTGCAACCCTATCTCGATGATTTTCCTGCTCATTCATTACATCGAGCTGACCATCTCATGCATTTACGAGCAATCTTTATGAGGTGTAGGCATTATCGGATTAGGTTGAATCCACACAAGTGTGTTTTCTATATAGAAACAGGTCAGTTGCTGGGGTTTGTTGTTTCGAAAGCCAGCATTCATGTTGATCCCTCGAAGGTTGAAGCTATTGTCAAATTGCCTCCTCCTTTGAGTCTTCGCCAACTCCAAAGTTTGCAAGGGAAAGCAAATTTTTTACGACGATTCATTCCTAACTACGCCGGGGTTACAAAGGGTTTTACCTGGTTGTTGAAACAGAATACTCCATTCTATTGGGATGAGATAGCCCAAAAATCTTTTGATGCACTAAAACACGCATTGACCCATGCACCGTTATTGCATCCTCCCAACTACAACCAGGACTACTTCTTGTATCTCGCCGCTTCCCATTCCACCATTGGAATGGTGTTAGTTCAGGAAGATGAATTCAGTACTGAACATGTGATATATTACCTTAGTCAAGCCTTAAATCCAACTGAGCTAAAATACTCACATGTGGAGAAATTGGCATTGGCAGCTGTTCAAGCTGTCCAACATTTTCGTCACTACATTTTACTACGTAAAATTATAGTAATTTCTGATTACAACCCTATGATCTACATTTTGACCAAGTAATTGCTAGGGGGCAAGTACTCCAAATGGATTGTGATCCTACAGGAGTTTGACTTGGAATTTGAAAAGTCTAAGTCTAAGAAATCTTTAGTTTTTGCGGAGTTAATGTGTGATTTCCCGCGTGCTGACACGGAAACTATGGCGGAGGAGCCCATTGCGGACAAATCCTTGTTTCTAATTAGCACTTTAGATCTGTGGTATGGAGATATCATCATTTATCTCCAGACCCAATCCTTTCGGCCAGAAATTTCAAGGTCAGAACATCGAAAAATACGATTCCAGTCCCAACAATTCAGAATTATTGGAGATACTCTTTATCGTCGTGGGGCGGACTCTGTTTTTCGACATTGTTTAGCTCACGAGGAAGCTGAAAGGGTTCTAAATGACTGTCACTCTGGAGCGTGTGGCGGTCATATGTCTGGGTATGCCACAACCCAAAGGATATTGCGCGTTGGCTACTTCTGGCTGTCTTTGTTTAAAGATTATATTAATGTGGTCTGGAAATGCCACAACTGCCAAATTTTTGATCGAAAGATGCGCGCTCCACCTGCTCCTCTCCACCCTATAATTGTCGTTGGTCTTTTTGCCAAATGGGGTATCGATTTTATTACATGTAACCCTCACTCGGCCGAGGGGCATGCGTATATTATCCTTGTGGTAGATTATTTTACCAAGTGGGCCGAGGCGATGCCTACATTTGAGGTAGACGGCAAAACAGCTGTGATTTTTGTGTTCAATCATATAATTGCTAGGTTTGGTGTTCCAGAAGAAATTATCACTGATCATGGGCATGATTTTCGAAACGTTATGATGACTGAAATTACAGGCCAGCATGGCTTGCATCACGATAGTTTAACTCCTTATTATCCACAAGCTAATGGTCTGGTTGAATCCATCAACAAATTTTTGGTCATCATGATCTGAAGAATCATTGGGATTCATCGGTCGAATTGGCATAACATGCTATTTTCAGTTCTTTGGGCGTATCGAACCTCAGTAAAAACGTCAACAAGGTTCACTCCTTTCCAACTAGTTTATGGTCTGGAAGCTGTGTTACCCATTGAATGTGAAATCCTGTCATTGCAAATGGCCATCGAGTTACTTCCAGCCACTTCCGAAGACGAAAAACGTTTGTTATACTTGGCTCAATTAGATGAGAATCTACAAGATGCTGCATTAACAATCAAAACTCATGCAAAACGTATTAAAGCTCAGTATGATCGAAATGTAACCCCTCGAAATTTTTCGGAAGGAGACCTAGTCTTATTGTACAATCAAGCTAATGATAAATTAGGCGCTGGGAAATTCGTTCCTATGTGGTATGTCCCTATGTTGTCAAGCAAAAGCTAGCAAAAGGGGCCTATGAATTGGTAGATTTTGACAGGGACTCTTTAGGTAAACCCAGAAATGGTCTTTACCTGAAGAGGTATTATGCTTAAAGAATGGGTGTGAAGATTTTTTTAGTTAGGTTAGTTTTCTTTCTAGCTGGTGTGTTTTAGTTTAAAAAGTGTGCTTAGCTTAGAAAGTGTTTTTCGTCATTATTCCTGTTTATCTTGGTTTTACTCTTGATATTGCAGATCTCGATGCCTCTCCAAACATATATTGGTTTTGCTGATGGTGCTTGTCGTAATACACGGAATATTTCTTCTGCAGCTTGGGTTATCTATTCGCCCTCTGACGAGTTGGTATCTATGCATGGGGTAAGCCTCGGTCAAATAACGAACAACATTGTAGAGTATAGTGCAGTGATTGAGTTATTATCTAAATCTATTTCATTTGGGATTCGGAGTTTGATAGTGAGGTTAGATTTTGAACTCGTTGTATTACATCTTAATAGAGTATATGCCATTAGAAATCCAGTGTTATTGAGATTATTTTTGAGAGTGCATCTCTTGGAACGTGAATTTGATTATACTGAATATCAGCATATTCCAAGATCTTTAAATACATTAGCAGATGCAATTGCTTCTCGAATGTTAAGTAGACATTTGCAATGATCATACATGTAAATTTAAAAGCATTCCATAACATGTTTTACAAAGATAAGCCAGTAATAGTGATATAGTATAATATAGGAGTGTGTCAAAATATACATCGTCCTCGATTATAGGTTGAAAAACACCTTATGACCGACAAAAATGATAAGTACAAAAAGCAAAAAATGTCATATGTGTCTACAATATGCAATCATCCTATCACTGGTGATGATCTCGATAAGAAACCACTATACGAGCCACCTTACAAAGGAACCTCCTAAAAGGTCCTGGGACCCCAATCACATAGCACTGTAGTTGACAAGGAATGTCATCTATGCCGGTCTCTGGAATGTCCCCTGTCAAACACTCTAGATGACTCTCCAACTCGGCCAAGGTCTCTTTTGATTCGTCCTATGGGGCTCGTGCCGCTGCAGCTAGTTGTTTCCTCTCCTAAGGTCGGAGAGCAGCTGGTCGCTGTGGACCCACATATGCATTTGAAACTTTTACTATCAGTTTTGGGACGAGATAAAAAAAAAAAAAATTAAAATAGGAAATTGTTGAAAATGATTTTACCTGAGTCATTCCATTGCTCTCCTAGTGGAAGAGCCATGTCTGGGTCACCGCGAAAATCTACCCCAGCGCAAGGGAAGTCCTGAATAGAAAAAACCTGGTTTTCCAACCAATGGAAATACTCAGGTTTGAATCGAACGACCTTTGTCCCCTCATCAGGATGATGGGCCATAACTGCAACCCATCGCATTAGTTTGAGCTCTCGAGGAAGCCCAGCTCCAACAATGAGGTGTTGCGGGACCAACATCGGGACCCTCTCCAGACCAAAGCTCACAACTAAAGCACCATAACCAAAGGTCTTTAGTTGTCCGTTCTTGGCTCTGGTCAGTTGGCCTTTTACATTCGCCAACACAGCATCGCACGAGTTGAAGATGGTGCCTCGAAAGCAGTCAACTGCCATCCGCATCTGGGATCTAGTGGTAATATGTAGTGCGGCACTCCCACAGATCCTGGTAACAGTAAACGCAATCACCATGAGTTCAGGATGGGATATGGTTTTAATGTCTATCCCTTTAGCTCTAGCCTGGTTGTTGCAGAACACTAGCCGGAGGCTATCGACAGACTGGCCACCTGGCCTAGTCCCGAATAGAGTCAAGTCTTAACCTCTCTTAGGCAAACCAGTCAAAGAGCATATGGCTGCTGGCTCAATTTCGAGCTGGTGGCCACCAATGAAGAAGCACTGGTCCTCTATGCTCCACCTGTCTACCAGCCACTGCAAGAAGTCCACCTAGGCCCTCATGCCAGGTATGGCCCAGAATTTGTACAAGCCGCATGCCTTCAATGCATCGATCGAAGGTTGGTGATTTAACGCGGCAAGATCTACATCCTCATGCTCCCGTTCTCGCCAATCAAGCATGATGTATACTCTACATCCAACAAAAAGGCGAATTAGAATGCAAGAAATTAAATTGTTTGGGTCAATTTTGAGAAATTTAGGGTTAAAAACCCTTGCTGCGGGGACCGCACCCTCTCTATTAGAGACAGTGCGTGGGTCCGCACCTTGCCTTCACGGCAGGTGCGGACCCCTGACTTTTTCCCCATTGAAAAAAAGTCGGGGTCCGCGGGCTGCCAGTGTTATGCCTGCGGACCCCTGCGCGCGGGTTTCTAGCCTTAAAACCCTCTAAAAAATGAAATAAAACCCTAAAAAATGATTTGAAAAGGATAAAATTGAAGAGTAGGATGAGGTGGATTACCTGGAGGAGACAGCGCTCGATTCCGACATATGGATTTTCCGCAATATTCATGGGAAGTTTCTGACCAAAAGCACTATTTTCTCACCCAAATCTCAAACGATAAAAATGAATTGACGAAAGCCCTTTTTAAAAGTTTTTTGAATAAACGAATTGTAAATTTGTTTATGTTTCACTTTAGAAAGGTAACCTTTGCAGAATTTTTCTCCATCTCGAACAGGTATGAGTAATGTTTGCAATTTTTGTTCAGGATAACAGATTTTTCAGGCAAAATCGGTCATTTTCGACGAAAAAACATTTAGAGTCACCTTTAAGCTCTTTTCTGACTCCTAAAACATGAAAAGATCGTTGAGTTTTTCTTTTTAAACTCGTTAAAATGGAACTAAAAAGACGGTCCACTTATAGCTCTTTTCTGACCGTAAAAACATGAAAAGATTGCTGGATTTTTGTCATTTCAAATTCGATATTGGTTATAAAATGACGTGTCATTGATCGCTTTTTTACTTTTTCAGATCAGAGGCACTAATTACGAAAAGTACTCCTTGGTCATAAAGATCAAGCGGTTCTTTCAAGTATTATTTTTTCGGGCTTGGGAGACACAAATTTACGAAAAAGGTCAACCCTGGAGTCTTCTTAAGTTTTTTCAGACTCTCTAAAATTGAAAAACTCCGAGTTTCTCCTATACTGGACTCGTTAAAATTTAACAGTAAAGGACCTGTTCAATTACAAACAGGAACGGACCACTCCTTCTTAGGGTTCGAACTTAAACTAAGTTGGAGCCAAGACTCCCAATCCTCATTAATCTCTTGCTCCAATGAAGTGAGCTCAATCCTCCTCCTTTGTGTAGCTTGGCGATTCTCGTGGATGTTTTATAACTCCATGATTGCTTGCTGATCTTCAAGCTTTTTGTTCCTCTGCTCCAAGTATTTCATAGTCCACTTAGCCCTCTCCAAGTCAATGAATAAGGCTTTGATCTTTGTTTGCTGCTCCTCGATAATCTCTCTAAGTTTGGCACTTTCCGGGCCCATATCTGTATCATCATCATGAATGAGAATGAAGTCGATCTCTCGTTCACCTGAAGGCCCCTCATCTTACATTGGTGTTATTTGGAAATCTAGTGTCTATGCAGAGCTACTAGTCCCACTAAGGCTAGTAGATACCTTAGAAACAAACAAACTAAAGCTACTTCCATTTTCCTTTATGAGAAGTAGATAAGAGGGGAATAAAGGAGACCAACCTCTGTCTTGCGCTTGGTTCCTTGCTTGATTCCTCTCCCTTCTGATAGATCTTTGCCACTCACTTCCTCATCTACCCAGCTTCAAAGAGCAGCTGTGGAATCAAAGCAGCATAATACTATCCAAGAACAGAGATCTACTATCATAAACAATATAGTACCAGATATATATTGACCACACAAATGCATATATCATCAATCATACAAGAATGTGGAGGAAAAATTGAATAGCTTTATTAATAATCAAGAATAGCAAAGAGGATTACAACCAATTGTTCTGACCCAGCGTCATCCTCTCAGCAGGAAAGCCCTTCTTCACCTCATGAAAAGCTTAGATCACCCAACACTATGATGTTGCACCAAGAAACCAGCAGCACTTCCTTACAAGATACAAAATTCCAGCCTCTGGATCTCTGGGATGAGGGATCCATATATAGATGTTTGCAAGGGGGGTGAGTCAGCTTTTGAGATTTGATTAGTTTTCTCTCTCTGATATTTCTTGATTCCACTTGGACATTGATGATCTCTTACTCATCCCTGGGCGAATGCAGAGAGGCAAGTGTCACAAGAGAAGTTTCTGGAAGATTCCATGATCCTCCACCTTGCAGATTGACCCTGCCATTTGTCCACTCCCACCCATCACACCCCATAGAAGGGATTTTCAATATGCATCACACCTCCTGTGTACATTTAGGTGGGATGCAGCGCACTTTGACCATGGAGTAGGTGAGATGGTCCAATTTTGACCAGTTCTAAGTAGTTTTTCATGGAGAACTTCTAGGAGATGATGTAATCAGCTGACCTTGTTATTTTAGGGGTTGGAACAACACTTCTAGGGACTTAAGAGCCCTTCGTTTATGGACATTTATGATTGGGGTTGCAGTGCCCAAAAATGTCTATAACAGTTGCCCCCTAAAGCATGAGGTTGTTAATCTTTTGATGTCGGGTGAAATGCTTTATCATGAGGATCTAAAGTTTTTTCGAGCTGGAAGGTGACCTGTAATAAGATACAATACAACACATTATCTTCATAACATTTTCATGATCTAGCTGAGGCGGGCATTCCCATGCTCATATTTATAAATTCATTTTCATGTACATAAGACAGACAATCATCTATGTGCAAACTGATGATTCTGGTAGAGCCATCATCCCTTGGATTGGATGATTATCTGTGCAGTAATGATGTACATTTTATGTCTTTATTTTCCTAAATATATATCGCAGCCTGGATGGATGAAACTAGATCCGAGGTCTTCAATCTCATTCGATCTTCACTCAAAGTAAAAGTCAATCCATGTGAGAGATGTTCTGGAGTCGAACATGGAAAGACATCACCTGATTACCAGCCAATGATGTAAGTTGTTAACAGGCACAAGAGGAATCACCAATAATGATGATGACCCTCAAGGTACTACAGTACAATTCATGTGGCGTGAATAAGGGACTTGGTGTCGAACACCACGCAAAATCTTTCGGTCAAAGGCCATTGATGTAAACCTGTCGCCGGAAGTGAGAAACTTGCCATTGAGGCATGCAAGCTTCAAAGTACTGAAAGGGTTGTTCCTAGATTGACTTCCTGGATAATGAGCTGATGTCGATAAGAAGCGATCCGTCATAGGAGGGCCTTAGTGAATCCCACATCAATGACACAGAATGGAGCAAATGATTTTAATGGAGGTGAAAATGATTTGATGACATAAGGTTCAGGGTGGCAATCATGAAAGAATGGAGAGTAAATGTATTGCAGTGGATGAGACACAGGTGAATTCTCTGAGCGACTTCTCTTGAACATACCGGCGACACTGACATGATGGACTGGTAGCGTTAGCCCCAAATATGGATGGTGTGATGGAACCATGGTGATATGACCAGTGAACGGAACAACCCAACTCGACTCGGATGCGGAGTGAAAGTGTCATGTTCAAGAGCGACTTGCTACCAATAAAGTTTCTTCAAGTTTTCTTCCCAATTTTTCCCCAGTCATTGTTGACCAATACCTCTTTATTTTTTTCAAGCTTGAGGAGGATAACATATGCTTGTTCTATAATTTTCCCTTCGGGCAAACCCATCGCTATGTTTTAACGAGCCTAGCAATAGTGAAAATCGTTCTTGTCTGTATGGACAAGTTTGTCGCTATTCGGTTTTAACGAGTTTAACGACAAAGATAACTCGTTCCTTTTCAATTTTAGAGAGTCTGAAAAGGGACGTAAAGAAAACTCCAATCAATCCTTTTTCATCATATAATCCCTTAAGTCCAAAAAAGTATAAAATAATACAAAAGGGATGAATTTCGGTAATTTTAACGAGCCAAACAAAACAAGCGCTCGATCTTTTTGTGTAATAATCCCTCAGGTCCAAAAAGATTAAAATCTAAAGGAGGGATAGCACTTCCAGTCACTTTAACGAGCTGGAGAGGCCAATTGCTGGTAAATCTTTTCATATTTTATGAGTCAGATGAAAAGAGCTAAAAGGAGACTCGTTTTTCGAGGAATGAGTGATAAACTCGGGTAGCAGCTAATTCCAGGTAAGGTTTGGAATTTCCAATCACGGCAGTGTCACAAGGATGGCTAACAGTATCACTCTTCGCAGCTGTTCCTCAAAAAGGGTAAACAATCAAATGGAGGTGAATGATCAGCCAATACAGAGTGGAGGTGATGATGAGAACACGACCAAGGCTTCAAAGGCTGATGATAATACATTCACGATGGTTATTTACCGGAAATTGGTTCATTTTTTAATGAGCTTAAACTCTGGGGGAACATTTGCTCATTGCTTATGTTTATTTTTTAACGAGCTTGAATTCCGCATTAAAACTGCTCGATATAATGGTCATTGATTATCTTGATTTTACCATTGACAACTTTTGTTCCTTCAAAGGTTGTACTGCCTACTCAATTGCTTCATCAAACTAGTTAGAAACGAACAATATATGTTTGAAAAATGAGTCAAAACACTAATATTTTACTTGAATTACATGAAAAGTAATTTAAAAGTGGTTTTTACCTCTCATTTTACCATTTCATTTGAACTTTGGTTTGTTGGAGCTTTGGAGGTGTTTTCCCCCTTGATTTTCACCAGCTAATTCCGGGAGATTCTATGGACGATTCTTGGTGCTATCTGGACTAGGTAGGAGCTAAACCTGAGCACTTTAGTTTCATTCTTTCCTTTTTGAATTCTGAGCATGTTTTCTGGTTTTTCTATGCCTATGGGGTTTGAAAAACTCGCCCTGGCTCCATCGCACCTCTTCTATTTCGAAAGGTGTGATGCATGCTAGCTTGGCCATTGGCCAATCAGCATGCATCCCACCTAAAACACTGCTAGGGGTGCGATGGGCGCAAGGAGGGAAATTTGTGCACAGTTTTTCATGGAAATTTTTGCTTGTTTTTCACCAAATCAGGATCCTAAATCTCCTCTTGTTTGTTTTCCGAGATTCATTAGAGAAAAATGCCTGTTACATGGCGAGAACATGAGCATGAAGAAGAGGACATGCTTGCTTTACATGATCCGGTTACGGTAAATGCATTGCGGAACTGTGGCCTATTCATGTTTTTCCGCATCTCTAGCATGAGGCAGCAAATCAACTTGTTGCAATATTTTCTCGATGCATGGGATCCTACCACCCAAGTGTTCCAAATTAGGGGCAAGTCCATCCCCTTGACTCTCGTGGACATCTATTTTTGGACCGGCTTATCGAGGTGTGATGCCCCTATCTCATTATCAGGTTCGGCCCTTGGGGGTGAATCTGTGAGAGATTACATTCACAGGTATTGCAGAGAGGGATCTCAGTCGACCAAGGACGGCAAGATCAATATCTGAGATGTCACTTACAGGTCCCTAAGGACCATTCTGTTCACTTTTGCTAGACTGGCTGGTAGTGCGGCTCTTCATGTGGCCAACAAGTCTTATATGCAGTATGCCCTGGAATGCCTTGAACCCAAGGTGTTCAACTGGTGTGATGCAATACTCTCTGCGATGAAAGAACAACTGACCAAGGTGAAAAATGGAAGATTGAAAACTTTGGATATGGTTCTACTTTGACCGCTTTTGCCTTGGAAGAGATCCCGCTGATGTAGCCGCAATATGTTTCACTTGGTTTACCTCCACCGACTGAGCCACGGATGTAGAGATGGGTCGACCTTATGGCCAGAAATGCTGGTCAGTCCCAAGTTTCCTTTTCTGATACCTTTTTCAAGTGGTTCAACCATCAGGAGATGGTTTTTTCCGAGTATCCATATGCTGGTATGGATTTCCGGGGTGATCCGGATTTGGTACTGCCGGCTGGCGAGCAGTGGGGTGTCATCGGTAAATTCTCTAACCATATCTCTGTTTATCTTTTCTTTTATAATGTTCTTATGCTTTCTTCTATCGAGACTAATCAAAACTCATGTGCTCATGCAGATGTTGGACCATTTCGACCAGTAGTACGCCTGAGAGTGCCAGTTGCCACTCCAGTAGGAGAGGCTGTGGGAAGGGCTATCCTTCGCGACCTTGATGTGGCCGAGACTCTCTCAGCATTGCAGGATCAGGTCGAATGCCTCACTCTTGGTATTCTAGACGTGAAGATTAACGAGCTGCCCCTGAGGTTGCAGTGACATACTACCGGCGTGCCGAGTTGATGGACTAGGCTTTTACACATGATTGCACAGGCGGTGACTTGTTATCACCAGCATCATTAGAGGGTGTCACTAGCGTTTTGAGTTTTGGGTCATTTGACCAATTTTGTCTTGTTTATAGAACATTATGTGTAAACCATAAATAGTTATCTATCTATATATATATATATATATATATATATATATATATATATATATATATATAGATATAGATATATATAGATATTATTTTTGGAGCTTTATTTTGGTTAAGTTACATGATCCTGATGCAAATACTGATGAAATTCTTCTTTTTATAAATGTTGCAAATGTCTATCTAACACATAATTTGCGAATGAATCTGTTAATGTGTTTAAGTTTATGGAAATATGCTAATATTGAATAAAATCAAATTGCCTTTCCAAAATCTTGACCCTTAGGAACATGCGATAGATAGCTGGATTTCGGACGGAGTAGATACCTGTGAGTTGTAGTATGACGAGTTGTGAGTCTAGCCTGACGAAAAGTCAATATATGCCATGTGTGATGGCATCAGAGAGGAGTTCTATCAACGTGCTATATTCAGCGATGTTATTTGTTAACTGACCAATACATACCCCTCTAAAACTTACTAACTCGTCGCTTGGATCAAAAATGGCCCAAGCCGCAGAAGATAGGTTCCGCGAACTACGACTCGCTCCGTCGGCATATCCAACAAACGATTCCAATAGGTTCAACATCTGTAACAAATGTAAAAAGTGGATTACTTGACCAAAACAATTACCCTTAGCGAAAACAAAAATGTAACAAAAGCATAGGCGTTACTACACTGAATCATGCGTAGTAATGCTTAAGGTACAACCAGTTACGGGGTTGCGCCAGTGGAATCCCATCATAATCTACTAACTCGTAGGCTCCTTTTTCTAATACGTGTTTAACAATATAGGGGCCCATCCATAAGGATTTGAATTTACCTGCTCTCAATTTATCGGATTCTTGGTCGTAAAGTAGGACCAAGTCACCTTCTAAGAAGACACGGGATTTGAAATTCTTGTCGAACTGTGCCTTGACTCGTTTCTTATGGGCTTCATTAGCCAAAGTGGCATCACGACGAGTTTCATCCAATTGGATTAGTTTCAAGAAACGAGCCTCCTCTTCTGAAGTTTTGGGGAGAAGGTCAACTGCGAGTTTGAGGGACAAGATTTCACATTGAACTGGTAGGATTGCTTCTAGGCCATACACCAGTTGAAAAGGTGTAAACCCAGTTGCGTTCCTTACCGATGTTCGGTATGCCCACAAGGCTGAGTACAGGATCAGGTGCCAACTCCTTTTGTGGACTCCAATCATCCTTTGCAGCATCCGCTTTAGGACTTTGTTGATTGCTTCAACTTGTCCATTGGCCTGTGGGTAATATGGAGTAGAGTTGTTGTGGGACAACCCCAATTTGGCAGCCAATTCGACCATCATGTGATTGTGAAAATGCGATCCATGATCTATGACTATAGCCTGTGGAACACCGAATCTGGCGACTACGTGATTGAAAAAGAAAAGGGTAGCTGTTTCACCGGTGTTATCTAATGTTGGCATTGCCTCGGCCCACTTGGTAAAATAGTCTACTGCGACTATGATATACCCATGCCCCCCGGTCGAGGTGGGGTTACTTGTCATGAAATCAATGCCCCATTTGGTGAATGGCCCAACAGCAACTATCGGTTGTAGGGGTGCGGGTGGTTTTCTAGTTTTGCTATCGAAAATTTGACATGCATGGCAACTTATGACTATGGTTATGCAATCTTTGAACATTGTTGGCCAGAAGTATCCTGCTCATAAAAAATTTTGCACCGTATCGTAACTAGATTGATGCCCCCCACACGCACCTGAATGTCAATCATTCAGGACTTTTTCGGCCTCCTCAAGGGTGAGGCACCTCCTGGTTGAGGGGAAAGTACCCCGAGGGTCCTTTGGGTTAAGACTCTACCAGACTGAAAATTGCTTATTCAAAGAAACACACACACAACCATTATCTTTACTGTAAGCAAATTCTAATGTTGAGGGTACGTACCTAAGGTCCTACGTTCGAGAAGGCCTTTAGGGTCCAAACCCTTCTTGGAGTTCCCTTCTTCTCCTTTGACCTGTAAAACAAACAAATCAAAGAACACAGTAGTACATGGACAAATACTTATATATAAACCATCTTTATGCTATAAAGTTAGTTATAAAAATCTTTAAGTAACTACTTGCATAAGAATTCAAGACAAGAATCTCATAAGCATAAAGGGAGATTGTTTCGGGAACCAAGACGTGTTTCTTTATATAAAGGCAAGTAAAGTACGTATAACGGAAAGATTTCACCTGAAACACCTTCTGCAGGCTCCAAGCAAAGCTTCCTCCCGGATTCGTTCCAGCCTCAAGCCTCCAACAAGAGCTCCTTCCAAGTCTTACTCAATGGTGATATAAAGGATGAATGATCACCAATACACATGGAAACAAGGGTTTCCTATGCAATATGGGGGGAAGTGCAGAAAGCACCAAGGACTTCAGACCTGGTCTAAGGGGAAAATCTTAGCATAATAATCTTGCTCTCTTTTCTCTCTCCCTTAGGCCTTCCCTTTGATGTCTTTTTATACCATCTCCAAAGTAGTTTTTTAGTTAGGAGTTGGTTAGGAACAGTTGGGCCACAGGCACTAACAGGTGATCAGCAGGTAAAACCCGCGATCTTTCCCCGAAAATAAGGAATTATTTTTTTTTTTTAAGTGTTTTAATACATACACGCGGGTTGGGTATACACAGACCCGTGTGTACACGCGTTTAACTCAGGGCAATGTCGCGTATAGGGGATAAAACACTGTTTTTTAAATTTTAGGACCAGGTCTAGAAGGAGGGGTTACCCTAGGCCATGAGTGCAGCATCACAAACCATAAGAGTGAGATTTGGAGCTATAACACCTCCTCAGAACTGTATCGACACCAAGACGGTAAAGTGTATCACCGACGATCATGTAGTCTTTTGATTGGTATCAAATACGTTATTTTTCCGAGCGAGAGGTATTAGACATATATTTTTGGGTTTGGAGATAGATGATTATATCTCCATACCACGTATTGCTTGAAGATATCAGAAACAAAGATTCATCCACATGTTTTCTTCGGATGTTTCATCGTTGGACGACGATGGGAGATTGCATAGTAATTCCATGAAAACCAGGGATTTCTTCGATTTGGATTTTACAAATTCCAAATCAAACTCTTGAAGAATTGCTATCCATTTTGAATATTTGCCCCCCAGCAACTGTCACGACAATATATAAGTCATGGGGTTGCTATCTAACAAAATGGTAGTTTTTCGAAAGAGGACATAGTGTCGAAATCTCTGTATCGCTTGAACGGCTGCGAGAGCCAGCTTTTCAACATAGGAATACTTGCTTTCTGTATCATTTAAGTTTCTACTCAAATAATATATGGGATGTTCAATTTTGTTGTCTTCTTGAACTAAAACCATTGCGATGGTTGTATCCGCTGCAGCCAGATACAAGTTAAAGTCTTTTTGATAATCAGGAGCATACATTAATGATGCTTTCATTAGCGATTCCTTTAAAGCATCAAAGGAAGCTTGCGCGACCTGATCCCAGACGAAGGGTACTTCTTTTTTCAATAGACACGTATAACCTTTAGCTAGTTCGGCGTAATTTGGAATGAACCTCCTCAGAAAGTTTGCTTTCCCTTGGAGTTTCTGAATCTAAAGCAATTTGAAGGTGGAGGAAAATTTATGATTGTCTGAACCTTACAGGGGTTGAGATGGATCCCGTCCTTTGAGACTACAAAGCCAAGCAAATGACCAGAACTGACACAGAACACACATTTGTTTGGGTTGAGTCGTATCTTGTAGTGTCGAAAACGTAGAAATATCGCTCTCAAATGTTGCGGATGATTGGTCCGCTTTCGCGAATGAGCCGGAAGATTGTCGAGATATGGTTGAACGATGTTTTTTATGTCATGGAAGGCATAATTCATTGCCCTCTGAAATGTTGCCCCTGCGTTCTTTAAACCAAAGGGTAATTTTCGATATGCAAATGTGCCCCATAGACAAATAAATGCAGTCTTTGACTGGTCCTGTGGGCATATATTTATTTGATTATACCCAGAGAATCCATCCATAAATGAAAAGATTTCACATCCAGCGCATTCATCAATTATCTGGTCAATAAAGGGTGTCGGGTAGTTGTCTTTTGGACAATATTAATTTACATCCCTATAATCGACGCACACTCTAATAATTCCTTGTTTTTTCATTACAGGAACAATGTTCGATACCCAATCGGTTAGAGGAACCGGGTAAATAAAACCAGCATGGAGAAGTTTCCCAACTTCTGCCTTGATGGCAGCGGCTTTCTTGGGGTGCACCTGCCATAATCGTTGTTGTACCAGTTTGACATCTGGATACATCTTTATTTCATTTTCAACTATATTTGAGTCAATTCCTGGCATTTCATCATACGACCAAGCAAATACACCTCTAAATTCGCAAAAAAAAGAGCGTTATATATTTCTAGTTCTGAAGGAGAACAACATTTGCCAACATAAATATTGTCTACAACATCTTTTTTGGTCGAGATATTTATGGCGATAGTCTCTTCGATATTGGACAAGTTTCGCTTGGAATCCACCGTGTTTACAGTATTTGATAGGAAATAAAAAACTAAAGGATGATGAAGGTCATCAGGAGTATCTTCTTGACAATCTGGAAGATGGGAACGATGGTGGTAATTTTCCCATGGCACCCCGTCAATTGTCATTGACTGAACAATTCCTTCATTGTCGTAATGCACTTGCGACCAAGGATCTGAAGGGGTGCCATATTCCTTAGACCTATCTATCCAAATGCTTGATGAGCATTGATTCGGGTCTGCCTCCCATGCCAAAAACATTGATTGCTACAATATTTCTATTGGGCTTGGAGGCAATACCTGTAGATGATCCATGTTAATATCGTTTTCTGAGATCTTTTGAATAGAAGATATCATATTGTAGGTTCCTACCGTCGCCACTTCCGCCGGATTGATTGGAGGTGGGAGGGAAAAATTCCCCATTAATATAGGGTCTTTTAGTAGGCCTACTCCGATATTTTGAAGCAAAACTTGGGAACTATTGGGGAGAAATGTTTGTTGGTCGACGATTGTAATTCCTCCTTGAAAAGGAAATGCAATCTTCCTAAAGTAGGTCGATACAACTGCAGCCATAGCATATATCCAGGGCCTTCCCAGTAGGATGTTGTAATCGAGGTTTCCGTCGATCACTTCAACATCTATTTCTACTGTTTTCCCCCCCAGTTCAACTTGCAAGTTACTTAGAATCCAATATGGGGTATATGTTCATCCATCTAATGCTTTTAATGTCATCAAAGATCGCGACAAGGTTGGAGATCCTAAATTTTTCCAGCAACTCATCGACATAATACATGTAGATGCCCCCTCATCAATAATTGTTCGATGAATAGTTTTGTTGAGGGCTTTCACTTGAATGAGGAAAGCTAGTTGAGCTGGTAACTAAGGATCATATCCTTTGTGATTAAAGGACACAAGATTATAATCCTTTGGGTCAATCCCACCTATTGCTAATAATAAAGCCTTCTTTTGGGAGGGGCAATTTTGCAGTACCTCAAGTGTCGACATAGCGGATGGTGATTGGGCTAGATCTTCCACTATATTGTAATGTTGTGCTACTCTGGCACGAGGTATAAATGTCAAATTGTGTAGTACTCCCTTTGGTGGTTTTATTGTTAGCTCTGGAATGATGGGTGGCGCAACTTCTGTCGAAGTTGTTGTTGAACTACTAGGTTGATCTTTATCCTTGTTGTTCGACAGCTGTGGATTTCCATAATCTTTATTCCTTGTCGTTATCAAAGCATCATTTTGCTGTTTCGAAACCGACAACATCAGCACTTGGGATGGGGAAGCATTATCACTGGCAACCAGCTTTTTTACTGGATTTGGAAACGGATCAGTTAATACTGCCGAGGTTTTCGAATTCTTGAAGAATTTTCTAAGCTCATATTTATATGGACAATCTCTTGTCCAATAATCCTCATCACATATAAGACATGGATGATTTGGTTTCTTATCTCCAGAAGGGTTTGCAGAAGATTTTTCAGGTGATGATTCCTCATGTTTCTTCTTCTTCCCTTTGTTTTTCTTCTTGCCTCCTGGTTGCTTGGTTTCTTTGCCTTTGTCAGTTGAGACGACATTTACTTTCGAGGCGAGAAGTTCTTCTTTTGTATTTTGACTAGAAGTCTTACAGGCCTTTTTAGATGTAGCCTTTGTTGATTTCATGTCTGTCGTACCAATCACGCCATCACCGGCATGAGAGTCATTGTTTGATTTAGGAGAAGGAGGAACAGAAAATTCCGACCTGGGAGCGTCAGGGTTATCGTAGAGCGTGCCAGACTGAGTATAAATCAAGTCTAAATATTGCGCACGAGCAATAACTTGCTCTTCAATGACGACTCCTCCCTTTGCCACATCTTATGTAATGGAAGGTAATAATGACTTAATAAACCATTCAGCTAAAAGCTGATCAGGAACATACATTTTTACCATTCTACGACGACGTCGCCACTCATGAATATGGTTGGATATGTGAGTGGCTGTCGTTTGCTTGAAATTAGTAAGAAGTTCTATTCTCATTTCATACCTTATGGGTAACTGAAAATGGGTTAAAAAGGTTGTGGCTAGGGTACTGAAGTTATCAAACGAAGCTCTAGGTAATTCGATATACCATTTTGCTGCCAGACCAGTTAACGTTCTTTGAAAAAGGTGAAGCCAAATCGAATCATCGTTTAGAGTGTTTGACGAACACCATAGATGAAATGTCATCACATGATTCGAAGGATCTTCACCTGGATTCCCATTAAATTTAGGAATATCTTACGGAATTTTATGCGGAATCGCTAGTCACCAAGGGGCGTAATGAATTGGATCGTTCGTTAGCCGATTTAGATCCAGTAACTCTAAAGTCGCCAGAAAGGGTAACTATTGATTCAGGTTTGGTGAAGCATACCCAGGATAAGATGGAATTGCCTGGGTAGTTGGTCTTTGCATACCAGCATAATGCATTTGATGCTGGTAACTTTGATAAGGTTGATGGGCATAACCATTGTAGAATGGTTGATTTTGACCGTTTTGAATATACGGCTGCCCATTATTTGCAAAGATTTGTTGCTTAGATCCTTGGTAAACTTGTTGGAATTGTGGTTGTTGATATTGCACCAGCCATGGTTGTGAAGCCATGTGTTGTTGTCCAATACTGGTTGTTTGACCAAGATGAGGGGTAATTGTACCCGTTTGGGCCTGTGTCATTCCACTAGTTGGTGATTGTGGTTGAGTCGCAGGGATAAGAGGTTGTTGCATTACAACCTGAGAAACCTGAGGTTGGCATACAACAGGCAACGCTTGTACTTGCGACACTGTCACAATAGCCGGCGTAGTTGGTATATTTGACATAGGTAAACATTGTTGCATTGAGTATACAACTCTTGGTTGTTGAGGCGGTATTGGCACCTAACCGCTAGATGTAATTCCAGCATAACTTAAATTTTGTTGCGAACTGTCATATGGTTTTCCTCCCGGAGGAGACAACGAAAGGGTATATTTCCCCCTATACGGCGGTAGTCCAGTACTCAAAGGAATGGTTTGTCCTTGAGGACCGGACTGCCCAAATTGACACCATAAAGGATAAATTTATTGAGACTCAACATAAGAGTTCTCGAATATTATTCCGGATGAACAAATGGGAACGGACCATACTGTCGAAATAGCCCTTGAGTGGGCCCCATCTAGCGATTAAGAGCTAGTTGGGATAGATGGTATGTCGGTGAACATTGTTGGAGTAACAGCAGGAAGTTCCGCCGTTGTTGTGTCGGATGACATAGTCCTAGATGTCGATGGTTGTTCAGACATTTCTAGTCTATCCAAAAGATTTCCTAGTGATTCTACAGGAGCTTCCAATAACGGTAGACTAATTTCTGATGAAGAAGGATATAGGGTGATCCCGACTCCAAATTGCAATGGAGTACTAGATGGAGGATCATCCACAATCTCTTCTATAGAAATCAGACCAGGTGGAAGAGGTAGACCGTCAGGTCCGTAAAATATTTCTGGTGCCGAAGAAGGTATAGAATCTGCAGCGACAGATGTTTGGGGAATAACACCTTCCGAATCAGCTGTAGATGGAGCTGGTTCAGTAATACAAGTGTTTACCTTCACACTAGGATCAGTTCTACTGTCCTTTGGTGGCTGCGGAACTTCTTCTGTAAAGGCAGGGATACCATAAATGGTTGGAGTAACCGGAGTCTCCGATGGTGTTGGAACATTTGTTCTAACTTTACCAGGGGATTTGGAAGTGGTTAAATGAGTTCGCTTCGTCCGTAACAGTTTTGATTCTGGAGACAAAGACGATTGACTCGTAAGCCTCCGCGAACGACGGGGTTTCAATTGACTTTCTTCCACGATTGCGGATTACTTGATCAACTAAAAATCAAGGGGAAATATGTTTCCAAATTAAATTAATTTTAGATGCTTTGACACAACTTGTTTTTTCAATTTTTAAGAGTCAAGAAAAAACAAAAGATGACTCTAGTCGCCTTCGATTTTTAATGAGCCTGAAGTGACAAGTGCTCATATGGACCTTTTCCTTTAAGGATTCTGAAAAGGAATGAAAGAGACTACTCTGGAAATCTAGACAGAGGGATTACCAAACCAATCGCAAAACTGCAGAATACTTTTTACGATACGGCAGTCAATCTTCCCGAATGTTGTGTTCAATGCATTGCTATCGATAGGGCGGCAGACACAGCGTCCTATGGATAAAGGATAAAGCCTGTTGTGGTCTCCCAATATATACTCGACGGTATGTGGGAGCACAGGTCCGTACTGGCACTTATCATCTCAAAGTGGAGGAATCACCCAACCAGCAATGAAAACAACAGTTACCAGGCTTTACGATGACAGAATACGTCTCTAGCCTAGATTTCTAAATGTTGTGCGTTAGGGTTCCAAAGTGTTTTTAGATTCATTAAATTTATTTTACAGTTGATCTTGCTTAAAAAATTTTCCTTTCAAGTTCACCACGTGATGTAGATATACAATTCCTAAAATGCAATCTAAGATGATAAACAATCGTTTAATCTTCTTTTTTGCAATTAAAATCCTAGCTACTAAGGAAAGAGAAACGATATTCTTTCAACATAGAGTAGAGAGCACACACTATATCCACTGTCCTAAATCAAACCAACAAACAGTGTAAATGCAAATTCACATGCATGTATTTGTTTTCAGCCTTCTTAATGTGTGAATGATAAAAATAAAGCTAAGCGCGAATCTGAATTATTTTTCAAAGCGACATTACTAACAAGTTTCTTTTCAAGACAAAATGAAGACAATGACGACACTTTGTTCTTTGGAATTGAAAACTTGCTTTCGACACTTGAAAAAACTACTAATTCAAATCAAATACAAGAGTAACAGTCTAATCGACTATCAAGAACAATCGGATTCTCTTCTATGGCTGAAAACGACACTTGCGACACTTTCAAATCAAGAAACGACAGTTCAATTACGCTACTTCCTTGTAAAAGAGAATTGAAAATGGCTCACAATACATAAAAACATTTACAGTTCTTTCCACAATGGAGGCGGAATAATGGCAAGGAAGGGGTTTCCAACAGAGGTATACTGATTACAGACAGTAAAACCCCTGAATAGAGCTAAAAAGAGTGAAAAAACCAAAGTCTGAAGGCAAAATTAGCCCTTTCTGATCAGCGCACTTGTTACACAGGGATTCCAGTATGCATTCCACCTACAACACACGGGAAGTGCGATACATACTGAGATCCTTGAAAAGAGGGTGCGATGGAACAGTGCGAGACTTTTGATCCAGTTCTTGATCACAGTTTGTAGCACAGTTCAGGGATTTAGGCCGAGCAAGTGGTAATCAGTAAATAAATCACAGGGGTAGATCTAAGGAGGTTACTAGAGCCACCACAAGGGTAATTAGAGAGCTTGTAAATCGATTGTTCAGTTCATAAACAAAACCCGGAGATAGACTAAAGCAACATTGATCTAATTTGCACTTGCATAGCAAATGCAGTTCGAAGGCTAGCTGGCTTGACTTCAGGCTCTATCTGTAAGTTTATAAAGCAAACAAATATAGACAAAAAAAATAATCTATTCGTTCCCCAGCGGAGTCGCCATTTTGCTATCAGGAAATGTAGTTTCTATGCAGAGCTGCTAGTCCCACTAAGGTTGGTAGCTACCTTAGAAACAAACAAACTAAAACTACTTCTGTTTTCCTTTATGAGAAGTAGATAAGAGGGGAATAAAGGAGACCAACCTCTGTCTTGCGCTTGGTTCCTTGCTTGATTCCTCTCCCTTCTGATAGATCTTTGCCACTCGCTTCCTCGTCTACCCAGCTTCAAAGAGCACCTGTGGAATCAAAGCAGCATAATACTATGCAAGAACAGAGATCTACTATCATAAACAATATAGGACCAGATATATATTGACCACACAAATGCATATATAATCAATCATACAAGAATGTGGAGGAAAACTTGAATAGCTTTATTAATAATCAAGAATAGCAAAGAGGATTACAACCAATTGTTCTGACCCAACATCATCCTCTCAGCAAGAAAGCCCTTCTTCACCTCATGAAAAGCTTAGATCACCCAACACTATGATGTTGCACCAAGAAACCAGCAGCACTTCCTTACAAGATACAAAATTCCAGCCTCCGGATCTCTGGGATGAGGGATCCATATATAGATGTTTGCAAGGGGGGTGAGTCAACTTTTGAGATTTGATTAGTGTCCTCTCTCTGATAGTTCTTGATTCCACTTGAATATTGATGATCTCTTACTCATCCCTGGGCGAATGCAGAGAGGCAAGTGTCACAGGAGAAGTTTCTGGAAGATTTCTTGATCCTCCACCTTGCAGATTGACGCTACCATTTGTCCACTCTTGCCCATCGCACCCCATAGAAGGGATTTTTAGTATGCATCGCACCTCCCATGTGCATTTAGGTGGGATGCAGCGCACTTTTACCATGGAGCAGGTGAGATGGTCCAATTTTGACCAGTTTTGAGTAGTTTTCCATGGAGAACTTCTGAGAGATGATGTAATCAGCTGACCTTGTTATTTTAGGGGTTGGAACAACACTTTTAGGGACTTAAGAGCCCTTGGTTTATGGACATTTATGATTGGGGTTGCGGTGCCCAAAAATGTCTATAACAATTGGCCTCTTGCCTTTGTTCTTTACCTGTGGTGCCGATGGAGGAAGCGAGGCCCTTCCACCCCTGGTGGAGATAACACTCGCTTTGCTGCTGCAAAAAATCCTCTCGTGCCTCTCTGATAGGTGACATATGCTAGCACACTAGTAATCTCTGCCTCCTGACCTCCATGTTGATATGAAGGTTCACCGGTATGATGAACAACCTCCTGATGAACTACTGAAGCTGTGAAAAACTCACGGGAAATGAAATCTTCCCATGTGATACCCTGCAAACCAAGCTAATGCACAACAATGATCTTGATGAGCGCATAGTGGTAAATGCTATTGTACTGCTATTCCAGAGTCTTCTTCTGCACAAGAGTGGTCATCCTCTTGATGTTTTGGCACATGAAATATGGAATGTTCATGAACCTCACTCTCATGAAATGCATCAATAACCAGATATGGTATGCATAGAGGCGTGAGAAGTGACCTTCACAACTGAAGTATCTGATAATGAGTCTCATCAATGGCGCATAAGATTCCTTTAAAAACTGAAATGGGAATACTCTCCTGAGCTATCTCAAATAACTAGGCCTGATGTAAGGTTCATAATATGATCTATCCCGCTGTTGCCTCTTGTTCCACTCTTCCCCTATATTCGGTATCCCAGTGGCTTCAGAGATGGTATCTGGTGTCAAGGTAAAGTTTACTTCAGCAAGAGTAACATGACTATCATGCAAATTTAAAACAAACAACCGAGCTAACTCCTGATAATGCTGGATCTGAGCAATCATCTCACAATACTGAAAGCATGACATTTGTTGAAAGCATGTCATTGCAAGCGGGCAGGCCTACAATTGAGTTAAGGAAGTAGGCTCTTCTCTTACATGTCTGCCACCTTTTGAGGCCTTCTCGGCACATTAAGCTTAGTGGTTGAGTCACTGCCTTGCTCATATTCTTTCTCATATGATGAATCTGTCTCTGTCATGGTGCTACAATGTGTATGTTTGACTGGTTTGACAAAGAGAAATAGGTGATGTGTTTTTCAATGCCGAATGTGCCAAAGGGAAATGGAACTATGAGGAATATGGGACAGTGGGAAAAGCGGATGATGGAGTTTGTCAAGTGAAGAAATGTGCAAACGGCCACTTGATTATGTTTAGGGAGTGGGGATTTAAGGATTTTGTGAATGATACGAGAGATAAATGATATAGGAGTTTAGTATAGGGAAAATGGGAAGTAGGGATATGAGTGTTTTGGGAGTTTAATAATGATAGGATTATGAAAGGGAAGGGATCACAAGTGGGAGAGGAGGCTTGGCACCAAAATCATCATTTGAAAACACCAAATACAAAACGTTATGGAGCAGATTTTGATATAAATGTAGGGTTTATATTTTCACACTTCAAGCCTTTAAATTATCCCTCCAAGAAACACTCAACACAAGATAAATTCAATAGCAAGAAGGCTCAAACTTACTTGGAGCAAAAGACATGGCGCTATTGAGTTTTGATGACTGCAGGGATAAAAAACCAGCCTGTCAGCTGTGTGCACCGCGCACAAACCCAGTGTGTCTCTTGGATGCACCGCAATAGTGTAATTTAACACTGCAGAATTTCACTTGATGCGCCACGCGGCTTGTGTGCGCCGCGTGGCCTGTGTGCACCGTGACATCCACCAATGCACCGCGCGGCCTTTCAAACACAAAATTTGCTCCTCTAACCCTCAAATCAATATCCTTTGACCTCTTGGCATAGCAATTGATGTTTCAAGCAATAAAAATGTCTCATGGAGTAATGGGTTTGATTTTGATTGAGGCCACAATGATTTTTTGTGTTGGAGGTTCTGTGCGCCACGCGCAAGCCCAATGTGCCCTTTGGAAAATGCACAGTGTATTTCGACTCTATGCACTACGTTGTATTCCAACACACAGTGGGCCTTCTAAACTCAAATTTTCATCCCTTCAAAATCCAACATCGACTTCTCTCTTGGATTTTTAAATGTCTCTTGATGCAAATGGATTAATAACTTGAGAAATATATTATATAGAGATGGATTAAATTTTTGTTTCTCAATAACCCATTTTGTAATGTTTTTAACTTTGTCACTTTTTGCATTTAATACAACTTCTGTCTTTTCAAATTTCCTTCTGATTTTTTACTTGAATAATGAATATTTTGGTGATTGTTGTAGGGATAATGGCATGTTTTGACAAAGGAAGACCAGGGTTGTGCCTAGAGATTTCAACAACTGAAAAATTCTGAAAATTACATGGAAATTTATTACAAAACGGAATGACGGATTTTTTTCAAAACAGAGTTTTGAAGAAAAGTCATAGTCGAGCATATGATGATGAAAATATTGAAAATGAAAACTTATTAAGGACCTCCCTCATGAGTCATGCTGGCATTGTTGGACATTGTTAAAGACAAACTTAACTAACCCTAGACCTAGTGACTGAATTGACTCTGCTAATCAAAAGACTAAAACAGGACTGTAAGTGACTTTAAAAGCTTGATTAAAAGACCTGAGTCAGTAGGTATAAGGCATGAGGGGTAATGAATAACAAGACCCTCCCGTCAGATTATGGCATGCCCCTAGCGAAATGAAAATAAAAGAACTGAATGAGACACCTAAAAATGAAATGCAATAAGAGAACTAATCTCTGACGGAGGGATGTAAAGACCGAATCTAATAGAACACATAGCACAAACCTTCCACATCAGCAACATAACTCCCAGGATCCATCCCAACCACTCAAGTAGCTAACCCCTGAGTCCAGCTGAAGCTTTAGTGCATCAAACCCCTATATTCTCCCTTGATATGGACAAGGGTGCATCTAGGAGGCTTTAGAATATCCCAGAACAAGGGAAAGGGAGATTATGGGGACTTTTCTCCCTAGTGTTGTGCTTGCAACTTTAGGATTTGTGCCACTTTTTTAGGCCCAAAGCCCATGTCACTACCCAGAACTCAATGACACTTATAGAAATGAAAGATAACAACAGAATAATGATAGAAATGTAATTACTTGAATAAGGACTTGAATGGACCCCTACTAGCCATGATAGGAATTTTTTCAAACATGCCACAAAGATGCAATCTATAGGTTTATGTTAGTTCCAGTCTTCGCAGCCTGTCACCAGGGATCAACATGAGCTCTTACTATGTCTGGTTTTGTTAGATGTTTTGCACATGATTTTCAGCAGAAAACATGTCACAAGTGCATCAATCAGAAGAATCTCATAAAAATCTTTCCAATGGTATATCACACTCCTATAACCAATTCCTGGATCAGAAGAAATGAATGAGTGATTCTTGGTTATGCATGTTTTGAGGTCAGTTGCTGCACACAATGACAAGTTTAGTACAAAATCAGTTTCTGAAATAATAGTAAGGAATTTTTCAAAAGTGAAAGAGGTTTTTGTTCATAACATACTAAATAACAAACACCTCCTTAATTTTATGCACAGGTGTTACTATGTGGGAGATATATAGTGATATTTGGAGCCTACATTAAAACAAAGCAAATTTTTCATATTTTTTACTGTTTTAGTCATTTTAGTGCGCGGACATTTTATAACATATGGAAAGTAATTTTGTAAAACCCAAGGATTTTTTTGTTACACACGAGCCATATAACAAAAACCTCTTTCATTTTTTTCACAGGTGTCATGGATTGGGATATGTGACTAGATCTTTACAGCTCATTTTCCCAGATTTAAATTTTTAATGATTTTCTGTTTTAGCGATGATTTTGTGGAACCGATTGCGAGCTACTCGAAACGAATTTCCAAAATTTGAGAGAGGTTTTTCTCCATAATGACCTTATATACAAAACTCTCTTTCATTTTTGTAACAGGTGCTATGGTTTAGGAGATACGAGTTCATTGTCAACACCTATTTTCAGAAATTCAGCCCAAGTTTATTGTAACTAATTCTATTTTGAAGAAAATGGTTAAGCTCAATCCCTTAGTACAAGGATGAGAAAATGTATATATTTTATGAATTTCATAGTGTAGGGGTTGGATTTTGATAGAGGGTTGGATACTTTGGTTTTCTTGGCACTTCATTGTACATTTCATTTCTGCAATTTTGGCAAAGGAAAGACTAGGGTTTTGCAACACTTGTGGGGATCCATGTGGCTCTGTGTTTTGATGGTGTTTTTATCTAAGTAATTGTAAGTTTATTGATGTTTATGTGTATCATTTTCCCTTATCTTTTCTTCTGAAATTAAACAAATGAGTGATTGAGGTAGAATTCATTGGACTGTTGTGCTCTGCCTTGAAATTTTGTTTCATTCTACATGTTTTCATCTGTTTGAGGAGGACTCTTGAGAAATTTTTGCCCTCCTTAGCCCCTCACCGGTCTGATCCATCCATTCATTCAATTCAAATCATCAAAACAATTTCCTTCCTTACCCCAATCAGAACTCTGCAAAAACTAGGCCTCATCCCCGGACCCAAAATTTGCCTATCCCTTTTTTCCAACAAAACCCTTAAAAACTCAAATCAAATCCTTGCACTTCATACCTAGCCTAAGATCAGTTGTTAAATCAATCATCTAAAGCCCCATCAATTATATTTCGCTAAGATTGACCCAGAGAGAGCCCTCTCCTGTCCTCGTAGGGCTAGCTACGAGGCTAAGCGTGGTTTGATGTGGACCTAGAACCTTGTCTTTTCAGCCTGAGGCAAATCTAGCCTTTAACACATGTGACAAGAAGTTACTATGATATGATTTGACTCCCTATGTGTTAGTTAAGGAAGTGGAACCAGTGGAACACATCACACAGACCTTCCACATCAGCAACATAACTCCCAGGAGCCATCCCAACCACTCAGGTAGCTAACCCCTGAGTCCAACTGAAGCTTTAGTGCATCGAACCCCTATATTCTCCCTTGATATGGACAAGGGTGCATCTAGGAGGCTCTAGAAGATCCCAGAACAAGGGCAAGGGAGATTATGGGGACTTTGTTCCCTAGTGTTGTGCTTGCAACTTTAGGATTTGTGCCACTTTTTCAGGCCCAAAGCCCAGGTCACTACCCAGAACTCAATGACACTTCTAGAAATGAAAGATAACAACAGAATAATGATAGAAATGTAATTACTTGAACAAGGACTTGACTGGACCCCTACTAGCCATGATAGGCATTTTGTCAAACATGTCACAAAGATGCAATCTATAGGTTTAAACAACATATATGAGCATATGTGTTTCATACTTATATGAGAATCATTAAGAAGCGTTGATTCCTTATCACAATAACTGTGTTACTATCTATTAGGCCATATATTCATTGTACATTCAGTGATTAACAAAAGCATGATGAGAGCAATACATTTCCATTGTCATAAAACTCATTCATAACCAACATATAAACATCAAAATATCAAGGATATAACAACCATATAAACCACATATAAACAAGTATATTTACCCATAACATACCAAAGAGAAAGAAATCTCTTATTGATGATTGCATAGGCCGATTGAGTTTGGCACTTCCATGAACCACCCAACTATAGACTAGGTTGAACCAAATCTTTCTTTCAGCCAATCACCCTCATTCCATATTCCAAGCATGAATGTGGGATATCATGAAACAAATCCATCAAAACTGAACCAGGGCTAAACCATCTCAACCCTCAACCAGTGATTCCACCTCAGAGTCAGACATCACTAACCATCACCAAATTGGTCTCTACCCAAGCTATCTAGGGATCTAGAGCATTTTTTCCAACTCGGCTTCCACAACTAGTAACTCAACACATAGCTTTTTTTGGGCTTCCAGAGCGTTTTTCCAACCAAGGCTTCCAGGACTAGTAACTCAACCCATAACTACCTTTGGGCTTCCATAGCATTTGTCTAAACAAGGCTTCTACGACTATTAACTCAATCCACCAAGGGCTTCCAGAGAATTTGTCCAACCAAGGCTTCCAGGACTAATAACTCAACCCAAGTTGTTACAGGGCTTTGAGAGTGTTTGTCCAACCAAGTCTTCTAGGAACTAATAACTCAACCCATGGCCAAAGGCATAAGAAAACCAACCAGAAAACAAAAGTAAAACCCACAACACCATGACTATCAAGGAAATGGAAAGTCTAGGCAAATCGATTGTCAATCCAGGCAATCCTCCATGCCAATGACAGATCATGACCAATAAACCACATGTTGTTATGAAACCAGCTCACAAAAAGAGAGAAAAGATAGATCAACGACTTAGAAATCAGCCTCTTAAAGGGGGAAACCTCCTTTACATCATACAAATGAACAAATCATGGATGATACAAATGACAAGACCTCCTTTCTATATATAGGAGTCTAAGGGATCCCAATACAATCATAGCCTACATAACAATAATATTCTAGGGGCACAACAATAACAATAGTGGGCTTCTATGTGTAAGAATTTACAGGGTAGGTTCCTCAGACAGAACACCAAAGGACACCGCTCACAAACAGATCGCATATCAATACACCAGTACTTTTGACGTGGTTAAAACCCTCAAAGAGGGAAACAGTCCACAGCTTGAGCCAATGTGGCCACTTCAGGCAATTTATTAATAAAAGAATGAAAATTTACATAAGCTTCTCTCATAAACGATTAACCTACAAATGACCCTTCATGCTCTTTAAATAGAGATCATGGACCAATCGGGTGTTAAACCACGGATCAAGTGTCGGTAATACCGAGGAGAGAATGAACCGTCAGATCACTACATATCGTGACCATCGGATTGTAAGTTACAAAATGTACATAGTAAAAAAACACACTTTACCTAACTCTATACTAGACCAAGTTGTACTTAACTATTTCCTATGTGTCTGAATATCCTAACATCCCCCCTTAAGAACAACTTGGGATAGGATTGAAGGATTTACAAATATGACACAATAGGAGAAGGAAGGAGGCACTAGAGCCTATCCCCCCTTAGTGACAACTTCCTGAACTCCAACCATAAATCGAAGTTTAGTGAACTTCGCCTCTGTGAGAGCCTTTGTAAAGATGTCTACAACTTGATCATCTATTGAACAATATTGCACTTCAAGAACATGGTCATGAATGAGATTTCTGATGAAGTGCATGTGCAGTTCAATGTGTTTGCTGCGCTGATGTTGGACTGGATCTTTGCATAGTTGAATGGCACTTTGATTATCACACCAAAGTGTAGTCGGATGCTGCTGCTGAAAGCCAAACTCTAACAGGATTTGACGAAGCCACAAGGCTTCCTTACTAGCTTCTACAGCACCACGATACTCTACTTCTGCTGAAGAAAGAGAAATGGCACCTTGTTTCTTGCAAGCCCATGTAATAGGTCCTGAACTGAGAGTGAACACATAACCTGCAGTAGACTTCCGATCATCAGGGTCACCAGCCCAATCGGAATCAGTGAAACCAACCAATAGAGGAGATGCTTCGGCACTGTAATGAATCCCAAATTGAAATGTACCTCGAACATAACGAAGTATTCTTTTAGCTGCTTTCCAATGACTTTCACGTGGGTTTTGCATAAACTGAGCAACAACGCCAACAGCAAAGGAAAGGTCAGGACGAGTATGGGTTAGATACAAAATTTTTCCTACAAGTTGACGGTATAAGGTAGCATCAACTTCAGGAGAAGTACAAGTGACTGAAAGTTTGACTCCAGACTGAAAGGGAGAAGGGGTTGGCTTACAATCTTCCATGTGAAAATGGTGTAGAATATCACAGGCATACTTGGATTGGGAAAGGGAAATACCTTCCTTGGATTGCAAGACTTGAAGACCAAGAAAATAATGTAAGTGTCCTAAGTCTGTCATTTCAAACTTCCTTTTAAGGCTAGACTTCACATGGTTTATAAGGTTGGGATCACTACCAGTTAGGATAAGATCATCAACATAAAGAACAAGAATGATAAGATACTTGCCCACTTTCTTGGTGTAGACAGTATTGTCAGAATGACACCTAGAAAAGCCATTTTCTAAAAGAAAGTTATCCATTTTGGCATACCAAGCTCGAGGAGTTTGCTTGAGACCATAAAGGGATTTCTTAAGCCAACATACAAGGCTGGAGTCTATTTGTATAAAGCCAATAGGTTGTTCCATATAGATTTCTTCATGCAAGTCCCCATGTAAGAAGGTGGATTTAACATCCATCTGATGGACTTCCCATTTGAAAGAGGCAGCAAGGGAAAGAACAAGGCAGATAGAGTTCATTTTGGCAATAGGAAAGAAGGTTTCAGTGTAGTCAATGCCTTCAACTTGTGAAAAACCCTTAGCAACAAGACGAGCTTTATGTTTATCAACTTTCCCATCTGGTCCATACTTGGTTCTGTAAACCCATTTGCATCTAACAATTTTTCGTCCCTTTGGTAGAGGAACAAGATCCCATGTATCATTTGCCAATAATGAATGATATTCTTCATTCATAGCTGCTTCCCAATCTAGATGGCCTGAAGCTTCTGCAAATGTGTCGGGATCATAATTCACTGAAGCTTGAGCCAGTAAAGAAGAGGCTCTCTCGAACTGAGAACATGTACATCGCTGATCTGTAGGATCACTGGAAAGATCACTTGCTGCATCCCCAGTAGCATGGACCCATTTTGGAAGCTGAGGAGCTGAAGGAGGATCCTGAGAAGGTGGGGGAGGATTTTCAACCTCGCTTTCATCATCTGAAGAAGAAATATTTTCAAAAGTAGAAGAGATAGGGAGAGGTGGCACATCTGCTGAACTAGGCTCGCAGGCCGATATATTTTCAGCAAAATTTACATCTCTTCTAATGATAACATTTTTGGACTTAAGTGGAATAAGTCTATATCCTTTGACATCTTCAGAATATCCAACAAAAATACATTTTTCACTCTTAGGTTCTAAATCTTTATGTTTCTCATCTGGAATATGGGCCCATGCTTCACGTCCAAAAACACAAAAGTGACTTACATCTGCTTTGATTGAGCTCCATGCTTCTTCTGGAGTGATATTCTTTAAAACCTTAGTAGGAGTGCGATTAAATTTGCACAGTTAATTGCTTCTACCCAATAATTAAGACTAAGTCCTTTAGATTGAAGCATACAATTAGCCATTTCCTTTAAGGTGTGATTCTTCCTTTCAGCTACACCATTTTGTTGTGGAGTATATGGAATAGTATGTTGCATTTGAATTCCATTCTTAGTGCAAAAGTTGATGAATGTGTTTTTAACATATTCTCCGCCATTATCAGATCTTAGCTTAAGAATTTGATGTCCAGATTATTTTTCAGCAAAGGCCTTAAAGGCCAAGAACATGTTAAATACTTCACTCTTGAGTTTTAAGAAGTATACCCAAGTGCGTCTGGAGAAATCATCAATGAAAGTTAAGAAATACTTGTAGCCAGAGAATGAAGCAACTGGAAGTGGACCACATAAATCACTATGCATGAGCTGTAAAGGGGCTGAGGCATGCCAAGAGGCACGTTTTTCAAAACTATCCCGATGATGTTTTCTGAGTACACTTCCGGAACAAACACCATCTCTGCAAGATACCATTGGAAGACCTGTCACCATATTTTCTTTACATAGATTCTAAAGAGAGCGATAGTTTAAGTGACCAAATCGCTCATGCCAAATTTTGCTCACTTCATCATTATGAGCAAAAAATACTGAGGGAAGATCTGATGAACCAAAGTTTTGAAACTTATACAACCTTGTAGAATCATCAACAATGCCAGTAGCTAAAATCTATCTAGGATCTCTTAGGTCCTTAGTTACAACATCGTGAGGTGAAAATTCAACGATTTTACCTTCACCTGAATGGGTTATCTGATATATAGATAGAAGGTTGCAAGATAAGGTTGGAACACATAATACATCATTAAACTGACCATTGTCTATATGAACAGTTCCAGTCCCTACAACACTAAGAGATCTATCATCACCAACATATACATTTTTGGTGTTACAATCATTTAAAGAAGAAAACATGGCTTTGTTTTTGGCCATGTGATAAGAAGCTCCAGAATCAATGAGCCACTCATGAGAATGAGAAGAAGAAGATACATTTAGTGCATAGCCAGACCGAGATGCTTGACAACCACATGCAGAAAGTGCCATTCCTGAAGATGAAGTTGAAGTTGAAGATTGCTCCAAATGGATGTTATGCTTCTTCATTGTTGCTTCCAAGGCTTCCATCTTCTTAAAGCATTTGGATTCTAAGTGGCCATCTCGATTACAAAAGTTGCAATGTCTATCAGTCTTCTTCCATTTGTTTTTATTTGTCTTATCATTTTGTTGAAATGATTTTTCATTTTGAGGCAGAAATTGCTTAGGACCCTTGTTTGGTTTAGGACCATTCCTTTTAGGATACGACTTCTTAGGATTCTTTGAATTTGGTTGTTGTTGGGCAGCTAATGCTTTCTTAGAAGAGTTTCCAAGATGAATAAGACCAAGGTGTAAGAGTTTTTCTTGTTCTCTTATTAAAGAATCACAAAAGGAATCAAAGGAAGGGGACTTGTAGGTTTGTCCTTGAGAAATGAAGGCTTCTCTTGTAGAATGGAAGGTGGAAACAAACACAGAGTAGGCTGGTCCCAACTTAGTAAGAATGGAGTAGATAAGGCTACTATCTTCTTTCTTAACCTTAACACCTTCCAAGAGAAGTCTAAGGGTCTTGAACTTGGACAAAAAATCTTCAATGTAAGAAAAATTATTGGGGTCCAATGTAAGCAATTCATTTTCAAGTTGATGGGCTTTAAGTTCATTTTTAATTCCAAAGACTTTAGTAATCTGTTTCATTGCTTCATCAGGAGTATCAAGTTCTGTAATATGGAATCTAAGATATGGAGAAATAGACATCCCTATCAACCCACGTGCTTGGTCTTGCCTATTTTCCCATTTAGCTGCCTTGTCTTCATCTTTCGGTTTGGTCTCTTGGCTTGTGGCTATTCTGTAAAGACCTTTACTTCTAAGTAAATCCACAATGTAGGACCACCATTGGAAGTAGTTGGTGCTGTCAAGAATAACTTGGCATGGACTTTCCATTTAAAAAAAAAAACTAAAGCTATAGATGCTAAAACTAAGTGTTTCAATGGAAAGATCTCGAAAAATTAAGGTGTTTAAAAAAAAAAACGGTTCTGAAAACGGCTTCCGGATGAAGAAGTTATGGCTTTTTGAAGAAAATTTGATGAAGTCGTCGAAGAGAGAGAGCAAGGGGGGTTGATACTTTGGGTTGCGTGCTTGCTTTGAGAAAGCTCTTTTTTCCCTACAAAACAAAAACACAAAACCCAACACGGACATACAAAAAAAAAACGAACCTCGCGGCTAGAAGTTAGCTTTAGCCGGAAACTAAATATTTTCCTCAATGTTTTTGATTTTCCGAGATCACACTAAGGGGCAGCGGAAAAGAGCATACGCATGCGAAAAATCCTTCATTTCTGTTTCTGATTTGCCCAGATCGCATAGAGTCGCAGGGCAAAGAGCATACACAAAAATGAAAGGTATAGATCCGGTAATAAAAAAAAAAGCTAAATAAACCGAAAACCGAAATAAATAGAAAGAAAATAATTGTAAACTGCAAATAAACACTGTATACATCCAGATCTTAAAAATGACGCAGCTAGTGCTACCGGAAAACTTTTTGCGTGAAACGAAAGGGGTTCCTCACTGGAACAGATGCTCCCAACACAAAAAAGCAGTCCTCTCAGCTCGAAAGCGGTCAGAAATAGTAGATCTAGGAAACGGTAGTCGGATGCAGTTCTATCGGCTTCAGATTTGGATCACGAACGAACGCGGCCTCAAATAGTTCTGATACCATGTAGGAATTTACAGGGTAAGTTCCTCAAACAGAACACCAAAGGACACAACTCACAAATAGATCGTAAATCAATACACCAGTACTTTTGACGTGGTTAAAACCCTCAAAGAGGGAAACAGTCCATGGCCTGAGCCAACGCGGCCACTTCAGGCAATTTATTAATAAAAGAATGAAAATTGACATAAGCTTCTCTCATGAACGGTTAACCTACAAATGACCCTTCATGCTCTTTAAATAGAGATCATGGACCAATCGGGTGTTAAGCCATGGATCAAGTGTCGGTAATACCGAGGAGAGAATGAACCGTCAGATCACTACATATCGTGACCATCAGATTGTAAGTTACAAAATGTACATAGTAAAGAAAAACACTTTACCTAACTCTATACCTAACTCTATACTAGACCAAGTTGTACTTAACTATTTCCTGTGTGTCGGAATATCCTAACACTATGGGGTACAATAATAAAAACATGTGGACTATATGGGAAAAATAATACAATAAGGGGTATGGAGTAATAACAATAAGGGTTTACACTAGTAGTATAGGGACATAACATGCCCCCTCCTTCAAAAAGTGTTGTCCTCAATGCTTGAGTATTTCTGGATGCTTCTGTATAAAATTTTCATCCTCCCATGTGGATTCTTCAGCAGGTAAGTTCTTCCACTTGATGAGATACTATGAAATTGATCGATTTCTTGTTTATGTGACTGCTTCGGGTTCTAATATGATTTTTCCTTCTTCGCCAAGTTCTGGCAATATTATTTGAACTGGGATCTTCTACAACTTTTGAATGAGTGCCCACACTTCTTCATCATTGTTCATTCATCCTTTGCTTTGTTTATCTAATCTAGTTGGATAGTAGAAATGGCACAAAACAATGCTTCCACATCCTTATCTTTTCTTGAGAGTGCATTGCAACAACATTTTGCTTCCCTTTTTTGTAGATGATTTCAAAGTCATAACCCAAAATCTTTGTGACCCATTTTTGTTGTTCTTCTGAATATAATATTTGTTCTAAAAAGTATTTAATACTATCATGATCCTTTTTTACCTTGAAGTGTCTTCCCATTAGGTAAGGTTTGATGTTTGGAGGAAAACTTCAAAGAATCAAATGAATAGCATGATCATGATCACATATAGATGGGAGGCATTTGGGAGTCTCAAATACCTTGGAATGGTTGTTCAAGTCTTTTTGGAGATCTGGAGAAATAGATGATTTCGATGTGGGAACCTCTAGCAAAAATAATTGTGCAATTACACCTCCTTGTTATTTATTTAGAAGATTTTCCATTCCGTTAGAGCTGATTATATTTCCCAATTTCGGTGTGATACCCCTTAATTCAACTTACTTTCCTTCTATAAAAAAATTCATTAAAAGTTCTTGAAAATTAAAGCTATTGTACCCAAGGATTGTAGGCATTGGACTCCAAGTACAACATCAACACCAACCATTGGAATGGAAAGCATTCGACTATTCAATACATAAAATCCCATGGATAGCTTGATATTATGGCACTTTCCAGAGCAATTTATGGTTCCTCCACTTGCAACCATCACTTGACACTCTGGTGCTGTATATAGGAAGCAATGCAATTCCTTGGCTATCTTACAATGAATAAAATTATGGGTACTGCCCGAATCAATCAACATTATTACCTTTTTCTTCTTGATATGTCCTTCTATATTGATAGTTTGAGTAGTGTTAATTCTAGCCAATGCATTACAATATATGTTCTTGGTGTATATCCTCTTCTTTTGACGTTTCTTGTTCCTTTTCTTCCTGTTCACAATCTATGTAAAATAATTTATTCTTAACACACTTATGACCTTTATTGTATTTGCTATCACAACTGTAACAAAGCCCTTTTCTTTTTTTTTCTTCCAATTTTTGTGGTGTCAATATTGTAGGTTGTGGAAGGCTGGGGGCAACAACACTTCCATCTTTATAGTTGTGAGTGGTAGGCTTCCTTGTTGCCATAATTTTGCTTTACAGTTTTCTTGCTAACCTGAATGCCTTCTCCAATGAATCAGGTTCCCAAAGATGAACCTCTTGTTGAATTCTATCCTTTAAAGTACCTATGAAGACATCAATCCTATGCTTCTCTAGAATATCATTTACCCTTATATTCCATTTTTGGAAGTCCTCAATGTGCTCTGCCATTGAACCCTTTTGTTTCAGATTTATCAATTGGCTAAAGAAAGTGTTGTTTTTTGTATCCTCATAATGTGCTATCATTTCTTCTGTAAAAATTTCCAAAGTGACAATTTGTTTAAGAGAGAAAATCCATTGATACCATACAAACTGATTTGGTTCCAAATATAAAGTTGCAATACATACCTTTTGTGTGTTTTGCACATTATGGAGATCAAAATATTGCTCCATTTGTAGTATCCATGTTATGGGATCCTTGCGATCAAACTTACTCATATCAATATTTGAAACATGGTGGGTCTTCAATCCACCATTAGATTCTATGAAATCATGATTAACATTTATTTTGTTATCATCATGAATTTTCTCTATTACCTTTTCACCATTAGGAAGCCTTTCTTGTAGCAAATTTGTCAAACCTTCCATGCATTTCTTCAAATCTTCAATGTTTTCATTCTTTGAATCATGATTAACATTTATTTTTTTCTCATTTTGAGTTTTCTCTACTACCTTTTCTCCATTAGGAAGTCTTTCTTGTAGCAACTTTGTCAAACCTTCCATGTCCTTCTTCCAATCTTCAATGTTGTCCTTCATACCATCCATATTGGCTTCCACACCTTTCTTTAAACCATACATCTTATCTTCCATGCCTTTCTTTAAAGCATCCATCTTATCTTCCATTTCTTTATTTAAACCATCCATCTTAGCTTCTATTACTTTTTGTGAGAGTGCAATTTGTTGCACTTGGTCTCGTGATTTTGATATATCATGTTGCATTTCTTCCTTTTCTTCATGAATCATGCTAGAGATTTCATGTTTCTTACTAGTTGTTTCCATTTTATTTCTTTTGGGAATTAATTAATGATAATTATGCTTCATTATGCCCTTTGAATTCCTTGAAACTAAATTTTCAAACCAGACTTATGCAAAATTTAGAAAAAACTACACACCTTGTTTCACTTTGTGGGAGCTCGACATTTAATCTAATATATCTCCAAAATTTCAGATCTCCAAGGTCTGAAATTGTGAACTATGGTAGCCCTCTGAGTCCTCTTTCCAATGCCATCAGTTTGATTGAAATTGGATTCTCCAAGGAAGCATTATGCCCAATCTAGATGACCTGATTATACACTTTTTTAGTAGAGTGAACTTGTACGAAGTGCCACATGTCACTGTTTCAACCTTCACACCTGAAAACAATGCTTAGACAACTACAATATGTCCTCTTTCTATAAATTCTAATGACATTTCAATTTGATACTCAGAGAGAAATTTATGACTATTTTCCCAAGATCACCTGTTTGGGATGTAATTCAGGACCCTGCAAACAACCTAAATGTCTTGAACCATATTTCCAAAAATATAGTGAAACGAGATCTTCAATTCAGGTTTTATATTAACTAAGATATCATCTCAAATGGGTTTTAATTTTAGTGTTTGAACTTTCATTGACAAAAACGTATATAACCTTTTGAGATGGAATTATGGAGCTTGCAAAAACCCTAACTTCCCCATATCATATCTCCAAAAATATAGTGATAAAAGATCTAAAATTTGGACTTGAGGATCATCGAGTTTAAAGCTCAAATGGGTTTTTATTTGAGATTCTGAAACATCGCAGAACAAATGTTAAAGTGAAAATTCCACGATGACCTATTCTGGAGCAGTGAAACCTTAGAATCCAAAGCTTTGATACCAAATGTTATGAAACCAACTCACAAAAAGATAGAAAAGATAGATCAACAACTTATAAATCAGCCTCTTCGAGGGGGAAACCTCCTTTATATTACACAAATGAACAATTCATGGATGATACAACTGACAAGGTATCCTTTCTATATGTAGGCCTCTAAGGGGTCCTAATACAATCATAGCTAACATAACAATAATATTGTAGGGGCACAACAATAACAATAGTAGGATTCTATGGGGTACAATAATAACAACATGGGGACTATATGGGCACAATAATACAATAAGGGGGCTGTACTAATAACAATAATGGTTTACACTAGTAGTATAGGGATCTAACATGCCCCTCTCCTTCAAAAAGTGTTGTCCTCAACGCTTGAGTAGTTCTGGATGCTTCTGTATAAAATTATCATCCTCCCATGTGGAATCTTCAGCGGCTAAGTTCTTCCACTTGATGAGATACTCTGAAATTGATTGATTCCGTAGCTGTCAATTTCTTATTTCTATGACTGCTTCGGGTTCCAATATGATTTTTCCTTCTTTGTCAAGTTCTGTAAATATTGTTTGAACTGGGATCTTCTACAACTTTTGAATCAGTGCCCACACTTCTTCATCATTGTTCCATTCATCCTTTGCTTCATTTATCTAATCTATTTGGATAATAGAAATGGCACAAAACAATGCTTCCACGTCCTTATCCTTTCTTGAGAGTGCATCTGCAACAACATTTTGCTTCCCTTTTTTGTAGATGATTTCAAAGTCATAACCCAACATCTTTGTGACCCATTTTTGTTGTTCTTTTGAATATAATCTTTGTTCTAAAAATTATTTAATACTATCATGATCCATTTTTACCTTGAAGTGTCTTCCCATTAGGTAAGGTTTGATGTTTGGAGGAACACTTCCTAGAATCAAATGAATAGCATGATCATGATCACAAATAGGTGGGAGGCCTTTGGGAGTCTCAAATACCTTAGAATTATTGTCCAAGACCTTTTGAAGATATGGAGAAATATATGATTTCGATGTGGGAACCTCTAGTGAAAATAATTGTGTAATTACACCTCGTTGTTATTTCTTTAGAAGCTTTTTCATTCCGTTAGAGTTGATTATCTTTCCTAGTTTCAGTGCGATAACCCTTAATTTAACTTCCTTTCCTTCTTAAAAATATTTAATGAAAAGTTCTTGAAAGTTAAAAGTAATTGTACCCAAGGATTATAGCCATTGGACTCCAAGTAAAACATTAGCACCACCCATTGGAATGGAGAGCATTGGGCCATTCAATACATATTCTCCCATGGATAGCTTGATATTATGGAACTTTCTAGAGCAATTTATGGTTCCTCCACTTGTAACTGTCACTTGACACTCTGGTGCTGTATATAGGAAGCAATTCAATTCCTTGGCTATCTTACAATGAATAAAATTATGGGTACTACCCGAATCAATCAACACTATTACCTTTTTCTTCTTGATATGTCCTTCTATCTTGATAGTTTGAGTAGTGGTAATTCTGGCCAATGCATTACAAGATATAGTTGGATTCATTTCTTCTTTCTCTAGGGTTTTTTCCTAGTGTATATCCTCTTCTTTTGACGTTTCTTTTTCCTTTTCTTCCTCCTCTTCATAATCTATGTAAAATAATTTATTCTCATCACACTTATGACCTTTAGTGTATTTGCTATCACAACTGTAACAAAGCCTTTTTTCTCTTTTTTCTTCCAATTGCTCTAGTGTCAACCTTGTAGGTTGTGGAAGGCTAGGGGCAACAACACTTCCATCTTTATAGTTGTGAGTGGTAGGCTTCCTTGTTGCCATAATGTTTCTTTCCATTTTTCTTTCCAACCTAAATGCATTCTCCAATGAATCGGGTTCCCAAAGATGAACCTCATGTTGAATGTTATCCTTTAAAGTCCCTATGAAGACATCAATCCTCTGCTTCTCTGGAATATCATTTACCCTTATATTCAATTTTTGGAAGTCCTCAATGTGCTCTTCCATTGAACCCTTTTGTTTTAGATTTATCAATTGGCTAAAGAAAGTGTTGCTTTGTGTATCCTCATAATGTGCTATCATTTCTTCCGTAAAAATTTCCCAAGTGACAATTTGTTTATGCACGCAAAGCCATTGATACCATACAAACTGATTTGGTTCCAAATATAAAGTTGCAATACATACCTTTTGTGTGTTTTGCACATTATGGAGATCAAAATATTACTCCATCTATATTATCCATGTTACGAGATCCTTGCCATCAAAATTCCTCATATCAATATTTGGAACATGGTGGGTCTTCAATTCACCATTAGAGTCTATGAAATCATGATTAACATTTATTTTGTTCTCATCATGAATTTTCTCTATTACCTTTTTGCCATTAGGAAGCCTTTCTTGTAGCAACTTTTTCAAACCTTCCTTCAAACCTTTCATGCATTTCTTCAAATCTTCAGTGTTTTCATTCTTTGAATCATGATTAGCATTTATTTTTTTTCTCATTTTGAGTTTTCTCTACTACCTTTTCACCATTAGGAAGCCTTTCTTGTAGCAACTTTTTCAAACCTTCCTTCTAACCTTCCATGTCCTTCTTCCAATCTTCAATGTTGTCTTTCATACCATCCATCTTAGATTCCACACCTTTCTTTAAACCATATATCTTATCTTCCATGCCTTTCTTTAAAGCATCCATATTATTTTCCATGCCTTTCCTTAAACCATCCATCTTAGCTTTTGTTACTTTTTGTGAGAGTGAAATTTGTTGCACTTGGTCTCGTAATTTTGATATATCATGTTGCATTTCTTTCTTTTCTTCATGAATCATGCTAGATATTTCATGTTGCTTACTATTTGTTTCCATTTTATTTCTTTGGGGCATCAATTAGTGATAATTATGCTTCACTATGCCCTTTGAATTCCTTCAAACTAATTTTTCAAACCAGACTTATGCAAAATTTAGAAAAAACTACACACCTTGTTTCACTTTGTAGGAGCTCGATATTTAATCTGATGGATCACTTAAATTTCGGATATAGAAGGTTTGAAATTGTGAACTATGGTATCCCTCTGAGTCCTCATTCCAACGCCATCAGTCTGATTGAAATTGGATTCTCAAAGAAAGCATTATGCCCAATCTCCCAAGATGACCGGATTATACACTTTTTTAGTAGAGTGAATTTGTACAAAGTTCCATGCCTCACTGTTTCAACCTTCGAACCTACAAACAATGCTCAGAAAACCATAGTCTATCCTCTTTCTACAAGTTCTTACAAAAATTCAATTTGATACTCAGAGAGAGAGTTATGACGATATTCCCAAGGTCACCTATTTGGGATGTAATTCGGGAGCTTGCAAAAACCCTAGATGTCTTGAACCATATTTCCAAAAATATGGCGAAACAAGATATGAAATTTGGGTTCAATATTAACTAAGACCTTGCTTGAGATAGAATTCTGGAGCTTGCAAAATCCCTAACTTCCTCGGATCATATCTCCGAAAATATAGTGAGAAAAGCTCTGAAATTCGGACTCATGGATCATCATGTCTCAAATGGGTTTTTGTTTTGGATTCTAAAACATCACAGAAAAAAGTTATAGTGAAAATTACACGATGACCTTTTTTGGAGCAACGAAACCCTAGAATCCAAAGCTCTGATACCAAATGTTATGAAAACAACTCACAAAAATATAGAAAAGATAGATCAATGACTTAGAAATCAGCCTCTTTGAGGGGTAAACCTCCTTTAAATTACACAAATGAAAAATTCTTGGATGATACAAATGACAAGACCTCCTTTCTATATCTAAGAGTCTAAGGGGTCCCAATACAATCATAGCCTACATAACAATAATATTGTAGGGGCACAAAAATAACAATAGTGGGCTTCTATGGGGTACAATAATAACAACATGGAGAATATATGGGCACAATAATACAATAAGGGGGATGCACTAATAACAATAATGGTTTACACTAGTCATATATGGACCTAACACATGCATATGTCATGCATGCCAAAACTAGTGAGGAAAACATACATGCAACTCAGTACCTGCAAGAAAAACCTGATGTAGTTATTGATCCCGATGTCCTCTTGTGCTTTCCTTCTCTTTCTTTGCCTTATTACTCCAAGAATCCAAGTATGCCACACTCTCCAAGAGTTCTCCAAGAAAAATCTAAGTGTCCAAGAGTATGAGAGAGAGAGAATAAAATGAGAGCTCCAAAAATGAATTGACAAAAGGTTACACTAATCAAGCCTACCCCATGATCTTCAATTTCCATTTTTTTCCTTCATTTTCCTCCTCACATGCAACCTATGACATTTCACCTTCCTTAACTCCTAATTTCCATTATTTTCATAAATAAAAGTGCCAAAAATGCCATTTTGCCTTTCCAAAGCCTTTTCCATTTCCTTTGCCAATTTCCTTAGCCATAATAAACCGAATGAACACCCACTAAAATTTTTTTCCCACCATTCAACTTGGAATATGTGTCCCATTACCTTGGTATTATTTTTTCCTTTATTAACTTTTACATGGAATTTTTACTAGGGATGTTACACAGTCGCTACTTCCATCGCGATGCAATGAAGGGTCGGGCATCGCACCCTGTCATGTTCCATAACCATCTCCATCATCTCCTCCCCAAGTCCAGCCCACTCCTCCTCGGATATCCCCCTCACCTGGGTGGTTGTACGACCCCACACAACCTCCAAATCACTTAGTTGTGCCTCTGCTGCCTCAACATGATCCTGCAACCTCATCATCTCCACTGAGGTAGAGGATTTTCCCCCTCTCCATAGGGACCACCGATCTCTATCTGACGGTGCTACGTTAGCCTCTCAGGCTCCTCCTAATCCTTGACATCTCGCTATCGCTATGGCACAACTGTCGCACCAGCTACCCCCATCAGTCAAGGATCATTTCCTACCAGGTAGGCCAATGGTCGCTTGTGCAGATAAGCATTTTCAAGCAAACATACATGATATCAACATCATCATAAATATACAAGATATATAAATGTAATATATACAACATATATACATGTAAGAACACACAAATGCAAAAAACACAAATCACATACCTGCTAGCCCCCAAGCATCGCCAGGAGGAAGCCCCATGTCTAGATCACCCCTGAAGTCCACACCATGGTAGGGGTACTCTAGGATCATCTAAGGGTTGGATCTGAACCAACCCTCCATCATGGTGTTCCATTAATGCCCCAACTGGCCACCACCATCCTGTGGCATCACTGAAGTCAACTGCATGATTTGTGGGTCTCTAGTAGGACCTAATGGCACTGCCACAAAAGGACGTAGCATCACTACCCTCTCATATAGAATGCTACATAGAATGCTCATGTAGTAAAAACTCCTCGACTAGTCTTGTTGCACTTGTGTCAGCTGTGACACCATCCATATGTACAAAAAGCCATCCCAGTCAAAGAAATGGCTAGCTTGTAGTCTCTCCAAAACAACAATTTCAGGCCCTAACACATGGTGAGGAGAAGTTGACCCAATAAGTCATACAACCATCACCAGCACAACCTTTTTGTTGAGATCCGTAATAGCTCCAACCTGGATGATACCCTTGTCAATCACATGGGAATAACAATGAGCCCCCGCCCATGCACGAATATCCACTTGCCCAGTCAGAAGGGGCGTCCACAAGACCTCTCCATGAGGCACCAATTCAGTAACAAAATATATATCCTGCACTACAATAATGTGAAAATTTGTACGTTTGATGCAGAACACCTCACACTCCACATTCTAGCATCATATCAAGAAGTGTAAAAATCCATCATGCAACCTCAAAATGGGGTTCTGAGTGAACTTAAGTAACCCCTAGCACGCTAATGTAGCGTTCGCAATAAAATCTCCAACAATAGCTATGCGAAGAGGCTCCTAGTCATGCTCTCTCTATTTCATACCCATCCTGCCAGCAAGGATGTCAAAAAGTCAAAAATCAACCTCCTAGGCTTAAAAAATCACTTTATACTCATCCGCACTTTTGTCTTCATAACAAGCATGCATTATGTGTGAATGTTTCTTAAAAAGACGCATAGTCTATGCGTCTTCTAGTCAGAGAGCCACGAGGACGTTAGCCCCGAGGCCGCGCATATATACTTTGTGTAGACACATAGAGCACTTGACTATTCCATTAAAAACCACACACACTGCACGTTATTTGTTCACAATGTCACAGGGTTGTTAAAACAACAACCTCGCGATGTTCTTACCCTAAGCCACATCGTTAGTGTGACTGCCTAAACTAAACCTGTGAAGTCTCTGCGGGTATCCCTAAGTTACCTGCAAAGATCACATGACTGTATCTTAGTCCCCCGCATGGTCATTTCTTCTACCCTAGAGAACAAGTTCTACAGATCACCCTGTACAACCTACCTAACCTGATCTACCAAAATAAAAAAGTTGGGGCAATGTGCTCCAGTCTGTCTCTCCTCGTGTGCTTCTCAGGTGCTCAAGATGATTGTAATGACAAGAAATAGCTCTTGAAAACTCTCTAAGGTGGCATATGGCCCACTTTTCCCTATATATAGCCCTTTTTTCCATCTTCTAGAGCCTAGTACAAGAGCTCAAGACATCTGTTCTCAAAAACATTAGAGATAAAACGATCAAGACCACATCAAATTCATCATGGTACACTCGTGTGATTTCAACCCCAAACTCATTTCTGGGTCCACCGCATGCTCAGGGTACCCCTTCAAGTGCAACTTCTCATGTTCTTCAATTCATCTTGTTTAGTAGATTTTAGCTTATATATGTTTTCATCAAGATGTTTTCACTTGGGGTATTGGTTGAGGTTGCAGGTACAACGAAAACTTCCCATCAGAATCGGTACCCCAGTGGCATCGACAATGCAGGTATCATTCGTCACTCAACATGATAGGCTTCCTATAAATCTTTGCATATCTTGACATCATTTCTCTGAAATGCACCATAGGGTCCACCATCTCGACCATGTTTACAACCACCTCCTTTTGCACGTAGTAAACATCCATATTGGTCTATACAACCTCCCCTCTCATAGATTACCTCATGTTAGAGATCCCCGCATTCTATTGGAATCCATGATTGTTTAATCTTGCCCAAGAGTCATTTCACTTTCAAGCCTTGAATATTAGACTCAGTCTTCTCTTCTTCAATTATTACCAACTAACCCTACTCCCGGGCAACCTCATTCATTTGTAGCAAATCAAGATGAGTGCACCCTTTCATTTTACATTGGGCCTATCTTCCCTCCATACAACATAAACTCATTGGTGTCACTTCATCCACCTCATCAGTCCAACATAGAGACCAACAAATGAGGCCCTCATCCTTCGCAAAATAAACTTTACCTACATCATCACGCAGGTCAACGTTTTCAAGGGGCACTCATCTCCATGCTTGTACATCCTAAACCATCTTTACATTATTTTGGAAAGTGTACAATTGTTTTTTAGGAAAATGGTTCCCACTCATATTTTCATTCTTTGTACCCAACAACACTCTCTAGTCACCCTTGATTGGAGCTCGCACATCATCCACATCCATTCACCCTCTTCATGCCAGTCAGAACATACTCACATCTACCCTGGATTTCCTATTAACCCGAGGGCCACTCCTCTCAATTTTTTTTTTACGACGACAATTCGCATTATAGATCTGACCTTGGGAAAGTTTACCATATCCATTCATATCTTTATCTTTCCTTGTCATGCCTTGTCAACCCACCTTATTAAAATATGTTTCACTCCAAATCTTGATTTCCCGAATCAACATCTCGGGTGGTTGAAGCTATTTTCCTGTCGACTTCAACACCCATCTTTCAGGATCGAGGCAGTATCTTAGGTGTTCCCCCCCTTATGGGACATCTTCGAGTGGCACAGTGGGAATCACTATTTCCCATTGATTTCATTGGTACCCCTGACATTCAACACCGACATAGGCTTTCATGTCATGATGGTATTGTAGTTTGTTACCATTGTAGTTCTCTCATTTAATCGAATATCCATACATCGCTTAGAACCTCACTCAACAATGCTTACATTTTAATGCGTGGGAAGTACCTGTAGTCAAAGAACCATGCATCCATAAGCACCTCATTCAAGCAATGCTTCACCTTTTCTGATGCATGGAAGCACCTAGTTCGGTCTATTTTTCAGAGAAGTGCCCTTGCGAGCATCAACAGTTATCATCATAATCCATCAGCACGTCAACAACCACATTGTTAACTCGACAAGATTACTTCATGTCTGATTATAATAAATTTATACTAGTCATCATAACAAGCATGGGACATGCTTGCCTCATATAAGCACTCTTTTAAGAGAATGGTTACTTGTTATCCTCAAATAAGGATTCTACCTACTCATCTCTAAAACAAGTTATTTCTCTATCAAGAAGTTGATAAATTCTCAGTCAGAAAAGAAAACATGATGTATTTTGGCTAAACGTTTTCTCCTAGCCTCATGCATTAGGGGGCAATTGTTAACACCAAAAAATCATACACACATTTGTCCAATCCAAAAGATGCCCAAAGTCGTCCAGCAGAATGTACAAGTGAATATTTTCCAGCTGAAGACATTATGAAGTTAATAAATTTTACATTCTCCAAAGGTATTATGTGAAAAAATTGGATTGTGCGGCTTATCCAAAGGATTAAAATACAATTGCACAACTTTTCCTTCGAAATCTCCACAGTCGAAAAAAAATTTGACTCAACAAATTTTGGAACACTTCCTACACTTGGAAGATGATTCCCTGACATGTTCCAGTCAAGGACAACCAAATTTGAGTTTCCATGAAGATATGCATCCCTCAAATCAATCCTCTTGTTCTACTCATAAGTCACTTTCATTCATGAACCAAGAGAGGTGTTTTTGCTTTTTCTAGCACCTACGGCACAAGTGCTTTAGGATATCTAGAAAGATTCCTAGAGACAACCTTTGAGTTGATTGTAGACCAGTGCCTAGGACATCTTGAATAGAGGACTGCATGGAAGATTATTAGTGGGGTTTCTATTGCACTCCAATTGTCACGTAGTTAAAAGGATAATAAAGGGGAGCTTGGTTCAATAGGTCTTCATTAAGGTAAACTCAGGCCAATGCATGGATCCAAATGTGTAGGGGGTAAATCGAGGCAAACTCAAGAGAAATGTCTTGTTCTGGTGGCTGACACACAACAACAAGCAGCCTCAATATTGGCATTGTAGTAAAATGAAGAGGAGGAAAGAAAGGAGGGGAATCTGATGCATAGGGTTGTAAACAAGACATAATCCTAAGCAGAAATATTCCAATAGAGGTATGGAAGACTGAGGAGAAGAAGGAGCGGAAAGAGTGGAGCACGAATTAAGGTTTCATGCCGTATACCTCATGGGTACCTCTATCACCAAACAACGTGAGTAAATTTGTGCTCATATAGGTATTGCAGGTTAATCGAATAACACAAGTAAATATGTCTTGTACATAGGTACTGTAAGTTATAGACTAACACAAGTAAATTTGTAATATACACAGGTATTGTTCACTATTTAGCAGCATACGTATAACCATGAGAGGATGAGACCAATAGCTCCATTACACCATTTCAGAGAAAGAAAAACATATATGAAATGAGATTAACATAGGAGGAAAACATACTCCACATTGCTCTGATTGGAATCACCAAAGAGTTTCATTAATCCAATATTAGTCCAACATACTAGTCCATTACATTCAGTAAGATATCACTCAAGTCCCTCATGAACAGGCAAATAGAACCAAAAGTGGAATCTCATAATTTTTACCTCTGCAGGTGCAAAATTTCGGAACCATTATTAAGTGTTTTTGCCCCCTCTTTATAAGAAGAGGGGGAGCTATAATTAACAGTTACAAAATATCTCATCTCAAGCTTGAACTGTTTGATAGACCAATTGTCTCACCATGTGAAAGCATACTACCCAAATTATTACAATAAGGATTTGATTCCCTTCTTGGAAATAAATAGAGAACATAATACTGGGAAAAAGAAAAACTAAAAGAGGATGGGAGGAAAATATCTCCCAGATGACCCTGTTATGGCCTTTTTTCAGGCCATGTCTATGCCTCAATGTTCTGGCCAGTCTACATGTCACTTTCACCTTAATTTTTTCGCTTCACCACTCATAAGAACCGAGAGTGATCACCCATGATGGCCATAAATTTCCTAAGCATGGATTCCAACTCATCCATCTCATGTGGAACACTATCGGAGCCATACATACCTTGTGAAATAGTTAATACAAGTGTATTGGAGCCTAGAGATTGGGGAATTTAAAACTGAACAAGATTTATAAACTGTGAAAGCCAATCTCCTTTGGCCCTCTATGATTTAGCCCCTTTCAATGTTTCTACATCATAGGACTGAGGGCTATGACCTGGGGCTTAACCTTTATATCATAGGTTTCTTATCGGCAGCTTGTAATTGGGGACTTTTATTGGAGTGATGCGATATCAGGTTTCACTGATTTCCGATCACCAACCACCCTTTATGTTTAACCCTTAGCTCTTTTTCCCTTTATGTGACCGCGGGCTAGCACCCTTATCAAAGCCCCTTTATCAGTGGTTCGCAATCGAGGATTTTAACTTGGAGTTATGATATTTCAATTTCGTTGAACGTAGATCACTGATAGCCCTTGGTTCCACGAATCATTATGCAACTGTGGGCCAGCCGCCTTATCGAAGCCCCTTTATTGGCGGTCCACAATTGGAAAATTCCTTGTGATGCATAATGCATTGCTACCTCCAATCGTCAATTTTTTATTGATGATGTCATCAGTGCCACGTGCCACTTCCTAAGTGGTGACACGTGTCACCCTGAGATGCCCCCATAGGACCCCTGAAAATGCTAGATATGCATGCCATGTGTCCTCCTTACTTCCACGTCATGATGACGTTAGACACCACATGGCTTTATCGGGACCAATAGTATTTTTCCACATGGCCCCCTCGAGGAGAGAGAAAAGGTTTTCCTACACTTGGTTTTGCGTTGAATTTCTTTGTTAATCAAAATCAGTTCCTCTCGGCGCTTTAACACTATATTGGAACTTTTCCATTTTGTAACTTTTCAAATGTGGTCATGTCCAGAAGCGTCAATCGTCGATATTCCATGACCTCTAATATTGTGGGACTTTCGATTTGCGATCACCGATACCTCTTGATTGTTGAGACCCTCGATCGCCGATTGCCGATATCAGTGATCACTGATTGCAATTTTTTGTCTGATCTCCCCTACTTCTATTGTGGAAAACTCTAATTTTGATTTACGATGTGCTCCCGAACCTCTGATATGCTCTTCTCCTTCATTTCAAAGGAAACAGAACCCTGAACTTCAACAGGCCATATCTTCTGATCTAGAAGTCCATTTTTGGATTTACATATATTGTTGGAAATATTGTTCCAAGCACTATGAAATGGAGAGGTTTTGATTTAGCTTTGATAGCTTCTCTAGCATGGAATATGGATTAAAAATTCACTGCTCTTTGACACTTTGGACAACTAAAAACACATTTAGTAGTGAGTGACAACATTGGCTCAAACTGGGGACAGTGCCTTGCTGGTAAGGTGATAAGAACCTACACACCAGTAGCCTTCACCATTGGGAATGGATTTAAAAATATAATGAACTTATACAACCATAAAGTCTCCATGAAACTTTATTCGCGGAGAGTCTTTTCCTCATCAAACTAAAATGTAGAAAAATAAATTCTATCAACTGGAAAGTAAATTCTTAGCTAGTGAGCTTATTTATGTACAACTCCTACTTATGTACAGGGCTCAATTCCCCTAAGCAATTTCAACCCTCCAATGGAGCCAGACCAACATTTGGGTGCTGGACCTGATGCCTCCATGCTACTGAAATTTAAAAATTATAACCAACATGCACCATGAAAAATCTTTGGACAGAAATTTTGATATGTGCCCCCACCTTGGTATTTGATCATTAACTCTTTTAATCTCCTCCATGAACCTTGTAATGGGGTTTTGTTCTTGAAAATTAGTGGCTAACATTTGCATGCATCCCATAATATCTTCAGAACAAATGTTTGACACGTACCTTGGAATAGATGTATATTGTTCCAGGCCAAAGAAAGATACCATGTAGTTAGATACTAGGTCATGAGATTGAAGAGGAAAATTTGTAGTTGTCTCCATTCTTGATCAATTTTCAAGGGGGGTCTCTCTACAATAGGAAACCACAGACTTTACTTGGCTTTTCAACTTTGGGCTCTTCTTGAAAAATTTGTCACTAGAATCCCTCTCTCCACTTTTTTGTAAGTTACTAGATCCCTTTGATAATCCACGACCATATCATCCTCCTAAGAATCATATGAATCATAAACCAGAGGAGCTTCTTGAACTTGTTCTCCAGGTGAAGAATGTGAATTGTAAACTGGAGCCTCTTCTTTCTAGGCATCTGCCCATGACTGGGACTATTGTAGTTCTGCATCGCTCGACTTCCCATCAGAGTCATACTCATCATAAGAAGGAGAATCATCAAATTCAATTGAATAAGATCTCTGAGGGTTTTTTTGCAGCTCAATGATGTTTCCTTCTTTTCTTTCTTGATCATTGGGTAATGCTTCCTGATGTGAGTAGATATCTTCTTGGAATGGAGTCTCACAAACATCTTTAGCGAGATCATTAAACTCAGGAATATTTTCAACATTAAAATGTGCACAACAATCTTCAAATGGAGCATTTGGTGGATATAATATTTTGCAAGAATGATGGAATGCTATATGAAAACATTTTAAGTAAGATATGATGCCACGAGGTATTTTTCTGTACCAAATTCTAGCATCCTCATCTAAAAAATACATGAAAAATTTCATTTGTACATATTCAAGAAAAATACCATGTTGTTCCATGCATTCATGAAAATCTTTGAGGTGTTGGTCGGGCCTTCTATATGTGTTTCCACTGAATCTAGGCAAATAGGTATTCCATTCATGAAACGAAGGGACATGATTGGGAAAACCAGAAATAGAAGAATAATATAGTGGGGAAAATTGGTCGGCCAGGAATATGGGAATGGACATTTTGAAAATCCCTTTAAGTGAGTGATCTCAAGTTTAAAGGTAGGGGAAACTTTCATTTGTTTAGCGTTAGAATGAGTATGAGGCTGCTTGAAAGCGAGGATGATCAAATAGATATATGAATGGTGGAGTCGCCAGGATGTTTACCATAAAATTGAAATAGTGGAGTCGCCAAGGTGAGAGATCTTCAACCCACACTTCCTTTTCTCGCCTAACAAAGGGAATGCCAAACTTTGTCATACCCAGGAAAAAATATTCTAATCTATTCCCCAGAAACGACGCCAGAAAGATGTTTTTGCTTTCTCTAGCACCTACGGCACAAGTGCTTTAGGAGATATAGAAAGCTTCCTAGAGACAACATTTGGGTTGATTGTAGACCAGTGTGTAGGACATCTTGAACAGAGGAGTGCATGGAAGATTATCAGTGGGGTTTCTGTTGCACTCCAATTGTTACACAGTCAAAAGGATAATAAAGGGGGGCTTGGTTCAATAGGCCTTCATTAAGGTAAACTCATGCTAATACATGGATCCAAATGTGTAGGGGGTAAATGAGGGCAACCTCAAAGAGAAATATCTTGTTCTAGTTACCGACACACAACAACAAGCATCCTCAATATTGGCATTGTAGTAAAATGAAGAGGAGGAAAGAAAGGAGGGGAATCTGATGCATAAGGCCGTAAACATGACATAATCCTAAGTAGCAATATTCTGGAAGCCACAATCAACCCCACTTAGCTTGCTACCCCATTTGCAAAACCTTAGCAAGTATTGTGCCTCATGAACCATTCAAGTAGAGCTTCCTTCACTCTTTTGTATTTAAGAACTGAGGGGGCTTTCGCAGTGCATTATATTAGATCATTCTTTTGGGATTCAACTACATTAAGTAAGTCATTCATCTATGACCATTTCCATGAGAGGCAATTGTAACTCACTAATTTCTCATTATTTTTGAATAGTCCACTTAGCATTCATTGCATCGAGTGATGCTCACAGGGGTGAAGAAGTGGGATTGAAACTAGTGAAATGAATCACATAGCGTCAATCATCACTTCCAGGGCTTGCACCTGGTAACCAGGACTTCTAGGGAGGTCACCCATCCCAGATCGAAAAAATAAAAATTTATGAACCTTTTCTAGTAAAATGGGACATTGGCATATCAATGGGTTAAAATGAAACCTTGTTGAAGCTATGGACACCTTCTGGCAACAGAAGACATGCCTATGGTATTGAAGTACATCTGAAATTACCATATAAAGTTAGCTATTCACCCTCCCATAGCAATATTAAAGGAAAATCGTTGGATTACCATGGAAACTTATTAGATATTTACTTGGAAAGTGGTAATGATAAGTAAGCATAAGCAAATAATTTTAATTTTACATATCAAGGAAGTAATCATTATTTGAAGAGTGACTAAGTCTATTCTAAATTTCTTTCATTTTTATGTAAGGGTAATCATTTGGCAAATATTGTCTTATCCATTTTTCGGTGGTTAAAATATCTTCACGTGATTTTAATTTGGTTTAATGATTTGGGTGTCATAATATCTAGTCCTGTCAGCATGCTTTATGATTAATGCATCCAATAATTACATCGCACACCTCGCCCTTTATTTCTATTTTTGATAGAGGCGCCATCATGTTTAATTAATATATCCTTATCCAATAGTCATGTTAATTGTATTAACGTATCAAACACATGGTGGAAGATCGTGGATGACCTCTAACTTCATCGGGGGGTGCAAGGCTAAATATACAATTGGACGCTTAAATTTAAAAACATCATTGCATGTTATGGTTGTTGAATTCTCCACTCTGTGTAGCATTTTTGTCTCTATATTTTTTGAACTTTGTTATTTCTAGCTCCAAATTTCTCCTTGTGGAACAACCAAAATGGGTGGCCATTCGGTGCATAGCAAACCTTCCCAGTTGTGGATCTTTGAGCAAGAACGCAATGTTTTGGATCAAGTAGGGTGGTCAAACTATTTCCTATGACTGCAAGGCTTTGATAATGAAGTTGCCTTGGAATTTACAAGGAATTTGAGAAATGGTGTAATAGTGGTGAAGGGTAGATAGATATAGGTAATACATAGGCCTTTCCACAAAAGGAGAGAATTGGTTCGAAATACATACTCTGATACAAAGTGCAATGTTCCCGTTTGCAAACCCTAGATAGGACTTGGTCAAGAAAGGAAAAGGGTACAATCATGTCTCATTGTTGGAGCCTTGGAGGGAATTAGCAGGCATCATCCAAATGTACATTACATGCAATGGATGGTAGGATGTGGTAAGAGGTCAAAATTTGAAATTAATGGCAACATTGAGACAAAAGGTAATCCTAAACCTTCCCTATTTTCTGAATTCGTTATTGCATGAAACTTATTTAAGGCTAAAAATATCTAAGGACCAAGCCTTAGTTGTAAGCCACTATGGACTCATAAAAATGATAGTTTTAAGAGGTTTGAATCAAGTACAATTGAGTTGGGAAGAGTTCTTAGGAAACCCTGAGGCTCCACCAGAAAGTGAAGCACCCATTGGAGATTCTAGAAACACCCTACTTAATAATGAGCAACCAAAGGTGAATGAGGAGGCCAATCAAAATGAAAAATCCATGGTAGAAGGTACCCCTTAGGGAATAGCAAAAACCCCAACCCATAAAAAATTAAACAGGGTAGAGAAAAGAATGGTTTCCCTCTTGACCTCCCTACCTAGAAAAGGAGAAGATTGGCTAGGTTGGCTAAATCATGAAATCCTATAGGCTCCTCTGAAAAATCGATAGAATAAAGTGGGCCTCAATAATTTCTTGATATAGAAGGAACACAATAGGAGATCCATCAAGAGAATTATCCTCAAGAGCAGGAAATGGAGGTAGCCCAAACTCTAGAAGGATTGGAGAACTTTCTGAAGTCTGTGAATTTAGAAGAATTTTCAACTTGTTCAGAAAACCCTTCTGACTACAAGACACCACCTATTTCTCCAACCACTCCTAAATATGTAGCTACTGTTATTTTAGAATCCTCATGAGAACCTGAAAATGATTTTCTTCAAGAACATTCTACAAATTTTGTTGCAACTATCCTAGAACCCCCTTCCCCTGAAGAAGTAGCTTTACAATTTCCTTTGGAAAACATGGAACAAGAAGTCAATATTGACTTTCCAATCGAACCTCAGGTTGACAAAGATCTCATGGAACCTGTAATCAATGTCACAGTTGAGTCCACCCAAGAAATGATGGCTAAAAGACCTGAGGCCATAGTCGATGTTTCCTCTTCTCCAGTTACTCTGACCAAATATTTTACACAGAAGATCAGCAGAGACCTGAATGATAAAAGGAAAATAATGACTAGCAAAGAAATTAAGTTGTTGAGAAAATAAAATTGGAAGCTACAAAGGAAGTTACGACAATTAAAGAAATGGTTATGGGACAGTAAGCCTCAAAGGAGTCATGAGAAGAAAAATGATAAGAAAAGAGAAGTCCGGGAGAATGAAACTCATACCAAATTTGAAGACTGTGATGCTACCTCTACTATGGGAACTCAAACTAAGTTGGACCCATTAATAATTGATGTTTCAAATACTGAATCAGGGACCCAAACAAATTCACCAATATTCATTATGAGAGGATCACAGATAGAACATGTACCTCCATATACTCCTTTAATTATAGAAGCCACCATCTGGGTTTTAAATAAAATAATAGAGGAACAAGAAACTATAGCTCAATACCAGAAAGAGGTAGTGCCTCAGATGGAACACCAAGAGCTACCTCAAAAGTTTAAGGCATTGACAGCCACAATGGACAAGATTTATGTCAAGCTTAGAGAAACTGGAAAAAAAAAAAGATTGAGACTCTAAAGGGTCATCTTGGAAAGGCCATGGAACAAATAAAGGCTATTTGTTATATACATTCTGATGCTCTGTCATGTAGATCTCTAGCCCAGAATCACGCTTTATTTCCATTAGAAAAATATTTACTACTTAAAGTCGGGACCATACGGTCTGGACAACCATATGAATTCAACAATGTTTTGGACTTTGTTACCTCTTTTCATAAGCAGGATGATCATACAAGGTACTTCTTATGTGAGTTGTACATGCATAACTTCTTCCTAGAAGAGAAGGTGGATGAGAATCATGTTCCTTTCATAGGGGATGTGTAGTTTCAAGATTTTATATCATTCTCTCAGAATCAGATAAAGTGGGCTAAAAGCTTATCATACATTTCAAAGAAGAGAGCTTGTCCTGGACCTCTAGGTTAGAGGGGTGCCACGGAGCCCTATGTCCACACTTATGCTTCATAAAAGGTTGATGTGAAAATCTAGTGTTGTTGTTTCCTTGGCACCCATTCACAATGAGGTTCTGCAATTGGGACTAGAATACCTGGGAGACATCAGGGTTGAAGCTCTCCAAGGAGCCAAGCAGAGATGACATGCATCATCCAGTGAAATTAAAAATAGAGAACCTTTTGGCCTTTGGAATTTCCAACATGTTATGAGTAGGGCACGGGATTATCATAATTTGGTGTTGGAAGAAGGTCCTAGTTGGATGGGGTGCAGATACAGATGCCCCATAATCTAGTGTTCTCAATCATCCTACAAATCTGAATATGACTTGACAGAGGCAGGTAAGTATGTTTCCTTTCAAGAATTCCAGAGTAGGAACAAATTCTGGCATGTAGGAGAAGATCCTTACCCAACCTATTCCCTAACTACTCTTCATGTCAACCATTTGTATTCATGAGGTCATGAAAAACCTAAGTTGGGGGGGTGATGTTGGGCTTCGTAATTGACGCAATTTTATTATCTTATTTCTTATTTTTATGTTTGTTTTCTAAGACTTTTTGTGTGTAGAATGTGATACCTTGTATAATATAGATTCTAGAAAGGATTCAATATCTTTTCATTATTTTATCTCTTTTGAATTGATTTAAATTATGAAAGACGTGGATTACTTACGATTTGCACTATCTTTTTAACAGGGATATCCAATACTAGATGTTATTCTCTGGAATAGCCAAGGAAGAACAGATTATGTGGGGTTGTTTGGGTTAATTATAGCCAACTGAACAAGATTGACTTCTATCTTGGATGAATTAGTTGGAGAAGAGATCATGGACCTTCTATTCCACGGAAATGAAGGATATTTTTGTAATTTGAATAGAGCATCCTAAGAATCTTTAGATACTCAAGATCATTCTCTATTTGAAAATAGGCTTGTTTTCTAATATAAGAATGAGGTATTGAACTTCAATAATGGAGTTTGATATATAATAATTTTGATTTGTATTGTAAATCTCTATAGACATTCCTTGTAATTTACTCATTATAATTTAATGGAGACTTTTGCAGTTCAACTTTAACTTATTGCGTTGAGTTAGCTACGTGGTAGTTGAATTCCAACGATTTTGGGTCCAGTCATGGAACTACTACTGTCATTTATTGCATATTAAGTTTGTATTATGCTTTCGGTTCTTGTATTCAATTATTTAGTTATTCTCTAGATATACTTTTTTTTAATTAGATTCATTGTTAAAGTGTGAGTTTTTGTAGCAGCTACAGATGAATATCATAGAGTTAGATTTACTGCAATTGGTTTTTTAGAGTATTATATTTCCTTGTTGTTTCTTGTTGATTAATGTAGAATTGTTAATTCTTATGATTTGATATCATCTCTAGAGAATTCATACCTTGAAATAAAAATATGAAACTCTGGGTTGATGATTTAATGTGTAGAGATGAGTTGGTCATTTAGGAACAACAAAATGCCCCAGAGCTTATGTGCTTACATTTTCCTCGACCCCCAACTTTCTCATAGGCTAGACTAGCTCGGAGGCTCGATTTTCATGTAGGCCTGACTTCGGTCCTTTTTCATTATTTTGGCCTATTCTATTCATTCAACGTTGAAGACCAAATACACGAGAAACACTTCACAAAGCAACCCTTTGGCTCAAACTTTGAGGATCTGCCACATCATCACCTTATGTCATGTTAACATCATCTAGGCCACATGGCACCTTCTATATGGTGACAATTGTCACCCAAATTTGGCCGATTCTGCCACCCAAAAATATTGAATCTTCCTACTACGTGTCCTTCATATTTCCACATCATGCTAATGTCATCTGCCACGTTGCTTCCAACACATCACTGTGATCCAATCACATTCTTCCATTTGTTTGCCTATATTGTTTCCCACATATATCTACGGTCAGGAGTGTTCTCTTTCCAGTTATGATACATGATCCTAACCTCTGACTAGGCTAGACTTCTTATTGATCCAATTGCTCGACTAGTAACTAGTCCCACATTGGTCGAGGGTCGGGGATCAGAGCATTTTTCTCCTGCTAACACTGCTATGTGGCCCGACCTCTGACTAGGCCCGACTCACCTAGGACCCAACCTTAGTTCAAAATTTTCCTAAGTCTTGAGTGAATGATATTTTCTATCTTCCAACTTCCACTAACTATAACTCCTGATCTAGGAGGCCATTTGAAAACTTCCACATACCATTGCAAAGCTATTTCCAAGCACGATTGAATTGTGCCATATTTAAGAGTATATTATCAACATTTGATCTCTTGAGGCAAAGTATCCTCCAAATTTTGGGACTTCCAATCATCATAATCATATTTTTATGGATTCTTCAATAAGCCTGCTACTATGATGATTCTCTACAAGAGATTGCAGTAACCATGGGACTCCCCCTGAGCTTGACACACCAAGCACATCAATATTAGCACATACATCCATGCTAGTCTAGTTGACATCAATTCCAACACACTTTCTCATTGTCAGGAAATACCAACTACCCAACACATCTCCTAGCATGACCGTTGACATCAATTCCAACACACTTACTGCCACTAGCCATCTATAAAATGCCAACTGTCCAACAATATATCCCTTTGGCATTGATGGCAACACCTCTTCACTTCTCCACACTGATGACCAATCCTCATGTTGCATCCACACATCTCCTTGCATGAGCCACCAATGGCTTTCTTTCCTCTACTTAGGTCATCATAGCTTGCTCTACAATAAGCTTCTCTCCCACTTTGACATCAATGGAAAAGGGATACGAGTTACTTCTTCTCCCTCTTGCAATCACCAACTATCAATGACCGAGGGTCCATTTGTTGATGTGCATTCTGCTTTGCAGACTTCTCTTCAAGGATTGATAGCTATTGCTGCTCTATAAATTGGACATATGTGATATGCTTCCCCTAAACATATATTGCCTTTAATTTGAATAATTCTCTAGTTCTAAATTCCTTAGGCTGTTGGATGTATAATTTCTCTCCAAATTCATATTTTGTACTAATTAAAGGAAATTGATACCAATTATGATGATGCATTTTGGCTTGCTCTTTACTACTGTTGTTGATGCTAGGACTTTTCTTGCTCCTCTTGAGCATCTTCATTAACCAAATTTGCTCCCCTTGAGATCATACTTCTTCAAATATGCACTACTGCTTGAATTCCACCAATTGCACCAAATTTTTTTTACAAATTGTACAAAGTACTAGGAAAACTCTAATAGTTCCTTTAAGAGAGAAATACCCATTTTCACAAAAGGATGCTCCATAGAACCTAGACCACCAATTGACATAATGACACCAATTGAAAGCTAAGGGAGAGTTAAATCTTGTACCTATTGTGTTTCATGAACACACGACTAATAGTAAAATTAAACTCACAACTTAAATGAAATAAGGGTATTTCACCCAAGATGTAAAACTTTCATTTCCTATGCAATATTTATGCCTAAGGTTGACAATGGTTTCCTTCTACTTCTTAATGAAGTAGCTTCCCTTGAGCCAATGCTCTTTGATGTCCTTCAGATTCTTCTTTTCATCTACGTGGGGACTAATCCTATGGACCTAACTTGTCTAAGAGCTTCTTGTCATTCCACACTTTTGTTGCAACCCATCTTCTTTTTGTTGGGTTGTGTTATATTCTTTCCACGACTAGCCCATGTAGTTAACCGGGAGGTTAGAGGGGGGGCGGAGCCTACCCTTCGTTGTGCTGATTGCGTAGCAGGGGGGGCTCACAGGGGGTTTGAGGGGTTTAGATAACCCGACTCTTTGCGGTCTGAGGTAACACCCTGAAAAAATTTGTTTTTTGGACCCTATATTAGGTTGGGTGGACCTACCTATGGTTTTGTGCATGATGTTTGCACATGGTTTTGGACGTGATGGTTTTCGGTCCATGGTTTTGGACGTGATGGTTTTCGGTCCATGGTATTGGATGCTTTGGCATGTATAAATATGTATTGTAGCATTGAAAGGAACATAATGAAAAATCAAGCTGGTAGTCCCAGTTTTGGGATCTAGAGGAAAATCTCTATGTATATGTGTTTTATGTGTTATGCTCTCGCATTGTTTATTTACTGTGTTTTAGAATTCGTATGGAGGTAATTTCTGTACGGGGTTAAAACCTACATTTGGTATCAGAGTTGTTTTGGCTTCAAGGAGATGCCTTTGTTGCTAAGGGTTTCACTCGGGCCTGTGGTAGGCCCTGTTCAGTGGGAGATCTGTAGGATCGATTCTAGTGGTGAAAGAAGATGATGAGAAGTGGAAAGATAGAGATCGAGAAATTTAATGGTCAGAGTTTTGAGTTATGGAAACTCAAGATGGAGGATCTGTTGGTCGATAAAGATCAGTGGGTTGTGGTAGATCTAGGTACTAAACCAATGGGAGTCTGATGAAGAATGGAAGAAGTTGGATTAGAAGGCTAAGAGCACAATATGATTGCGTGTCTCAGATTCAATGTTGTTGAATGTATCAGGGGAAGCTACAATGAAGGTTTTGTGGGACAAGTTAGGGACTTTGTACCAATCTAAGTCTCTGGTGAATAAACTATTCCTACGGAAAAAGCTGTATAACCTGAGGATGAAAGATGGAAACTCGGTGACAGAAAATTTGAACGCATTTAATACTATGGTAACTCAGTTATTATCTATTGATATTAAAATTTCAGATGAAGATAAGTGCATTAGTTTTCTGTGTTCTCTACCAGATTCGTGGGATAGTCTAGTTATTGGAATAGGTAGCAATGCAACTGCTTTATAGTTTGATGAAATAGTCTCATCCTTGCTGATAGAGGAGATGAGACAGCAAAATATGGAGAGCCAGAATGGTGATGCCTTGTTTGTACGAGGATGGTCCCATAAAAGAAACAAAATTAAGTCATTGAGTGGGAGATCTAAATCTAGAGGGAGATCTAAATCTCCAGGAAAACGTGTAAAGGTGGTGTGTTGGAAATGCAGAAAGGAAGGGCACTAATAAAGGGATTGTAAATCTAAATCTCCTGACAAAGGAAAGGGATTTGATGATGCTCCTTCTGCAGAGGTGAAAACCACCTCAGATGAAGGTGGGGATGTGTACTTGGCTTCTTCAAGTACACATGTAGATCATGAGGCATGGTTGATTGACTCAGGTGCATCCTTTCACTTCACTCCCCATAGAGAGTGGTTCTGCGAGTATGAGAAATATGATGGTGGTGATGTCTTCTTGGGGGATGACAGGAATGCTAGAATCGTTGGTCGTGGAAAAGCAAAGTTGAAGTTGCAAGGTGGAAGGGTTAGAACACTTCCGGGTGTTCTGCATATTCCTGCATTGGCCAAAAATCTGATTTTCGTAAGCAAGCTGGATTATGCAGGTGTAAAAATAGTGTTCGAGAAGGATATCTGCAAAATGGTTCAGGGAGAACTCGTATTGATGCGGGGAGTTTGGATTGGAAATTTGTACAAGCTGCAAGGTAGCACTATTATTGATGGGTGCAACAGTTCTGTGGTTCCTGAAAGTGGAGCAAAAAATCTAGTGGTCTCTAGAGAGAAGGCAATGTTGTGGCATCAAAGGCTTGGACATATTGGACAGAAGGGCCTTTGAATACTTCATGGTAAAGGTATGGTAGAAGGTATGATTAATAGCTCTCTGGATTTTGATTTCTGTGAAAATTATGTATATGGGACGTAGAATCGGGTGAGTTTCCCCTCTGGTGGTAAGAGGGAAAAACATATACTAGAACTTGTGCACAGTGATGTGTTTGGACCTATGAAGGTTCCATCACTGGGTAATTCTATGTAATATGGATAATTTATAGATGACTTCTCAAGGAATACATGGATATATTTCCTTAAGAAGAAATCTGAAGTCTCTGATATGTTTAAAGAATTTAAGGCTCTGGTGGAAAACCAGATAAAGAAGAAGATAAAGGTGCTGAAGACAGATAACATGGAGAGTTTTGCAGTAAGGAATTTGAAGAATTATGTAAGAAGTGTGGTATAGCACGGCAGAAGACTACTCCATATACACCTCAACAAAATGGAGTTGTAGAAAGAATGAACAAGATGTTAATGGAAAGGGCAAGAAGCATGCTCAGTGGTGCCGGGTTAGGACAAGAATTCTTGGCAGAGGCAGTGGAGACTGCATGTTACTTGGTCAACAGATCACCTTCATCGGCATTGGAAGATAAGACTCCACAAGAGGTATGGACTGGTAAGAAACCTTCTCTTTCACATCTGACGGTATTTGGATGTGATGCATATGTACATGTTCCAAAGGAGAAAAGAACCAAGTTGGATAGTAAATCTAAAAAGTGCATATTTATTGGGTATAAGGATGGTTTAAAGGGTTATAAGCTTTGGAACCCAGTAACAAGGAAGGTTGTGTACATCCAAGATGTGGTGTTCAAAGAGGTGAAAGATATTATTAAACATGACGTCCAACCAAAGGAACCTGAGAAGATAGAGTTTGAGCTAAAGGAGGAAGAATCAGACTCTATAGCAGAGGAGGAATCAGAAGATGAAGAGCCACAATCTCCAGGTCTGAGAAGATCAGTTTGAGAAAGAAGGCAACTAGAAATCTGTTCTCTATTCAAATTTTTCTTTATTTATTACTGATGATGATCCCATAACTGTGAAGGAAGCAATAGATTCATAGGATGGAAAACTCTTGAAAGAGGCCATGGTTGATGAAATGGCATCTTTGCACAAAAATGAGGCTTGGGATCTGGTGGAGTTGCTGGCTGGAAGGAAACAAATTGGTAGCAAATGGGTGTTCAAGAAGAATACAAATGCAGAAGGAAAGGTGGAGAAATACAAAACTCGGTTGGTAGAAAAAGGTTATTCCCAGGTGCCAGGAATTGATTTTGGTGATATTTTTTCTCCTGTTGTCAAGGTAACTTCTATTAGATTACTTTTATCTATTGCTATTGCTTTTTATTTTGAGATAAAACAAATGGATGTGAAGACAACATTTCTTCACGAGGATCTAGAAGAGGAGATCTACATGAAGCAAGCTGAAGGTTTTGCGGTGAAGGGTAAGAAAGAACTGGTATGCAAGTTAAAGAAGTCTTTGTATGGGTTAAAACAATCGCCAAGGATGTGGTATCAGAAATTTGATACATTTATATGGGGACTTGGCTTCACCAAAAGAAAAGCAGATCACTGTGTGTATTTTAAATTAATTGGTGACCATGTTATTATATGGTCTTGTATGTGGATGATATGTTGGAAATGACAAGGAAATTATCCAGGATTTAAAGACCCATTTGTCCTCCAAATTCGACATGAAAGATCTTGGTGCTACAAACTATATTTTGGGCGTGTAAATTAAAAGAGATTGGACAAAGAGGAAGCTCTGGTTAAACCAGAGGAAGTATGTCAAGCCAATATTGCAGAGGTTTAATATGTAGGATAGTAAACCAGTGAAGGTTCCTATTCCTGTAGGTGTAAATTTATCTGCTGAACAGTGTCCCAAGACACAAGAAGAGGAAGAGGACATGTCTTGTGTTCCATATGCAAGTGCAGTTGGTAGCCTAATGTATGCAATAGTCTATACTTGACCAGACATTTCACATGCAGTGGGAGTATTGAGTAGTTTGATGTCAAAACCAGGGAAGGAGCACTGGACAACAGTGAAGCGGGTTTTCAGGTATCTGCGTGGCACTAGTGATTATGGTTTTTGCTACCAAGGAAGTCCAGGATTGAAAAAGGTGTTGGATATTCATGGATTTTTTGATGCAGACTGGACTGGAGATATAGATCAAAGAATATCTACAAGTGGGTATGTGTTTAACCTATTTGGAGGTGTAGTCAATTGGATGAGTAAGAAACAATCTATAGTGGCACTATCAACTACAGAGGCAGAATACATGGCAACCACTCATGCAAGCAAGGAAGCGGTTTGGTTGCAAAGATTGTGTTCAAGTATGGGGTTAGTACAGGGAGCTATAAGGATAGACTTTGATAGCTAAAGTGTAATTTTCTTGGCAAAGAACCCTGCATAACATTCAAAGACAAAGCACATTGATGTTCAGTATCACTTTGTGAGGGATATGATAGAAGACAAAATGGTGTTGCTGGTAAAGGTGGACACTTTGAAGAATATTGCAGATGCATTGACAAAATCTGTGAGCTCTTAGAAGTTCTCTTGGTGTAGAGAAACAATGGGCATTGCAGGGCTGGATAAATGACTAAGCTCTCTTGTGGCCCCCTGTGGAAAGAAAAGAACAAGTGGGAGACTTTTCACAACATAAAATTTTGTTTTGTACTCCCCCTGAAACCATGTTGGCTACACTCTCCTCTCTCTTTCAATGCTGATACATTTGAAATAAATAAATACATTATTGTAATCAACATGGGGAATCAACCATACCTTCAAAAATCAGATGCACCTTTCTGTCTATTCTTTCTAGTGTCTTGCATCTAAATTATTCGACCTCCCTTGAGTCCATTCTCTTCCTTTATTGAAGAGAAATAAAGGATCTACTCCCCTTGAGAAGATCATCTTCCTTCTTATTCCAAACCTTCAATGACCGAGTCCTGACAAGAGCATTACTCTCTAGCTTCTTCTTTCCCATGTTTGGGCTTTCTCTATAGGTTTTAACCTTGTATAGAAATTACCTGCATACGAATTCTAAAAAATAGAAAATAAACAATGGCAAGAGCATAAAAGATAAAACAGATATACACAGAGATTTTCCCATGGATCCCAAAACCGGGACTACCAGCTTGGTTTTTAATTTTGTTCCTTTCAATGTTACAATACATATATATACATGTCGAAGCATCCATAAACCCCAATCCATTAACCCTAGATTAGAACATAACCGTAGTTCCCTTGACTAGATCTACAAAATACCATGGACAGAAAACCATCATGCCCAAAACCATGTGTGAAATCCATGCACAAAACCATAGGTAGGTCCACCCACCTAATATAGGGTCCAAAAAAAATTTCTCGGGCCGCTGCCCCGGACCCCATGCAGGGGGACTACTACCCCCCAAAAGCACCCTGAACAACGTACATTCAAGTGTTGTCACCCCCTCACGCGTGGGGTACTCATGGAAAGAATATAACACAACCCAACATTCTCTTGGCTACACGTGACTAGAGGAATCTTCTCCTTCGACTCCTATTTCTTCACCCAAGTCCTCTTTTCCTTATAGATGGGGCTGCTACAAGAGTAGGAGGATCATTCTTCCTGAGTTTCTTTTAATTTCTTCCTCCTCTTTTAACCTTACTCTCTTGACACAGAGGACTAAAGACAAACATGTATTCCTTTACTCTATTGTTTCTTCTTGTCTTCAAATCCCAAGCTGCTACATTTGCATGCATATGCTACGAAGCATGCTTTTTCTTCCCATATCTACATAGTGCTACCTCAAGCCCTAAGTTTCCATAGTTGTAGCATTCGATTTGGCTTACAAACAAGGAAAAGGAATTACCTATATCCTCCAATAATGTTGTCAAAACCTCTACTACTGCCAACATACCTTTTCCAAGCCACTTTTGTTAGGAAAAATACTAAGAGGGGAGCGAATCAGTATTTTACACACTTCGATTTCAATTTCTTATTCTGATTTTTATATGCAATTGTTGTAAAAGGAATTAGCGTATGTACCCAACTATTTCTACAGAAACCCGCGTATATCCAGATAACTTATACGATCCCCTTTACAGTATTAATCAGTGAATTATTATTCCATTATTCATCAATTAAATAGTAATTATGAGCAGTTAAGAAGCAGATAGAACATTAACACACACAACCATATGAACACTAGGATTTTTAGGTGGAAACCAAATGTGGAAAAAAAACATTGTTGTTTTTGTCTCTGTCTTCTTATTTTATTAAGAATAATCTTGTTACAATCTTGTACTATCGCATACTTTAACCAGTATGCAGGCTCCTATGTTGGGTCCCTATAATACTAGTAATTACCCCATTACTATTGTAGTTATACCCCTTATTTATATTGTTGTGCCCCTATTACCCCCATATTGTTATTTCTGTGCCCCATAGAATCCCTCTATTGTTATTTTTGTGGCTTTATATTATTATTGTTAGGTCGGCTGGATTATATTGTGACTCCTTAGACTCCTATATATAGAAAGGAGGTTTTGTCATTTGTATCATCCAAGAATTGTTCATTTATGTAATGTAAAGGAGGTTTCCCCCTCGAAGAGGCTGAATTCTAAGGCGTGGATCTCTCTTTTCTATCTTTTTGTGAGCTGGTTTCATAACATTTGGTATCAGAGCTTTGGATTCTAGGGTTTCGCTGCTCCAAACAGGTCATCGTGGAATTTTCGCTATAACTTTTTTTCTGTGACGTTTCAGAAGTTGCAAAAAAAACCCATTTGAGAAGAAATCGCGCTGAACCTTGGGTCCGAATTTCAGAGCTTTTCGCAAGATATTTTCGGAGATATGATCTGAGGAAGTTGGTCTTTTTGCAGACTCCTGAATTACATTCAAAACAGGTGACCTGGGGAAAATCGTCATAACTTTCTCTCTGAGGATCGGATTGAAATTTCGTAAGAAGGTACAGAAAGAGGACGGACTGTAGTTTCTTTTATATATTTTTCAGAGTCAAAGGTTGAAACAGTGACTCGTGGCACATCGTACAAGTTCGCTCTACTGAACTAGTCTATAATCAGGTCACTGTGGGAGATTTGCATAACTCTTTCTTGGAGAATCCAATTTGGATCAGACTTGTGGCATTGGAAAGAGGACATAGAAGGCTACTACAGGTCACAATTTCAGAACTGGATGATTCGAAATTACAGAGATACATCAGATTCAATATCAGGCTTCTACAAAGTGAAAAAAGGTGTGTAGTTTTTTTTTAATTTTTGCATAAGCTTGGTTTGAAGGAATTCAAAGGGCATAGTAAAGCATTATTATCGGTAACTGATGCCCCGAGGAAAGAAAATGCAAACACCTAGTAAGGAACCTGAAAGCTCTAGCATGACTCATGAAGAAGAGGAAGAAATGCTACATGATATATCAAAATTACAAGAACAAGTGCAACAAATGTCACGCTCACAAAAGCTAACAGAAGCTAAGATAAGTGGCGTGGAATCTAAGATAAATGGCGTGGAATCTAAGATAAAGGGCATGGAAGCTAAGATGGAGGATTCGATGGAAGAATTGAAGAAGTTGCTACAAGAAAGGGTCACTAATGGTGAAAAGGTAGTAAAGGAAACTCATGATGAGAACAAAAGAAATGTTAATCATGATTCCATAGACTCTAATGTTGGATCGAAGACTCACCATGTTCCAAAAATCGATATGAGGAAGTTTGATGGCAAGGATCCCGCCACATGGATATTACAGATGGAGCAATTCTTCGATCTCAATAATGTGCAAAACACACAAAAGGTACGTATGGCAACTTTATATTTGGAACCAAATCAGTTTGTATGGTATCAATGGCTTTGTTCTCGTAAACAATTTATCACTTGGGCAATTTTTACGGAAGAATTGATAGCACATTATGAGGATACAAAAAGCAACACTTTTTTTAGCCAATTGATAAGTCTCAAACAAAAGGGTTCAATAATGGAGCACATTGAGGAGTTCCAAAAATTGAACATAAGGGTAAAAGATATTCCAGAGGAGCATAGGATTGATGTGTTCATAGGGTCTTTAAAGGATAATATCCAACATGATGTGCGCCTTTGGGAACCTGATTCATTAGAGAAGGCATTCAGGTTAGCAAGAAAAATGGAAAGCAAAATTATGGCAACTAGGAAGCATACCATTCACAACTATAAAGACGGAAGTGTTGTTGCCCATAGTCTTCCACAACCTACAAGGTTGACACCACAACAATTGGAAGAAAAAAGAGCAAAAGGGCTTTGTTACAATTGTGATAGCAAATACACAAAGGGTCATAAGTGTGCTGAGAAGAAATTATTCTACATAGATTGTGAAGAGGAAGAAGAAAAGGAGCAAGAAAGGTCAAAAGAAGAGGATATATTCCAGGAACAAAGCCTAGATGAAGAACAAATAAATCCGACCATATCTTGTAATGCATTGGCGGGAATTACCACTCCTCAAACCATCAAGATAGAAGGACAAATCAAGAAGAAAAAGGTAATAGTGTTGATTGATTCAGGAAGCACCCACAATTTTATTCATTGTAGGGTAGCAAAAGAATTGAATTGCTTCCTATATCCAGCACCAGAGTGTCAAGTGATGATTGCAAATGGAGGAACAATAAATTGTTCTGGAAAGTGCCATAATATCAAGCTATCCATGGGAGAATATGTATTGACTAGCCCAATGCTTTCCATTCCAATGGGAGGTGCTGATGTTGTACTAGGAGTCCAATGGCTACAATCCTTGGGTACAATAGCTTTTAATTTTCAAGAACTTTTCATGAAATTTTCTGTGGAAGGAAAGGAAGTTGAATTAAGGGGTATTGCAGGGAAACCAGGAAAGATAATCAGCTCTAATGGCATGACAAAGCTTCTAAAAAAGGAGCAAAGAGGTGTAATTGCACAATTATGTTCGCTAGATGTTTCCACATTGGAATCATCTATTTCTCCAGATCTCCAAAAAGTCCTGGACAATCATTCCAAGGTATTTGAGACTCCCAAAGGTCTCCCACCTATGCGTGATCATGATCATGCTATTCATCTGATTCCAGGAAGTGTTCCTCCAAACATCAGGCCGTACAGATATCCCTATGTCCAAAAAAGTGAAATTGAACGTATGGTTGCAGAAATGCTAGAGGCTGGTATAATTCAACCGAGTCAAAGTTCTTTCTCAGCTCCAGTAGTATTGGTGCACAAGAAGGATGGATCATGGCGCATGTGTCCAGATTATAGGGAGCTCAACAAGCTCACTATTAAAGATAAGTTCCCCATTCCTGTCATTGATGAATTACTGGATGAATTGCATGGATCAATTTACTTCACCAAGTTGGATCTTCGTTCGGGATATCATCAAATCAGAATGAAGATTGAAGACATTCCGAAAACGGCATTTAGAACTCATGAGGGTCATTATGAATTTTTGGTCATGCCTTTTGGCCTTACCAATGCACCTTCAACATTTCAAGGTTTGATGAATTCAATTTTCAAACCATTCCTTAGAAAATTTGTGTTAGTATTTTTTGATGATATACTAATCTACAGCAAGTCTTGGAAGGATCATGTTGAACATGTTGACAGGGTGCTACAACTATTGGAGGAGAAACAATTATATGCAAAAAGATCCAAATGTTTCTTTGGAGTCCAGGAGGTGGAATATTTGGGTCATATTGTATCTCATGAAGGAGTTAAGGTAGACCCTAGCAAAATTAAAGCCATTAAGGAATGGAAAATCCCCACATCCATAAAGCATCTGCGAGGATTTCTTGGGTTGACAGGGTATTATCGCAAGTTTGTTAAGAATTATGGGAGAATAGCAGCACCTCTAACAACATTATTGAAGAAAGATTCATTTTCATGGACTCCGGAAGCAACAAAGGCCTTTGAACATCTTAAAGAGGCAATGTGCCAAGCACCGGTCTTAGCTACACCGGACTTCACAAAAACCTTTATTGTGGAATGTGATGCTTCAGGAAATGGAATTGGTGCTGTTCTAATGCAAGATGAAAGACCCATTGCTTTTGAAAGTCGTCCAATCAAGGGAAAGTTTTTAAGCAAAGCTATTTATGAGAAGGAAATGTTGGCAATACTCCATGCACTTAAGAAATGGCGACCCTACCTAATGGGAAGACACTTCAAGGTAAAAACGGATCATGATAGCCTTAAATACTTTTTAGAACAAAGATTATCCTCTGAAGAGCAACAAAAGTGGGTCACAAAGATGTTGGGTTATGACTTTGAAATCATCTACAAAAAAGGGAAGCAAAATGTGGTGGCAGATGCACTCTCAAGAAAGGATGAGGATGTGGAAGCATTGTTGTGTGCCATTTCTATTATCCAACCAGATTGGATAAACGAAGCAAGGGAGGAATGGAAGAATGACGAAGAAGTGTGGGCACTTATTCGAAAGCTACAACAAGATTCCAGTACTTCTGATACATTTAGCTGGAAAAATGATTCGTTATGGTACAAAGATCGCTTATACCTCTGTAAGAATTCCCAGCTAAAACAAAAGATTCTTATGGAATTGCACACTTCTCCCTTAGGAGGGCACTCAGGATTTTTAAAAACTTACCACAGGGTTAAGAAGGAATTTTTTTGGGATGGCCTTAAATCAGATATTCAAAAGTTTGTGGCGGAATGTTTGGTTTGCCAACAAAATAAAGTTGAAACAATTAAGACACCGGGTCTATTACAACCTTTATCCATTCCAAGCCAACGTTGGGAGGAGGTTTCAATGGATTTTATCACAGGTTTACCCAAGTCTGAGGGAAAGAGTGTCATCATGGTGGTAGTTGACAGACTTACCAAGTATGCACACTTTTGTGCATTATCACATCCATTTAAAGCCAGTACAGTTTCTACTGCATTTATGGAAACAGTTCAAAAGCTACATGGAAACCCAAAGATTATTGTAAGTGACAGAGATCCCATTTTCACTGGAAATTTTTGGACAGAATTATTTTCTTGTCTTGGTACTCAGTTAGCTCATAGCTCATCTTATCATCCTCAATCTGATGGGCAAACTGAGATAGTAAACAAATGTTTGGAAGGATATCTTCGTTGCTTTGTATCTGATAAACAGACACAATGGGTCAAATGGTTGCCTCTGGCTGAATGGTGGTATAACACTTCCTTCCATACAGCAACAAAAATGACCCCATTTATGGCACTTTATGGGTATCAACCACCATCCATCACATCATATTTAAGAGAAAATTCTAAGGTTCAGGCAGTGGAACATCACATCGAACATCAACAACAAGTCCTCCAACTCTTAAAGGATAACCTCGTGTTGGCACAAAATAGAATGAAACAACAGGCAGATCAACATCGCAGTGAAAGAAGTTTTGATGTAGGTGATTGGGTATTCCTACGGCTACAACCATATAAGCAAATGTCCCTAAAGCAAGCTAAGAAGGATAATAAATTATCACCAAAGTATTATGGTCCGTACAAGGTGTTGCAAAAGATTGGTACTATGGCATACAAATTGGAGCTTCCTGCAGCTTCTCGATTGCACCCAGTTTTCCATGTTTCATGTTTAAAGAAGGTTATAGGCGACAAGCTCCCAGTTCAAACAATATTGCCAGAACTTGACGAGGAAGGAAAAATTATATTGGAACCGGAAGCAGTCACAGAAACAAGAACTCGACAGCTACGAAATCGATCAATTTCAGAGTATCTTATCAAGTGGAAGAACTTATCCGCTGAAGATTCCACATGGGAGGATGAGAATTTTATGCAGAAGTATCCAGAACTACTCAAGCGTTGAGGACAACACTTTTTTGAAGGAGAGGGGCATGTTGGGTCCCTATAATACTAGTGATTACCCCATTACTATTGTAGTTATACCCCTTATTTATATTGTTGTGCCCCTATTACCCCCATATTGTTATTTCTGTGCCCCATAGAATCCCTCTATTGTTATTTTTGTGGCTTTATATTATTATTGTTAGGTCGGCTGGATTATATTGTGACTCCTTAGACTCCTATATATAGAAAGGAGGTTTTTTCATTTGTATCATCCAAGAATTGTTCATTTATGTAATGTAAAGGAGGTTGCCCCCTCGAAGAGGCTGAATTTTAAGGCGTGGATCTCTCTTTTCTATCTTTTTGTGAGCTGGTTTCATAACATCCTACCTGCATAAGGCTACCACCTTCTCTCGTTTTCTAGCTCCTACTAGAAGGGAGCTACAACCCCCTTTCTGAAGCCTTCTATCCTCAACTCTTTGTGGATCACTTTTCATAATGTTTCGAACTAGATCCACTCCCAACAATTATGAATTCAACTACTCAAATACTGAATCATCAAATCTAATAATGTAACCAATCCAACTAGATCAAACTAGATCAGAACAAATCATATCAATTCATGGCCACTCATCAATATACCATGTCAAACATTGTTACCCATTATTGAAACCAAATGTTGTTACTGCAAACCTTGATCAAGCATACATCAGATTGTATACACTATTGTTCTTAATCACACATGCATATGTATGCGCTTCTCTTGAAGAATACTCGCGTAGATATCAAAACATTGATACCTGAATATGAATCACTCTCACGCTGAATCAATCACTGAATCACATGTTGGACCCGTCATATATAACTGAACCAAATTTAAATCATCACATAGTAGCATCATCCCCAGTCAACATATCATTTCATAAACAATTCAACCCAATAAGAACTGAAAAACATAGATTATCATGAGAGAGGAATCATCAACAAATAGCAGTAAACATAACAGAACTGATTATACATCATTAATAGCTCATACTACAAAACCCTAGCAGATGTATGCACTCTTATAAATAATATCTGCTTATGTACGTGCTTATCATTAACCAAACAAGTATATAGATCTGTCCATACTGCAGAATATATATGCGACTACCTAGAGGAAGATCTGCATATGTATACGACTTCTCAATGACACACCAATGTACAAATCTATAATTACTGAGTCATATCTTCGTTGCAACCAAAAAACATACTTCACAACCCTTACTGTCACATGTTCATATCAGAGTATCATTATCATCACATATCTATCATTGTTAGTTATAATCATAAAATGATCAAGAAAGCATGTCCATTAGTCACTACAATTCTTTCAAATCTATCAAAGATGAACCTCCTTCAAGCTCCTTGGTGCACACCTTTTCAGATCAAATCATTCATCAATAAACCATAAATTTCACCCATAACACTTTGATCTTCACCTCCTTCTATAGCTTAGGCCTTAACCAATACCTTAGGCCAATTACTTAATAATTCCAATGGTTATTTGAAGGGATCAAATATTTGTTGTCACACTCATTAATATAGGCCAATACCATGGTAAAGACCCCTAGTATTTCCAATAACATGGTTCGGAAATTGTACGCGACTTTCATTCACCATACCCACGTACGTACGTGGATTTGATTCGCAGAACCTGCATATACTTCCCTAAACTTCACCTTTTCCATCTCTCTATCTCTGAACTGATATTCCTTTGTTTATTCTCTCTATCACATCTATAATGGCATGTATAATCATCTTACTACCATAATTATGAAATATTTATCAAGTAGGTCTCCATCAAGGACAACACATTAGTCATAATTCTAACAATCTCCCCCTTTGGACTTGATGGAAACCACGTTGGTGTTTGGTCACCACCATCTGTAAATACCTGCAAAGACATTTGTAAGCACACAAAAATTTTCTCCAAGCATTCTTCTCCAAACACCAAGCTACTCTCCCACTTTGAAATCAAGGGAAAATGGATGACCAATGCTAAATGAAGACTTATTTCTCCCTTTGTAGAGAGGACCACTGTAGGTCTGATCTACTGAATATGAACACTGACCATGCTCCCCTTAAGCATACGCTGAATCTTTTGTAATATTTTCAATGAAGTACATGACTCTATGACTCAACCAAATATTACCTTTTGTAATATATCTGGCCTATAAATATATAACAATGGAAAATATTCCCAAGAAATAAGACAATATATGATAGAACTTCAGATCTTTATTAATATCAAACCCTTGAGGCAGGGCAACACCATACGATTACTCCTTAAGGAAGGAGATCACTCCAAAATACATATGCTTGTCAATACAATAATCCTTGACATCTCTCACTGGGGAGTCTCTAACCTCTATGTAGGATTCATACATATAATACTATGGGTCTCCCAATACCATACATCTAATACAATGGGCTTATCACATTATTCCCTAACTGCATGTGGTCCCTTCCATAATGTGTGTTAACCACTTTTTTATTAATTATGGCCCATTTATTTATCATCCTTATATTATTACAACACATTATTCCCTTGGGTACCTCCCTCTATACCCCATAGTATCCCCCCTAGGTATACTACAAGGAGGCACGATATAAAATCTACAACAGTGCATTTTTCCTAGTAGACAGTTGAAGAGGCACAGATGATTTAGTATTTCAAATGCTTCTCACTGGTAGTTGTTGCAGTAGCAACAACAACAGTGAGAGGGAGTCTTGCTACAGTATATACCTACAAGAGTAGGATTGGGGATGTGCATAACCCTTTTCTTGTTAAGAGAGAGAGTTGAAATTCTAGCAAGAAAAGGCTTCTTATTTGACTTGTGCCTTTGTCAAATGGAGAAATTTTATTTTCCACATCGATAGGATGACTTGGATTGTAGTTAGCTAGAGTGACATGGCCTTATCTACTAATTAAGTTAGTAAATTTAAGTTATAGGCTAGAAGTAGAGTTGTGCATGGGTTGATTGCTAAAATTTAGAAATCTAGTTGATTTATTGTTAGTTGAACTCAATTAATTGAGCTCTAGTCATTAGTTAAGTCAGTTGAAGGTCATTTGAGTAGTTAAGATTATTTTTAACTCATTGATAGCTTAGGTAACTAGTAACTCAACTAAAAATACACCCATTCATGCATGGAATTCAAATTTCATATTTGAGTGGATGGAAAAGGCATATTTTTTATTTATAATTGTATATTCTTGAGTGTGCAGTGCTTTTGCATTGAGCAGGTGATCATTTCCCCTTGGATTTAGGCAAGGAAATAAGGATTTTCCTATTTTTTAGGAGCTTAATTCCTCCAAGATTTCATAAGGAAATAGGAGGTTGGTTGAGGCTTCAATTGGCTAAGTATTGGCTAGAGCAGGTCAGGAAGTAGGAGAATAGTTTTTCATTGCAGGTTGTGCTTTAGAGTTGAAGCAAGACATTGTAATTGTTTCTATTTTCATATGAATTAATGCAAAGAAGTGAAGAGGTTTCTCCTAGTTGGGTTACCCTGTAAATCATTGTGCTCTTATGGTTTTGATGGTTTCATGTCATTTCATGTGTTTCTAAATTGTGATTTCCATTCTACAGAATAGTAGAGGAAATTTGTAATCTCTTAATTTTAGTTCAATTTCATTAGTGGTAGAAAATTTATATTAATTTCTACAATTTTTGGTCATGATAGATATAACTTTGATGGTAATCATTTACTAGTTGAGATTTCCCATGGTGGATGGGGACAATATTCATCTAATGGTCATTATAATAGTTACAACAGTGTTGGGGGGCACAGTGGAGGAGTGTCTTGATGATATCAATATTGTGTACTTGTTATTAGTCTACCATCGTCAACTTCATGGAAGGATCTAAAGGACCATATATTACAAGTTGGTGATGTTTTTTTTTCCCAAATCTTTCATGAAAACAGTGGTACAACTGGGACTGTGGACTACACAAATTACAATGACATGAAATATTCTATCTGAAATCTTGATGCCTCTAAATTCAGGAATGCATTTTGTCGGGGTTATATCTGAGTCGAGTGTGTATCCAAAAGAAGCATTTCAAGGAGACCCAAACACATTTACATCTGTTAGTCCAGAAGGTAACTCCTCAAATGAACTGTGTATATTCATTTAGATTGTTCATAGTTATATACATGGGGGAGAGACTCTTGGGTTTCACCTCTCGATGGCTCTTCCTTTTCCTTTATTTATTATTTACATTATTTACAACTACTCACCCAATCCCCATTATTAGGTGTCAACACCCCCCCCCCCCTTAATCTGAAGGGATGTTGGTGAGTCCAAGCATAATTCTAAATCTTTCTAGCTTTCCTCTTCCAAGCACTTTGGTGAAGATGTCTGCAATATTCTCATTAGTGGAACAATGTCATAGATGGATTGTCTTGGCCTCAACATGATGTCAAATAAAATGGTATTTTGTATGGATGTGTTTTGTTAGATAATGGAACTTTGTGCTCTTGGCCAACTTTATTGCAGAGGTGTTGTCAATCATGAGTGGAGTTGAATGTACTTGTTTTACCAGCAAATGTTCCAAAAATTTCCTGAGCCACACAATTTCTTTTGTTGCCTCAGCTGCTACCACATATTCTACCTCTATTATGGAATCCGTTGGAACTGATTGTTTGTGTGATCTCCAGGAGACATCTCCTGGTCCAAGACTCATAACATAACCAGAAGTAGATACCCTAGTTTCTTTGTATCCATCGAAGTCTGAATCAAAGTATCCAATCAAGCTGAAGTCGCCCACCTGTGTATATTGGATTCCAAAGTCTTGAGTTCCCTTCAAGTACTTTAGAACTCTTTTTGCAGCAAACCAATGTCCCTCACAAGGCTTTTGCATAAACCTAGAGAGGATTCCAACAGAAAATGAAATGTTTGGTCTGGTAGTAGTCAAGTAGTTGAGACTTCCTATAAGATGTCTATACTTTGTTGCATCCTCAAATTCTTTTCCTTCAGCGGATGTGGGCTTTAAGTTTTGTTCCATTGGAGTAGTTAGAGGATTGCACTCATCCATGCCAAACCTATTCAAAATATCTCCAATTTACTTCTTTTGAGAAAGGAATATAGACTTTGGATGTTGAGTTACTTCAATACCAAGATAGTAATGAACATAGCCCAAATCAGTCATTTCAAAACCTTTCCTCAATTCCTTCTTTATGGATGCAATGTAGCTCTCATTTTTCCCTATCATCAAAAGATCATCTACATATACCACAAGATATACAACTGTTTTTCCAACTTTCTTGACAAAAAAAGTTGCATCATCAAGATCATAATGTTTGAATTTGAGTTTTAGAAGATGCTTAGTTAACTTTTCATGCTAGGCTCACGATGCTTTCTTGAGGCCATATAACAAGGATTTCAAAAGTTTTCATACTTTATATTCATGTCCTTTCATAAAAAATCCTTCGGGTTGGGACATAAAAACATTCTCTCTTAGATCTCCATTTAAGAAAGCAGTTTTTACATCCATTTGATGGACTTTCCAACCATTATGAGCTACTAGGGAAAAGAGTGTTTGGATGGTAGCCCATCTTGCTATGGGGGAAAAAGTATCCTCATAATTGACCCCTTACTTTTGTGCAAAACCTTTTTCCACAAGCATGTCTTTGTGTTTGTCAAGTGAGCCATCAACTTTATACTTTTTCTTGTAGACCCACTTGCAACCAATTGGTTTGGTTCCAAATGGAGGATCAACCAGCTTCCAAGTGTCATTATTTATCAAGGCATCATACTCCTTTTGTATTGCTTCTTTCCATTCATCATGAGAAGCTACTTCTTTGAAGGAAGTTGGTTCAAAATATGTAGACAAATTCAATTCACAATCATAAGAAACATCCATATCAACAAGTGAATCAGAATCATCTACATCACCTTCATTTTTCCTGGTTGAATTTCTTGTTCCTGTCTTTCCAACTTCATCAGGATGAACACTTTCAAGTGTCTTTGTCAGCCACTTTGGGGGGCCTTTCTGAGATGGTCCAGGCTTCTCAGTTGATTGAGTTGGGATGGAATCAAGATTGAGTCTCCCAATTTTGTCAATCACATCACTCAAAGTATCATCAGTGGTTGGAGTTTCATGTGGGGGAGAGAGTGCTTCAGAAGAAGATTCCACAGATTGATCCAGTATAGGAATCCCCCCTTCAAGATGTGGAATATGATTATCAAATTCTTGCAATGATTTTTCATTTGTGAATCTATCCAAGTGATCAAGTTATTGCTCAACAACATTGTTAGCTTTGGAAGATTCAAGAAATATTACACCTCTAGATACAACAAACTTTTTATTAACTTCATCATAGAGATGGTATGCTTTGGAGGTGTTTGAATGCCCAAGAAGATACACTTATGACTCCTTGCACCAAGTTTGTTTCTATGTGCTTTTGGTATCAATGCATAACAGGTCGAACCAAAGACCCTGAGATGCTTTACCGAAGGAATGTGGCCATACCACATTTCATAAGGAGTCATTTTTCTAATAGCATTAGATGGAAATCTATTCTTTATATATAAATCATAGAACTGCATCATCCCAAAACATCAATTTTACATTCTTGAAAAACATCATGGAACGTACCATATTTAAGATTCTCCTATTCATTCTTTCAACTACTTTGTTCTGTTGGGGATTATAAGGAACAACTGTTTGATGTTTGATCCCATGCTGGCGAAGATAGTTTTCAAATTCATTTGAAGTATATTCTTTTCCATTATCAGTGCGAATAGAGCCAATATGAGATTTTGCATCATTTTCAATCCATGTATGAAATTTCTTGAATGTTTGAAAAGCATCAGATTTGTTCTTCAATAAATAAACCCAACACATTCTAGTGTAGTCATCAATAAATGCCATCATATATTTATTTCCATTTGTAGAAGGAACAAGCATTGGATTGCATAAATATGAATGAATGAGTTCAAGTTTTCTATGTGCTCTGGAATGTGAATCATGAAAAGACTATTTGCTATGCTTTCCTAGAATGCAAGCATCACATTGCTTAAGTTTCCTAAGAATTGTAGGCAAGCCAATAACTCCATTTTTCTTCAACAAGCGAAGGATCTCATAGTTCAAGCGTCCAAATCTAGCATTCAATAATAGACTTGATGGAAATTTACCTTCATCATAATGAGAATTGTATGAGAAATTTTGTGCACGAGCAGAGGTACCTTGCAGCTTGAGAAGCCTTTCTTCTTCTATCCCCGTCATGGCAAGTGATCGATCTGATGCTTTTCTCACCTCAACCTTTCCATCAAACATATGAATGGAGTGGCCTTGTTGGCAGATGTGGACCAAGGACAACAAGTTTCTCCTCAGCTGTGGGAGATATAAAACATCATGTAGAAGAAAGTCTAGAAGACCAGGCAATTTGAGCCTGAATATGCCAAGCCCTGATGGCTTGAGTTTTGATTTGTCTACAAAGTAAACTGATCCATCAACATTGTCAGTAAATTATTCAAAAAAATATCTTCTAAAAGTCATGTGGCAAGTTGCTCCTGAATGAAGAAACCAATCATTTTTCCAAGAAGCAAGTGAAGCATTAACCAAGTCTTCATTTACTCCAATATTACAGTGTGCCACAACATAGTGAGTGGATTCAATTTCTTTACCTTTATCTTTTCCATTAGTTTTACCTTTGGGTTGATTTATTTCCTTGTAAATTCTTTCCCAAGTCAACTTGCATGTGGATCAATCATGTGATCCATCTCTATTGCAATGTATGCAATGCAAATTAGACTTTTCTCCTTGAGAATGTCTGTGCCCCCCCACTCGCCTATGAAATTTCTTCTTCCTCTTCCTCTTCAACCACCTCTTCCTCTGGAAGAATCTTGAGCAAGATTCTTCTTTCTGTGCAAGACACACAGCCTCTTCATAAGACTGAGGAGTTGTCTTCTTCCCAAAATCTTTCTCTCTCTCAACAAATTTATTCAAAAGGGAGTCAAAGGTAATTTATTTGAGGTTTCCATTTTCTTGCAATGATTCAAGATAATTTGAATAAGTGGGATAAAGTGCCTTGAAAAAAGCTATCATAAAAATGTCTAGTTCAACATTAGTGGCTTTGATATCATGCATAATAGATTTTACTTCTGATGCAAGAGCAAGAGGATCATCATTTTGTAATTCAAGGCTGAACAATTTAATCATGAGTTGAACAACATCAAGAGCAGAGTGTGAGTCGTAGAGTTCCTTCAATTTTGGTAAGGCTTCGAAAGCATTTGAAAATGGAAAAATATGGTGACTCACCTCTTCATTATAGATGATGCAATAAAGGCATAGGCCTTGATGTTCTTATTTTCCCAAATGGCGAATTCATTGTCTGAGGTAGGCTTTTCTAGTTCTTTGTCTCCTTCTCCAACACAAACTCCTTTCCACAGCTCATTAAAAATGAGATTGTGTTTGATCTTGCGCAACCATTCTGGATAGTTCTCCTTCTCAGTGAGATCCACTCCCACAATAGATATCAATGAATGCATTGTAAAATCTATGTATTGTAAAAAAATATAATTATGCTGCCAATATGTTGTAAGAAATAGCACTTCTAGTGGTAGTTTTGTAAAAAAAATACAAATCTAATATAAATATAGTAGAGGTATTATATAAGGGAGAGAGTTATTACTTGGGGGAGGTGGTATTAGGGGAGGTGTTATATGGGCAGGGGCTTATATGAGGGAGGCGGTGGGAGCCACACAGTAATATATAAAAAACAGTTTTAAAAAATGCTGGGAGCGAATATGGAATAAACTCAAGTATGGTGGTATGGGGAGGTATGGTTATATGAACCGAGGGTCGATGTATTGACCTGGACCGTGCAGAGTTGTTGATCGGGGGAGCGGGACTTATATGTTATGGGTTCATGCCCCATGGTGGGCACCACGACAATGGAGGGTGGTGTAATGGGAATCTGAAGCAGAGGAGCCACAGATAGTGGTGCAACGAGAGTCTAAAGTAGAGGAGTCACAGAGAGTGGTGCAACGACGACGACAATGTCAAATGAACTTACAGTGGGGAGGTGCAGTGAGCAGTGGGAACCAAATTGCTCACAGTGTTGATATGAAATTGCTCGCAATGCTAACAAAACAGTGCACAAGAAATTATGGAGGGGTAGTCATTGTAGAACTCTCTCGCGCGGACCTCCAAGTTGAAACTCTAATATACATTCAACCATGTAATGACTGGACTTAATATTCCCCGTCACAAATTTTAGCTGGTGATTTGCATGCCCACCGTACTAGAGTTTCAGGAAGCACAAGGGATGAAGCCTGAAATGATCTGGCCTTTCGAATACAAAACCTCTCAACACATCCCGTCAAACCCCACAGTGATGCCTCAGATGTGTTTATAATATCAACAGGTATTTTGTATACATTCGGGCTCGTAGTGCACTCAACATAATGGAGGGAGGTTCAACATCGACATATGCAGGAAGCCAACACAGTCCAACCTTCACTTCATTACAATGCACACACACACCAAACTATTTGATGCAAAAAGCAGAGAATAATGGCAGAAAAATAGGAGTAAGGAAGAGGCCTCAAGAGTATGACAGAGGTGTCAGTTTTGCAAAATAGGTAGAACGTAAGAAGAATAGGCAGAAGGGAGTTACAAAAGCTAATTTTGGGAGTTGCCTCTGATACCATGTTTGTCTAGGAGGTAACTCCTCAAATGAACTGTGTCTATTCATTTATATTGTTAATAGCTATATACATGAGGGAGTGACTCTTGGGTTTCACCTCCAATGACTCTTCCTTTTCCTTTATTTATTATTTAAATTATTTACAACTGTTCACCCAATCCCCATGATTAGGTGTCAACAACATCCGTAGTCATAATCGTTTGGTGTCATGAAATCATAGTAGGAGCTAAAGAAAAAGCAGAATAAGGAGTCCTATTGGAAGCAAGAGTCGTAGTAGGAGCTACAACATCAACCACATCAAGTCTCGAAAGCATAGAACATCACCTTATTCCATGTCAAGTCATGATCTTGGTCTCCATCTCATCCTACATCTCAACTTCACCCTCATCCAAGGAATTATTCTCTATCTAGATCACTATCAAGGTCCAGGTTAAGCAAGAGGTAGATAGAACAATGGCTACATTCAAACCATCCAACCAACAACAACATATGCAATTTGCATAATTATCTTTTTCAATGTATGGGAAAACCCTAGAAATATTCATCACACTCTTATGCATTATCACAAGGCACATCCATTGTTGGACACCTAATCCTCTATGGGTTGGTGTAGAATGTGAATAGCCATGAGAATCCCAGAGACCTTGGGATGTGGAACCCAACGGTCACCGAATGTACTATAAATGTATATCATTGCAAATAAGAGATACAATCTCATGCTTATCTTTCCTAGTTTGTCTTTGCCATATGTGTGTTTAAAATGGTATCAGAGTGGACGATATCCTTCCCTGCTCATATTTGAGCCACTTGTTTTATGGCCTTTCCGTGCAGGTCAGTTCTGCCATCAATTCTAAATTTCATAAATGTTTTCCCAGCTAAATTCTAATTGCAATCTCTGTGGGGTAGTTTCATATTGATTTTGTGGCCATTTCTGTCCTGCCATTTTGAATCTTCTCAGTCATTTAACTCAACCATTTCTCTGTAATAATCTGCTCAAAAAAAATAACACCATTCTGGTCAGCTTGTCAGCACTGACACAACATTTTTGTACCTTCATTCTTGTCAAGTGTTACATTGAGTTTTCCTTCTCTCTGGTGTGTAAGGGATTGAATTTTTCTACCTTCAAAATAGGAGAAGAAATCATGCATTATCTTTGGAAGGCTCATTGGGTCTAGGCACTACTCCAATTCCTTTAATGTTCCCTTCTCTGCAACTCCCTATCTCCCTAACGCTTTGTTGTGTTCTCACTCGTTAGAACTATTACCTCTGACACCAGAACCCTAACGCTACCCAACATTGGTATCTCTACATATGCTCATTTTTCGTGTCAGGCATTACTCCAGTCTCTCCACCTTTTGTTTGATTCCCAAACCTTGCACCCGCTTAATCCAAAATTATAAAAAAAAAATAGTAGAAACATGACCAGAGACATGGACTCCACCATTTGAGTTTGCATTTGAGTTATTGTCTATGTTTGTGATCGGAGAAGAGGCGAAATCGTGAATGTCGATTGAAAGACTCAGAATACGGTTGAGGCAGGAGGAAAGCTCAAAAGGGAATTTGCACTGCGCTTGTCAAATTCAATCGAGCTCTCTCCGGTTTGCTATTTGCAGGTTTAATGACCCAAATTGCATGTCTATTAACAAAATTTGATATTCATTGCCAGTGTAGGAGCTTCAACGCACTAGCCAGTGATAAAGCCCAAAGCTCATCAACAATTGCGACGACATTGGAATATTCATTGACGATGTTGATACAGTGGACACCCCAAACTAAGAATGTGTCTCCCAGCAATGATAACTAGCAATTGAAGGTGTTTCTGGCCAATATATAGAACGTCTCAACTATTTTTGGCTCTGGTTCACCTCGCAACAATTCACATGCCACAACCATTGGATTTTCTGTGTTGGTCCGTCTATGACCAAATCTACTCGAATATTTTGCTTTAAAATGCTCACAAGGTTGGCAATGTGGAGTTTCAGTTAGTTTGCGCTGTTGTAATTTGTTGCTGTGTTGGTTCTATTTTGTGTGTCGTGGACATGAGAGGCCAAGTGGTGCATGCGCTAAGCAAGATGACTATAATATTTGTTTGTGCATTTATTTCATATGGTTTGGATGTGCAAAGACACCATCGGACCGAGCCTAAGGTGAACACCTTTTTGTGCGCACATCTCTACGTCAGCTAGTAAGGCCAAAGGACCCGTAAAGACTTTATGAGCAGCATGATTTGTCTAGTCTTGCTACAACTTCCACTAGACTTCACATGCCCTTTGATTTTCAGAAAGCCTAAGATAGCAACGAATTATGTGTTTAAGAAATCACACGGATGGTTGTTCTGCAAGTGATGAAACCATGGTTGCCAATACCTGACCTACTACAAAAGAAAAAAGGTGCTCTGTTGTTGCACAAATATATGCTAACCCAACATCATCCAAGAGTATTTTTTGGACAATAAAAGTTTCCACTGTCTTTGACAGTAAACTTCCCATCTCCATTGTTCACAAGCAAAGTGGAATTATTTCCATAGAAAGTAGAAAATTGACGGCATTCATGTCATCCACCTTCACAAGTGCGGCAATCACTCCAAGGCTGGTAAGTCGTAGGTATTCAAATGGTCGTGTCTTGTTGACAGTGTTTAGAAAGGATATAGATATAAAGATATATGAGCATTGAGGAAAAGGCTTCTAGTATCAGGATGTGATGCCAAGCACTGAAGAAGAGCTAATGCATTGCAAACATGATTTGAAGCACGATGAGAAATTATCCGTGAAAGTCATAGAGTTATCCCTCACCAGAACGCCAATGCCTCTAGTCACCAGAACGCCATTACTGAACCTTTTGAGTCTGTGTAGAATGCAATGTTGAAGCTATTATTATTTGTGCACTGATATTTTACTCGCCCAATGTGAATTGTTTGCGTTGTTTGAGAGGAAATATCCAACTATTAAATAACTTGGAGTTGCATAGGGTATTGGTGCATTAGCATCAACATTTGAATGTTGAGCGTTGAGCATTGAATAAGGCAATCTCTTTGGCATTGTATTGTTCAAAATTGAATGGGGGCGATTGAAATTCCATGACCTGGGACTACTATATGCTGCTTTGAATACATTGAAGGATTGCACATTTCATATTTTCAATCATATTCAATTGTGATTTTGAACTAATTATATATCTTTACGACTTGGCTTATTTATATATGGCTTGAGATCAAGAATCTGTATTTGTGAAATTCACATTATTTTTTCAATGAAAATGGCTAGAATCAATGAAGTAGTAGAGTTCCTAAAAACTCTAATATTGTCTACTACTCATGATACATTAAAAGTCAGCAAAGTTTCTCTCACAAACATTCAGGTCTGTCTACAAAATGCACAAGAGAAAATTGACTTTTTGTAACTTGAATCTCAGCTACAGCGAGCAGAATTACAACAATGGAGTCATCATTTTGAACCTGTTTCTATTCAGAACAATGAAACAGACTCCCATAAACAGCAAGTCAATAATGTTACAAATTCATATCCAGTGCCCAATGAAGCAGCAAGGTTACATGCAGATGCAGAAATTCAGTTTTCATTCCCCAAGCCCATCATCAAACCTTGGGAAGAGCTTGTCCACAACAAGCACAAAACTGGTCTTGGATATGACAAGGACGTGTCCTTTCATATTCTAGACTACTCAAAGCCCATCTAGTTTTAGAGTGTTGGATTCCTTCATGACAGTTCACCTTCAACTGTTCTAGATTTTGCCCCTCCTCCACAACAACAACAACAACAACAGACTGTGAAATGCCAACACTGTGACTGAGTTGGCCATATGAAAGATCATTGTTTTGATCTTCATCCATGTAAGCACTGTCATAAAACTAGTCATTCTTCAAACAGATGCTTCAGAAACAAACCTCCTGCAAGAACAAAGATTCATCTTGGATGGATCGCTTCTTGGCAATGGGCATCAACAACCAAGAAGATATTTCAGTCATATATCCAAACTTGTTCTAGAGTATTGAACAATCTTGCAGTTGATTTTTCTCCATCATCTCACCTTGTATCTGATAGAGGGGAAATGATGGTCATCAACAAGCTTCAAAGCCACATCAAATGAGTTGGATCCACAACCTGCCATACAGATTCAAAGTTGTATCCAGAGAAAAAGATGCCTCTGAGTATGCCTTTAGTCGGTGATACCTCTTCAAAGAATTGGGGACACTTCCTCTAGCAGAAGATTTCGACTTCTTGCCAATTTTGGAAGAGTTCCAGGAATTACATTAAGCATTCTAGAGTTGTCGGTCATCCTTAAACCATCACAGGTTGAGACCTCCCTTTTTAGGTTGAGGTTCTCCCTTTTATGCGGGGTGAGACCTACCTTTATTGGTTGAAGGTTTCCCTCTTCAGAACATCAGGAGCACTTCCTCTAGCAGAAGGCCTGAGATTCATGCTAGAATTGGAAGAGTTATGGGAACTGCACTAAGCATTCCAGTGTTGGTGGTCATCCTTAGACCATCGCCCTTTATACCAACATTTCAGAGAGCACATTCAGCCTAGTGCTACCATGTATTTTTGCACATTTTGTATTACAGCTCTCTTTTGGACTCATACATAACCCTTCGAATTAAGGGGGGGAATGTTGGACACCTAATCCTCTATGGGTTGGTGTAGAATGTGAATAGCTGTGAGAGTCCAAGAGACCTTGGGATGTGGAACCCAACGGTCACATGAATGTACTATAAATGTATATCATTTTCAAATAATAAATACAATCTCATGCTTATCTTTCCTACTTTGTCTCCGCCATATGTGTGTTTAACATCCACAATCAATATAAAGACTAAAACAAAAACGACAACATTATAAAGGCTCTTCTCAATGATTGGTGCCACAAAAAAACATTCATATACTACAAATAAATGAACAACAACCATTTCAACAAGTTTCACCTATGAATCTCCACCAACAAAAACAATGAACTATCTCGAGGTCCATTTTCTAGTCCATGCACTATCAGTATCCTAGTTGGCCCACAATCATTACAACGTATCTCTATCCTCGAATCCTCATTCATCAAGGTTATGGGTGACCCACAAACCTAAGGTTATGGATAAACCACAAAAAACCCTTGCCATCGAAGTCCATTTACTAGGTCATACATTGTCAGTATCACAGTTGGCCCACAAAAATTACAATATATCTCTATCCTTGAACCTTCATTCATCATGGTTATGGGTCACACACAAACCCACATTTATGGTTCAACCACATAAAACCCTTACCATTGAAGCCCATTTCCTAGGCCACACACTATTAGTATCACAGTTGGCCCACAAGCATTATAGGGTACCTCTATCCTTAGACCTTCGTTCATCATGGTTATGGGTCATCCACAAACCCACGGTTATAGGTCAACCACAAAAATCCCTTCTCTTCATTCGTTCATGTTTAACAAAAGCTTCTCAAGAAGGAACTTTACACAATTGGGAATCTTCCTAAGGTGGGAGGAATGATCTGAATGGAAAGTGGCATCCACACATGGTATTTTCCCATGGTATCCACCCATGCTAGTTACCTTGCCTTAGAACCAAAGAGTATTATAACCATAGAAGAGGCCACAATGAAGAAGGTGATAAAAGAAAAATCTCCAAAAAAAGGAAAATTCATTGAAAACAAACCCTAAATTTTAAAGCAAGCCCCATGTAATTACTCATAGCATGACTAAAGGAGCAAAGGAGCCTGAAAATGTTAAACACTTAGTAATTAATGTTGAATATTTCAATGGAGAAGATAATAGCTCACCAAAAAAGGCAAGAACTATTACAAAGAGACCTAGGGTCTCTGTTGCTTTGTCATTTACAATACTACGAGAATAAAAAGTTACTAGCCTAAATATCAGTGTTGCTCAACAAAAATTCTATGAATATATTGATTCTTAAGGAATTTAGACTTCTGTGATCCATAACATTGTTTAGATAATCTTCGGCAAAATCACATAACCAATCTTTTGTCGACGCGTTTCGAACCAACCAGTGTGGTTCATCGTCAGGACAAGTTGAAGAACCAATCCGGCTTATGCTTGATTAAATAGAGTGTGCAGAGACTCCAACAGCTATAATGCTAACGACTAATTTTGACCTAATGATCCTGGTCAAACCACTAAATTAGTTAATTAATATTTCTAGAAATAGCTAAAATAGGTAAATAAAGGAATTCATTTGTTAATTAAAAATAAATAGATATATTATTATTATTATCTCAAATATTAAGAGAATCCATAGTATAATATTAGTATTTTAATTATAATGGTCATTATATCTCATAATATATATTAAATAATCTATATTTATTATTATTCCCATATTATTTAAATACAAGTGAATGGTAATAAATCCCTATTATTTTTATAATTTAGTTACACTAGGTAATTATGTAATAATTATTAATGGTCCATTGGTAAGTTAGATCTTCACTATTTAGTTAATTAAAATGGTTTATTAAAATAATAAGTTATATAAAATAATATATGTTTATTAAATAATCTATATCTATTTAATAATTTATAATTCCAAACAAATTGTTAAAACATTATTATTCCTAGAATTTAGTTATATTAGGTAAATACCATAATTTAGGGTAAAGTCCAATAGTATAACTAATATTATTGGTACATCATAATTTATCCTTTAAACCTAATGGTCAAATAATCAATATTCGTTCAATATTTTTTATTCCAATAAAAATATTAAAGGTAACTAAGCCCTTAGGTAAATATATTATTATCTATAGGGTTGATAAAGTCCAAGTTTTTTACTAATAGTAAAACTAATATTACCTAATGGTCAAATTTCTATTAATAATCAATATTTATTTATTACAAAAAATATTAAAGTTAACTATGTCATTAGGAAAATATATTATTCTTTATAAGGTTTAAAAAGGGGGTTTAAAAAAATATTGAACGAATATTGATTATTTTACCATTAGGTTTAAAGGATAAATTATGATGTACCAATAATATTAGTTATACTATTGGACTTTACCCTAAATTATGGTATTTACCTAATATAACTAAATTCTAGGAATAATAATGTTTTAACAATTTGTCTGGAATTATAAATTATTAAATAGATAGAGATTATTTAATAAACATATATTATTTTATATAACTTATTATTTTAATAAACCATTTTAATTAACTAAATAGTGAAGATCTAACTTACCAATGGACCATTAATAATTATTACATAATTACCTAGTGTAACTAAATTATAAAAATAATAGGGATTTATTACCATTCACTTGTATTTAAATAATATGAGAATAATAATAAATATAGATTATTTAATATATATTATGAGATATAATGACCATTATAATTAAAATACTAATATTATACTATGGATTCTCTTAATATTTGAAATAATAATAATAATATATCTATTTATTTTTAATTAACAAATGAATTCCTTTATTTACCTATTTTAGCTATTTCTAGAAATATTAATTAACTAATTTAGTGGTTTGACCAGGATCATTAGGTCAAAATTAGCCGTTAGCATTATAGCTGTTGGAGTCTCTGCACACTCTATTTAATCAAGCATAAGCCGGATTGGTTCTTCAACTTGTCCTGACGATGAACCACACTGGTTGGTTCGAAACGCGTCGACAAAAGATTGGTTATGTGATTTTGCCGAAGATTATCTAAACTATATTGATTCTCTTGAGATGGAGGCACAACAATACTAGGTATAATCCCCTGTTTATTCGCCTATTTACAGTCCATAAACATTTGTTATTCACATTCCATTGTCATCTCCTACATACAATCTACCATTTGATGTTTAGAAAGAGAAGGATATAACAGAGAAATTAAGAGAAGAAATCAAAGAATTAAAGGTTCTGGAGAGACATAAAAAATGAGAATGGACTTCTAAAAACACAAAATTAGAGGATGCTAAAGAGTATGTAGTATTAGTATAAAAAGAACTTGAAACTTAAAGAATCCAATAAGAAGATGTATTCCAAGATCAAACATCTAATTGCTAAGATCCTTCTAAGGAAACCAAGGTAGTTTATTACCATGAAGAAGAAAATAACTCCATGCAATAACTTGGATATCCTCATCCAAGCTACTGAGACTATGATGTGATAGGGGAGAATCACAAAATTTTACAATTTTGCTTGTGCATGACGACATGTAAGATCCTTAATGTGGGGGAATGCTGAGGGCCAAAAATAAGCTCATTTTGTCATGTTTTGACCTCAGTTTTGTCTATTTTGTCCTTAGAAGCTTACCATAACCATCATTTCATAATCTAATGCTAGAATTTTTGCATAATAATCATATCTTAGTTACAAAGGTTACAAATGGAGATTTTTAAGGTAAACATGTCCATTCTTTTAAAGTTTTTTTTATGTTTATTTGTAAAATTACTAAAAAAAAAATGTCATAGCCGCAGAACCTAACAAATTCTATAGTTGGTATTCCATTTTATATCTGAATCGCAAGTTGGTATAGTTGCAGATATGGATTGGTGAAAGTAAGGAGTGGAGGACGTGTAAAGAAGTAAAGATAAGGTTTTCCACATATTGGAGACAACCAGAAGTCATCCACGCCATCGCAAAGGTACAATTAATTCTATAGTCAACAGGTTTAAGCGATGGCATCGTAATATGGTAGAGCATATTATCTATTGGCACAAATGATGGAATGGATCCATAAAAATCAAGATTTACAAGAGAAATTCATGTTTGCTATCATGAATTTCTCGTATCATGCTGACAACTCAATCCATAGATCTTCGAATCTACAAAGTTGGTTATGTTTTTCTAAAATATTACAACAATAGTCTCAAACGTTTATGTCTTGAAATGTATAAATAATCATGTTCCTTGAGATGGAAACAAACATGGTGTATAGAAACAATTTTCAATTGATATAACTTTATTTTGCTAGTTATGTATTTTCTATGTAAATGCGTTGTTCGTGAATGAGTTCACAATTGTAACTACACTAGTCTAAAAACACTAGTTTTACTTAGCATGTGTGACCAAAGTTAGGAATCCCCCCTACATCAAGGGAGCACACTTCCCTCTTTCATTTTCATGACTTAGTTTTACTTCATTACAAATCGAGCTTTAGTCATTTATGGACTATAATAAGGGTTTGAATTAATAGCTCATTATATAAGTGATCATTCAAGTTTATGTTTCATATTGCTTACTATTTATTTTTCTTACAGATGATGTTTTTGATTTATTGTAGTTTAAATTCATTTCTCAGCTTTAATTTTCTTATGTGTCAATACAATGTAAGCTAATCATATTGATCTTCTGATTGAATAGAAATGGTTATTTGCAGTCACTAAACTCAGAATACATTTATAAATTACATATTTTAGTGGGTTTGTAATTATTTCATAACAATTCTCTACATGGTATGAGGATCTACAAATGTTTTAGAACCATGGCTATATTGATTTAGCTAGTTTATAAATGCTTTTCATATATTAGAGTTTTGCTTTCATGTCAAATTTTTATAGATTAAGTTAGTATCCAAATTCTAGCATATATATGCATTACACTTCACAAGTTTACCAACCCAAATTGATGACGTAAATGTAACGGAATTCTAGTACAATTGAATTGACCAACATAAAGCATTTCCATTACAACTAACAATGGGCATCATCTAAATACACAACAATAACATAAACATGAGAAGAATAGTTGTTCATTGTATTCCTCAGGTCATTACATTTCATAATAACATAAACTTAACATTATCTAACTAACAACTAACCAATTAACTTACAAAAACACACGCACAGTCGTGAATATGCAAAATATTATGTCAACTATATCAAATCTATACAAAATGTCCATGCCTTCAAGGAAATACATAAAGGGTCAGATAGAATAAAAATAGAGGGCTAATGAAATGCCTTAATAACTTTGTGTACTTATACTCACATAGTTTCATATACTCAACCTTCTATGGCTTCATGTCTTCTACAAATGATATTATGTGGAACACTACTATGTGTCAGTACTTATTCAAAACTAGGCCACAATAGTGAAAATAAGGAGCAAGGAAAAGAGGGTTATTGAAAAATTTTATATAAATGTGTTTTAACTATAATTTTGATCCAAATCCAAATAGGTGAAGATGAGGGGATACACGTAATTTGTTGTTATTGATGAAATTCATTTTAGTGTCTCGTAAAGGTAAGTTATATGCTAAAAATGTAGAAATTGTATTTTATTTTATTTTTCTTTAATTAAAAGGATTTATTTATTAGAAAAACACATTAAAAATGTATTAACATTTTTTTTTTAATAAAGGACCATTAAGAAGCCCTTAGGGTTAGCTTAGTTGATTGAGTCCCCATCATTAAAACACCTTTGTTATTGACATACCATGAGTTTAGTTCTCTCGACACCCTCAGGGGCAGACTCTATGGTTGAGATGGTAGGAAGTTATCCCTTTGGGTAGATATGATTGGTAAAAATATTTTGTGGACGTAGCAATCACCAATCTTCGGGGTCCATGAACCACATAGAATAAAATAAAGGACCATTACGAATAACCCTCTTTTAGCCAAGTTATATGGAATTAATCTAGAAAATAAGATCGATATATAGCTAGAAAGTTACAAAAAACAAGCTAAAGGTCAAGCTAGTTTTAAGAGTTATCATTCAACCATGGACCACCTTATTATACTTAGGATCATTGTAGAGGAGTGTCACAATAATAAAACCAATCTCCCATGTTGCTTCATTAACTTTAGAAAAGAATTTGACATGGTGTCTAGATTTAACCTTTGGAATAGATTAGACGAGCTACTTATCTAGGTGGATATTGGTGGCCACCCACCTATTCTACCTAGACCTCTAGTCAATTTCATCTGTTTCCTTGATTATAGCAGAATTTATTCTTTTTAGCAATTTTTTGGGTCCTGAACTTTCAAAGTTCTTTTAACCCCCTAAACAGGATTTTTTTGTGGTTTGCAATAGGTCTATATACAGAGGTAGGGGCATGTGGAAAATCCTGTAGTACTCGGAGAGATCTTTCCAATGAGGTATCGTATGCACCAAATGGAGACCATATGACCAAGTTATGACCCCAAGAAGTTGGCTTCGCAACTAACCCCAACGAGGCCTACAAACTCTTGGGGTTCCATCTAGGGTTAGGGTTTTGGTTGTTTAGGGTTTTCCCTTGTTGTTCAATAATAAAAATGCCCTTAAGCCTCATTGTAACACAGTTCAGAGGCATGTAGCTGCCACATCTCTTCTCAGAGATAAGCTAACATTGCCCTAGCAAGTTTATTTCCATTCTATATGTAAGCATATTTCAGTTCTTTGATATTAATGAAATAAAGTTTTTTTTTTTTTTCATCTTAGTGTTCATGTTTGTATATGTATTATATTGTGTTCCTGTATAATTTTATATCAGCTACGAGTTTCTTTTAAGTTGATATTTTCTACATTAAGGTTGTATAAGAATATTATCACCAATTTTAGGAACATTGAGGGTTGGTAGAAGAAACTGATTGTAATATAGGACTTAAGCAAGGTAGTCCCCTATCATCTACTCTTTTTGGCATATACATCAACAAGTTAGAAGGTTGCTTGGAAGAATTAGGATTTGGCAGCACATATCTAGTTGGAAAATTCACCACCATTCTTTTTTATTATATTGTTCTTATGTCAGAACTCCCTATGATCTTGACAAGCAAATGGAGATTCTTGAGGAATTTTTATTTAATACATGTATGACTCTTAACATTGACAAAATAAATATTATGATAATCAAATCTAAAAAGGCCACTTATGTTAATTTCATGTATGACAATAACAGCTTGGAGGAAGTGACTTCATTCAAATATCTTGGAATGATCTTTATCACAAGTTAAATTGGAACTATAACATTGAGTAAAGGATAAATGGAGGGTGGAAAACTTATTATGGATTTGAAAACAATTGTAAATGAGAAGACCTTTGGCTTTGGGATAATAATAAAAACTCCTCTTTGAGACTCTCATCACTCCTACTATTTTATATGGTTATGATTTTTGGGGTTGCAACATCTTTTAAGAATCATCGAGGATGATAGATTAAATCGAAAAGCATTGTAGAACTTGTAATATTAAATTAAAGGAAACACACCTTATTCTATCCTTCTCATAAAAGGCTTGAGTATTTCCCTAGTTGAGAACAAGGTTATGACTAAGTCTTTAATGTACAAAAACCACATAAACAACATGGAAGACAAGATGTTTGCTAAGGTTGTTTCAAATATAGTCAAAACCACTTATGACTCAAGCAAGAGTGGTATAAAGCTATGAAGTCTTGGCTAAATCATTGGGATATCAAGGAAGAGGTTACTATGCAAAATAATGATAGTACTAAAAATCTTATTATATCTCAATTTCATGAGAAATTATGGTGAGATAAAAAATTAGATAATAAGAAAAAATTAAAATAGTACAAGGAGGTGATCAACCCTAATATACAAGATTAAAAATATCTCTAAAAAAGAAAATAAACATTGTCAAAATAAGAACAAACGTTCATGATCTTCATAGTGTAATAAGACATTAGACAATTCCTAAAACATTATGGGTTGGAAAAAATTGTCATCTTTCTAATACTATGAGAGTTATATATGAAAAATATTTTTCATAGGTCTTTCAATACTCACATTATATCTCAATTTCAAATTATTTGTTATGGTGGGAAGCTTTTAAATTTTTCAACTCATGATGATTTAAAAATTCTTCAATTAAAGTTTTTCTAACCTAAAAATAAATTATTTATAATTTACGTTCACTATACCATTTATTCATAATTTAATTTAAATATTAATTAAAATAAACCAACTTCTGCAATCCACGTAGGAATACCGCACATTCTTCAAGATTCTAATCTCTTTATGTACTCTTTCTGCTTCAAAATCAAGTGTGGTCGCCACACAATGATTCTAATCTCTTTATGTACGTAAAAGGAAAGTGAAAATACACAAGAAAGATGCTCGTTAGGACAGAAATTGACTTCTTTCATCGAATAGGTATGTGATTATTAAAGTCAATAAAAAGGCATCTCATGATTAGTTTGTTTTTTTCTGTTTGGTGTTTTCCGACTTATGTAGCCTCTCGGATGGGATTTTTTAAGTTGAGTTCTATTTAGGAAATGTTTTAGAGATATTATTAAAAAATATAAATTTAAAGATTTAAGTTTAATATTTTATATAAATTTTAAGATTTGATTTTAACTTTTTATTTATTATGATTTTTTTGTTAAGGGTATAAAATTTGTTATTTTGGAATCGTAATTGTTTGATTGATCTGAATCTGTAAAATGTGGATGGAAGGAAAAACGAAGTTTGTGTCTTCCATGTTTTTTAAATTGCAGTGAATGAATTAATGATTGAGCCGAGAGGCTCATTCTACAGCCTAGTATGAAGAGATGTGTAAGTATGTCTTTCTGTCCATTCCCCTTTAAAATAAAAACTATGTTATAAATAGAAAAATAATATCCACTATGGAAAAAAATGAATATGTTGTAAGTAATTAGAAGTAAAACAATGAAAATTAACACAATGTATTTTGCATTCTAAAGAAGTTTGAATGTGAAGAGATTTGATCCCTCTAGGTTCATGTTAGATCCGTAGTTAAGATTGATCTATGCTAGTTTTAATTAAAATGAAAAGGATTTTGGGAGAGTCAATCATGGTGGGGTTCATATTCGTCATTATTCACAACGTGAGTCAAATGGTAGGATTTCTCACACACACACACATAGGGGAGAGATGTCTAATGTTGTGCACAGACCAGTAATTGATATAGTATTGGTCCCACCAAACCACCAGAAATTGAGAATTTTGCAACCAATATTTAAACAAAAATAAATAACATTAAGTGCAAATAAATATTAATTTATGTCCAAAATTTCCCAAAACATTGATTGGGCCCAGAACTATCCAGAAATAGTATATTAATACTTAAGAGTGCAAACCATATTGACCCAACTAGAAAATAGATAAAACCATAACTCCTTCCAAAATGAGTACAAATTAGCAATCACTTCAACCCCCACTGATCAGAATTGAAGCTATGTATATCAAATAAATATCCATACCTGCACATAATAAAAGTGAATGTATGTCAGCCATAATTGTTGTGTTGTTCAACATTTAAACCCACTATGTTCAATAAATGACACCCAACCCAACAACATTTAAACCCACTTTGTTCAGTAAATGACACCCAACCTAATAACATCAATAAATGACACCCAAACCATTATATTTCTCATTAAAACAGATCAAAGCACATGGATCAACAAATAAAAAATTCCCAACCATTGGATCACATCAAATTAAATCCAGATCACACATTCAAAATGAAGCCATTGCAATCCATGTCCATCCTTACCACCAATTAAATTCAAGTGCCAAAAACTATAAAAGAAGTTCAACCACTACTGAAGTTGCATGTTATGCTTTCAAACTATTCACCGACCTTGGAAACAAAACATCATAGAACAATTGCCAATATATCCAAGTTACTTATTTCAATTACAACACATTTTTCTTACAGTTCTATTTTCATTTCTCACAGTGCTTACAGTTTTAGTTCTTACAGTTTCAGTTTTAGTTTCAGTTCTTACAGTTTTAGCTTCAATTCTTACAGTTTCATTTTCATGAAAATATATATTTTTTCTATTTTTCTATATTTGAAAAATAATAGAACCTATGAGAAATTAATCGTGTGCTGAATATTTGAATGAAATGTTATGTCTTCCTCAAATTTTTTTGAAGTATTACAGTTAGATTGAACTTGGTCAATTAATGTGCTCATCATTCCCTTCAATATGTTCTCATGTTGGTTATGGTAACTCAGACCATCATTATTGGCAGAGGCTAGAATATATGAAAACACCAAGACAAGCCTACAATATTGACACTAGCAATCCTCGATCAAATCTTGCAGGAGAAACTTCTATGCTAAGGTAGTCGGTCATCCCTCACACAAAAGATTTTATATAGACTCTAGGAAACTAAGGAATCTAACGAAAGTCTTTTCCTCGTGTATATCCGCACTCCTTTAATCTATGTCTTTGAACAACTCATCTTTGAAAGCCATTTCTCAGTCAATTGAAAATCATATATCCCCATCACATATTTGCAATAACCGACAATACCTATAGGATCTCTATCATCCACTTATGCACTAAAAGCATCCTCATTAGAAGAAGCACTCGGGCCTCTCACTCTGACATCATATTGTTGGTGAAGACATTTGGTTGCCATAACTAAATCCTATGGATAGAAGCTCCCTTGGGAAATACATGCTCTATTAAAAGCGAGATCGAGAGCTAGTCACTATTACACCCATTGATGAGGATCCAATATAAAATCCAGATGCCAAAGCATTAGAAACATGTTGTTAATGTTGGGTCCCTATAATACTAGTGATTACCCCATTACTATTGTAGTTATACCCCTTATTAACATTGTTGTACCCTTTTTGCCCCCATATTGTTATTACTGTGCCCCATAGAATCACTCTATTGTTATTTTTGTGGCTTTATATTCTTATTGTTAGGTCAGCTGGATTATATTGTGACTCCTTAGACTCCTATATATAGAAAGGAGGTTTTGTCATTTGAATCATCCAAGAATTGTTCATTTATGTAATGTAAAGGAGGTTCCCCCTCGAAGAGGCTGAATTCTAAGGCATTGATCTATCTTTTCTTGAGCTAGTTTCATAACATTTGGTATCAGAGCTTTGGATTCTAGGGTTTCGCTGCTCCAAACAGGTCATTGTGGCATTTTCGCTATAACTTTTTTTCTGGGATGTTTCAGAAGTTGCAAAAAAAACCCCATTTAAGAAGAAATCGCGCTGAACCTTGAGTCCGATTTTCAGAGCTTTTTGCGCTATATTTGCGGAGATATGATCTGAGGAAGTTGGTCTTTTTGCAGACTCCTGAATTACATTCCAAACAGGTGACTTGGGGAAAATCGTCATAACTTTCTCTCTGGGGATCGGATTGAAATTTCGTAAGAAGGTACAGAAAGAGGACAGACTGTAGTTTCTTGTATGCATTTTTCAAATCCAAAGGTCGAAACAGTGACTTGTGGCACGTCGTACAAGTTCGCTCTACTGAACTAGTCTATAATCAAGTCACTGTGGGAGATTTCGCATAACTCTTCCTTGGAGAATCCAATTTGGGTCAGACTTGGGGCATTGGAAAGAGGACACAAAGGGCTACTGCAGGTCACAAATTCAGAACTAGATGATCGGAAAGTACAGAGATACATCAGAGGCAATATCGAGCTCCTACAAAGTGAAAAAAGGTGTGTAGATTTTCTTAAATTTTTGCTTAAGCTTGGTTTGAAAATTTATTTTGAAGGAATTCAAAGGGCGTAATAGAGCATTATTATCGGTAACTGATGCCCCGAGGAAAGAAAATGCAAACACCTAGTAAGGAACTTGAAAGCTCTAGCATGACTCATGAAGAAGAAGAAGAAATGCTATATGATATATCAAAATTACAAGAACAAGTGAATCAAGTGTCACTTGCACAAAAAGCAACAGAATCTAAGATGGATGGTTTAAGGAAAGATGTAGAAGCTAAGATGGATGGTTTAAAGAAAGTTGTAGAAGCTAAGATGGATTGTTTAAAGAAAGGCATAAAAGCTAAAATTGATGGCATGGATGATAAGATGGAAGAATTGAAGATAAATATGAATACGTTGCTACAAGAAATGGTCACTAAGGGTGAAAGGGTACTAAAGGAAACTCATGATGGGAATAAAATAAATGTTAATCATGATTCCATAGACTCTAATGTTGGATCGAAGACTCACCATATTCCAAAAATCGATATGAGGAAGTTTGATGGCAAGGATCCCGCCACATGGATATTACAGATGGAGCAATTCTTCGATCTCAATAATGTGCAAAACACACAAAAGGTACGTATGACAACTTTATATTTGGAACCAAATCAGTTTGTATGGTATCAATGGCTTTGCTCTCGTAAACAATTTATCACTTGGGCAATTTTTACAAAAGAATTGATAGCACATTATGAGGATACAAAAAGCAACACTTTTTTTAGCCAATTGATAAGTCTCAAACAAAAGGGTTCAATAATGGAGCACATTGAGGAGTTCCAAAAATTGAACATAAGGGTAAAAGATATTCCAGAGGAGCATAGGATTGATGTGTTCATAGGGTCTTTAAAGGATAATATCCAACATGATGTTCGCCTTTGGGAACCTGATTCATTAGAGAAAGCATTAGGTTAGCAAGAAAAATGGAAAGCAAAATTATGGCAACCAGGAAGCATACCACTCACAACTATAAAGATGGAAGTGTTGTTTCCCCTAGTCTTCCACAACCTATAAGGTTGACACCACAACAATTGGAAGAAAAAAGAGAAAAAGGGCTTTGTTACAGTTGTGATAGAAAATACACTAAAGGTCATAAGTGTGCTGAGAAGAAATTATTCTACATAGATTGTGAAGAGGAAGAAGAAAAGGAGCAAGAAAGGTCAAAAGAAGAGGATATACTCCAGGAACAAAGCCTAGATGAAGAACAAATAATCCGACCATATCTTGTAATGCATTGGCAGGAATTACCACTCCTCAAACCATCAAGATAGAAGGACAAATCAAGAAGAAAAAGGTAATAGTGTTGATTGATTCAGGAAGCACCCACAATTTTATTCATTGTAAGGTAGCAAAAGAATTGAATTGCTTCCTATATCCAGCACCAGAGTGTCAAGTGATGATTGCAAATGGAGGAACAATAAATTGCTCTGGAAAGTGCCATAATATCAAGCTATCCATGGGAGAATATGTATTGACTAGCCCAATGCTTTCCATTCCAATGGGAGGTGCTGATGTTGTACTAGGAGTCCAATGGCTACAATCCTTGGGTACAATAGCTTTTAATTTTCAAGAACTTTTCATCAAATTTTGTACGGAAGGAAAGGAAGTTGAATTAAGGGGTATTGCAGGGAAACCAGGAAAGATAATCAGCTCTAATGGTATGACAAAGCTTCTAAAAAAGGAGCAAAGAGGTGTAATTGCACAATTATGTTCGCTAGATGTTTCCACATCGGAATCATCTATTTCTCCAGATCTCCAAAAAGTCCTGGACAATCATTCCAAGGTATTTGAGACTCCCAAAGGTCTCCCACCTATGCGTGATCATGATCATGCTATTCATCTGATTCCAGGAAGTGTTCCTCCAAACATCAGGCCGTACAGATATCCCTATGTCCAAAAGAGTGAAATTGAACGTATGGTTGCAGAAATGCTAGAGGCTGGTATAATTCAACCGAGTCAAAGTTCTTTCTCTGCTCCAGTAGTATTGGTGCACAAGAAGGATGGATCATGGCGCATGTGTCCGGATTATAGGGAGCTCAACAAGCTCACTATTAAAGATAAGTTCCCCATTCCTGTCATTGATGAATTACTGGATGAATTGCATGGATCAATTTACTTCACCAAGTTGGATCTTCGTTCAGGATATCATCAAATCAGAATGAAGACTGAAGACATTCCGAAAACAACATTTAGAACTCATGAGGGTCATTATGAATTTTTGGTCATGCCTTTTGGCCTTACCAATGCACCTTCAACATTTCAAGGTTTGATGAATTCAATTTTCAAACCATTCCTTAGAAAATTTGTGTTAGTATTTTTTGATGATATACTAATCTACAGCAAGTCTTGGAAGGATCATGTTGAACATGTTGACAGGGTGCTACAACTATTGGAGGAGAAACAATTATATGCAAAAAGATCCAAATGTTTCTTTGGAGTCCAGGAGGTGGAATATTTGGGTCATATTGTATCTCATGAAGGAGTTAAGGTAGACCCTAGCAAAATTAAAGCCATTAAGGAATGGAAAATCCCCACATCCATAAAGCATCTGCGAGGATTTCTCGGGTTGACAGGGTATTATCGCAAGTTTGTTAAGAATTATGGGAGAATAGCAGCACCTCTAACAACATTATTGAAGAAAGATGCATTTTCATGGACTCCGAAAGCAACAAAGGCCTTTGAACATCTTAAAGAGGCAATGTGCCAAGCACCGGTCTTAGCTACACCGGACTTCACAAAAACCTTTATTGTGGAATGTGATGCTTCAGGAAATGGAATTGGTGCTGTTCTAATGCAAGATGAAAGACCCATTGCTTTTGAAAGTCGTCCAATCAAGGGAAAGTTTTTAAGAAAAGCTATTTATGAGAAGGAAATGTTGGCAATACTCCATGCACTTAAGAAATGGCGACCCTACCTAATGGGAAGACACTTCAAGGTAAAAACGGATCATGATAGCCTTAAATACTTTTTAGAACAAAGATTATCCTCTGAAGAGCAACAAAAGTGGGTCACAAAGATGTTGGGTTATGACTTTGAAATCATCTACAAAAAAGGGAAGCAAAATGTGGTGGCAGATGCACTCTCAAGAAAGGATGAGGATGTGGAAGCATTGTTGTGCACCATTTCTATTATCCAACCAGATTGGATAAAAAAAGCAAGGGAGGAATGGAAGAATGACGAAGAAGTGTGGGCACTTATTCAAAAGTTACAACAAGATTCCAGTACGTCTGATACATTTAGCTGGAAAAATGATTTGTTATGGTACAAAGATCGCTTATACCTCTGTAAGAATTCCCAGCTAAAACAAAAGATTCTTATGGAATTGCACACTTCTCCCTTAGGAGGGCACTCAGGATTTTTAAAAACTTACCACAGGGTTAAGAAGGAATTTTTTTGGGATGGCCTTAAATCAGATATTCAAAAGTTTGTGGCGGAATTTTGGTTTTCCAACAAAATAAAGTTGAAACAATTAAGACACCGGGTCTATTACAACCTTTATCCATTCCAAGCCAACGTTGGGAGGAGGTTTCAATGGATTTTATCACAGGTTTACCCAAGTCTGAGGGAAAGAGTGTCATCATGGTGGTAGTTGACAGACTTACCAAGTATGCACACTTTTGTGCATTATCACATCCATTTAAAGCCAGTACAGTTTCTACTGCATTTATGGAAACAATTCAAAAGCTACATGGAAACCCAAAGATTATTGTAAGTGACAGAGATCCCATTTTCACTGGAAATTTTTGGACAGAATTATTTTCTTGTCTTGGTACTCAGTTAGCTCATAGCTCATCTTATCATCCTCAATCTGATGGGCAAACTGAGATAGTAAACAAATGTTTGGAAGGATATCTTCGTTGCTTTGTATCTGATAAACAAACACAATGGGTCAAATGGTTGCCTCTGGCTGAATGGTGGTATAACACTTCCTTCCATACATCAACAAAAATGACCCCATTTATGGCACTTTATGGGTATCAACCACCATCCATCACATCATATTTAAGAGAAAATTCTAAGGTTCAAGCAGTGGAACATCACATCGAACATCAACAACAAGTCCTCCAACTCTTAAAGGATAACCTCGTGTTGGCACAGAATAGAATGAAACAACAGGCAGATCAACATCGCAGTGAAAGAAGTTTTGATGTAGGTGATTGGGTATTCCTACGACTACAACCATATAAGCAAATGTCCCTCAAGCAAGCTAAGAAGGATAATAAATTATCACCAAAGTATTATGGTCCATACAAGGTGTTGCAAAAAATTGGTACTATGGCATACAAATTGGAGCTTCCTGCAGCTTCTCGATTGCACTCAGTTTTCCATGTTTCATGTTTAAAGAAGGTTATAGGCGACAAGCTCCCAGTTCAAACAATATTGCCAGAACTTGACGAGGAAAGAAAAATTATATTGGAATCGGAAGCAGTCACAGAAACAAGAACTCGACAGCTACGAAATCGATCAATTTCAGAGTATCTTATCAAGTGGAAGAACTTATCCGCTGAAGATTCCACATGGGAGGATGAGAATTTTATGCAGAAGTATCCAGAACTACTCAAGCGTTGAGGACAACACTTTTTTGAAGGAGAGGGGCATGTTGGGTCCCTATAATACTAGTGATTACCCCATTACTATTGTAGTTATACCCCTTATTAATATTGTTGTGCCCCTATTGCCCCCATATTGTTATTACTGTGCCCCATAGAATCCCTCTATTGTTATTTTTGTGGCTTTATATTCTTATTGTTAGGTCAGCTGGATTATATTGTGACTCCTTAGACTCCTATATATAGAAAGGAGGTTTTGTCATTTGAATCATCCAAGAATTGTTCATTTATGCAATGTAAAGGAGGTTGCCCCCTCGAAGAGGCTGAATTCTAAGGCGTTGATCTATCTTTTCTATCTTTTCTTGAGCTGGTTTCATAACAATTAATCAAAGCACTCTTATAACTGGTAATTAGAACTTCCTTGTAAACAAACCTAGTACAACTAGAGGCCCAAGCAAATTGATTCAATTACATGGCAGACTTGATACAACATTCTTACCTTTCTACCTTACTGATAGCCTTTGGGGACCCACTAAAACCCCACATTATTTTCATAAAAAAACTTAAGAATTCCCCTAAGTGAATAGGAACAACCCATAAGGGACTGATAAAAAAAATAGCCTAATCTTCTGAAAAGAAGTCCTGCTTTGGACTCATTTCTTCAAAAATCATAAGCATTCCCAGGACCAAGCTCCTTGAGACATTAAATCAGTGTACTGGGCATGAAAGCAGAAATCCTAATCAAGGAGAAAATATATTTTCTAAGTTTGATCTTATGTCTAGATTCTGGCATATGGCCATCAAGGAAAAAGACAAATATAAAACAACATTTAGTGCACCTAAAGTGTGCAATGAGTGGAATGTCATGCCCTTTAGATTGGAAAATGCCCCAACAATATTGCAAACGGTTATGGATAATTTCATTAAACCATATTTTGACTCACTCATAGTGTACAACAATGATGTACATGTATTTTAAAATTTAGTAGATTAACATTTCATACATCTAAATAAGTTCTTGCTGATAATAAAGGATGATGGATTGGTTGTCTCAAAAAAGAAGATGGAATAATTTAAAACCTCGATCAGGTTTCTTGGTCATACAATCTTAAATGGTCAATTGATACTACAACATGCTAGAGAATTTACTGACAATTTCCCTAACAAGATCACAGACAAAACACAAATCCAAAAATTTCTAGGTAGTCTGAACTATGTGGGCCACTTCTACAAGGACTATGATAATGATAGAAATTTTTTAAATGATAGGCTAAAAGAGGATCCTCCTCCATGGACTCTAGTACATACCAGAGTGGTGTAAAACATCAAAACAAAGGTAAAAACACTTCCAATTTTACATGTTGCAGATTATGGTTTACCCAAACTTGTGGAAATATATGCAAGCAATATTGGATGGGGAGTAGTACTAAAACATGTGAGAAATAAAAATGATAAACCTAAATAAGAAATCACCTAGTTTATTTCAAGAACATGGGAAGATGCATAAAACAATTATTCTGCAATTGACAAAGAGATTAAAGTTTCTTTGAATGCAATATATATGTTTGAAATATCAGATCAATACTAGAGCAGTGTAACACATCAAAAAATCATAAATAAAAAATCATAAGCATTCCCAGGACCAAGCTCCTTGAGATATTAAATCAAATGCGGGGCATGAAAGATGAAATCCTAATTAAGGAGAAGTCCTACTTTGGCTTCATTTCTTCAAAAATCATAAGCATTCCTAGGACCAAGCTCCTTGAGACATTAAATCAAATGCTGAGCATGAAAGCTGAAATCCTAATCAAGGAGAAGTCCTGCTTTGGCTTCATTTCTTCAAAAATCATAAGCATTCCCAGGACCAAGCTCCTTAAGACATTAAATCAAATGTTGGGCATGAAAGCTGAAATCCTAATCAAGGAGTTAGTAACAGCAAAGAGTCTCTCTGTGTATTTTGTGAACCCGCAAAGAGTCTTCTTGAAGATTGAAGAACAGACCTAGAACAGACCTAGAAGGCATTATGCAAGTCCACTTGGTGAGATAGCGGGGGCCATGAATGAATTCAATTGCGATAACAAACATGATTCTAAACAAATTAATTCAAACAACAGTAACTACCAGATCTTCTCATGGTATCTTAAGTGTAAAGACAAGTTATCAAAACAAAAAAATGATATTTTAAGTAGTCAAACCGAACAAGAGGCATTGTTGGGAAATACATAAGAAAACCAATTAAATCATTTAAATAAATTTTCCTTAAGGTAATTGGAATGTGGATAACTTGAATATCCTTCAATTGGAAGGAGTTTTCAAAACGATACTTTGAATCCACGGACTCTGCTATCCCAGAAACTAATTGCTCCTCTTATCTTGTCAACCCAAAGCTTGGTTAGATTGAAAAATTTTGTGATACACAGGACATTTGTGCACCCTAACTTCTTAATGTCAGGGTAGAAAATCTGCATTTAAGTATCAATAGAAGGCTTATAGAAATAGAAATTCATTGCTTCTTTTTAACCCTCAGCATTCTGGTTTTTAGTGTTTAGTATGGAGTTAGATTTGAAATTTTGGTGGAGGTTTGCTTTTAGAAATACTAGATAAGAATTCCACTCTTTGACAGAGACTTTGTGAATCTTAACGCAGAGAGTTCCTGAATTTGCAGAGAGAAATATGTTCTTCAAATCCATGCCCTACCTAAACATTTGCATGACCCTGGAAATCCGATATCTGAGTCATTACCTCGCATGACTAGTTGTTATTTACCATTTCCAGGGTTGTCGTCAACCAACCAGTTGTACATACAAGCCAGGTTGGATACGAAATTTTGTAAGACAACCCATCCATCAAAGAAATGCATTTGGCGTACTAAGGCCTTTTAGTGGAGATTACACAGGAGTTGACCAGTTTTGGTTGAATATTTCCATAGAGATGTCGAGTGTGCATGCTTTTCATAAGATGCAGTTATAGGGTGATTGTGTTTGCTAAATGCCCCACACATCCTATGTTGTCCTCTATGAGAGGGCTATTGTCTTTAATTTATTTTCTATTATTGAATCTTGATTATATAACCTAACATTTAACCGTCATTTACTGTCATGGTATTTTAAGTGTAAAGACAAGTTATCAAAACAATAATCATTGATAATTTTGAAGAAATAGAACAAAATGATTCTATATATTTGATTTTTCAAGGATACTAACATACATGTTGATAATTTCCTGTAATAAAGCAGAAGTATTTTTGCCTTGTATGAAAGCATAATTTACAAATATTCTTATCTAAATGCATGCAATAATTCTATAGGTTGTTGCATCTATGGCAAGAGTTAGTTATGTTGCTCGTACAAGAAGTGGCAGGAGAGTGACAACAAGTGCGCAGCTGCAACACCCATCATCATATGAGGACAGGACAAGTGATGTCAATGTCAACAATGCCCCAAGGAATGTTGTTGAGGGTGACCATGCAACTGAAGCTGATGTTCTCACAACATCACCCACAGAATCACCGTAAACAATAGTCCAAGGGGCAAGTTCAACTAAAAATATCAGCGCTATAAGAGGATGGAAAAAATAAGAAATTTTAGTTGCAATTGACGACATAGAGTTTAATGGATACTCAGTTCGGGAATCTACAAAAAAACATGGCATTCCTCCCTCATCAATACATTATTGGATAAATGGACTGACTCATACAAAACATAGAGGGCCTCTTACAGTTATGACTAAGGAGGAGGAGGCCAAGGTGGTTGAGTGGTGTAAAGAGATGGCCCAATTGGGACATGGGCTAGAGTTGATACAACTCAAATCCACAGTTGCTCAAATATGTCAAGGGAGGCCAAACCCATTCAAGGATGGGTTTCCTGGTAAATCATGGTGGTTTGGGTTTCAAAAAAGGCATCCATGCCTTGTATTGCGTACTGCTAAGGGCCTTGACAGAGACAGAGCATTAAATTTTCACCCTGCAGTTGTGTAGAAGTTCTATGACACACTTTCTAATGCTTACGATAAACATTCTTATGGAGCAGACCATATATGAAATTGTGATGAAACAGGTTTACAAGCAGGGAGGAATCGTGGCATGCATGTGATTGCCAAGAGAGGGAGCCGAAATGTGCCAAATATTTTGCCTAAGAGTAGGGAGTGGATAACTATTTTATGTTGTGTCAATGAAATTAGTACTTCAATCCCAGGATTTTATCTATTCAAAGGTAAAAATCTACTGAAAAACTATATACAGAATTGTGAACGAGGTGCATGCATGGCTGCACATCCCCATGCATGGATGACTAAAGAACTATTTTTAAGTTGGCTTTTTCACTTTGCTACATCGGTACGAGGTGGCGTCTCACCTAATAACAGACACCTATTGATATTAGATGGCCATGGGAGCCACATGGTTGTACAAACAATTGAGGAAGAAAACAATTTAGGCATTGACCTGTTGACATTGCCCGCTCATACCACTCATAGATTGCAACCCCTTGATGTTAGTGTGTTTGGCCCTTTCAAGAACTATTTCAGGTCGGAGCGTGCTACATGGATGACAAAGAATCCAGAGGTTTAGGTGAAAAGGTTCAAGCTAGCAGAGCTTGCAAGTAAAGATTTTAAAAGGGCTCTGACACCATCAAATATCAAGGATGGCTTTAGGAGGACGAGAATCTAGCCACTGAATTATGATGCTCTTATGCAAGATACTGGTTGTAGCCAAGCATTTCATGTGGATGATCAGGAAGAAAGGAATGCCCAAACAGGTGTTGAAGTGCAAGAAGTAGATGACCAAGATGATGTGGTTGCGGTTGGTAATATGATTTCCCTCTCTCAAGAACACTTATATGATGAATATGATGAAACTGTATGTGAAACACAGTATAATCATGAAAAAATTCGTAGTAACATGGAGATCGTTCCACCAACTCAAGAACATGAATTTCCTGTTGTTGATATTGTTAATGACATTGTTGAACATGCAGTTGACAATGACCAATTGACTTTGCCAAGCCAAGTAACCCCAGAGTCATGGCTAGCAAAAGAAATTATTAATATGAATGAACATAGTGTCTCAACAACCAATGAACAAAGCATGAACATGCCCTCACAACCAGCATAATTGAACAGTGAAATTGTTCATTTTTTTGTGGACAATAGATCATGGAAGAAGATGAAGCACATAATGAGGCATCAATTGAAGATAATGATATAGTTCAATCAGTTGTCTTAGATACTAAAAGGGAAGTACCAAGCAATGAAATTTAGGTGGGAGGGGTGGAGAAGATACTCAGTCGATTCCTAAAGCTACCAGTAGAGAGAGTATCAATGAAAAAAAAGCAAGGTACACTGGGTAGTCTTTGTTTGGGCCGAAGCTCACAGTTACTCACCTCATAAGACTATATGAACCTATTAGTTGAGTTTGAAAAAAAGAAATTTGAAATGCAGGAATTAAAACAGAAAAAGAAGGATCTAGTCAAGGAGAAGAAGGCAGCAAGGATTGTTGCAGCACAACGTCAAGCATATGAAAGGCTTGAAAGAGATAAAGCAAGGCAAGTTAAGGACCAACAAAAACAAATGGCAAGACAGGAAAAGGAATCAAGAAAGACACAACAAATGCTTGAAAAGGAACAAGGGATGATCAATATGGTTGACAATGATGCAAGCATAGCTGATGAAACCAAGATTATTTCAAACTCATTGGACCATATTGTAGATAATACACCATTATTCCAAGATCTCATAAACATTCAAGTGCCTCACTATCAAACTGAGGGTTTACCCACTTGCCTTATTCCTACCAGAGGAGGTGTCAATTATATGTATGTTCATTACACACCTCCACTTAATGCAGGGGTTAGTAGCGCAAATGTGAGGTATGGGTACTCAATTCCTCCATGGTTGGAAGGTGCAAATTGGACTCAATCATATCACAACAATCAACCATTTCCTAATCAACCCTTTTTAGGTAGGCCAACCTACCTAGCTCAAGAAGGTAACATGGGGAGTTTTGGCACTCAAGATTCTCAGGGCCATAAAGAATAGGGGTGTCATATGTTTTTGGTTGTAACCACATTATGATGTGGATTTTGGATGGATTGTATCCTTTTCTTGTCACAAAAACATTTTGGCTTACAACCTAGGTTGTTTTATTTCATACTGTGTGCGGCATTGTAACCGAAATCCATTTTAGAAGGAACATCTATAGTCTATTATAATGTAGAAATCTTACCTAAGAATGCAAATGGGATTTTCTGTTATGCATCTACACACCAAATGATTTACACAAGTGAAACAATGACAACATTTTTAGTTTACATTTCATGAGATTGTAGCAATACTTCATGATGAAACAACACATAATGCACATAATACCTATAATTAAAACATAATACAAATTTGTAATACAACTAATGCACAAAAACAACCTCTAAGAAATCTATTGATTGATTAACTAAGTTACAAATGCAGATTACTTTACGATAAAAGAGACACATGGCTACAATAAAACATATTAATCCTTTTTCCTGAAAAATCATTGATCACTGCTCACTTCATGTTCACCACAATACAATGGTATCAAACTAATATTGGAAGGTCACGCATAAACATATTGTTAGCCCTACAACAATGGTATATCATAGGAACATTACTTCATTCGATCTGTACACTTGCTTCAAGACTCATAACCCAGACTTGTATCAAGATCTTGCCAATAATTCTATGTATGAAGACAAACATAAATTGGCATTCATTTACTACAACAAAAACAAAATCAATTAGACAAAGGTGTGCATTCTGTCCTCAATGCACCAACTTGCAATTGATGTAGACTCTAGGTCATAAACTTAATAGCAGTATCAACAACAATCTCCAATCACAAACCCTAGGTCATCAAGACTTTCCAATCATAGCAACATACATTCTCATACTAGCAAAATTCTTTCTCTTCTCAAACCTTGGTAGCATAAATAATTCAAATCAACATATCCAATCCACTAATAATCCCTAGCAACATCAATGTAGATGCAATGCTACAATATAAGGCTCATGGCATCAATAAGTTCTCTACCATATGCAAAAATCTAGCAACATATTCTGGCAAATGTACTAATGAAACAAGCGGGTCAATGTTGGAAAATATAAATCAATAGGTGCACGCAAAAATAAAGGGGACTACAAAGGGTGATGGTGCATTGTAGCCATGCCTGTGTTTACCCTAGCCGCATCACCGACCATGGTTAGCTACAGTCAGTCTTCCGTAGCGTTTGCCCTACAGTCTACAACTCTTTGCTCCTTGCCTGCACATCCTTTCCATATGTCAACATTAACAGTTAATATGGAGGGAATGGAGCTTGATGCTATGGATTACTCTCTGGATCCATACTCGGAACAGGTGGTTTTTTGCTACCCTAACCCTAAAACAGCTCTCGTTTCATCTGCACCATCCAACTCGATTCTGGTGCCGGTTGTCTCCCTCCCCAGGCATAAGGAATCCACTCTTTGCATCGGGTCCCTTTCCATTGACTCGCCAACTCTTGATTGCCCGTTGTTGTCTCCTAGCACCCTTAACCTACTAGCATCCTGTTCATCCCCTTTGCTTGATCCAGTGCCTCTTGCAGACCTATGTTTCTCTCGTAATCCATCCTCTCGTCCAGACCTTGTACCTGCTGCGACCGCTCAGATTCATCAAACCTCAGAAAACCTTGGATCTGGTGAGAAATATTAGGACCCTTCTCCTCCATTAGGTTGTTTCGATACCCTGGTAATCCGGGTTAGGTCGACGGAGACACATTCTGCATCAAACAAATCCTCAGACCCATTACAGGATCATCCTACTGCGCCGAGGACAGGGAAGAAGAAAACTAAGTGTATCAAGGCATCTGGTAAGGATTTCACCATTAAGTTCAGTGAAGGTCTCACTATGGGGGAAGTTGCTGATAGAGCAGGGAAAGTGCTGGTGGGTAGGGTTCGTGGCAGAACATACACAGCGGAGCGACTGGGATTATGGGTTAAAGAGATATGGGGACAGATCTTTTTACAGCTCTCGAAGGTTCAGACACTGCCCATGTGTGTTTTGCACTCCACTTCCCACTTGAAGAATACACGAACCTGGCTCTGGCTCGATTATGGCATATAGAAATGGCGTTGGTTCTGCTCAAAAGATGGAGCCCTCTTTTTGATCCAGAAAGAGAGAAGATAAGAGCAAGACCACTTTGGGTGTGGTTACCAGGTTTACCTCTCCAGTACTGGTCAGAAGAAGTGTTCGTTAGGATAGGGAATACCCTCGGCACCTTTTTGGATTATGACAAATCCATCGTACAATCCAAAAATCGAACCCTAGCCCGCATCTTGGTGCATTTGGACACCCGGGACGGCTTGGAAGAAAAAATAACCCTACAATGGCGTAATTTCACCAGGGTACAGATATTAGACTATGAGGGTATGCCTTTTAGATGTCGAAGGTTCCATAAGGTTGGGCATATGTTCAAGGAATTCCCTTTGGTCTCGAAACCCCTGGATGCAGTAGTGGGATAGGAAGCTAGCAATGACAAGGGAACCCTGGATAACATCATAAAACACTCCGTGGTTGCTCCAGATCCATCTCAAAAGGCGATTTCATCCAGGTCGGTTCAGCACGACACAGGAACCCCTTCGGGCCCTCCATCCCCTCCTCTGACTCGAGCCAGGGCAGCTGCTAAAGTGGCTCGTTCAGCGAGTATTCCTCTTCCCTCTTCCCCTGTTCTATCTTTTGTTTATGCATCATCTGCACATCATATGCATAATGTATCATCACTACACTGTTCCTCCCCTCCTGCCTCCATTTCATGCTCACTTCTCCCTCACCATCTAGTATACTCCACCACCTCCCCTATTACCCATTCGAAGCTCTCTTCCTCTCCATCTCCTCCTCCCTCGACACCCTCTCATCCATATAATCTTTGATCGCGCTCTTCCAATGGGGAATCACATCTATCAATCTCTGGCCTTGGGCTGACTCTCCCCTCAACATCCATCAAACCCCTACGAGGGTGCAAATCATACGTCTCACATGCTATTATTCAAGCAGTCACTGAGGTGATCTCAGGAAGACAATCCTCTCTAGATCGGGTTCTTAGAGCAAAGAAATCCTTTGACATGGTTCCCCCATGAAATGACTTTAACTACAGGGGATTGGCTAGCACTCCCAAAAAACTAGCGCTCTGCAGACTTTTTACTTTTGAGCCTGTTGATGTTATCCTCCTACAAGAAACCCTAGGGGAAGCTCAACACATTACCAAGGTTTTGCAGAGTATATTCCCGAGGTGGAAGTTAATTGCTCTTGATGCTATGGGTCGATCTGGTGGGCTGGCCTTGAGATATAATCCCAGTACTGTAAACCATAAATCGACTTGGGGATGGAAGGGGTACATTGGTATTGATTTTTTCTCTGCAGAGATGGGAATGGAGTTCTGAGTAATGAATGTATATGGGTTGTGTCAAGGGGGGGAAGGCCTTCTGGAATCACCTCCTCAGTCTCTCCCTGTCCTCACCTGACAACCTCATCTTGGGAGGGGACCTAAACTTTTCTATTAGATACGGTGAGTCTTGGGGATCATCGGCACAGATTGATCCACTCTATGATATCATGGAAAATCTCCTTGATTAGGCCCACCTCACCGATGTTCCTATGAACAGGCCACTGCGCACTTGGAGAGATAGAAGGGTTGGGGAGGCAGCCCTCGCCAAAAGACTGGATCGTTTTGTCATTAAAAATCCATTGATTCAGCGTTTATCTCATTACAGGCAGTGGGTTGGGTCTGGAGGCATCTCTAACCACTCGCCTATCTATCTAGAAATTGTTGGACCGCCAACCAAGCCCAAGGACCCATTCAAATTCAACTCATCTTGGCTACAGGATCCCTCATTCATAGATCTGGTCACCAATTACTAGACACAAAACTCCCCCTCACAGTGTCACACTTGGGCCAAGGGATTTTGTCAAAACCTCCTTTAGCTCAAGAAGCTCACTATCAAGTGAGCAAAGGAAAATCACTAAGGGATATCCATACCCTCTCCTCTGTGGAAGCAGCCTTGGCAGATCTTATTGATGACAACAACAGAGGTTTCTTAAGTGTTGAAGCCAAATCAAACCTGATTGATCTGGAAAATAAAAGAGAAAAAATCCTGAAGGAACGAGAGGAATCTTGGAGACTTAAGAGCCGAGCAGTGTGGCTCAAAGCTGGGGATGAGAACACTAGGTATTTCCAAAACTTTGCCAAGGGAAGGAAAGCGTCCAATACTATCTAGAAATTGCCCATCCCTGATGGAGGTATTACAAAAACCTTTCATCAGCTTTCACAGTTGGGCATATCACATTTCCAACAGCTATTCAAGGAGCCTCCTATTACAAACCTTGCAGAGATCATCCAAGTAGCAGGGCACTTCCCACGATTTTTTGACCAAGAAATGGCAGATGAGTTAAATTCTCCAATCACCAGAGATGAAATTGAAGGGACATTAAAATGGTTTCAGAAAGATAAAAGCCCTGGTCCGGATGGTTGGCCCATTGAATTCTATTTAGAATTTTTTGACCTCATTGGGAATGATCTACTCAATGTTGTTGAAGAGTGTAGGACAACTAGAAGAATGCATGAGGCCATAAACTCCACCTTCATTGCCCTCATTCTGAAATCTAACTCACCTGAAACCTTCAATGATTTCCATCCCATCTCACTCTGCAATACCCTATACAAAATCATCGCAAAGATCATAGCAAATCGGCTTCGACCCATACTTTCCCACCATATTTCCCCTGATCAATTTTCATTCCTCCATAATAGGTAGATCCATGAAGCCATAAGCACAGCCCAAGAAGCCATTCATTATATTAAATCTAGGAATCTGAAAAGCCTAATCCTCAAGATTGATTTGGCCAAGGCATTTGATCGGGTAAACTAGCTCTTCATCAAGATGATCCTGATTCACTTAGGGTTTCCTTTAGCATTCACAGACTGGATTATCTACTACATAAACACAGCTTCCTTCAGTATCCTGATTAATGGCTCGACATCCCAATTCTTTCATGCCAAACGTGGGTTGTGGCAGGTATGTCCATTGTCTCCTCTTCTATTTTTACTAGTGATGGAAGGACTCATTAGGCTCATCACCTCCGCTAAAAGGAATGGTAGTCTCAAAGGACTGAGAATGAACGAACTTTGCCACCTCACACATCTACTCTTTGTAGATGATGTCTTGATCTTCTTGGATGGCAGCATCAGGGATACAGCCTCCTTCCATGATATTCTAACTCTCTTTGAAAAAGCCACAGGCATGGCTACAAACCAGTCAAAATCTGTTTTTACTCTGTCACATACCACCCCACAGGAGGACAAAGTAGCAAATCAATATTTTAATTACCGTCACAAAACCTCGTAGATGGTCTCAAATACTTGGGATTCCGGACCAAACCCCACAACTATCAGATTGCTAGCTGGATCTGGTTAGTGATTAAAATTGAGAAGATGTTGAAAATATGGAACCATAGATTTCTTTCAAGTGCAGGGAGACTTGTCTTGATAAAATTAGTACTGGAAGCCACCCCGGTATGTTGGATGTCACTTTCTTGGATCCCTTGGGGAATTCTCAGTCGTATACAATAGTTATGTTGTCAATATCTATGGAATAGCCAAAAGGAAGGTAAAACATTTGCTTGGGTAAGCTGGAAGAAAATTGCTTTGCCAAAAAAATGGGGGGGTGGGGGTTAAAAGATCTGCCTATTTTTGCCCAAGCCCTTGCAGCCAAGATGAGCTAGACTCTTCTCACTGCAAAGAATCTTTAGATGACTGTGACATATCATAAATACATTTGGCCGCAACAAACATTGGATTGGGTCTATTTACAAGACTGGCCTCGAGGGGGCATATCCATTGTATGGAAAGCAATCTTACATACAATGCCTTTCATTAGAGTAGGCTTGGCTTGGCGCATCAACAATGGAACATCGGTTCGTTTAGGTATCAATCCTTAGATAGGTGGAGGAAACATATATCAACTGCATCCAGATCTCATACATTATCTCAATCACAGGAATCTCACGATGATTGCACAGATCACTGACCACGAACTCAGTACCATATTTAGACAATGCTGGCGAACAACACATGATCTGAATATTCCTATTTAATGGAAGCACACCTGGGAATCATACCTAGTGGCATTGTCCAAAGCACGTGTAACTCTCAATCAAGATCCTGATGTATTAGTATGGATCCAAGCTGAGCACGGGAAATACACTCCTAAGCTAGGTTATAACCATCTGCTACTGGACCATAAGCCCACGCACACTAATGCATGGTGGCAATAGATATGGAGATTGAAAACTCCACCACGGGCACGTCTCTTCATGTGGAGTGTATTAAGCAATAAAACTCCCACAGGTGAAGCCCTTATGCGCAGATCCATACACGACCCGATTTGGTGTATATTATGTAAACAAGCATCTAAATCAAATGAGCACCTGTTCTTGCTCTATCCATCTGCCACTCATTTCTGGCAAGCTGTTACACAACAACTCTCTATGCGGAATGCATGGCAGGGTTCTTCTATCTCACAAGCATGGAACAATTGGACTACTGATCACAAGGGAGCAAAAGCGCAATGCTTACCTCTAATAATTTGCTGGACCTTATGGCTCACTTGGAACCACCTTATTTTTAAGAATGAATCTGTCCACTGGCCACTGCTCATTGCAAAGGCAGTGGCAGTCTATCACGACATCCCTGAATAAGCAAAGGCACACACACACAAAATCTCAGGACCTAGTCGAATTGATAAATCGCAGCCGTGGGCTTTCTTTGATGGGGCTGCTCAACCACATGGCTACGGAGGGGGTTTCTTATTATACCTCTCGAAACAATATCGCTACAAAGTCCATTTAGGACTAGGGGAAGGAACAAACAATTTTGCTGAGCTTATCACTCTCAGACACTTGCTCCATTTTTCACATGCTCATATCTGCACTTCCATACAAATCTTTGGAGACTCACAAATTATCATCAATTAGTTCAATAACAAAAATCATTGTCATGCTATTTCTCTACAAAATATTTTGGATGAAGTCTTCAACCTCAAAGTAGTTTTTAATACAACCTCTTGTCATCATATATACAGGGAACACAATGAATATGCTGACAAACTTTCCAAGGAGGGATCACTATTACCCAGAGGCTTGTGGATAATTGATGAACAACAGGGAGCAGAGATCTATCAGTATCATCATAGGCCATATATAGATCAAGAATACTATAGGGTAGAAAGGCCTTAAGTATATTTTTATTTTTGTGTTAATATACAACTATAAACAATATGTATATATTTATATTTCTGCTGAAAAAGAGACACACAGACTGAACATTGGTACAGGAAATGGCAAGGCCATCCTTTCTTGAAACATCTATTATTTTGAAAAGGTCCTTGACCTACAGTTATCACATATGCTTGTAGGCATCTACTACATGTAATTTTTTCCCCATAATGAAAAGATTATGATTTTTCCTTTAGAAAGAAAAAACAAAAAACAACCGGGTCAATACCATTCTCTACTTGGAAAATAACAATTTAGTTATAGCATCAAACCTTGCAGTAGTATACACTTTTTCATAGAGAGCTCATAAAAACTCTAGATAATTTGGCATCACACTCCCATATATTCAATGTTCAAGTATCATCTGACAGTAAAGGAAGAGGATAAAATGAATACCACACAGGTCAAATAAAATGAATTTCATGACAGTGAGAAACATAGAATTACGCACAATCCAAAACAAAGTATTGTGAAGTAAAAACCATAAATAAAATTTCAAAATGTGTGCGCACCAGGATATACTTTACATTTTCACGAGAGCATAAATATATTTACAAACCAAAACAAAGGTTTGATCATTGTTAACTAAGTTAGAAATGCAGATGGAAGCAAATGAATATCAAAGTTCTACAAGTAATGCACCCAACCAACCTCTGAGAAATCTATTGATTGATTAACTAAGGTACAAACACAAATGGAAGAAAATGAATATTAGAGTTCTACAACTAATGCACCTAGCCAACCTCTAAGAAATCTATTGATTGATTAACTAAGTTACAAATGCATATTACTTTACAATAAAAGAGACACATGGCTACAATAAAAAATATTAATCATTTTTCCTGAAAAATCATTGATCACTGCTCACTTCATGTTCACCACAATACATTGGTATCAAAGTAACATTGGAAGGACATGAATAAACATATTGTTAGCCCTACAACAATGGTATATCATAGGAACATTACTTCATTCGATCTGCACACTTGCTTCAAGACTCATAACCCAGACTTGTATCAAGATCTTGCCAATAATTCTACGTATGAAGACAAACATAAATTGGCATTCATTTACTACAACAAAAATAAAATCAATTAGAAAAAGGTGTGCATTTTGTCCTCAATGCACCAACCTCCAATTGATTTATGCAGGGATAGCCTGCAATACCCAGGATCTCCATAAGTTTGTCCATGACAAATTCCATTTCAGTAAATGCCCAATCAAAACCTCCAATTTAAAACAATTTGACCCACTGCAATCTCAACTTTATCTTTCAATCGCTGGCAAATTCAACAACTTAAATTTCCTTTTCAACCCAATACAATCTCAATTTCTACTTTGATGTAAAAGTGTAACAAACACTAAGCTTGAATTTTACATGCACCTTTTTCATTCCCAATCCAATTAACATTCAATGGTCCCACCATTACAATTACGTTCTCATATGCTGGGTTCAATTAAAGAGTGTGCCCTTACTGTTATATTCAATTTGGCAACTTATATAATTTAATTCCATACGTTTGCCAACTAATTTTAAACACATTACTTTTGGATTTAAATCTTAAACATTTCACTGTTTTCAACAAATCTCCATAAACAATGCGCCCATCACCAATATAACTTACCTGTTCGATTTCCTGTAATAATCTCTGGATCGCGCCTTCAGATTGTGGACAGCGCCTTCTGGCATATCATTCCTGCACAAATATCAATTTTATGTCTCTGTCTAAATTGTGTGGAACTCTTCTCGAGTTGCAGATTTCTTATGATCAGAGGTTGATGAAATAATGCAACCTTGTTTCAACAGTTTCAATTTGGCACACAATCTGTGTAATGAAATTCTTCAAAGGATGAATCCCTTTGAATGATAGCTCCAGAACTCAAATATAACAAAGATGTGTTAGCGGGCGTACATTTATGTGGATCGGTTATGGTATCCCTTTACCTTCTACAACAGTAGGTTACACTCTATCAATACGTCATGGATACCGGTCTCCAACAATATAACAAAATGATTTTAAACAATAACATCACTACAGGCTCATTGTGAACTACAACAGTTGAACATAACTGCACTCAATATTCACGATTCTCAACTTTTTCCACCGCGATAACAAATCAGTTCAACGTTGTCTATATCAGTAATGACACACATCATTAACAAATGTAACCGATAATCCATACAGCAGAGTCAAAACACATTTATTCCCTTTTTACACTAGCGCTCAATTCACAACAGAAATAAGACTCGATCCATAATTCTCATTCAACATTCCTTTTTCTGAATTGAATCTGAATTTATAAAACATGACAGTACTATATCAAATCGAATCTCCCTTCCATGCAATTCATTACAAATTCATGAATCAATTTTGTTTCTCTTACCCAGAATATATAGACCAATCGAACCCAGAAAGTTGAGAATACTCTCTCCCTGCTAGCGTAGCTATCAATTGAAGATCGAGCTTAATTGATTCGGTTGACTTTAATCAAACAGTTTAAAATATGGTTTCTTGCATCCAAAGATCGATTTTAATACTGCGCTATGTTACTTATGCCATCCATCGATTTCTCAATACGCAATCTGCTATGGTGTTAACACACTTCCCTGCATACACAAAACCACTCCAGCCTGCAACTAAGTTATGTTTCATTTCCATTTAAAGTGAACAACGTTTCATTAACGCTCCAAACCATGTGTTCATTCTGAAATTGTGAAGATCATTCCTTTCAATGACAGCGTACTGCATTTTCAGAGATGGGTAAACAAAAACATTCTAGACAGAACTTTTGACAAAAATATGCAATAGCGGCCTCTTTCAAACATTCACTGGCAATTTACTTATACATAATTCTGTCTCCTTGGAATCGATCCATTGAGATCAATTTGTTAACTCCACGATTTCAATTAAGGCGCAGTCTAATTTGTTAACTCCACGATTTCACACAATTTCATATAAATCAAACAGTCATTCACACCGCGTTCGATTCGATGTCTTCACAACCAAATTATATGAAATGTGTATTCAACTTAAAATCTAGTTACAAAAATATTCCACCACTTAATGAATCGAACCCCACAATTCTGAAAACACACTGTTTTTACATTAACAAATGCAAATTAATACTTACAAAATTTTTTCGTGGCCAAATATTCAACAGTCGTGGCCTTACAATTTGCTGAAGGCTTACAGCCTTGCTGTCCAAGCCTACTCTCAATCTCACACTCTCTCACAATCTCAATGTATTTTCCTCTCAAACCCCTTCCTATTTATACAATTTTAAAAAATGATCTAATTAAATGCTCAATCCCCTTAATATCTCAACAAATCCCTAAATCTCTCAACATCCCTAAAAGATAGATTCTCATCCCTAAAACTTAGAAACTAATTCCAACTTAGGCTCCCTCATTAATTCTAAATAATCTAGAAACTAATTTCTCTCACATTTACAATTTCTCACAAATAATTAATTAATCACTCAAAATAATATTAATATTTACATGAAATTTTAATATTTCTTCAAACATGAAACCCCCTAGCTTAGGTAAAATACAAGGTGTTTTTCAGAGATGATGCTCCTGCGTCATTGATGTAGACTCTAGACCATAACCTTAATAGTGACATCAACAACACTCTCCAATCACAAACCCTAGGTCATCAACACTTTCCAATCATAGCAACATACATTCTCATACTAGCAAAATTCTTTCTCTTCTCAAACCTTGGTAGCATAAATAACTTAGATCAACATATCCAATCCACTAATAATCCCTAGCATCATCAATGTAGAAGAAATGCTACAATATGAGGCTCATGGCATCAATAAGTTCTCTACAATAACAACTGGGTCAATACTATTCTCTACTTGGAAAATAACAATTTAGTTATAGCATCAAACCTTGCAGTAGTATACACTCTATCATAAAGAGCTCATACAATCCCTAGATAATTTGGCATCACACTCCCATATATTCAATGTTCAAGTATCATCTGACAGTAAAGGCAGAGGATACAATTAAGACCACACAGGTAAAATAAAATGAATTTCATGACAGTGAGAAACATAGAATTATGCACAATCCAAAACAAAGTATTGTGAAGTAAAAACCATAATTTCATTGAACGAAAAGACAATTTTCCCCTAAACTCAAACAAACACAAAACCCTAAACCTGCAAAACCTACAAAACCCTAAACCTGCAACCCTACAATGCAACGGGAGACTGACCGAATGTACTAATGAAACAACCAAGTCAATACCATTCTCTACTTGGAAAATAATAATTTAGTTATAGCATCAAACCTTGCAGTAGTATACACTATCATAGAGATCTCATACAAACCCTAGATAATTTGGCATCACACTCCAAAAAATACAAATGCGATTTCACTTATCACTAAAATCTGGTTGCCCCATTAAACATTGTTTTAGTTATGCCAAACAGCAGGCACACACAGTGAAAAGTACGTTACAGATCAAAGCATCCACCCATATATTTATCAACTCAATATTTATTTTAGGAAGTGATTACATGTACAATAGTGTAATAGAGTATTCAACACCTAGTTTTTGTTGAGACTCTTTCCTCAGTGGTGTTTTACTCTTTGGAGAAGCAAATTTAGTTATACCATATAATTCTAAGCAGGTTCATAACAATACATATTAACAAACTTTCAAAAAATGGAATAAGAAAACACCAAAAATACTTGTATATGCTGAGGAGAATCATCACCTCCTTCTCATCGAGCGGGAGTGAAATACAGGATCGATTCACCAATGGTATAAGGGGGTAGAAGCAAACTACATGATAATTTGGCATCACACTCCCATATATTCAATGTTCAAGTATCATTTGACAGTAAAGGCAGAGGATAGAATGAAGACCACATAGGTAAAATAAAATGAATTTCATGACAGTTACGGAAATAGAAGAGCCATTACCTGAATACCTTCCCCTAAATTCAAACAAACACAAAATCCTAAACCCGCAAAACCTGCAAAACCTTCAAAACCCTAAACCTACAAAACTTGCAAAACCCTCCAATCCAACGGGAGACTAACCAAATGCAAAGCGACTAAAACTCCAAGAGCAAAAATAACAAAAATCCCAACAGCAAGTTCAACTGTTGAAAAACACAGTGGTAGTGGCTGGGAGGAAAATCCTACCGGATAGACGTAGAAGCCATGTCCAAGTGTCCTCCATGTCTAAACATTCTCTAGACCTCACCAGACCTTCTCCAGAGCTCGCCAGACCTGCAACCAAACTTAGAAAACATGAAAAAATTAGCAAATTAGCCAATGGCATAAATATACAAAGATAATTAAAAAAAACCATAAAAACCTGTAAATTTACCTTCGACCTCGAACTGGCTAGAAATTCGTATTGGCTCCTTCCCAAACAATAGGCCGCACGAATGAAAAAACGACCAAGGTATCTGTAAACCCTCAGCGGTCCAGAACGAACAACAACAACTGCATATGTAAAGCCCCAAACCCCGCAGACCATTTAACAATAGCAACAGAGTTAAATCCCTCTCGAAACAAGGGACACAACAAAACCCTAAACCATGAACAACACTGGTAGGTGGAATGAAACAACCACAATAGAAACCATGTTCCATTTACGAGTGCATGCAAGAAAACTAGTCGGGTTAGCAGGTCAACAATGGCAGACAAGGCGCACAGGTAATGGAGTCATCCCGCGCCATCGTCGGCGGAGAACTTCGCCCACACATTGGACTCGAATAGAACAACATGGAGCAGAACACACATCGCAGCAAACATGTTGAAACAAATAGGTAAAGGCGTTTAACTACGGTTTTTAATTGCTACCACCCACCACAACACGTGGCAGGAGACCTCGTGCAGGTGTCGTACACCGGGGGCTGGCGTCCACGTGCCCAATGCTAAGGTGGAGGGGAGGGCACACAGGCAATGGCGTCCCTCCCCTATATATTATAATTTAGTTGTCAAATCAGTATAGGACAATAGTGACCAACCTCTATCCACTAATATGGATTTATTCATCGTTTTTATTCAAAGAAAATCATAATTACTTGTTGGTGGTTTGTAAGGCAATAGGCTTTCACTTTTGCTAGATGCATTTGGTGGTTTGTACGGGAATAGGTTTTCACTCTTGCTAGATGCATTTGGTAGTTTGTAAGGTAATAAGTTTCACTCCTACCAAATGCCTATGTGTCTTGGACAGTTAACATGTTTCCTTACTTCTAAAGAAGACTAGCCCTTAACCAAGCATAAGCACTTTTAGGACATACACCAGGCTCGTTTTAAATTTAGTAAAAATAGAAAGAGTGTTTGAAATTTAAAAAATAATTAAATTTTATTTTAAATTTTAGAAATTTTAATATTTTATATCAAATTGTTAATATTTATGTAAAATTTAAGAGATAAAATTACTTTTAAAAAAATTATGTAAATTTGTTTTTATTACATTATACTAGATTATTTAATATTATAATCCTTTTGTCGTGGTTTGTATTGGAAATCAAAACAAGTATTAAAGTTAATGTATTTTATCTCAAAAGTTCATATACTAACAGGATACATACAAAAAGGATTACTCACCCAAATTTTATTATGCAATATATTATGTTACAATATTGATAAATTTTTGTTACAATATTGATAAATTTCCATTGAAGTAAAAAAAATCATAAATTATTGAAACCATCAAAAAGATGTGGAAATATCAATATTACCTAGAATGATGGGATTGACTAAAGATGCAGGATTTGGTTTATTGTAGAATTATTTCTCATTATATCCCAAATCTTCATGTTTTTTCCCAAAAAGTTACTTATAAATTAATCTTTATATATTGTGTAATATATTTTTTTGTAATTTGGATTTGTATTTAATATGTATACTAAATAGGAGTTAGTTTATGTGGAGAAAGTCTAAAATAAATGAAAAAACACTAAACTTTATATGTAGAAATTTATTGACAAAGCAATTTATTAACGAGGGAAAAAAGTCAAATTATGGAAATTTTAAATATTAAATGTAAGCAAATTATTTAAATTTAAAAAATATATGATTATGAATTTTTTAACGGATTATTAATTAATATAAAGATAAATACCATCCTAGATCCATCTTAATTTTGGATTTACCAAGCGTTGATAGAGATCAAATATTTTTTCACTCTAAAAGATGTTTGCATATCAAGAGATTTGATCCCTCTTAGGGTATGGTAGATCCAAAGTTAAAATGGATCTAGGTTGGTTTAATTTCCCCCTTTAAATAGGCTATATTCTGGAGTTCTGGAAGAGCATCTCATGTAGCTACGTCAGTTTGGAGAGCTATGACAAATAAGGAAGGAGAAGCTCTGGTTGGCAATAATGGCATTCATAAGGTGTTGTATCTCTATCATTGAAATTGCCAGCAGTGAGAAGAATGTTATGCTTGTATGATAGTTTCTCTCAAGGATAGGTAGTATTTCTCTAGAGTGTAGCCACAGGCCTTTTGAACATATAGTTTCCCTATTACTGCTTCCTGCTGAGAGGTGAATATTCTTTCATTTTTACGATCTGGAGGTGCTTCTTTGGACTTTTAGTAGAGCACACTTCATATTATTTAACGACCTATCTTCCTTGTGGTTTTCGGAAGGGAATGCTTTATACTTGACGTGTAGTCCTAATAGGTCTTTCACGGGATTTTAGACTCAGGAATGGTTCGGTATCAAGGTCTTTATTCGAGAGTTTTTGAATGTATATGCTTTGAGGATACTGTGGACTTTGTTGGCATTTCTCCAAGCTTTATACTTCCACACATCTCATGGGGATGTTTAATTACCCCACTCTGGAGATACTTCAAATTGGTCTGCTCCTAATTGTGGCTCTATTCATACTATATCTTATTATCATAAAACACACTGAATATAGGCATCAAATACCACATGTTCGGGTGGAAGGGTTTTCTAAAGGTCATAAAACCAGTGGAAGAAAATGAACTTGAGGTTCCCCCAAACTAGTCGAAGCTATATTACCTTTGGAAGAAATGGTTAGGTACATTTTACATTTCACATCCATGCAAAGAACTTAGTTTCAGATGATGTCATCAATGGTGGAAGTGTTGGGGGCGTTGGTGTTGCTGCTGCTACGAATAGTTATCCTTTCACCATACATGACCATAATTTTCACCACTTCTACCTGGTGTGATGCTGCTTGCATGAACTAAACTTGGTGGGGGGTGGTGTACTTTGGATTTATGGTAGGCAGTCGGGAATCACTAATTTCTGGGAGATTTGAAAGAACTTCTCGATCATCTAGAAACAGGTCATTCACTGTAACAAGCGATTTTGGGCGGATTTGATATCTCTAGTTTTGTTGATTTGAATAGAAAATGGCATCAACCTAGGGTATTCATCCACCCATGGAATTGACCCATGGTATTGTAAGTGGCATCCGCCCATGGTATTGTGAGTGGCATCGACCCATGGTATTCATTCACCCATGGTATTTTCCCATGGTATTGTGACATCCACCCATGGTATTCATTCACTCATGGAATTTAACCATGGTATTGTAACCAAAAAAGGCTATAAGTAACAAGTCGCATTTTTTAAAAGGACAGATGGTCCACCACAATGCAACTTTTACAATTATTATTTGTTTTAATAAAAGGTTTCTTTATGGTTTTATTTACTGTGTTCTCTCATTTTCTTGTTGGCATTGCAATTTTTCAGATCTTGGGTGCCTCCCCCCCAATATCCATATCAATTTTTTAGATTTTGAGTGCCTCCCCCCAGGATCCAGATTAGTGGTATCAGAGTAGTTTATGATTCCATGGGAACGAGGGTTTGATGCATACTTCAGATTCAAAAGTTTGTAGAAATATTCAACAAACTTCAAGCACGTACTACAACCTCCACAGAGCAATTTCTTGGGCAAAGCAGGAAGAATTTTTCTTTTTTCATTTTTTTGCACGAATGTTTTTGGGTGGAAAGTTCGCAAATCAGATCTGAAACATTTGGTGCAAAATTTACAACAAAAAAAATAACAAATTTGGATTCCTTGTGAAAAAATACCAAACTTCAAAAACAAATTCGGTTGAATCAGAATCTGGATGAGGGAGATATCACTAATTTAAAATCAACTATGTTGTAGAATTTTTTGTGATGACAACTGGTGGATAGCAAATCTCCTATCATTTTTTGTAGTTTATGTGTAGAATTTTAGAACAATGATTGCATATATGAGCTCCTCTTGAAAAATCACCCAATTTCAAAAAAAAAGGGTTGAACTGGAGTTCATATGTGGGAGATATCACTGATTTAAAATCAACTATTTTTTCAAAACTTTTGTGATTGCAAAACAATTGCAGTGTGAATATGAGATTCCAAGGTGTTTAGATAAGGATTTCCAACACATGGGAAGATGCAGAATGGTCATTATGTTTCCAAAGATAGGTTATAATAAAGATTTTGAGTTATATTTATAGAGTTATGTCTATTTTAAATATGGAGAAGCACTTAGAGAGGGCTCCCTTTAGAGACGTGTCCCACCCCACTTTAGTAGGAACCTGCTTCACATTCATCAGTTTCAGCATAGCAGCATCCAACTTGGGTTCTTTGGAGACGTGCCCTCCCACCCCAAGCTATGTAGGCACCTGCTATTTCATCAACAATCAGCATCACGGTTATGGGTCAACTGCACAAAATCCTTGTCATTGAAGTCCATTTGCTAGGCCGCACACTGTTAGTATCATAGTTGTTCATAAGAATTATAGGGTATCTCTATCCTCGGACCTTCGTTTTTCATGGTTATGTGTCATCCACAAACCCACACTTCATTGAAGTCCGTTTACTAGGTTTCCACTATCAGTATCACAGTTGGTCACAAGCATTACAAGGTATCTCTATCCTCAGATATTCGTTCATCATGGTTATGGGTCATCCACAAACCCACACTTCATCGAATTCCATTTGCTAGGCCACACACTGTCAACATCACAGTTGGTCACAAGAATTACATGATATCTCTATCCTCGGATCTTCGTTCATCATGGTTATGAGTTAACCACATAAAATCCTTCTCTTCAGTGGCTCTTCATATTCAACAAAGGCTTCGCAGGAGGGAACTTCACACAATGGGGACCATTGCTTCTTAAGGAGGGAGGAATGATCTGAATAGAAAATGGCATCAACCCATGGTATTGTAAGTGGCATCCACCCATGGTATTCATTCACCCATGGAATTTACCCATGGTATTGTAACCAAAAAAGGCTATAAGTAACAAGTCACATTTTGTAAAAGGATAGATGGTCCACCATAATGTAGCTTTTACAATTATTCTTTGTTTTAATAAAAAGTTTCTTTGTGGTTTTATTTACTGTGTGTTCTCTCATTTTATTGTTGGCATTGCAGTTTTTCAGATCTTGGAGGTCTTCCCCCCAAGATCCATTTCAATTTTTTAGATCTTGGGGGGCTCCCCCCAGGATCGGATCATTTGGGGTGACAGACTCATCGAAATCCAGGCATTTTATTATGTAGTTGGTGGAATTTAATTGTATGATTGGTATGTAGGTTTTTTATATTCTTCCACCTTCGATATTTGGTGGCTTCTGGGCTATATCCACATTGGGTTATGGTTTTAGTACTGTATTCCATTTATTTTTTATTGACATTATCCCTACACGCTTATGGTCCATATTGGGAAACGATGGTGTTTCTAATCCCTATTCTATATCAGTGAGGAGTGGAATATTTACTTCTTTTGACAAGACCATTTCTCGGGACTAAGATGGGACTTCGCTCTTTACTTTAACCTGTCTACCTATAAGTGCAGACATGAACGAATTCCTCTAGCCCGATAATGGGTCTAACCACAACAGATACATTATATGGAAGATTTCCTTAGGTTAGAATCAATCAAGAGGGCCTACCTCTTGGTTTCTTATCCTGCTTGATTATGTCCTCGCTTGCTCGCTTCCAGCAATCTCTCACTTCCTTCTTCAAGCTCCTGAAACAAGTAAATAACAACTACACACAAACATAATAATAGACAAATTTCAATTCAACCTACTTAATGGGTCAAGAAGCATTAAGACATGAATATGTAATATTACAAAACATGTAGGAAATCAATTGATAGTTGCATATATTAATATCAAAGAGAGATTACAACCATTCGTCTTGACGTCGCAGTCTTCCTCTGACAAGACCGAGTTCCCACACACTTCTGCTAGCACTCCATGATGGCTTCAAACAACAATAGTTTAAAGGCTCTTCCCTTTAGGCTTCACTCCAAACCAAACACACTTCTCCCTCACACAACTAGATGGCTACAACTAGTAATAGCTTGCTTATCTAATCAAAATAGTATACTCACACTCAACCAACACTCTAACTGTGACTAGCTTGTGCTTGGGAAGAAGGGAGATTTATATAGGAAATATGGATGGGAGATGGATCCTCTTCTCATGGGAGAAGGACTTATTCCTTGAGGTAGTTCCATCATTATAGGGGAAAGGAGCCCAAACTGTCATCCTTGACCCCATCCAGCCAAAACATTTACCATACTTTTGTTACAGAGCTTCTAGAGCGGGAAGCTTCGGCTCTAATTTAAAAAAAATTCCATAACAAAACTGGTGTGACTGGAACACAACTCAGTCACTCCGGTTGATGTGAGGAGTAGTGCTAATCTCTGCACATCGGTGCGGGGGAGACAAAGACCATTAGTGTCGGCCTTGTAAACTGGGAAAAACAGAAGTTTTAAGGGAAATGGTGCAAAAGGGAAATGATCTGCTCATGAAGAGGGACATAATGGGAGTTTCTTCATGAAGCATGTGGGGTTCACTGTAGAGGTCCTCCAAGATCAAGGAAAGGGGCATATAGGGATAGTGACAAAATGTTGTGTAACAAATTCCCCCTAAAGCATGAAGACCGAGCTGGAGTGAGGGATGAAATGCTTTATAAATAAGTATGTGATACTGGTCTGCCATCGAAAAACCTACAAGAAAGTATAGATACATATACATAGACTGGGATCTTTGTCAAATGATACACGAATCATGGCGTGGACATAGCCATCCATCAAGGAGGATCATAATGAAACCAAGGTATGGTCGCAGCCATCCAATAATGAGAAGGATCACATATGACAACTCTTGGTCTGGTTGCAACCAGTGATCTAAAAGAGACATGCATATCATCATAACCATGTCACACCACTTCGCAACCTAGACTTTTGTGATCTGAGTCCATGGTCTTGCGCTCTAACATGATCTGACCAAAGTATAGATTCTAACATGTGGAGAGATGTGTTGACGTCGAACATGCTATAAAGTTGCTTCATTACTAGTCAATGATGTAAATTGTTAACAAGCATGAGAGAAACCACCAATAATGACAATGGTCCTCAAGGTACTATCAGCACAATCCATGGAACGTGAATATAGGAACTGAATTCGAACACCCGTGAAATCACTCGATAGAAAGCCAATGATGTGAACTTGTCATCGAGTGCAAAGAACTTTCCGTTAGGGAATGCAAGCTCTAAGGTACTGGAAGGGAGTCTCTCGATCAAATTTTTGGATAATGAGTTGAAGTTGATGGAAAGAAACCATGTCAAAGGAGGGCCATAATGAATCCCACATCATCGACGTGAGATGAGAGGATGCAAAATAATTTTGAATGATACAGAGAATCAGACGTAAGTGTAGCTGCAAAAGGATAACTCTTGAATATATCGGCGACACAACTTGGAAGTTTGGCAGATTTTGGATCCATGGGATCGGTGGTCATAATGATGTGGGAGAGATCAAATGGAAGGAAAAAATGAACAACCCAAACCCAAGAAGGTCAACAATGCAAAGGAGGATGTCCCAAACTGACACGAGGCAAAGAGTGCCATGTTCAAGAGTGAGTTGCTGACACGACTAATAGATTTCCAAATTTCCCCCCACCATTTCTAGTGAGTACCCCAATTACTTTTTAATCGCAAGCTTGAAGGAGATAACATATGCTTGCACTGTAAGTTCATCCTTCGGATGAATCCAACCTAGTAACTTTAACAAGCCCTAGGAAGGAGAAGCTCGTGTTCGTCATGGTGACGAATCCAATGTCATTTAATAGTTTAACGAGTCCGACAAAGGTGTAACTCGGTATATTTTTAACGTTTAGAGGGTTTGAAAAAGACACGTAAAAGAAAACTCCACATGGTCCCTTTTCATACATTTGTGTCTCTTAAGCCCGAAAAGGTAGAAAACAATACTTGAGAGAACTACTTGACCATTTCAGTCAAGGAGTACCTTTTTCGTAAATAGTGCATCCCAGCCCAAAAAAGGGGTAAAATTATACTGGACGTACAACGTTTCACATCCATTAACGAGTTTGAAATGACAAGGGCTTGGCCATATTTTCGTTTTTAAAGGGTCGGAAAAGAGCTGAAAGCGGACCCCCTGTTTTTATTCACTTTAACGAGTCAAAAGGGAAAAATACTCGGCAATATTTTCATATAAGTTTAACGAGTCGAGAAAAGAGCTTAAAAGTGACTTGTCTTGGAGGAGAAATTGGTATAAAGGGTAGAAACTAGTTCCAGCAACGGTGGAACTGCTCAAAACATGTAATGGTAAAGAGGTTGGCTAACAAAACCACTCATCATTGCGATTCCTTAGGAAAGGAAAAACAACCAAGTGAAAGAATATGATCAGCTAAAGAAATGGTGGCGATGGAATGAAACAAACAAGGCTCATCTAGCATAAATTAGTTGATAACAAGAGCAATCATGAGATGTAAGTTGGGCATAGGTTCATTTTTACACAAGATTGAACCATGGGGAACTCTGCTTGAATTTAGTTTCATGTTTACACAAGCTTGAAACAAAAAACTATGCTTGAGATAGTTCACATGCCCCCAACATAATGAATCAATCAAGATACATGCCCCCAAGCTTCATTTCAATCAACTAGGTGGATGGAATGAAGGTTCACTTTCGAGATCTTGGAAAGACTCGACTAGGATTTTACGAGATCTTAATCAAAGACTCGATTTGGAAAAGGAAGTTTCTTCATTTTTTCACGAGGTTGACACAGGAAAAGAACTATCCTCATAACTCCTTGTTTCAATTTTTAACAAGCTTGACACAAGACAATGAACTATGCTCACACCTTTCTTTCATTTTTTAATGAGGTTGACACAAGACCAGGAACTATCCTCATAACTCTGTTCATGAAACATATAAGAACATGGATCCCAAGATGTCTTCACTAGATGGAAGAACCAAGATTTGGGAGGAATACATGTCATTTGGTACCAACGACAGATCGGGTTCGAATGCCCCCAGTACATAATGTACTATACCATCTGAGTGAGCATCAACAGATGTGGAGATGGAACAAGTAGCCACATAATTGACCTGTGGTGGGGAAGGTAATGCTTGCAAATAAGAGCTGATAGGGGGTGATGGTTGCAAAGGAGGCGCCTGGTGACCAATGAACGACAATTTATCAATGGTCACTACTATCCCTTCATGCGGAAAACAAACCACACGAAAAAGAGAAGAAACAAGAGCTCCCATGACATAAACATAGTCACGTCCAAGGATAAGATTGAAATCTAAGAGACCTTGGACTACCATCACGTCTATATAGATAGTCTTTCCTCCCAAAGTAATAAGGAACTTCGAAAGGACCCCCAAGGGTTGACTGGTTCCTATGTTGAAAGCTAACAGATTTTGAGTGACAGGCACAAGCTGTGAGGAACCCAAAGCTTTCCAAGTAGTAGAAGACATGATGCTAACAAATGCGCCTTCATCTAATATAGTGCCAGGTACTACCATATTATAGGCTTGTACTGTGATTTGGAAGGGCACATAAGATGGGTTGCAGAAAGCATTCAATGGACCCCAATCGAAAGAGACGACATAACTACTTGGTGGGGGTATCATATGATTTCCCCCATGCTATACAGGAATAGGAGAAGGACTCTCCTGAACAACTGAGACGAGAGGGTCACTCTTCGATTCATGAGAATCTGAGGAGATGAGAAGAACATGAGCAGTATGTTCACCACTCTCTCCCAGAACAGAGTGAATAACTGAAGGCGGAGCCGAGTCGACACTATTTCAACCAATGCTTGGTCGACAACAGACATAAAAGATTCATGCTTAGGATGGGCAAGAGATGAATCCAAGTCAATCTCTTTACCAACTAGGGTAGGTTTAGAGGAAAGCCTCTGATAACCAATAGGAAGTTGGGGCTGAGGAGCTGTAAGGTTTTCCAAAATTTTGGAAGCTTTATCCATAAGAGGACAAAGGTGAAGAAGATGCTCTCCTTCACATAACCTACAGGGGAATCTAATCTTCCCTTTCTTCTTACCATCGCTAACCGAGGATGCAACATCGACATGATCTCCATAGGTCAATGGGGATGGTCGATCCAGATTTTGAGACCATACCTCTAAGACTCTGGGAATACCAGGATAGTCTCGAAGGAGATGGTCACCCTTACATAGCCTGCAAGGGAATTTGACCTTATGTGTAGGATTAGAAGGTTTGCGACAAGGGGTACATTTGGAGTAATAGCTATATGGTTGGCCTCTCGCTTATCTAACTTCTTCTTCTTCTTAGCCTCATCGTTACTGGATTTCAAACTTTCACCAAGCGAAGTAGAAGAAGAGGGTGAAGAAATGGGGGAAGAAGGCGAGGGGTCAAACTTAGAATCATCGTGGCGTGATTCAAATGAAGGAGACATTTGGACAGGAGTCGGGACACTTGAGACCACCGAGGTCGAAAACAACCAGACAGGCAGACCAATGGTTAACCCAGGGAGGGACAACATTGCCATATAAGGAGCACTGACATTTCCAAAAGAAGGAAAAGGACCAAGATTCCCATCCGAAGGGAAACCTTGACTGGTGGACTCTAGAAATGTTGCCATTGGAATCAACCCTAAAGAATTACTAAGGAAGATAAATTTTATCAGGAATATTTCATGGGAAGTTAATTTTAGAACACTGAAACAAAACTTTGCCTTTTCATATTTTAAGAGTCAAGAAAAGGAAGAAAGGTGACTCTATCACTTTCGATTGGAAACGAGCTCAAAGGAAAAGCGCTCGAATGATATTTTAAGTTTAATGAGTCAAAAAGATCAAATGACTTCTCTGGATGATCTAGGTAAATAGGATTGCCAGGAAATCGTGTACTGCAGAATACCTCCTGGCGAAACAAGAAGTACGAGCAGGCAATCTCCTCGAATGCTGTGTTCGGTGTATCATGTTCACAAGGTGGCCAAATCAGCTTCCTAAGGATAAAAGGATTGTAGCTTAGTGGGGTCTCCTATTATATACTCGACGGTACGGGGAGCACAAATCCGTACTAGCATTGTCTAATGCCAAAGCTAACGACAACTGCTAGGTTTAAAGACGCCGGAACACGTCTCTAGCCTAGACCTTCTAAATATGATCGTTAATTTTCAATGCTTCCTTAGGTTAATTCAACAAATTTTAATGGTTGATCTTGAATTAGGTTTCAATTACAAGGCCCTACCATTGTCATCTGAAAACTCCTATATGCAGCTATATGAGAAAAGAGATCTTTGTCTTCGATGAAAGTTATCACTAATTGAGAGATAGAGAACACAAAATTAATGCAACAATCGAAGAATGAAATCTTTCACTAATAAATCTCCTAAATGCACTTAATCTTCCCTTAACAACAAAATAAGTTTCATTTCATTTCCATGCCTATGATGATGCAATTCTAGCTTCTCAATAATGCTACTCATGCAATATTTTCGCTTAATTAAACTAGAATGATGTTCTCCTTTTCATAAAATGCAAAATGAATCTTTCACATAAAGCACTTTAAATGAAAATTTTCACAATTCCAAACAAACAAGCATCAATCAAATCCAAAGAATTATAAATGAAACTAAAAGCAAATTCTTCCCTGAATCAAACAAACCAAACACATAAATGCTTCAATCAACAAACCAAGCAATGTAATCTATGCTTGGAAAGAGAAAAGAGACACTCGAAATAAGAGAACAAATGAGACTCTTTTACTCATTCAATTGAAAACAAAGCATCCTAGTCACTTCTGGGAGGAAGAAGAGAGTCTAAGGGTCAAGACACACTGGCACTGGAATGGGAGAAATTCTAATTTTTTCTTACCCCTGAGATCGGAGCGACTTTTGGGCCAAAAGTAGCACCGATCGGCATGACTAACCAGTACTACAACTAGCGCTGATGGCTGATCGGCGTGAAGTTTTGGCCAAAAATAGCGTTGATCGAGGGATTCAAAGAAAAAATGAAAAATAACTTCACACATCAGAGGGTAGGCTAAACCAAGCAAGCACACAAAGCAAGCTAAATGAAGCTTTTTAGTCAGGGAGATGACAGTCCAAAAGGCTTATGGGGTCAAAATCACAAGAGTAGAACACACTAACCGAGATTGGGGTCAAGCCCTAATCTTCACTTACAGGAATCAATGCGACTGCCTAACTGACAACAAGCGCCAGACGCTGGTCAGCGCGACTGTTCCTGAACAATTCGCACTGGTCGGCGCAACTATTAGTGGATTAAATGTGCTGGCCGAGGTAACTAAGGAAAAATAAAAAAAAAAAATCAAAACAGGGACCAGATCTACTACTATGAATTTTAGACTTAGGCCAGTAAGTAGGAGAAAAGAAATAGAACCACAGGGAAAAAGTGAAACTAGAAAAGTTCTCACAAAATCAAGAAATCCAAAAAAAACAAAAGATGGGATGTCCCTAGCAGAGTCACCAATTTGTGGTGAAGTAAAATTATAAGTGTAGACACGAACAAATTCCTCTAGCCCGATAATGGGTCTAGCCATAACAGATACATTCTATGGAATATTTCCTTAGGTTGCTTATCCTACTTGATGATGTCCTCGCTTGCTCGCTTCCAGCAATCTCTCACTTCCTTCTTTAAGCTCCTAAAACAAGTAAACAACAACAACACACAAACATAATAATAGACAAATTGCAATTAAACCTAATTAATGAGTCAAGAAGCATTAAGACACGAATATGTAATATTACAAAACATGTAGGAAATCAATTGATAGTTGCATATATTAATATCAAAGAGAGATTACAACCATTCGTCTTGACATCACAGTCTTCCTCTGACAAGACCGGGTTCCCACACACTTCTACTTGCACTCCATGATGGCTTCAAAAAACAATAGTTTAAAGGCTCTTCCCTTTAGGCTTCACTCCAAACCAAACACACTTCTCCCTCACACAACTAGATGGCTACATCTAGTAATAGCTTGCTTGTCTAATCAAAAGAGTATACTCACACTCAGTCAACACTCTAACTGTGACTAGCTTGTGCTTGGGAAGAAGGGAGATTTATATAGGAAACATGGATGGGAGATGGATCCTCTTCTCATGGGAGAAGGACTTATCCCTTGAGGTAGTTCCATCATTATAGGGGAAAGGAGCCCAAACTGTCATCCTCGACCCCATCCGGCCAAACAAATTACCAGACTTCTGTTACGGAGCTTCTAGAGCTAGAAGCTTCGGCTCTAATTTAAAAAACTTTCCATAACAGGACTGGCATGACTGGAACACAGCTCAGTCGCTTCGGTCGGCACGAGGAGTAGAGATAATCTCTGCACATCGGTGCGAGGGATACAAAGGCCATTAGCGTCAACCTTGTAAACTAGGAAAAACAGAAGTTTCAGGGGAAATGGTGCAAAAGGGAAATGATCTGCTCACGAAGAGGGACATAATGGGACTTTCTTCATGAAGGCAAAGCATGCGGGGTTCACTGTAGAGGTCCTCTAGGATCAAGGAATGGGGAGTACAGGGACAGTGACAAAATGTTGTGTAACAGTTATTATCCCCGACCTTTCTATTCTTGTGTCATGATCACCTATATCCCACATCATATCAGGGATTTCCACCCCTTGTCCTAACATACTCCATTTATTCCTCTTTGTCCAAATAGCTCACCTATCTAACTATGTTGCCTCTCTAGACACTGATGTGTCTGCACATGAAGCATATATCCATGCCACCCTTGCTATGGAAAACATACATCCCCCACATCACTCTCTATTACCCCGCCATTTACACGTTGGCATATCGAACCTTCCACCTTTTGGTGATTTATTCAAAGGTGGTGGGCATGCAACATCCAAGTCTTCTGATCACACATCTTAGCAGGGCGGTAAACGGCTCCATCAACCCTTCCTCTGCCACAAAACTTCTCAGTTTTGGTTATGATGTAATGTGGGATCGTGTGACTATCCTGCAGAAGAGAACTCTAGTGGGAAGGTGATTTTTTGTAGACATGAAAGAACACAACATGCAGCTATGGGTAAACAAAACCTAGACTTCCATTCTCAGTTATCCACCAAAGGTGAGCAGACTTATGAACGACTGGTTCAGATTTCATTTCTTGCACCACGAATACTCGGAATGTATTAGACACATTCCCTAGGTTCGTGGACGAAAATTCCTACTTCTCCACAATTGATATGTGGGGTTCAATCCATTGGGAGACACACCGAGGAATAATTTTTTTCGGTAAAACTTACGAGTCTTCCCCTGGATTTCTAGACTCGCGGGATTTTCATGGTGATAGGAAACTCTATCAGTTGATTTGTATATGTCAATCCTAAATGTATGGGTGCCAATGATAAATGTGTTGCCTAGATCCTCGTGGAACTAGGTTTCTCCAGTGGACTTCCTGGACAGATTGATTTGGCTTGGGACTGTATTGTTCATCACCAACATCTGGATTACTGGTGTATCCCTTTTAGATGTTTGTTATGCCACCACACGGGACACCTATTGGAAAGTTGTCTGAGAAGATTCACACATATCGGGCTTCAAAGGAGATGAGGTAGTGGGCGCCAAAAAGACAAGGTGGAAAGTATACAAGGTCAGTTGGAAAAATCAAGTACCGACAATTTCTCTGAGAAATCTCCTGCATTTTTTTATATTCCCTCTTCCTTTCCTTGCATCTCTCCTCACCCTTCCCCTCACCTTTCTCCACCTCTCCGCAACTCTACTTGAAGCACTCTTCTCGCATTCCCTCATAGTCACATCTTCCTCCTTCCCATGATCTGTTGGTTACAACATCATCCCATGATACACTCCTATCAGGCCACCCTCTTTACATCCCATAGCAAGCTCATACTCCCCCTCTCCCTGAGTGTCCGTCCCCTCCTCCCTTGATTACTTCTGCCCCTTGATCTACCTCTAAATCGAGGTCGTTGGCTGACTTTTCCCCTCAAAATTTTGTAGGCAACAATTTGGATTTTCTCATGGCCAATTCGGCTTTAGACCTAGCATCACTATTTGTCCATAAAGGCCCCTATCATTCTCCTATCTCTATCGGCACTAATTTTTCTCATAATGTCACTATCCGAAACAAGGGGAAATGTGGACCCCGGATCCTCAATCTCTTGGATTCCAATGGACTTTGTGACATCTGTTATCACTCAGAATTTTCCTTAGAAGTTATTAGAAGAAGGAAGAAACCAAGGTAACCACAAACCAATCTTTTAAGTATAGGCTCTAGCCAACCTATGACTCAGAGATGGCTCCCTCTATATAATTTAGCTTTGTTTCTTAAGGGATTTTAGGCTAGTTCTTAGTGTTCCTTGGGGTTTTGGTTTTAAATTGAAGGTTGGGTGGTGGAATTCTTAGAGCATATGCATAGAGCTAGGTCTTCAAGCCATTGGGCTATGGACTCAACAAATGGATAACATAACTAGACCAATTCATTAATGGGAATGCTCACAGGGCAGGCTAGCAGAGCAAAATGCAAATCTTTAGGCCTAATGGGTGAAGTAATCCTAACCAGGGTGAAAGGGCACTTAAGAATCATTAGACCGTGATTAGAATGAAGAACAGAGGATAATCATGAACAAAGAGAAATTAAGAATCATTTGCTATAGATCACAAGAAGTCACCTAAACTAACGAGAAATAAGTAATTCCTTAACTTAGATTTGTGATGAAAACATATAATAATGCATACCAGTCAAGACAGAGTGCATTTAAGCAATTTCTGAAATATCATTCCATGTTATAACATTTATATTTTAGAGATACATAAAAGATTATGGAAAAAACTTGAAGAAAAACAACATCGAACATGAGAGAATACTTATTTGTATTTCGCTTTACACAAGAATCCTATAAAATATCTGATCTTTATTCCTTGATCTAGCAAGCCAATCCAGTCATTGATACAATAGAATTTCTGATTTGAGAGAAAAAGTCTATAGAAATGTTTTGGAATCCACCCCCGACATACTTCGAATTGTGAAGTATATATACAAAAAATTATTACAAAATATCTCAAAACAACTTGATAGTTATTCTAGGGAATATAAATATCTTCTTGCAAGAAGATAGAGACAGCTAATGAACTGTTTCTTGCTGTCCCTTTCATAATGGTTGTGTTGGCCTTTATGGTTGAGGTGTAGCCCTTTATGCTGGCTTGGAGTTTCACGCAGGAATCTTCTTTGCTTTCATCTTTCAGCTGATACTCTTTAACCCTGCTGCCTTGTTTTCATCTGTTTACCAGGCTGACTTCATATTTACTGTGTGGTAACTTTTAGCTGTCAATTCATCACAGTAAGTTAGTCATAGCTTACCACCATTCTGCATCTGGTAATTTAACATTTATCATCCTCCTGTAAATCTCCTTAGCCTCAGTATATTTAGGAAAATTTGGCTTAGTGAGAAAAAGATGTTTGATTTCATGTTCCAGGAAGAACAAGTTTTCAAAAGTGTCATACAAGACTTTCCCTGATGGTAATGCCCTTATGGATGAAGAGCTGCCTTTTTCCTTAGCCAACTGTCTGAGTCTGTTGCCATAGTCCAATTGTGTCATGAGTTTATCATTGATGACCATAGGACTGGGCAGACCTTTCTCCCTCAAAATATGGAATTTAGCCATGAACCTATCAATGGCTACCTGCATATTGTGGCACTTCTCTTCTAAGTTGAGCATAAGGTTCCTCTTGGAAAGAACCTTCCTTATTTCTAGAATGGCTTCAGTCCTATCTTCTATATTAAGCTCATGGAGCTCATATCTATTTTTACTGTTGAGGAAGTGGATGAGTCTATTGGCATCCTTTGGTTTATCCCCCAACTCCTCTTTTACTTTCTAGATAGCTTCAGTAGCTATCTTCACCAACTCTGTCTATTCAAAAATTACTTGGATTGATGGCCAAATATCATTGACAGAGTCAATGATATTGGCCCACAACATTTCTTTAGTTTGTCCAAGTGGTTTCTCCAGTGTTAAATCCTTCTCCAGGATTTTGATTCTCTCACCCATTCTCTGGGCCTTTTGTGTTTCCTCTTTCTGCTTGAGTTGGGCAAGTTTGCAGTCAGTTTCCAAACTTGCCACCTTTTCCTTCAATCTTTTCATCTCTATAGCCTGGATAGACATATCTTCCATGGATTTCACAAGTTCTGTTGCTTTGTCTCCTGATGCACCTGCTGCTGTAGTAGATTACACTGTTATTAGCAATGTTGTTGCAGGTGGAGTTATGGGTGCCAGTGATGCTGCCAGTGTAGAAGGAACTAATGTAGAGATTGTGGGGATAACGTTTGTTGAAGAGGTGGCCACATCTTCCTATTTTAATTGGATCAAAGTATCCAACTCCTTTTCAGTCTCTTTTAGTTGATCGTTCAATTTCAAGACCAAGTCCATGAGTTCTTCATGTCCTTGCTAGGCTTCTAGGAACTCTAATGTTTGTGGATGATGCAGCTGGGGTATCTTTAGCTACTTTGTGAGTGCAACAATATCATCATTTTTCTTCTTAATTAGCTGCTCTGTGGCTTTTATATCCTTGGGATCGTGTCCCAATTCAATTACTAAGTCCTCTAAGGACTTGATCCTTGTATCCTTGGCCTATGAGGAGGCCTTTTCCAACTGGAATTGTGTAGATATGTTGTTTAAGGAATTATGTAGCTGATGGGCAGCTATGGCCTTTCCATTCAAGGTGGAGTATATCATCTCGCCTCTTCTTTTGTGTAGCTCAATATGGTCTATGGGATGGATATCCCTTGCTAGCACTTCGAAATCTACTTTATTGAAATCTAAGGCTGTTTTTGGCTATTGAGTTGTAGGCTTGATTAAAGTCATCTGCATTTTCCCCTCTTTGATATCAAAGGCCGACATTAGCCTGGTTTCATTGGTAGGGGTCATCTTCAGGTACTGGGCATAAGTTTGGACCTTAAGCTTCTCATTCCTTTCTTTTATTTCCCTGTACTTTTCCTTGATGTCTTGGTATTTGTCAGCAGGCATTCTAAAGGAAGATACCTCAAGATTGAGTTGCCTTTCCAACACCTGAGTTTGTGATGTGGAGGGTGTCCCTTCCGATGGGGTGATGGGCCTTCTCCTGTTTCCTTCTATGCTGGTGACCTCTATTGTCTCCTCTATGTATTCCTGTTCAGAGACAAGATTCACTCTCTGTCTTTTTGCTTGGCTTGTATCTGCATAAGTTTGTGAAGTGGCCCTTGCTGATGTGGTGGCCTCCTCCCTACTTCTTTTTAGGCTCTTCTCCTCATTTAGAGGAGTCTACACAACTGAGGGGGTACTCATGGTTGCCTCTGATCTACTTGACTACTCTTTCTTGTCTGACTTGGCCTGTCTGACTGCTCTGGCATGTCTGACTACTCTGGCTTGCTTGATTGTTCTGGCACCTGTAGGAAATAACCCTCATCAAGTTGTTTTTCTAGATCGATTAGAGCATTCTCTATGTCTATTCTGGTGCTGTCTTGATCAACTAGGGTTCCTTCCACCCATTCTGATTGGTTGGAATAGGCTTCAATCTTAGGTATGGGATGATGAATAAAAGGTCCTAGCTTGACCTTTTGTCTCTTCTTGGTAATGAATTCCAAAGGGTCATATCTCCAAACAAAACTTCTTTGGAATTTCATGCTTTGCAATATCAAATCTACTTCATGGCCTACCTCCCTAGAGTTGCATATGAAGGGGCCTAGTTGGTCTTTTATTTTGAATTTGGCCTTCTTCTTGGCATTTACAAAGTTTATCTCATCTGCATTGATAATTTGCCTGTAGTATTCTAATGCAAACAACCTCATTGGGAGGTATTTTGGTAGTTTGTATGGTGCCAGCATGCAACCATAAATTCTGATTTCGGTGTGGTTTTGGTATAAATACCAATCACCCACTTTGGTCTGTTTAGACAGTTGAAGGATCCTTTTTATGTCTGGACTGATTCTTGGAGGAGGGCTTCCTATCAACATTGTCATGACTGGGTGTACAAATAAATCAATGAAGTCAGCATATGAATATGGAGATTGGTATTTGTGGACCAATGGGGTCCAAAAATGACTAATCTGGGCTGACCTTTTGTGTCAAGCTTCTGAAGAGTGAATGGAAACTTATCTGACTGATAATATAGGAAAAGATGGTACAAAACAAAGGAGTATTTGAAGACTCTCTCATTGCTCATTCTGAGAAACTGGTCATGCATCCTATCAGCTATAAATTTGGCATAGTCATAGATGACAACAGGAGGCTGCCCTAGAGTGTAGATGGACATGAAAGCTAGGATAATTTCATCAATATATTCACTAGTGGTGTAACCCAGGACACGGGATATCATGGCTACAATGTTCTGACCCAATGGGGAAAAAATAGTAGTTACATATGGAGGAGGATCCCTTGGGATATGTTTTTCTTCTCTGATGAAGGTTTGGAACATCTCAGCTAATTTTGCAGTGGTAAGCTTGGGGAACTGGTCTAATAAGCTTCCAATTGAAAGAGGAGTTAGGTTTTGCCCTGGTTGGAGTTGTAACATTTCATTTATGGACTCTGCAGTGATGGTGAAAAGTATGGTTTGGTTAGGGGACATGACTGCTCTTTGACTTGGAATGTAGTTGGCATGACAGTAATGTACAATTTCTAGGAAAATGTGGACTTGGGGGAACTGGTACTTGGGAAAATTGGACTCCCAAAGACCAATTTCATCAACATGGTTCAGGTATTTATCCCTACTTTGGCAGTATACTTTGAGCGGGGATTCTTGGACAGAGGTGTCCTTTATCTAGAAATCTTTATCGGCTAGGGGAAGGTGGTCTAGGTCTAAATGGGGTGTAGAGATGGGTCTCACATCCATAGCAATTGGGGCAGCCATTCTCAGTTCTTGTGGATTTGAGTATGGGGGGGGAGGGGGGGTAATTTGCAGTATTTAGGGCAACGGTGTTCAACAAGGAGTAGGCTTGAGCTCTTGAGTATTTTTAATTAATTTTTAACTTAACTAAAAACACTCAGCAACTGGTTACTTTGAAATTGACAGGGTATTTGGTGAATTCTGGTTTAAATACCTGGAACTAGGGTGAATTGGCTCTGAACAGGGTAGCTGGCGACTGCAAGTGGTCAAAGGGGCTTCGTATAGGTTGCAAGGCCAACTGGGTTGTCTACAGTGTCTTTGGAGTGAAATTGTATGTGGGTTGACGGCTTCGACATTTGTAGGTGTCGTGCATGCGTACAGAGGCTTGCAGATGAAAATTCAACAAAAACAAACAATTTTAGGGCTTTTGGATTTTATATGCAAAAGTTATTTTTTGGCGGGTATGAAGTGAATAGTGGTTAATTTGTCGCATAGTGGGATGGTGGTAAGCGGTTCATTTCACGCTGCTTTTGGGTGCTCGGTGGTATTTGGGAGGGGCCGCTCTATTCCACTCATCAAATGACACGTAGCATTGGGGGCCAAGGGGAAAACCACTTTATCGGGTGGGTAAAGGACGGATGTCGGGTTGGCCCAATATGGATGAGAGCCGTTAGATGAAGAGGGGGACGATCGCACGGTGATTGGGTGGAGAAGCTGCGTGGAGGCTAGTGGGGGGCCCAGCGGGCACTTAATTACGACAATATTAGGGTTTATTAATGGCTTAAAGTGAGATTAGGCTATCAGGGTAATTAATGGAGGATTAAAGGGGAATTTATTAACTTGATTGTAGATCAACCAGTTAAAGGTTTTGGTCGGGTTTTAGGTGAAAATCATAGTTTATAATTAAACTAGGGTGTATGGTGAATTTATACATAGGAGTTAAATATATATGGGAAATTGTGGTTTTATCGAGATTTAACATAATAAAGTTAGTAATTAATATGAAAAATGGGCGGAAAAGGGAAAAATATTAAGCAAAATGCTTTTTTTGTGAATTACATGTTTTTCACATATTTACATTAATTCTTAGGGTAAAGCATTTTTGTGGGTTTTTGGTGTGAAAAGTGTTTTATATGGGGGAAAATTTCTTTTCCTAGGCAAAAAGTGTTTTAACCTTAGGAAAAGGAGTATTATTAGGAAAATGAATGAACTGAAGGGGGGATGAACTTTTATGAGGGGAATCTAGTACTTGATATCCATAAGTCATTGAGCCGAGTGCCCGGTCCGTCCAAAAGTCAAAGAAATGCTCTGAGCCTCTTTGACTTAAAGGTTTTAAGTACTTTGAACTTTATTATGGGAAATTAGTTAAGTAAAGATGTGAAATGAATGGGGGAATTTAATTAATTGACTTTGAAATCCATTTGCATGCTTGATTGTCCATTCATATTTGGAACATATGATGAAATATGATAAATATGCTTTTTGTCTAATCAATCATCATACTTTTGCAACCCTTCTTCTACTTACCCATCTACTTATCCTACCATTTTTTCTTCACATTATTAGGGTGCATTTAAGCTAGCAAACCCTTATCAATATTTTATTTTCTTTACATAGCAAACTATCTAAATCAAACCTTATATCATCCAAGGGCTCAGATTAAACAGTTGAGATCCTTTTATTTACTCTACCTATCTAATTATCTACCAAGATTACACTGTTTGGTCATATTTTATTCTCTATCTATAAACATAAAATTGAAAACATGAAATAGCCAAGTTTAAACATTTTGACTATCATGGATTGTGGCAAGGATTACAAGCTGCACACAATCATTTATTATGCATAAAATTAAATAGGAGTGGCATTTTGACTTGCTCACTTTCATGGTCTTTTTGTTTTCTTGGGGTTCATATTTTCATATTTTTTGACCTTTTTTATTCTTTGTGTCCTTTGATTATTCTTTTAGGACATATCCTCTTTACATTTTTTAATTTTTTGAATATGGAAAGCATTTGCATAAAGCAAAGGTATGTACAATATTACAAGGTTTAATCTCAATCATTCAAAATTATGACTCCTATTGGTATAGGAACCTAACAGTGGCTCCACTTGGGGATTGTGTTTCCTGGTGAAATGTCAAGAACTTTGCAGATCAGTAGCCTTTTAATTGTTGTTGATGTTACCTTGCTTTATCCTCTATGCCTCTACATTATTGATACTTATGATAGTGAATCTTTAAAGCTCAGGGCCTTCTCTTCGGGCTTCAACTTCAATAACCACCATCCAATCCAAACTAAACTTTTTGAAGAAAAATGGAATATGTACAATGGAAAGTAAAAATCAGTAGTTAGGTTCAAAATAGTGTTTGAGCATTCGACCATTCACTGGTCCACCTTCTGCTTGTGTACCATCCATTTCTTTGAGGAAGAAAGCATTATTACCTCTGAAAGCATAAATGACATATGGGCCTTTCCATAAGAAATCAAATTTCCCATGTTTACATTTATCTTCACTCCTTGAATCCCATTTTAAGACTTTGTCACCAAGGTAGAAATCTTCAGCCTTGGTTCTCTTGACAAAAATCTTCTTAATCCTTTCTTGCACAACCTGAGATCTAATATATACTTCGTCTCTAGTTTGTTTAAGATGTATTGTTTGGTTGATTCTTCTTTGGAAACTATTTGGTTCCACCTGCAAATCTTGAAGTAGCTTCATCACTGGTGTTCCAAGGAGGATGGAAAGACAACGTCCATCCCATAAACTAGTTGGTAGGGAGAGGTACCAATTGATTTCTTTGTGGTTAGTCTATCTGCCCATAAGGCATTGACTAGCTTTTTGTTCCATGTTTTCTTATTGTTCTCCAACAGTTTTTATATGATGTTCACCAGGCTTTTGTTTGAGGATTCTGCCAGTCCATTTCCTTGAGGATAATAGGTTATGGAATGGCCTAGGGTTATATGATACTTGTTGCAGAAATCTATCATTCTTTTGGATTTAAAGGCTACTACATTATCAGTAATGAGCTTAGTTAGACATCAAATCGTGATAGAATGTTATTTTCAAGGAAGGTTATGATAACAATGTTAGTGGCTTGCCTTGAAGGTATGGCCTCTATCCATTTGGTGAAATAGTATGTGGCAGTGAGAATCCATTTGTGTTAGGCAGAGGAAGGTGGGTGAATTTCACCAATGAAGTCTAGACCCCATTGTTGAAAAGGTGTTTCAGTACAGATTGGCATGAGGGGTAATGGTAGAAGCTTTTCCTTTCCCTCAAAAATTTTACATTTGTGATAGGAGGTCACATATTTCTTTACATCAAAAAACAAATTTGGCCAGTAGAAACCAGCTCTAAGAATTTTATTTGCAGTGGTTTTCTAGTAAAGGTGTCCTTCACAGTCACCTGCATGAAACTCTTGTAATACTTTGTCAGACTCATCTTTTAATAAATAGTTGAGAAGAATACCTTCATGATTTCTCCAAAACAAATCATTGTCTAATATAAAAAAATTTAAGGACTTCATCTTCAAAAGTCTACTTTTGGTCTTAGATAATCCAAGAGGAGCTTGTAAATTTTGTAAAACATAAATGATATCAGCATACCACAATGATTCAATAAAGGCCTGGCTGATTAGTGGAGTCGCCATCTCCTCTTCATTATCTATTTGTGCAATAAAGTTTATATCCAGGGCCTGACAGTTTGACTCAGCCATGAGCTTGGCTAAACCTTGGCCCTTGATTAACTTAGTTGGTCTGATTTCTATGTCATATTCTAAAATAGTAGCAATCCATTTTCCCCTCTTTCCATCTGGACCACCCTAAGTTAGGATGTCTTTGACTACTAAATTGGGAACATAGGCTACTATATGAGAATATAAAATATATACTCTAAAGTCCTTGATAGCTTTGACCAAAGCAAAAGCTTGTTTTTCCATTATGTTATATTTTAAGGAGCCATCTCTCAGGGCCTTGCTAAAGAAAGCAATAGGTTGTTCATAGCCCTGGTCATTTTTTTGCAGTAAAACTACAACAATTATGTGCTCAAAAGAAAAATAAAATAAGAAGAAATCTCTGTCAAATTTTGGACCGATCAAAACTAGTGTTCTAGTTAAGGCTAGTTTAATGTCTTCAAAGGATTTCTTAACCTCAACATTCCATTTGATGGTCGAATATTTTTTCAACATATTGGTCAGTGATCTAATTAATTCTGCTAGATTAGAAATAAATCTCCTAAGAAAGTTAATTTTCCCTAAGAAATCTTGTAATTCTCTGATGTTCCTTGGATGGTGTATCTGTAAGATGGCTTCTATTCTTGCAGGGTCTATTTGGATACCATCTTTTTAAATTATATGACCTAGTAACTTTCCTTATTCTAACCCAAACAAAGACTTCTTGGGGTTTAGATAAATTCCATATTTCTTGCATTTGATAAAACCTGCCTTAAATGATCCAAATGTTGGCAATCAGATTTTGAAAATACAGTAATGTCATCTATGTATATCACTAGGAAATCATGAATTTCTTTGGCAAAGGCTATATCCATAGCCCTCTGGAAAGTGGCTCCTGCATTCATTAGTCCAAAAGGCATGATCACATACATGAATGTGCCCCAAGGAGTAGTGAAGGCAGTCTTGGCTTGATCATCAGGATGAACTAAGATCGGATTGTAACCAGAAAACCCATCTAATAATGAGATCTTGGTTGATCCAACTACCCTTTTCAAAATATGGTCCATTTTGGGGAGAGGGTAATTTTCTTTAAGGGATACTTTGTTGAGGTTTCTAAGGTCCACGCAGAGTCGATCTCGCCAGTTTTCTTCCTAGTTGGCACCATGTTTGAAACCTAATAAGAAAATATGATTGGTGCAATTATCTTAGCATCATACATTATCTGGATTTCCTTTTCAATTGAAGGTAATAAGACAGGATTTATCCTTCTAAGTTTTTGTCTGAAAGGTTTTTTATTTTCTTTTATAGGGATTGTGTGTTGTATGATGCTGGTGTCATAGGATTTGAGGTCCTCATAACTCCAAGCAAAGACATCCTGAAATTCTTTTAATAACTCAATGTATTTTACTCTTTCAGTGGGAGGTAATGATTTAGAAAGTTTGATCAATTTTGGATTTTCATCAGTGCCAATATTACACTCCTCCATATCAGATTTCAAAGGTTCCATTTTAGGCTTTCTAGGAACATCATTTGAATCAAACAGGTCTTCCAAAGGGGTTAATCCCTTAGGTAAGAAATTGTCCTTGAGATTGATTACTTTAGTGTCTTCGCTAATTATTTCATCAATCTCAACTTGCTCTAGGTTTTATACATCTAATTTTGTAAATTTAGTGGGATGGAATCTATCTATCTCTTCACCTTCTATCTCATTTATTTCTATTTTATATTTAGTGTTAGGATCTATTGATGTGTTAGTATCTATATTTCTATTTACAAATTCTTGTTCTGAAATCAAAAAGTTGTTTATTTGTTTGTCATCAGCAAATATTTGCCAGTTCTTCAAATTATCTGGAATTGCAGGCCTGTGCCTTACTTCAGCAGTGTACTAGGGTAACTTGCAGGGGCTGGAAAACATTGCTAAACTATGAGCCTGCATATTATGTTTTCTAGGAATTACAACAACTTTGGTTTCTAAGAAAGTGTTTAGTATTTCTACAATGGTTCCTCTGTAACAACTTAATCTAGGGTCTTTAGTCATATATACAACATTAATTTGTTTTATCACTAATTCGGAGTTTACCATGACAGAAACTCTTATAGCTCCTAGCTTCCTAACTAGTTTAAGACCTAAAATTAGTGCTTCATACTTAGCCATATTGTTAGTACATTTAAAATTTAGTCTATATGGATGCCCTTTTGAGTAATCATTCTCTAGATTGTATATCCAAACTCCTGCTTCTACTCCAAACTTATTGACTGACCCATCAAACTCAAGATGCCACAAAATCTCATGTTCATAATTAGCATCATCTGTTTCTACCAACTTTTCCTCAACTTGACTACCTTGTTTAGTGGAAAGCTCTAACGTTTGGACAGTTTCCTTTTGTTTTGAAACTGCAATTTCTTTTGGTTCTATAACACTGTCTAAAGGAGTTCCTTGTGTTTCACCATTATTATACAAAATAAAAGAATCAATGGTTGAATGTACAAAGTAGATAGGAAAGTTTTGAGGCCGATCCTGGCTACTCACCATGTATTTCATTAAAGTTTCTTTGTACAGCTTCTTGGGTTGTCCAAAAATAGAAATTGTTGCATATGACATATCAAGTTGTATAGATCCCTGAAGTTTGGCTCCCCATGACCTAGATAACAACATGCCATACTTTGGTGGGATGTCTGCAACCACAATATCCATAAGGATGCTCTTGGTAGATATTGAACTAAGGTAACACAGAGGTCTTTAATCAACCCCAGGAACTTTACTTGACTTGAGTCAAATGAAAATAAGTCCTTGTAAGGTCTTGTAATGTCTAGGTTCAATTTTTCCATTACTTATTTGGGCATTAAGTTGTGGGAGGCTCCAGAATCCAACATTGCATTATGAAGAATTTTGTCATGGATGCCAAGGCTAATGTAGAAAGGTGGTATTCCTCCTTCTAGTGGTTTTCCATTGACATCTAGACCAAATATAAGTTCAGGTTGGTCATCAAACAGGTTAACAGAATCCTCATTTTCAGCAAGGTTCAGGGTCTGGTTTATCTGTGTTTTGTAGGTTTCATTCTTGATTAACTCTGTCAAAGGGACTGAAATCTTTAGCTTAGCTACCTCTACTCCCAAATTAAAAGGCAAAGGGGCTTTCTCTGTTTGACGGTTTGGACTTTTAACAGTAGGGATTTGAGTGGTATGGTCTTCTTTTCCTTTATTGGGGACTTCTTTTTGTGAATTTTCCAATCTATTATTTTGAGGTGTGTCCACCGATTTTTTGGGGGGAATTGAAGAAGAGGGTTGATCATCAAAAGGTTGATTAGGGGTTATATCTTCAATGGTAGGGCCAGAAGAGTTCTAGTTTTGTCTGGGGAGAATATGGAGGATTTTAGAAACTGAGGCTTCTTTGATTTTCTTTAGTTGATTTGGCATTGTTTTCTTAGTTTGGCCAAGGATATTAGAATTATTTTTACTCCTTGGGTTATATTGCTTATGTACTTCAAAGATGGCAGAATCATAACCTTGTTTATAATCAAATGACTCTCCAGACTGGATTTGCAATTGCTGCAACATATGCAATTCCTGATCATCTTGGGTCAGAAAAAAAACACCTTCATCATCTAATCCCATCAGGTTAATCTGTGTATCTTGCTCTGGGTCTTCAGGATGGGATGTTTCTGCATAATTTTCTTGGAAAGGAGGTCTTATATTCTAATCAGGTCCATTTTTTCCAGTATTTTGGTTTTGGTTTTTCCTAAAGTTCAGGTTTCTAACTAGAGGTGCCTGTTGATTATCCCACTGGAGTTTCCTCTCTATATTCTCTATTCTATCCATTAACTTTTCCATGCCTTTTGATAAGCTATCTATTTTAATGTCAGAGGGTGAAGGGTCATCTTTAGCTGATCCTCTTCTTTCATTCCTAACTCTAGCTCTTTTAGCTAATAAATTAGCCTCTACACTTACTGCTACACTTTGCATATCTTCCAGGGTTGAGGGGTTTCTTTCCCTGAGCTGGAATGCCATGTCTGTGTCAAAACCATCAGGGATATTTATTAATGCTAATTCAAGTGCGGGTCTAAGATTAACTGGAATTGCATTGTATATATTGTTAAATCTAGTGTAGTAATCTTGAACAGTTTCATTAGGTCCTCTCCTAATATTTTCATATTCAGAAAGGATCTGTAGAGGATTCTTTTTCTTTTCCCATCTATTCAAAAATTGTTGTTGAAATACTTCTAAACTATCAATACTATTATCAGGCAGTGATCTAAACCATTTTCTAACATCACCAGCTAAAGTCTGAGCGAATAATCTCATTTGGACATCCACAATATCAATTTCATGAAGTTCAAAGTAGTCTGTCATTTTATTAACATGGTGTTGTGCAGTGTAGTGTCCTATGCCATCAAATTGGATGATTTTACTCTAGTAGTTTGTTGGCATGGCACCAAGTGGGGCATGTAAGACAAGGGGAGCATATCTATTTTCCATGGCTATAAGCTGGGAAGGGCTAAAATGTGGTGTTGAGGCACTGGAAGGTGATGTAGTAGTGGAGGATGAACTAGGACCAGCAGGTGGTACCAAATATATGATAGGTTGGTAAGGGAGTAAGGGTATGAATGGAGGTGGGGAATAGGCTCAAGATGTTGAAGGGAATAATGGTGAACTGAGAGTAGTGGACAATTGTTTAGGAAGCTCAGGGATCTTGGCAGTACTAAGGGATGATTGTGGTGAATTTAGAAGGTACTCATCAATTGATTTGTTGGCCTTTTGGACTTCGAGGTCTGCAATAAACTCTAGATCTATGACAGTGTCACAAATTTCACTTTCAGACTTTGATTTAAACAATGACAAATCAAATTTCTCATCAAAGGGAAGATCTTCTAAAAACAACCATTCATCAGGGCATGAATTAGCTTTAATTAAGGGTGTGTGACTGGCTGAACATTCTTCTATTTTGGATTTTCTTGAAATCAGGTTGGGATTATCAAATACTGGGGGAGGGTTTGGATTTGGGTTATCCCTAGTATAATGAGTTTTCCTCGAAGCTAGAATTTCAAATTTTTTTAATTTTTTTTGCTTTTCGTGAGAAATAACTTCTAATAAAATACTTTAAGAGGCTCTAAATACAGAATTAAAAATTTCTTAAAGATTTATTAGGACTGAGGGTTGTCCCCAGTATGGTCGCCAGTATGTTATCACTCAGAATTTTCATTAGAAGTTATCAGAAGAAGGAAGAAACCGAGGTAACTACAAACCAATCTTTTAAGTATATGCTCTATCCAACCTATGACTCAGAGAGGGCTCTCTATATAATTTAGCTTTGTTTCTTATGGGATTTTAGGCTAGTACTTAGCGTTCCTTGGGGTTTTGGTTTTGAATTGAAGGTTGGGTGGTGGAATTCTTAGAGCAGATGCATAGAGCTAGGTCTTCAAGCCATTGGGCTATGGACTCAACAAATGGATAGCATAACTGGACCAATTCATTAAAAGGAATGCTCACTGGGCAGGCTAGCAGAGCAAAATGAAATTCTTTAGGCCTAATGGGCGAAGTAATCCTAACCAGGGTGAAAGGGCACTCAAGAATCCTTAGACCGAGATTAGAATGAAGAACAAAGGATAATCATGAACAAATGGAAATTAAGAATCCTTTGCTATAGATCACAAGAAGTCACCTAAACTAAGGAGCAATCAAGAATTCCTTAACTTAGATTTGTGAAGAAAACATATAATAATGCATAACAGTCAAGACAGAGTGCATTTAAGAAATTTCTGAAATATCATTCCATGTTATAACATTTAGATTTTAGAGATACATAAAAGATTATGGAAAAAACTTGAAGAAAAACAACATTGAACATGAGAGAATACTTATTTGTATTTTGCTTTACACAAGAATCCTGTAAAATATCTTATCTTTATTCCTTGATCCAGTAAGCCAATCTAGTCATTGATACAATAGAATTTCTGATTTGAGAGAAAAATTCTATAGAAATGTTTTGGAATCCACCCCTGACATACTTCGAATTGTGAAGTATATATACAAAAAATTATTACAAAATATCTCAAAACAACTTGAGATTTATTCTAGGGAATATAATATCTTCTTG